>OY720634.1:170595394-171795394 GCA_963169105.1 Ceriagrion tenellum
CCTGAAATGATACGTACATAATGTAAAGTCACACGGACGTCCCAAGTCATCCCTCACCAAAATAAACACGTAAATTGTTCATCAAGCCAGTCAAAGCCTAAAAAAGTTCATAATTGTTGATTTGACGTGCAGACCCATTTGTTTCCCCCATCATCGCCGAGAGAGGTTCAAATATGCTGACATCCATCATGGGGAAGTAGCCTCGGAATGATAGGACCTGACTGTTTCTTCGCCTAAATAGGTGCGTTATTTTTGTCCAAACCAAGGTGATGGCACTAGTCTAACATCCCATTCCGTCATATTACGCTGAAGACTGCCGCGGAAATCTTATTGCACATATCCATTAAATGTCTTAGTATGATGAAAATATTTAATAATTTGAGGTGGATATTTTTTCAATTACTGGATCATTATCTTTTAAAAACAAATTTTTTTTTCAAATGCTGGGCAATTAGTCTCCTGATGCTTGTCCCTGATTACACCAACAGAACTCATGTCAGAACAGTTCGATCAATGCTGTGGTAGGGTCAAATATTGGTATTGAAATAAAAGTGGAAATGTTATTTCATTTCATTATAATTGGATACATGTTTAATTCCTAGGATGTAAGAGTTGCGAGTAAGGGTCAGACCAGATTCTAAAACCGGCATCTTCAAACCAAAAATAAAAGATATCAGTCAGATTAAAGTTTTCCCGTTAGCATACATTTATGGATGAGGTCTGTGTGGAGTGAGGCTTATGCAATGGTGACCGACGCGGGGCACGAGGGGGCGCCGACAATCGCCCGCGGGCTACCATTGTTGCGTTACCTCAGCGACGTCGCCCTGCGCTTCCGCCGCGATATTTTATAAATCCGCCGCACGCGAAGATCCCCCCGCCGCCCCTGACTCCCAGCCATCCGCACGAGGAAGGGCCCTCGCAGCCGCCCCTGATCCCGACCTTGGTCTCTTAGGACGCCCACCTTCGCAAGGGGAGCAGGAGCCGACAAGGCTCCAGTCCACGGCCCAGCCATTATCTCCCACCTCACTCAGGGCCTCGCCCAGGGCCTCATTCGGGCTCTGGTTCTCCGCAAGAAGGTCGTGTTGCGCACTGGTCCCAGTGAGGGCCGGAGAGGGACGAGGGACGAGAGCCTCCAGGATCCCCCGGAACCCCATCCACCTCCTGCCGCCGCCGGAGAATCAGGGGACCTCTTCCCGATTCCCATAAGGATTCCTCTGCCGCCCCTGCCGCCGAGTTTCCCGCCCACCGGCCCCGCCGAAATACCGATTCCCGTCCCGTTGCCGTTGCCGGAAGAAGAGGACTAGAGGAAAGCGGTAAGTCCCAGAACGGATAGGCTAAACATTGATCTCAATATTTGTGACTGCCACTCACGAATCCTTCCTGAAAGATAGGAAGAATGAATGGAATGCCTAGCGTAACTGATGAGTCATTCTCCGAGGGTGTTCGAAGGGGAAGATTGAAGATTTTGGAACAGATTATTTGACGGTTTGAGTGGAAAAGCTTTCACCATACTTCATATAACTTTGAATGTACATTTCAACAGAGCTCTTTTTCGTGTAAATAGCCCTCCTAATATTAAATGCCACTTTATGAAAGAGAAGAATTACATGATTAATATTGTTTCGATAACATTTGATAACGTTGTGTATGCGTTAATTAATAGAATGTACATACTTAATATGCAGTGATCTCAGAAGATGAGGGATATAAATATATCATATCTTTTTTTCAGCGTGGTTGTACTCAAACACGAGTATAAATTGTAACTTAAATGCTACTTATTAATGCTAAGTGATCAAATTTTCAAACGCCTTAATTCGTGTTTAGTCTGTACGTTTCAATAACTGAAAAAAATATAATGAGACTTTAATTGACGCAGCATAATTTTTTTCCACTTGCATTAAGTATTTGTTAGATGAAATGTAGTCTAAAGATTCTTGTTTGCTCCATTTGGAGGTTTGGATGAGGGTGTTTTTTTTACTATGTGTCTTAATAAAGGCATTCTTAACTCTAATTATGCATTGTAAAAGTCAAGATTTTATGATGGTTTTCAGGAGGAAAAGTTAGACAGGAGTTTTTTTTGCTCTCGTATGAGGTACATGGACTGCGTCCGTTCTTTTTTTCTTCCTTTTTACTTTTTTATCACCTCTTTCATTATTGATCGCTCTTTCCCTCTCCTTTCCTCAATCCCATCTGCACTGCTCTTCTTCTCATTGGCTTTCTTTGTAAACCTTTATATTTTATTCGAAAAGTAGCGAACATGTAGAGTGATGTCTTCTGAAGTAAGTTGGAGTTCCATACCCTCTGCATTTCGTTAACACTTGCATTCTGGGCAATTGTTTTTCGAGATTGGTACGTAACTACTTCAGAAGCCATCATGCAAGTAGGCTGCAATTCACACAGTGAAAGTGTCAATAAAATGCAAACAATTTTTTCTGTAATTTTATGAATTTATGTCTATGATACACTGCAATGACGTGTTCGTTGGTAGTCGCTGCATTTAATTAATCGCCATATTTTCTTTACCATTTTTCTTCATATGATCTTCAGTCCCAAAATCATCATTTTCTTGTTCAGAGACAGAGACGTTACTGAATTGAATATATATGGTTCAATTACTGTTGACTAATGCCTAAATTGTGCTTTGATGATGATTTGTTAATTATTAAAGGTATCTTTGGTCTGACAGCTAATGTGTAACTAATGTAAGCTAACGGTTTTAAGTTTACTCAAGATTGAACTGCTTCTTTTTTCTAAGGCTTAAATTAATTATGGTATTACTTATATTAGGACATTAGAGTTAATATAAGTAAACCATTCATTATTTATTTACCAATAATAACTCTTGGCACAAAAAATATTGTGTACAAAACACGTGTAGAGATTCAGATGGAATTTCATCATAAATTACACTAACCTCCTTTAGACAGTGCTTTAGTAAGAATATCATCTGGAAATCCCACTTGTGACAAGTTTCATATTACTTCACTTTCACACCCGATTCTCCTATAAAATGATATTTCACGGACATGCGTTTGTTTTGTGAAATAGACTCCCTTTATGAAATAATGAATCAATAAATGCTGGTCATCATCTGCCAGTATCTCTGGTATTCATTATATAATATTGTAACACACATATCAACTCTCAAATCAGCCCTTTAACTAAAACAACCTCTCTACAAGTGTCACAAATTGCGACGAATTCAGCCTCTGTAGAACTTGATGGCACATTGCATGCTTCGAAGATATTCTAATCACATGCCCGTCATTATGAGCGTAAACACTATCAAATTAAGATTTACTATAAGTTGCGCAATTTCCAATTTCAAATAAAGGTAGGTACCTACCTTTTTGGAGAAACGTGAAGGTTAATCAAGTGTCCCCGTCAGATATCTAATGACTCTTTTTACAGCTATAGCACGTTTTATGCTACACCATTACAATTATTGAACTAACCAAAATAGCTCATTAAATGATTTCTACCGGGTCTAGTGCATACTTAAAGCTTCAGAAATTATTTGATAATCTCTGATTTCGACTATAAATACCTTTCTCAAGTTTAATATTTACTCCAATGTGAGCTCCCACCCGCTTTTCAAACTGGCTTACTAAGACTTGGTATCCATGAACCACCTGGCATACTTGAGCTGCTTTCTGAGTTTCATTCAAGTGAGAGTGAATTTCATTGACCCAACTTCTCTGTCTCCGTCAACTTTCATTCTTAAGCTACGTCCACACGGGACGATAATCGCTGGATCCCGGCAACATCGCCGCTGTATACACCGATTTGTGTCTGGATACATGCATCCGGCGATTTTGCCTGTTCACACAGCCAATAGCGGACCGGTAACTTTTCTCAGCGCGAAATACGGTGTTCCGTCTGGTTCGTAGCGCCTCGAGTTAACAAGCGTCGCTGCTGCTTTTATTGTAGTGAATAGTTGGAGGCAAAGAAAGAGGAGGTGGTGGAAAAAACAGTTTCAATAGGAGGCGAAAATAAGGGTGAATCGACTATGAAGGAATTACTTCTCAACGATGGTACCTCCTTCAAAAACTTACTTGCCGTAACTGAGGATTCCGGGAACTCTCCGAGATAGCAAAGTAAGCCTTAATCAAGGTTGATTTAATTTTGACAATACAAGTCACCAAGCTTGAATCCAGCTTGACAAATCAAGCTATTAAGCTTATTTCAAGATTGAATCAAACAAGCCAGTCTCCACCGGTCAAGATTTTTGCAGCCTTAACAGTGTAGCTTAAATCAAGCTTGATTTTCCCGTTTGATTCAAGCATAAGTTTCATTTTGAATAAGGTTGACTATTCCCTCAAGTTGGCAAGTCTGAATCAAGCTGCTCAGATTCAAAAACAAGAAATGACTGATTTCATCTTCCTACAAGGTGTGATCCACAAAACTATTTTACAAAGGCTACATTCTGAATATGAACAAAAGTAGGTACATGAAGAAAGATATCCAAAGCTAATTTTTTGAGGAAAATGGAATATCTCTTCTCTTTCACCACTTCAAATTGCAAGTATTGCAGGCCCTTAAAAAATTCTCAAACAATTTTAATGCGGTGTATGACTTCATTCGACATAAGACGAACTATATTAATGCCTGCGCATGCATCAAGGTGTTGGTATGCTGGAAATTAGCTTGATTCAAGTGCTCCGTTATTAGCTTGAGGCACGCTTGAATCAAGCTTGCGAAAATCAAACTTGATGTGGCAGGGGCAAATCAGGCTTAGCAAAAGCTAACATGCTAGCTGGGCTCTCCGGGCCCATTCACAGCAGCTCTGACGAACTTCGACTGGTTGACTTCGTAAAGACGCGAGTACCTACCTATCATTGTAAAAATTTCCACGAAAAAAAAGTGGCCACCAGTGTTACATTGTCATCCCTATGAAGGCTGTTGAACTGGCCGCCTCAAATTACCCGACAAAATCGCCTCTGTTTGGTCCGTAATGTATCCGGTCGGAGCGATGTTTTCCATTCCGAGTGGGAAACACGGCAACAGCAACACTCCATGGAAATTTGTCGCCGGGCAACACGGCGATGTTTCTTTGTATCCAGACACTCCGTTAACATCGCCGGGCAACATCGCTCGGCAACATGTTGCCGGCGATTATCGCCCTGTGTGGACGTAGCTTAAATTCACCTACACCTTTCATTCCAAAGCGGTAACTTGTGTACGTCTCACATAGCTTATATCTCCATCTAACCTCATGCATCCACGTTTAGATGGAACAGAATAAAGTCGAGTATTACACGAACGTGCTGCTAGTTTCAGGACAAGGATTGACTTTTTTAGATTGCATTCTTTATTTTCGTATCCCAACTTAACAAATTACTCAGTTTGCTCCTCTTGGGGCTACTCATTTATCTCACCATTTAAAAAGGCTGAGTCTATATCTACACACATAGTTCATTTTTAATTCTGATCAGCTTACTCATATTTGATGCTCTTAGATATCTATAAAATCTTCTCACATCTCCGAGAAACACATTTAGCTACCTATATAACTTTGTGGCCAGCAGAGATACCTGTGATGGTTTTTCTTATGAGGACCCTCATGCATGTGACGACTCTTTTATCATTTGGCTCGTCTATGAAGTTCCAAGTATTATTACGAGTAAGAATTCCATTTCCTCACTCATGATTTACCTCTAGAGAAATTTATCAGTGCAATCCTAAGCGTCAGATACATTTTGTGAGTTATGAATTTTTGTCATAACCACTTTTCACCAGACGATACTTACTGAGGGAGGGCATTTTTAAAAGCTGCAGTGGTACCTATTGTTTATTTAAATGGAAGTTACAGAGCCTTAGTCTAAATTTCTGTACCTATCAATAATTCTTTTGGCACCTAGCAAGTTCCGTTATAGTGCGTTCTACTACTTCATTCTGTGGAGGAAAGTGGGGAATGGTTTTTTTATGAAATCATATCTATGGAATCATTTTCATGAAATACTCTTCAAAATGGCGAATGATGAATTCGCCGTTATTATTATTCCTAAATACCTGCACACCTTCAAAGCCATTTCTTTGAGCTGAAATAACTTCGATTTCTCTCTCGCTTTACTAGTCTCGCGACGCGTATCCTCGAAAACCGTTCTCTACATCAGGCTACGAATTTATATTAATTAGTTTCTCCATAAAACCTATGATTATTCAAATAATTAAAAATGTCGGATGGGATGATATCAATTCTTGTGCTATTTATTATGGAATCGACCTTGTACAGTGGATATCTGATACATATGAGTGCTTTCTTCTTGCTCGTTGCGTTAAAATCAAAGTTGTTTTGTAGCCTTGATAGTGGATTTATGGCTTGACAGAACAATGATGGTTTAAGCAATCCTATTGGATTTTTTTTCTTCTCATGCTCATAATTTCCGTTTTCATGAGATTGTTTCCGACATTAACTACTGACTATATCCTCCAAGGTTTAATGAGTTGAAGCTTAGCTTTTCTTGGAGAAAACAGATATTCGAGTGGATCATATTAAGTTGCAGAAATTTGAAAACCCATTATTGAGAAGCACTGAGTAAAATGCTCATGCTAAGAGTATTTAGGAGAGGATTTTGTTTCTCTTTTACTTCAGGCTCGGTAGCTAGAATATTTTATTGAGGTAGTTATTTCTTGCCTCGTTTGTAGTTTTCAGAGCATCCTCTTTGTTTTGTTGTGATGATATTTAAAAAAATATATAGGTATTTCATATTCCTGTTGAGAAATGGCATCTGCTTGTATATTGTGTGTAAACACTAATTGGGCCGATAAATCTAGGGTCTTTTAGTTTGTGACGATTTTAGTCTCATTCACTTACTCCCTTCATCTACGTTGCAGGTGGCTTCATCTCATTAATCAGTAATGCATTGAAAATTCTGATTAATGAGTTTTTACCACGCTGAGTTTCAGTATTATTCCACTGTGCTCAGTGCTGGTTTTTACACTTTTGCTCTCTGGCGTATTGTGGAATTGCTTTAAGTTGGCTCTGGACCTCTGATTCACTTTTTTCTTTTTGAGTAATGTATTTTACTATTTCTTCTTTCCAAGACCTCCAACTTTCCTTTTTAGATTATTAATGTAGCGGTGTGTCTCCTCCACGTAAGGGCTTTACGGTCGCTCTTATGAATTTAAAGCACTTGAAAATTCTATCTTGTAATTCTGTTTTTTCATAGAAAACTTATCGCCAACTCATTATACCTTGGAGGATATAGTCAGTAATTGATGTCGGATAACATGCGAATACCATGTAATTAAAACGAAAACAGAAAGGATTCCATGCATAGAGCTTCGATGTATCATCTCTAAATTTACAGCTTTTAGATTTATACATTTCCACCCTGGTGTGTTCTTACTTTTGGCTCCCATGATTAATATTCCAAGGTTCATTTTCGAGGGCAATGTGTCGAGGTTTGCAGATCTTCTACGGAATTTATGGAACTTTATTCATTGTTGGCTCTAGTTATTTCATTCATTATGCTTTGTAAAATTAATTTCTTTACATAATGGGAAATGGGAGAGCTTCTCTTTCATTTTGGTCTCTGCCTAGGTACCTTAGCTAAATCATTATTCAAGATTTCTAACGTTTTGGTTTTTATAGCTGCGAGATCATTAACTTTTATCCCTTATTGAGGGAGTTTAATGTCGAGCAATATGAGATATGTTAATTACTGAATTTATTGTTGTGATTTACTCAGGAAATGTAAAAGTCAGCTGTTGCTTCCTGCTCTAGAAGTAAAATGTTAGTGTTTCATCTCTCGTTACTTTTTATGTTGTACGACTGAATTTTGGATAAAGTAGTTCTATATGTACTACGCTGCGTGTTTTTCTGAGAAAGTGTGGAAGTCTGGACGTAGCGTGAATAGTTCTGCGGACCATTTTTCTCTTAAACTGTATTATCTTCCTCGGAAATAATTCCATCGATCACGCCCGGATTAACATGGCATTTATCTTTATGGATTCGTTGGTTCTGTGCTCTTTTAGATGTCTTGTTATCGCCATAAGCGCATTCCTTGACCAAATTGCTTGCATTTGTCGATTTCCGTGATTTGGTTTTGAAATCCAAAGCGTGCCGTTCTTTTATGTTAGGGATTTCCCACGAGGAACGCGAGGCACATCCACGTCGTCGGGGTTGTGGTCTGATGTGTTTCATCGAATCTTTATCCCTTATTCCCCTCCTATGCTTTGTCCCCATTTCTAATCGTCAGCGTTGATTCCTTCTCTGGCACTTGGGAATCCGGACGTTTACTTTGATGGGAAGTCTTATTTGCATCGGTGTGATGCTGTAATGCCTAGAACTGTCCTCTTAAGGTCATCGAAGCTATTGTCGTTGATTTAAAAATTCGCGTGATACTGCGTATGTGTACTTACTAGTGATGTGTATAGATGGAAGTGAAGAAATTGCATGTTAGCGGTTTGGATGCTTGGGAATTTGATGCTATTTTATCACATCGCATCAAGGCACTTTCATATACCTCGAAATGATTACATTCCACATGTACATTTGCAATTAATGTGAAAGACTACGTTTTATAATATTAAAATGAATGGCGTCTTACAAATATCAAGGTATCATGTTGAGTAAAACACTCGGATTCACAAATGATTATTGCTGAAATTTCGTATTCCGTATATCCAAGTCGTAGGTATGCTTTAACGAAGTAAAAATTATTAAGTATTATTCTTCCGTCATTTATCTCTCTACATGTGGGGGTGATTTTCACCTATTAAAACAGATGAGCTTAAGTGAAGTGTGGTCCAAGAATTTTTTTCCGCCTTAATTCAAAATTCATTCGTGCTCTCAAAGACTCTCGATCACCGCTCCAGACTCCTTAATCGGGATTATATTCTCGCCCGTTTTATGCAGGTGGTGGCGATGTCTTCGTCGACGCCGTCGTCGCCATGGAGGGACCGCTTCAGGGCGTTCGGGCAGTTGGGGTCGCAGATGCTGTCTTGGGCGACCCGCGCCACCGCCAAGGCCCTCTCGGAGTCTGCGGGCGCCGCGCCACCTTACGCCTCCGTGATCTTCCTTGTCTCCACCGCCGTGTTCCTCTTCCAGGCGACCAAGAGGATCCCAAGGAGGAGATCACGCCCACCTCCGCCCCGTCTGCAGCACCCCATCATAGGCCCCGTGAACGTCCTCCACGGCCGCCCCCGATCCAGGGCCAATCTGCTATTGGGCGGACTCCGCCTCCCGCTCGGGGCCGCGCAGGAAGCCGTGTTGCAGGTAGACGACGGCGAATTAATCGCCCCGGGCCTTCTTTTGTCTGCGTCCAAGGCAATAGCGCGGTTGACACTTGGAAATGAGGCCAATTAGCAAAACGTCCAAAGCCGTTTGGGGAATGGCCGTTCACAAATTAGAGGAAGAAAAAGAATTTTGGAGAAGGCCATAGGCCAGCGGTTCCCAAACTGGGGGTCGCGGGCCATTCGGAAAGGGGTCGCGAGATGTATACAAATAATGGTGAACTATGTACTTAAACTTAGACGGCCATTGGGAGTTTTATATTAAATAACTTTGTTTATTTACAAAATATCAATATATTTTACAGATTTTGTCAAAAGAAAACAGAATCATTTAATAATTTTTATATCTAATGGTTAATACATTTTTATGGATAAAAAGACTTCTTTAGTGAGAAATATGGGCCTATTTTTGTCAACAAGTTTCATAAAATTTGGCTTAGTTTTAGATACACATACAATAAGATCGTCTTCTACGTCCAGTCGATTTCTTGCCTTGGTTTTAATGTTGACCAACGTAGAAAATCCGAGTTCGCAGAGGTAGGATGTTGCAAAGGGCATGATGTTTCTCAGAGCCGCTGATGTTAAGCTTGGATACTCAGCTCTTCTTTGTAGCCAGAATTTGTCAACATCTTGGGTGCTGAAGGACAGTTGCAAAGTCTTGTCACAGGATAGCTCGATGAGTTTGTCATGAATCAGTGGGTTTAAGTCCGCCTCTTTCACAGCCTGCTCGTTGAAGGGGCTAAGTACCCAGTTCCAACCGGTGTGTTGATCCTCGGGAATGTAGCTAAGGATCTGCTCTCGTAGACCTTGCAAGTGAGTAGTAACCAGTTTGGACAGGTTGTCAATGTCGGGATAATCTTCATCGCTTTGATCAAGGGATGTGATGAGCTCATTTGTCAGTTCAAAGTTTTCAAATATATTCTTCTCAACCCTGGTTGACCAAGTGGCTAATTTCCTTAAAAACGAATTGACTTTGTCTTGTGCAAAAAGTATGGTTTTGTCTCTTCCCTGCAAGGAAACGTTGAGATCGTTCAGCTGATGAAATATGTCCGCTAAGCAAGTTTTAACAGCCATTTTTGTCACTAAAAAAACCGGCGAGGTCTTTGTTTGCAACTTGAAAAAAATGTCTTAAGCTCAGAGCGCAAAGCGAACACTCGAGAAAGCACCTTCCCTCGTGACAGCCACCTTGCCTCTGTGTGAAGCAAGAGGCATGTGTATTGTGCCTCCATTTCTTCGCATAACTGTGATAACAGTCGACACTGTAATGGCCGGCTTTTTACAAAATTAACCAACTTAACAGTTTCGTTCAACACTGTTTTTAGCTCAGTGGGCATGACCTTGGTAGCTAATGCCTGGCGATGCAGAAAACAATGAACCCATGTGGCATTAGGCATGACATTTTTCATCCGTCTCACGAAACCGCTGTCTTTCCCAGTCATTGCTTTGCCACCATCACTGCAGATTGAAATACACTTTTGAAAGTCAATTTGAAGCCAATCGGTTGCAGACATGAACATTTTAAACATTTCCTCACCTGTTGCGTGGTCAGGCAAAGGTTTGCAAAATAAAATGTCTTCTTCCACACTACCGTCATTCTCAAAGCGAACAAAGCACATAAACTGCGCCAAACTCGATACGTCCGTAGACTCGTCAACTTGAATGGAAAAGTACTCACTTTTCTGCAACTTTGTTTTCAACTGATCCTTTATGTCTTGAGCCATCTCGGTAATGCGCCTCCCCACCGAATTGTTCGACAAAGGGATGGTGGAAAGCTTCTTAGCTGCATCCGGGCTGATCATAGTTGAAACCATATCCTGAGCAGCAGGCAGAATGAGCTCTTCAGCAATCGTGTGTGGTTTACCTTTCTTTGCTATTCGTAAAGCCACTTGATACGATGCTAGCAAATCACTTTTGCTCATATTATTTCCACTTAACTGAACTCCTGAATTTTTCTGGTAATCTAAAGCAGTTAACTTACGTTCAAAAAAATCTGCTGGCTTATTTTTAAAACTGGGATGTTTACTTTCTAAATGGCGAATCATCTTGGAAGGTTTCATACTCTCGGCCGATAACAACTCGCTGCAAATAACACACTGTGGCCGATTTCCGAGCACCGTAAATCCATACTTAATATAACTGTCACAATACTTTCTCACCTTTCCCCTCTTCTGTTCATAATCATCATGAGAAGTCGAAGGCCCTGCACGCTTAACGAACTTATCCATAGTTAGAACAAAATCAAACAATACGCGAGCGAACAAAACACAAGACACGTACGTGGCCACTGCTCAACTTGAACTGGATGCTCCCCACCCCTCCGCCTACTGCTACAGCCACTGCCATAGCTAGCCCCTCCAACTCTGTCCGCCTTTGCTTTGGACAAATTTCTCCCCCCCCCCCCCCTCCCCCTCACAGCCAGCTGCGCTCTCTCAGCCCCTCGCTGCTCACCACGCTGCAAGTTATTTTTAGGGGGTCGCGGCTAAAACGTATGGGCTAAAATGGGTGGCGAAAAGAAAAAGTTTGGGAACCGCTGGTATAGGCGAATAACAATCCGTCCTGGTGGTCTTTGCTTTATATCATGAGTATATGTATAAAGGATGGTTATTTCCTGCCCAATGCAGTGCTGCCAAGCATTCTGAGCACGCGGTGAACTTTGGAAAGTTCGGTATTTGGAAAATATGCATCTCATCGAGAACTTTAGAACTTAGTTAATTGTTGCACTGCCACTCGGGTACGTCGATTCTTCCACAGCGTCAATTTGAGATGTCAGAAACAATCAGCTATATTTTAAAACTTCTCGTGGTGCGTATCTCTTCAACTGGGAAGGAATTTCCGTCTTAGGGTCTCGTTAACAGCTTCCATTTGCCAGTTGATGAAGCTAACTTAGTCGATGGCAGCGTCAACATCAGATAATGTCGGCAATGCAATTCACCATGTTTGTATTAGACATCAATTTTGCTGAAATCAGAAGCAACATCTTAGCTTATACATAGGGGTCCAAAATTTTAAACCATAATATATATTTATTGTTTATATCAGTCGATCGTTGAAAAGTTGTTTACTTTTCATATTTTCTTAGGTAAATTATGTTATTAAAACTGTGCTATTGTCTTGGACGGACTTTGGGGACCATGTCAGGTGTTTGCATGGGGAAGAATTAGGTACATTTTCGTTGCGGCCCGAGGAAACGCGTCTAATACGAAGTTGAATGGGTTGAATGGGAAAAAAATGGACGAAAGAAGCGGCTGAATAGAAATGTGTAGAATTTCCATGGTGCGGCTGTAATCCTTCTTGAAGGAGTACACAGGGTATTTTATCTTCATTGCTGTGATTGGTTATGACTAGGGAATCTTTCTTCGAAGACAAAGGTGGAAAGATAGACTGTTTGAAATAATAACGAAAATAAATAAATCTCTTCCATGGTTGAGAACTAGCTGTTATTGATAAATTCTACCTTTTGTGCCGCCAGGAGGTGCTGTTTTCATGGTTGCTCGCGGAATCGTATAGTTTGTGGCTGTGGATGGTCAGCGGGGTGGACGCCATTTTGGACAACTATTGGATCAAGGTAAGTCGCGAGAGACTTTGCGTGAGGGCGCTTGTCCGCCAGGGGTCGAGGAGTTTTCGCACTAGTTACGATTTCATGGTGCGTATGAGAGATTTTTAAAGGATTATGTGCAAGTCGAGATATTCTGGGAGAAGTGAACATTTTTGACACTTTAATATTCGTTTCCCACCATTGTTTGAAATTTTTAACTAGACATTTATGCAATTTGAATTAAAGAAAGAAAACCTGCTATTTATATCTACATTATACTTTTAATGTTCAGAATTGTGTCCCACATTTATGTTTTCCCATGAAGATTCCGTATCTCATTAAATGAACGAACCTTCTATATCATTTTGTTGTTCGTACAAACCGCCGCTATTTTCGCTGATATCCACTTACACACGGTCCAAATTTTCTCCGACAGATGGCAGAGCTGTACCCGCCGCCTGGCGGCAACTCGCTCGTCGGGGGCGAGCCGTCAGCCTCGTCTTTGGCGACGATACTGCCTCTGGTGTTGGGACTCCACAACAAGTTGGACGCTCAGGCGCCTCCGGATGTGGCTCCTCCCCTCGAGCCTGACCTCTCACCGCTGCCTCGCATCCTGCGGCCCGCGCTTCGACCCTCGTTCCTACGACCCCTCGCCCTCTGCCTGCTCGCATTTCTCCCTCTCGCGCTCATTAAACTCCTGCCGTCGCCAGACAGCGGTCGTCGACGGAGAGGAAACGTTGGTGGAGCTGAAGACGTGGGGCGGGAGATCTTCTGGTGAGTACGACGATGGTACGGGTCTTCAATGAGGGCGGGCAGTCGCATCTCGTTTTATGATGGCAGAGTTGGGAACAATCGTGCGATACAAACAATCAAAGCCTCGAGCGGAAATCGTAATCGCACTCTTGTTCTTATTTCTCTCTCACGTCTTTCTCCTTAAGAAGTTCACGCCGTATCAATGAACTTGGATTCATCAAGCGAATACTAAAAAAGGCCTCGGACTAAGAGCAGCAAAAACAGATGTCTCTCCACTTCATTTGGAGCGCAGGTCGAAAGGGTCGCAAATATTCGGAATCCGGCGCAAGCGAATTTGATTCGCACTCTCAGCAACGCGAATAGCCGTAAGTTGTGTTAACGACTCGCGAGCGAATCGAAAGTGTGGTACGAATATTGAAAAGACATTGGGATGAGAGCCCATTGACACTCGGAGGTGAAATCTACATAATACTCTGCGAGTCATTTTAAGGGTGCGTGGCGGTTGGTAAGTTATCACCTATATATTGCATTGTACCCCCAAAATTTAATGAAGCTACCACTATCAGAGCATTAGAAAAAATATCTCTCAGGAGGAGGCATTCGACCAGCGTACATTGCACTATGAGCATGCCAACAATGCTAGAGAAGCTATTTGTATTAATGTAGTTTGGAACAACATAAATGGACAGAGATACAAGATTTTTAGTGGAGACATTTACGACGTGTTGTTTGTACTAGGTAGCATGCAGTAGTTGAAATGTTCATACCTCATGGTAGTTTGAGCGAGATATTATTTCACCCAGATATCAATGAATTTTGGTCTCATTTTATAGAAAAATGTCTCACCCTTCCAAAAATACCCAAATATCAGCCTCTTACCGCGCTACTTTCCCGAGTTATTTGTCAAAAAATACAATTCAATTTTACACGGAAAATGGTACGTTTATGTACTCTAAAATGACATTACTTCACAAATGAGCATTTTTTTAACTCCTTGATCTCGGCGAAAACTTAATGTAGAGGAGTAGGTATACTTTCTTTACTATTTTCACAAATAAATCAAGTAGTCACCATGGTAATTTTCCAGAATAGCAAAACCTTTCGTTTTAAAAAATTTTTAAACGGAAGTGAAAAAATAGTCAAGTTAAAGACATATTGTTATTTTTATTCAATCACTGAGAATTTCAGTCATAAAAAGTATATTTTTGCACCATTAGCATTGAAACATTCGCTTAACGCTTCCTACAGCTGATGGAATTAAAACGGAAAATTTCGAACATGCCTCCTATTGTGACTGCGGGGAGCAATCTCGCTCGAATTGCCTTGTATGTGATCGAGGCTTATGGTTTCTTATCTTGGCGATGACTGACAATTCGTTCTTGTTGATCTTAGGGTGCCTTTCATGCCGCGAGTGAGGTGGGAGGAGACAGAGTTGGGTCCCTCCGGTTATTTCATGGACCGCGAGCCGCACCTGACCTCGGACTCATCGGAGGACAGCTCACGGGGCCCTTCGCCCAGTCAGTCGGAGCGAAGCTTAAGGTCACCGTCTCCGGCGCCCGGAGGGCCTCCCGGAGGACTCAACTGGCAGAGGAGGTCCCGGAGCCGATCCAGGCGCCCCCCCCATCAGCGCTCCCCGGCTCGCAAGGAGAACGAACTCAAGGCTACGAAGTCAACTTAAGCCAAAGGGTCAGCCTCGCCTTAAGAAGCAGATGCCTCGTCGAATGAAAGCGGCCTTCTTTCTTAGGAAGTTACCTACCTGTCAATTGTCAGGAAAAAAACACACATTATATCTTCGAACAATAATCTGGATGGTCTAAATTTTGGTGCCTTAAATTTACCAATTTTTGACAGTTTTTCATCTGATTTTTTCAAAGTTTTGAGATTGAATAAATTATCTATGCACAAGTGAATGTAGTCATTTCTTGCAGTTAAATGTTATTTGCTATACAGCTTGCCGGAATAGTGTGTGGTACTTTCTGCTATTGAACCGAAGCATCCAGATTTGAGACCGGGTGAATTAATGGGCCCGACTAAAAGCGGAAAGCATGCAGGGTGTCAGCCAAACTGAGAAACAAGGATATCCGCGAAAGATCAGCGTATTCTGCACTCCGGGACATTGGTGAGGACCCTGGAGACGGTGGTTAACCCTGAGTTTTTATTTTAGAGAGCACCTTTCCCTGTTTGTCATTTAGTCTTGTAACTAGTGGTGACCACAAAGGTAATCATGGTGCAAAATGCTAATATGCAAATGGTGTGTGTATATATATATATATATATATATATAAAATAATGCAAAATGGTAATAAAAATAATTTTGTGGGAGACCCAGAATACCAGGAAATTTATGGTAAGGGGGGGGGGGAGATAAAACCATATTTCCTATTGGGGAAATGATTCATTTCAGCCAAGAGGAGAGTATGTGCCACTGCTTTCAAGATTCATCCATAAAAGGTTATAACTCGAAAAAAAAAACTATGTAGAAACGTACAAGGGAATCGCGAATAGGTGGCAAATACTGCGAGGGACAGCTTTTCGTGAGTCCAGCCAGGTTGTTGGGTCCATGACCGACGTTCCGGCTACTTAAACTGCTGCCGTCTTCCAGGTGGTCGGTCCTCTCATCACCCAGGGGACGACCACTTACTTAGCCCCCTAACTTACAAACCCCTCTTACTTAGCTTGAGGTTACTATCACAACAATCAGTAAATACATTTTACGTAAAAAATTTCACCTGAAGATGCAGCGTGCTGCGAAACGCAATGTACTAATATTAATATTATTTCGGAAAAGTACGGAACAACTTTTCCATATGGATTGTAATTTTAGATATCCTATTGATTTATAGGCTATAAAGATCGAATCGACGCACAAACGTGTGAATTATCTATTCAATGAAAATATTTCTGGTGTATATAAATTCCTGGCTGGTGCGTTTAATTCCATTTATTCTCAATGAATAACTTGGTCAACTGCTCAGGATTCTTAAGAGCACCGATTTGTATTTAAGTCCCCTTCAGATCAGTGGCGGTATCAATATTATGTCCGTGCTTTGACATCTTGCAGTCAGTCGATTATGCTTCGACGGGACTGGTGTATCGTTTTACTACAATTGTCTTCAGTCACCTCCGGAAAAATTTTTGGAATGGCCTTTTTCCCAAATGAACGTTTTCTTAAAATATTTTTTCACTCTTTGAGTATTTTTTAGATAACATTTGTAGTTATATGACGGAACTGTTGTCAAGAGTGCGCATATGAACATTGGGTGCTGTATGAGTAATATTTATTGCTCCATCAAGTCCAAAATTCTAGCTCTTCTGAGAGCTGTTAGCTGACTCTTTCAACAGCTTTTTGAAGACATTTATCCTGATGTATTTCTGTATTTATTAGTTCATTGGTTATTTGAGAGAGGTGGCGGCCAATTAAGAGAGGTGATGACCATTTGTGCTGTGGACAAAAGATTGGGTTCTGTATCAGCCTGCGCTATTTATAGTTTCTCGAAAGCCAAGAGGTCTCTATCACATCTCCCAATCGCTGCAGTATGGTACCTACTATCCTTACCTTCTCTTAGTATTATTAGTTCTTGCTAGTCTCACATTTCTTTCTTTTTAGACACTTTCACTTGTTTTACATTTTTGTAGGGTAACGTGATAGTGCTGCTTTGCTTCATTCTCTTGCAGGATTATTTTGAACTCTGTTTTCCACTTCGAATAACTGGATGTGAATCCTGTAAAACTGTCGCATATCGTCACATCGCTATATGTTGAAGCTACTCAGACTTTTTTATATAAGGGGTCGCTATTAACAATATCCCATTACTTACCCAAATTTTGGGGTTGGTATCTTGGTCGTGAATGTAACTTTGTAAGGCTAAGTTATGAAAGAAGCTTTTTCTAAGTAACGCAAGAGAGGAGAGTCATTTTTATATGACAAAGTATAAACCTACAAAGGTAGGCTTTTAAAGGAAACGCATCATGAGGATGTCTTTCTCTTCTGCTTCGGTTATCAGGTGAGAGACGTGAATGCTCTGTTTCGGAATGAGTATCGAGTGTCCAATGGAGTGGAAGACGAAAGGAATCGGTCGTCCCCTTGGGTCCCAGGCCAGACTAAAACCCCTCCTACGAGAAGGTGGCGGGATTTGGCGACGAAGAGGATTTTGGGGCAGATGAGACAGCAAAAGAATCTGTGCCGGAGTGGTCCTCCTCTCATTCGAGGGTGTCTCCACGGTGGCACACGAATGCCTTGTCTTTCCTCATTTTCCCTTTTCGGGGAATTTGGACCACCTATAATCTCATACTCCTCCTACCCCTCACGACCAGTGCGTTCACCCCCTGGGGTGTGTTTTGGGAGTCGGGGGTGAGATTGTTAGGAGTTAGGGGAGCCTTGTTCTCCGTTGCAGCTCTTTGGGGTATCTTGCCCCCGTTACCCATTGAATGGGGGGCAACGAAAGCAGCAAATGTGCTCCGGTTGCGTTGTTCTTCTCCACCTCCAACCGCCCTCCCTGCGTCAACCTTCTAACCTCCGCGCGGGGAGCAACAATGAGTGAATGAGGGAGAAAAAAAACGAAGGATGAGTTCTTCCAGCTCAATTCAGATATCCGCGGGGAATTATAGTAATTCCGGGTTAATGCACATCGAGGAGGATGAAATCGAGAATAAGATGGCTTCTCGAGGAGTGGTCTTCGACAGAACAAGAGAGCGCAACGGTGATATGAACCACGCCTCATCAGTACTTCACGCGTGCGTCAGCACTAATTTCCCCGACGAGGTTTTCGAGTGACATCATTTTCCGACTCCATGGCATCGGTGGCCATTGAGTCTAAGGTGGAATGACAGTAATTATTCGAGAGAACTTTTATATCATGTCCAGTGCAGCGGAACGGCGATTGCGGCAAATGACACTTCTGCTCACTCTGAGTGACATACCCGAACTCTTTATATAGAACTACGTTTACCAACCCAAATATTAAACATAAGGTAAATATTCTTGATTTATATTATCTAATAAGACCTTTCAACCTTACCATAAAAGCCAAACTATAAAATAGCCGGAACTCGGATGTTAGGTAACAATTTGATTGCGCCCTCGTCTATCTCTACTTCAATCCCAACAGTGAATCAGTTTGGAATGTTGAGTAACTTTTATCATGAGGAAAGCATTTCTGAGTTCAGCACGCTTATAAAACTGAGACAAGATTCCGCTGGATGAAAGACTATCAAAGCAGCTGCAGCTGTTTGAGGGAGGTATTTTGTTTGTATAAAGTATCCAACATCGAAAATAAAATATTACCAAACAAAATACCATTCAGAATAGAAAATAAAATTTGATCGGGCATGCATTAACAGGGAAGGGGACGATAACTGCAGCTCTTGATAGATCGGTAGAAGGGAGAGGAGAGGTGGAAGGAGAAGGAGGAAACTGATAGATGAGGCTAAAAAAGAGGGGATACAAGGAGACCAAGCAACAGCCGATAAACAGAATTGGATGGAGATAACGACGGTAGATGAAACCTGCTACTCGGCAGAACACCTTGTAATGATGATATCGGACGATTGCGCACTATTCGGAATCTATCATTGTATGCTTGAAATTATGAGTGACTTCTCAGAAAAGAATCTTACGAAATTCGGGTCTAAATATGTTTTTAAGGAGATTTTAATATAATAGTAACAGTTTATACTCAAGGAAAGTTTTATTTTTTCATGTCAATATTATCCAAGAATCTCAAATTACGATGCTTAAAAATTTGGTGCATCGTATAAATCATCCACGAGGAAAATTTCTATACATGAAATCAAATTCCGTCATACTTGACGAGGGAGTAACGCTAACTATAAAATTAAAATCCGTAGTTTCTCTGCCTGTCTGTAAAATCTAATCCCATAAGAAGTTTGCGTTTTGAAGTCATTTTATTTGCATGTTGTCTTCTATTCTTTGATATATTTTAATTAGAAATGCTGGACTTAAAAAGACGAAGCAAACACCAAACGAAAGTAAATATTATAAACATTTTTATTCTTTCACACAAACAAATTTTTCCTTTCGACTTCATGACATTTTGGGAAATAAAGTATTGATAAAATTGATAAAAATTTCATGTTTTAGGTTAACTATCTCCTAGTCGATCGAAATTGTTGTTGATACCGAGGGATATGAATGGATGAAGACCGTAAACCATTGAGAGGGAGTGTGAGAGGGCGCCGGCTACAGTGGTCAATGCCTGAAGTAACGCAGTGCGCTATCTTTGCTCTCCCAGATTTACGAGGGTTGGCCAAAAAGTTATGCCTCGCATTATTCTTTTCAACTCCTTAATAACAGAAATCAGGGAATTGAAACGGCTATGAAGAGATATCGTTAGTCGCAAACCCTTATCAGGTTATCAAAACGTTACCGTAATCTACGTCTGAGTGCTCTGACCAATTTTGTGGACTCTGCAGAGGACAGAATGCAAGATTAAGCTCGCAAATATCAGTCTAGCACATACTAAAGACATGAAAGACAGTAAATTCCTTCGAATTTTTCTCTTTTTTTAAAAAAACTTTTGAATAATGACTTTTAGTACCTTTCAACACTGCTACTTTGGACGACGAAGAGGTGGTTAGCGCAGTGAAAATCTGGCTCCATAACCAGAGCGAGGTCTGGTACCGATGGGGCATACGCACCGTAGTGAATAGCTGGAGGAAGGCAATAGAACTTGTAAGAAATAATGTGGAAAAACAGAGTGAGTAGATAAAACATCATTATCTCATATGTGTTTTTTTTCATTTTTATTTTCAGTTTCATTTTTGTTTTTTGTTTCATTTCAGTTTCATTTTTGCTGAATAAATAGTTTTTGAAAAAAAATGTGGGGGTGTTACTTTTTGGGCAATCCTTGTGCATCAGGGCTTACGCGTTAACACACTGCTTTCGCATTTTAACGGTATATTTCACCGATAACTCACTTAAAGCTAGCGTCCATTTACATCTTTAGAATGCATGCTTCATGTTTATTTTTTATCCATTTAAATGAATAATTTTCCGTAATCCCAGGAAATAAATGTTAAGAAAATCCAATGGAACCAATAGCTCCTAGTAGTTTCAGGATCGCTAAAGAGTTCACTCACTTGCAGCCTTGACATTAACTTCAACGCAGCGAAGTTGCTGTTCCGTTTCTCCAGGTATTAGGGCCGATATAAGTGAAGCAATAGAGATCCGAATAGAAGGAAATAATTTTGATCGTGACTGGGACTTTTCCCTAAGCAAGACATGGCTGCCGATATTGAAAGAAGTCAACCATAGTAGTCAAGTATTCTTAGCAGTTAAACACATTTGAAGAGTACCTCTCACATATTTAGACGACAGTGAAATAGAATAGAGAGTATGGTGTCCTATTACACAACAAAACAAAAGAAATACGCATATTTGTTAATTTTACAGACCTATGTTCAAAAATAAACGTTTTGTACCAATTAGAGACTCAAATATAACCTCGAGAGATAACAAAAGCCTAATAATTGTTGGCAGAGATTTCAACTTCTCGGTTATAAATTGGGAAAGACCAGCCTATACTGTTAACATCGATTTTAAACAAGATACTCTGACACATTGTTGTTAGCAATATTATGACCATCCTGGACAGTTGAAACCTCTTGCATGGCAGTCAGTACGGGTTGCGGAAGGATGGGTCTTGTGGATCATAGGTTACGTCCTTCCTCCGTGACATCCGAAAATCGAAAAAGTAAGTTGACGCGATATTCCTTGATTTCAAGAAACCATTTGATAAGGTTCCTCACAAAAAAACTCAGATTCAAGTCGCAATCTTGCGGAGTAAATAAAAAAATAGTGAATTGGATTCGTGACTTTCTCAGTAATCGCAAAAAAGGTGCTATTAACTGAATTAGCTCTGATGTAGTTAGAGTTATATCCAGTGTTCCACAAGGAAGCATTATCGGTCCCCTTGTATTTCTTATACATATTAATGAATGACCCACGTTTTCGCGTTAGCTAAGCGTTAAAGAATAAGAATGCTTTATTTGCTCTGGGTACATCACCCCTAAGAGCATTACAAAAGTTATCTAAAACAAAAGTTATCAAAAACAATTATCAAAAAATTATCAAGAACAATGGGATTTTCAGCTCTCACAATATACAATATACAACAATATAAGCATAAAAAACGATATACAACAAAATAAGCATTTAAGAACCACAGAGAGTGAAGAAGGTGTGAGAAAAACTCATTCAATGTTTATCAGTGAGAAATCCATGGTAAAAAGTAAAAGGTTCGGAACCAAAGACAATGTACAATAAACCAAGCATTAAGTACCACAAAGAGAGTAAAATATGTAAGACAAACTTATAAGATATCAACCGTGAGAAGTCCAAAGTACCAAGTTTGGAATTACTTTGCAAGCAGGTAATGATATGTTTTGGATTTAAAGGTAGAGAGAGTCTGACTGTATTTTATATGGTACGGTAGAGAGTTCCATGTTGCCGTGGCGCTGACTACAAAAGATAGGTGATATTTTGAGGTACGATGCGCGGGGCAGTACAGATTGGCAGGGTCACTCCTGGTAGACATGCTCCGAGATAGTGGAGGTCAACTAAATAGGTCGTAAATGTACCGAGGTTCTCTCCGGGAAAATAGCACGTAAAGAAATGTGCAGAGCATGTATTGGCGTCTGTTTTCTATATTGAGCCAGGCTAGATGTGTTAAACTAAGATTATTTACAGACATTTAGGTCTTCTACCGCGAAATCAGTGTACTTAGAATTTCTATCATCTGACTAAAACAACGTTTATTTACGATGCTAGAAGTGAGGACAATTTAATCATAGAAAATGCACCATTGTACACATCTTGCGAAAGTCATCAGAACAATATCATATCGCTCTGCGGGTGGAGTAAACATGAAGTCTTCAGATAGTGAAGTGAAATACCTGGGGATTACCTTTACAACAGACTTATCGTGGGGAATGCACATACAAAACATATGCGACACAGGACTGAATAAACTTGGATTTATCATGCATATAGTAGGAAGATCCTCAGATGAGAAAGTAAAAGACAGATGCTGTTTCGCATAGGTTAGGCCACACCTCCAATATACCGCGAGCATTTGGGGCCCTGTAAAGAAAGATATAACCAAAAAAATATAAAATGGAGGGATTTAAACTAGAGGAGAGGTTCAACTCTGGCAGATATTTTGCAAATACATAGTTGTACCCTGATCCCCCAACTCCTTCACCCATATCCTTCACCACATATGAATATAACGCCACTAGTAATCGACTTAACATGATATTTTTGATGATGACGTTGTAAGCTTGAACCCGGTCAATCGCATTTCAGTAATAAAAATGGTGGAATATTACAAATTTTTTTTATTGAATCAAATACAAAGGACAGCTGCGCGCTTCGTGAAAAACTGCTACGAGCAAACATATAGAGCCTATAGAGAGATTATATTGGGAGCCACTTGAGACTCGGAGGCTGCATTGGACCTAATTTTCTCGAGAAATTCGGAACGGATGTATCTCAGAGCGACACAGGAATATTATTTTGACGCCTCACTACAGCTCTAGGTTCGACAGAAGCAATAAAATAAAAGAGACACATTGCCGAACAGATATGTTCCAGGTGCTAACAGATATGAAAATTGGTTCTTTCCGTGCACAATAAGTGACCATAATGAAAACTGTACTCCACTCATTTACACAGTCATAACACACTTCATCATTTTACCTGCTAAAATCTTATCCTCAACACATTTACATAGCTGGTGTCCTTTCACTCCCTGCCACATGCTCATGGGTCGGCTCGCAGGGTAATGTTTAGATGTAGAATATATAAAGTACGCATTTCTACAACTCCTTAAGCTTTATATATGGATGGTTGTGGGGAATAACGCGTTGATGGTAGTTATTCCGCAACGTACGTGGTTTCTCTCATGGTTTACGTCAATTTATTATTTACTCCCGTCGTTATTTTTATCGCATAAGCTGGAAGAAACACGCAACGATGTCCCAAAAGTAGTCATATACACCTTGGCATTGCTTCTCTCTCCCCTTGCAATGTAGTCAGCTGCTGTGTGTAGGGGTGGATTTAACGAGCCCTGGTTTCTCAAAGAAAACCTCAACACTTTTTTTAATGACACCAAGTGGTCGCAACCGCTCATCGGAACAATAGAATCGTATTTGCTATCTTGTCCTTACGAAGTTTCTCCTGCAAAAATATGATGGATGTGCATTTCTATTTTTACCTCTCTCTCCTGATTTCAATGGGCCTCATCGACCTTAAGGTAGTTTGAGAGAAGTATTATTTTACATAGAAATCAATGAATTTGATTTTATTTTTAAGAAAAATAAATCACCCTTCCATTGAAACAAAAAATTCAACCCCTTACCATATAACTTTCAGAGAAATTTGCCATAAAATACCGGCCCTTCTACATGGGAAATGGTACGTGCATGGACTCCATAGAGACCTTATGTTAAAAATGAGGCATTTCCTACACTTAGATCTCGCCAAAAAATCATCAGTGTGTAGTTTATGTGTTTTCTCAACTATTTTTGAAAATTAATCATATTGTCACCGCAGTAAATTCTTCAAAATCACAATAAACCTTCCGTTTTGATGAAGTTTCAAATGAACCGCGTGAAAATAACGAGTCAAGTTAAAGCCTTATTTAGATATTTTCATTTGATTACTTACAATTTCTGTCATGTAAAACAATATTATTGTACCATTAAAAATGCAATATTTAATTCGAGTGTTTCAAAGCTGGTGAAATTAAAACGTATAATTTGAATATGGTCTCTATTATGACAAGGGAACTATCTCGCCCGGGGGGATCGGGTTGGTGTGATGGCTAGAGTACTCGCCTACCACACGGGCGGTCAGGGTTCAAATCCCTGCAGAGGAGGACGTTTTTCAGAGGGAACCCGATCCCTACTTGAGTGTCTTGTGGAGGGCACTTCAAGTGGAGTACACCGTGTGTCGGATGAGACGTTAAATCGTGGTCCCCTTGGCGCCTTTCGTTAAGAGCAGGCTAATGCCGACGCCGGGTTTCCATCCACCATTCCTCCCTCACATATCCCCTATGGCGCAAATGACCTTAGCCGTCGGTCGCCTCCCCAAATATCCAATTCGTCGCTTCTTCCTTATGTTTTAGCGCGTGGCCACGAAATACCCCTTCTCAAAGGTCTCTCTTACTACTACTACTACCACCACCACTACTGCACACCCCCTTCCCCCCCAATTCCCCTCCCTCACTAAACATATTCTCCCCTCACCATCCCTCCATTCGTTTTTTCTCCCGAACGAGGTAAACGGGGGGCAGTGGGGGGGGGCGGTTGAAGGGGGCAAGGCGTGCGCGCCATTATCCTCCCCTCTCCTCCTCCATATCCCTCCCCCCCTTCCCCCTCCAACAGAAGAGGAGTAGGAGAAGCAGCGTGTGGCTCCCCTTCGCCTCCTGAGCAGCCGAGGACGCGAGGCGGCGTCAGAACAGTCAGTCGCCGGCCCGACGCCCTCCAATCCACTACTCATCCACCGACCGCCACCATAACACACACGCACACACTATATTCCCATTCATTCCCATCTCTCGTTCCTTCCCTCTCCCGGCAGATCTCCTCCCGGCGAGAGGGCCAGAGAGGACCGCGGGCCGCGAAACCGGTGTCTTGCGGGTCCGCCCCCGAGGGAGGAGGAGGAGGCGGGGGGGCGTGTGCCCCCGACCTGGGGGTCTTGGGGTGGGGCCTCGGGCATGCGAGCGGGGCCTCCCGCGCGCCCGCGGCGAGGGCTCTCCGGCCGAGCCCGCGCTTGTGGGCCGTCGCCCGCTTCCGAGCCCACGGGCTGCAGCAGCAGGAGGCCTCCGCCTCCGTCTTCGGCCGAAGCCGCCGGGAGGACCGCGGTCGCCTCTGAGTAGGAGTTGAAGGAGGAATCGGTGGTGTGGTGTGCCAGAGAGAGAGAGAGACAGAGAGACGGTGAGTGAACTGTGGAGAGATATATTATATATCAGTATTGTGGATTGAAGCGAGGAGAATCTGCTCGAGTGAAGGCTTCCTCGGAAAGTTAGATGAAATGGCTTTTCTTTCTCGGCAGAAACGCTTTGTTTTGTTGCTTGCGACGACAGTTTCGCCAGCGTTACATGTGGCGTCTTCAGGTCGAATTGCCGTTGCCTTGGTCTCGTCCGTCCTTATGTCCCATAGGACCCTTTGACCTTCACTTTGTTCTTATGGCCACGAGACAAGTACGCGGGGACGGATTAGATCAATGCTTTGGCACTTCGACCTGGAGACGTCAGCTGTAACACCGGAGAAATAATTGTCGACAGCAACAAGGCAACGCCGCTGTCCCGACAGTGTAGCCATTTCTAGAGAATCTATCGTTTTCCACTTTTTATTAATTACCCCCGTTCAAGCCTTATTGCCATCCTCAGATACTTATCTCAAGTAACGACTCTCCAAGAGAATGACGCAAGGCATTGAAACGCGGTGTAAATAAAGGAAAAATTACTGACTCTCATTCCTTGAATCCACGGTGAGTGGAGAATCCTTCTTAGCCTTTTGAACACTTTTCGCGCCTCACCACTTGGCTCAGTCCATTGGAGAGGGAAAAAAACCCAACCGACCGCAGGAATTTTAACGCTACAGAAAAAAACTATTTAGAATTGCATAATGCAATAGGTTGTCATCGCTCGCTCTTTCTCCTGGTCATAAACAAGATTTTACGACTTTGGAGTGAGTGACGGGTGGAACGGCACGGGGAGAGGTCGCATTGAAAGTTTTCAATGTGCCGCGATGCGCTCGTCAAATACGCTGAAAATTACCCCAAGAGTTCCGCTCGTTAATCTTCTCACCACAATCTTAATGTTGTTTCCTTAGTGTATGACTGCCACTCAAGACTTCAGCGGAAAACTACTATCGTGTATCTTAATGCGTTTGTGGGCATGTAACTGCGGTCAATATTTTGATTTCCCATCACTATATTCTTCCTGGGCTCCTAGGAAACTAAAACACCGGTTGATTTGTCGTATTCTCCATGAAATTTTTAAACGATTAGGACTTGGTACGTGGTCAAGTAGGAGTCGAGTGAACTCCTACTTGACCCATAAGTCGGTTCACATAAATTCACTTATTTTCGTGATTTTGAGAAATGCCTAGTGAAGGTGAGGACGTTAGACTGAAGACGAAAGAGTGGCGTTAAAATGTGGGCCAACGAATCCATCCGTTATAGTTTGGACGGATTTGGTCAACAGTTATTTCAAGTGATCAAATGGCAGAAGTCAGAAAATTTTTGCCATCGTACTTTGGTAAGTCAAGTAACGTAAACGGCTTGTTGACATGCATAGCTTACTATTCTCTTAGTCGATTGGTGATAGAAAGTGGCCGACTGTAATTCGAATCCTTGAAGAAATCGAGGAATATAACTTTTACACTCATTATTCTGTCCCAAGATGTTTAAAGTGAGTAATAATTTGATACATGAGTAATATTTACTGCATGATGTATATGATAATTTGATACATGAGTAACTTTTCTATAGCAGTTATCTATATTCAGACATATTACATTCAATACATGCAGGAGTAGACTTAGATTCTAGCCTTTCTAGCTCTTACGCCGTCCAGTGACCTGCACGCGTCCTTATCCGGTAATAGAATCGGTCATCTTTACAACCCGCGCGTTTTGTATCTCTTTACTACCGCCAATTTGAATTGTTCATATTCATTCATTTAGGGTAAAGTAAAAGTCAGACTATGAAGTTCGCTCATCAAGAGTAACGTGAGACCTTGAGCCAAAAAACATGCTCGCCTCTCTCTTCATCTCTGTAACTTCCTTGGCAGTATTAAGACAATTGTTCATACTCTCGTGAATATTGAAATAGATGATGCCGAACATTTTCCTTCTCCTGAACTGAGGAAATGTTTATTAACGTTATCTACAATAACTTGGTAGTCCCTCCTTTGCCGTTCGCTTTGAACTGCCTTTTCAAATCGACGAACTTCCTTGTACTCCGCTTGGTCGTTTTCATTTTCTCAATCCGAAGTCCAAAAATTAGAGAATTTCACCGAATGCTTCATATGCTTTTCAAAAGCGATTGGCAGATTTCCTCCATTTCTTCTAGCATCTTCAAAGTGAAGCGGATAACTTCCTAAGATTCCTCAAAGTTTTTCCGAAAATTGATATTTAAACTTGAATGATGAAGATAATCTTTCTCTCTCTTTTCGGAAATCGTTCTCTGTGTCTGCTAGTCCGAATCTTACCCATAAAGTAAAATTGATGATTTTTTCTGTCATAGATTTCGCCAATGGCGAGCGATTCAAGGCGTAATTAGATAAATACCATGTCTTGGGTGGTGATAAATCACCCAGGTGGGATTTGAACCCACGATCTCGCAAGTTGGCGGATGAGGATACCGCCAATGTGGCCGGAAAACTCTAATTCAAGCTTATCAAAGAAAAAAACCTCAAGGAAACGAGATTCACTCGTATGTTTCGGTAACAAAGTAATACTCGCAAAATTGCTCCCATTTATCGGACGTCGCAAATTCCTTACTATGTGGAGCCTCACAATGCCTGCCACACGCCTCGTGGACTGGAAAGGTATCATTAAAAATGTATTTTTTACACTAAGTGAACTCATTCTCATCTTTCTGCGGTGAGCTTATCAATCGATATCATCGATACATAGCGTTCATATTTAGGTTAACTGCGAACAGCTATTCGTAATTCGTGCACTTTGACACTTTTAAATTCTCAAATTGCTGCGCGATATTTTTTTGGAGCTTTTTATGAAGCGAAGAAAATGCACAAGATCTCCAGCTAAATGCGAAAAAAATGTCTTTAATATTCCTCTTGGCTGAATAGTTCCACTAGTAATGCAACATTTGCGTCACAGTTATAAATGAGCATCTTTCTTGCTTAGGAGTTTGAGTTAAGGGGAAATTTCGCTTGAGTTATTTAAGATGAGAGAAATACTCGACCTTTCTCATACCATCAACTCTTTTCGTCCGAAGGGATGCGTTTAGGATTGAAGGTATAAACATGGCGAAATGAAAATTTATGCTACACTTGTAAGGAAAGTTATCGTTTTTATACGAAAATTATCTGTCCAATGTTTTAGAAGTTTTTCGAACTATGAGAAAGCATGAATGGATTTTTGAAAAACTCGGCTATTTAAGATATTTCCAATTAATATCACGACCATCGCATGTGTGTGGGTGCTATGTAGAGGACTTCATGTGCTGTACCATATCCGTCGGATGGGGCGATTATAAACTTGACCCCTTGGCGCCTTTTTGCCAAGAGTGCAGTAATATGCCGCCGTTTCTCTGCAGCCCTTCTCCCCCATTGTCCAAAACAACCCAACCACCCTTATTGTAACGTAAATCACTTAAGTCGCATTATGTATAGCAAGAAAAGAGGAGGAGTAGCCGAGGGAACAGTTAAGGATGTTTATTATAGCCTAAGTATCGTTAGGAAAGCTCATAGACTTGTAGAGATAGTTTTAGCGAAATCCCTCTATCACGATGAATCATCTATATGCACAATTCCTTCTCCACAAGCTGTGTGGAAAACTATACTCGTTCGTAGTCCGTGGGAATTTGCGTTATCAATTGCCTCTTTAGTGAAAACCATATATTGTGAGTGAGATACAACTTCTACGGAATCCGGCGCATACCAACCGAAATCGCTATGCCGTTAATAGTGTCGCTTATTCTTGATTGAGGATAGGCTATAATTGTTTTAAGCTGTAAGTTTGAGACTTTGAAAGTCTAAATACTTCTCCGCATAGAATCGGAATAATTGCGAATAAAGGATGAATCCGCTTTTATTCGAATCCATAAATCCATAAGAATCAACTTTTGTAAGCTAACCACTTCTCCACGGTAAACCAACGTCACGCGTGGTGCGGTATTCCCTTCCTATGTGCAGTGAATAGCTTATCTCCCGTTTACTCTCCATCGCTCATCTCACTTACTCATTGTGCGATCTGAGGACTCAAAATTTTACTGGGATCTCTGTTACTGCTCTCCTACGACTGTAAATCTCTCAGTTGGTGATAACTTCTTAGAGACGATGCAAGTCACGCCTCAACTTCCATCAGTGCTTTAGTTTTCGCTTCTTTCCGTGGGCTCTCGGTAACTAAGGCGTATTCTAAATGGGCGGAGGGTGTGTTATCGTCACGAGAGACATATAAACAGCGTGATCTTTCGCGTGTGGGTCACTTGCCCGTATGCAAGGTCTGACCTGCGATAGTCATGAGCGAAGAGTGTTTCTCTCTTCTCACTCCTCGAGGTGCCTATCCAAGTTAAACAACATTCTTGTTCACTTTCCGTGAACGTGTACAATGTGGGAATAAGGGCCGTCCGTTAGAGTGCTGGACTACAATGTGATGCCAATTTATTCCTCCGCGACACGCCACGCTTATATCTCAAGCTTCGTTTCCGCAAACGCCATCACAGTGACGTCGCCCAAACTCATGAAACAATCACTCTCTTGCAATTGGCGTCTCAGTTTTGCGTTCGACGAGTATTCCTTTTTGCAAAGTGCAAGCTAATGACTTAGGCTCCAGTCAACGCGTCATCAATTCTCAAATATTTTGTCAAATCTCTTCTCTGTGTATCCAACAAGACCGCCTTTGGCTGGGCCCAAGTTTCAATGATCACGGCGATTTTTGTCTCAGTTACCTGGATGAAGTATCCAATATTATTTTAAAGGTTTTTTCAAAGCATTAGATAGTTTCGCCCTGTGTAAACCGTCGATTTTCTTGCTTCCTTCACTGTTTAAGTTTATCCTCCTTATTCATCCCAATAGATGGCTTTAGATTCCACTTTAATTTTCCAAGTTCTAAGCATTTACATTCCACTCTCAGTGAAGGCGATAACTTCGCTAGAGGCCAGCCGAAATCTGGTGTCATCTGGAAATGACATTTTTGGGAGGATTTTCACCCGCTTTATCGTCATTCACTCTTGAAAATTTAAAAATTAAGAGTCTACATCTACATAATACCCTGCGAGCCGCCGAATGGACGTGTGGCAGAGGGTATTAGATCACCAGTCGTGTAAAGGTGTAAGTTTTTTGGAGACGAAATGGTGACATGTATTATAGGAGTGTATTTAGTGGAGCTCAATTTTTATTGTGGTCGCTTATTGTTCGCGGAAAGAACGAGTTCTTGCACCTATCTGTCCGGCAGTGTATCTCTCTTATTTCATCGCATCTGTCAGACCTAGAGATGTAGTGAGGAGTCAAGATAATATTCTCTGTGTCGCTCTGAAATATATCAGTTCTGAATTTATCAAGCAACCTAAGCCTAGCGTGTAGCCTCCGAGTCCTTAGGGGCTTCTATCTTAATCCCTCTAAAAGTTGTGAGACACTATATTTACGCTCTTAGCAGTTTTTAACGTTTTTAGCTGCTTTCCTTTGTATTTTATTAATTTTTTTGGTAAAATCTTTATGACCAGGGTCCCAAATGCTCGCGGCGTATTCAAGGTGTGGACTAATCAGAGTGAAGTAGCATCTCTCTTTGACTTATTCATCTGAGGACCTTCCTATTACACACTTTAAAAAACCTAGTTTCTTTAATGCTGCTCTACATATGTTCTGTATTTGAGTCCTGTGAATTGAATTTATTTATTTATTTAAATGGTATTCTTTCAAGCAAAAAGGAAATGGATTTATTATATTAGGCTGTTGGGCAATTTATTTTCCCATCTTATCGTTACGGGAGTCCAAAAAGTAACGGTAACTCAGCCTTTCAAGAACTGCTCTCTTTGGGCTAAATAGCTTGCTGAAGTGTTATCGCGCAAAAAACTTGCCGACTTCATTAACTCTCCGCGTTAATTTCCACCATCAACTCTTTCTCTCCCTTTTAATTGGGCTCATTAAATAACAGGAGAATTGGCGACAATCTAGTGTCCCCATCGGTTATCCTTATACCCGCCGTTATTCATACGAAAGATTTGTATTTGAGGTTACTTCAGTCTATAACATTAAGATAATAAATACGTACTTATTGTTCTCCAGTTAGCTCCCAAATAATCCAAGTGCTTTCAGAGACTCGGTGTTGTGCTCCACTCTTCCGAACGCCCGAACGCCCATTATATAAGGCCGTGAATTAGAAGACGAAGACTTGTTCCATTTTATGGACTAATGTTCGTGTACTATTTTTTTGGGCAATGATTAAGTGGCCTCCTCGGAATCTCTTCATATGTACCGGTCCTCGTCGATCTCCGTGTGCTTAGTCTTCACTAGAGCCGATATTTTTTCAGTGACTCTCTTTAGGATAAATTTTGCGTCGAGAGCATTAATGTATAATTAATGTATCTCAGGAATCCCCATGCTCCTGGTACCGGGCTCTACTTTGTCCTTATTATCTCTAGATCTTTATTTTTCGTTCGGAGTATTTTATACTCTAGAAATCAGCGTATTACTCCGTCTGCTTAGAACAGTGAATAGGATAACTGAATAGCTTGAAACATACAATGTATCAGCAGCTGCCACGTTAAACAGGCTTCGTCCTGACAAACCGATAGCTTCACTTTGACGGATATAATATCTGATTGTAATGGCTTGAAACATCATTAATTCATAAGTATGCGCGTTTATTTAAAATTAGGAACTGTTTAAAATTCGGTACTATTTATTTATTTTCTCATAATATTGTCTCATTCACTAAAGAAAGGAAATTTACCAAGGTAAGACCTCTCAAAGTTAGGAATTGGCCCTGAGCTCACGCATAAACGCAGTTTTGGTACAATTAATGCCTTAAGGCGGAATAATCTTGGAGGAGAGAGACAGTTTGGTAATAAATACGTACTTTGCTCAAGTGTTGATACCTTGCATAGTGCACAATTACATAGGTCTGCTAGTATACCTATTTAAAGCAGTAATAACGCATATTTTTTAAAAAACTCCTTTAATAAGGAGCTGAACTGCGAATACTGAACTGCGAATGCCTTTTATACATGATACACGATAATAATAAATTTAAACTTTGCTCATGCACTCAATGCATTACATGAAACTTTGAATAGTCTTCATTTCTTGGTTTTCGGGGAAACAGGAAGTTCTTTCATGAGAATAAATGTCCTCTATTGTAATTACTTCTTGTTTTCAAACTCGACCTCACTGAACCTAAGGTGGTCGTATTACACGTGCCATTCCACACTTGTTAGGAGTGCGTATCCAAAATTTTCGCGTGAAATGTCCAGCTAATGGTTCGTTTTCCTAATAGCGAGAGGAAAAATCCTCGTACATATGTGTAGGTGTATTATGCGAGGAACATACTAATTGGTTGTCGTGGCCGGGGTCTCCTGAGTATAAGGACGGCCTCCCAGACCAATTCCCACGAGGAGGACGTGCACACTTGAACACATCTCGGGCGGCCATCTTGGACTCTAAAGAATTCGCATAGTATTCCCAGAATGATCTACGCTGGTCTGAAAGAGAGATGAGTTTTTCTTCGTCTTAGAAAGGCGAATCATTGTTCGACAAAATACCGTATCGAATGGAGTATTATGCCCTGTATCGTCCACTTCCACGTCAACTATTTTGCTTAAATGTATACGTTTGGGTTTTGCTTGTGCGAAAGAAATATATTATTGGTAATAGTAGTATTGTCCCAGTCAGAACACAGTCAAAAAACAGAGCAAGTATATGGGACCCTCCAAAGAAATAAGTGATCCAGCTATAGGATTGAATGAGTACGGAAGTCTGCCAATTGTAAATAAATTGATATGAGAAAGTTATTGTAACTGGGGTATTGGTAGCACAATAATGGGAGTATCTGTAAACCAAAAGGGATCTATAAAGTTTCGGTGACATGGGCGAGATTTTTAGCTCCCGTCTACTTTGGGACCTGTGGCCATTCAAATGAATTTTGAGACTTAAGTATTCTATTCATTTTCGGGTCTTCACCGCGAGAGTTGATTTTATTTATTTTATTAGTATCTCACACACTCAAAAATAGCACACCAGCTTAATAAATTATCCGAGGTCATTAATATTTACACTGACAAGGTTTTCGTCGCCAAATAGCGTCTTCAGATCGAAGGTATCGGATTACAGTTTTGGCAGGCTGCATTCTGGGTGTACTGCGTACTTGCGGCTCTTTGATTGACTATTTATCGGAGAACTCTCTTCTATGCATCATGGGAAGAGTATTCGTCTTGTCGATATACTTGACACAAACACTGATCGGCTGATAGATTGTCCCTTCTACTTGCATTTGTTCTCTCTTGATCATAGCAGAATAGGAATAAAGAAATTACGAATTTAAATAAAAATAACCCATCGAGATATGTGTGACACAACTTACTTCAATAACTTTAAGTACAGCGTAATATGAATACATACGATTATTACCCTTTACACAAAAATGGATGGCTTACCAAAATGGACGGCGCATTTGCCCCACCTGCCATACGCTTTTGTGTCGGCTCGCGCGATACAACACAGGCTGAAAATGAATCATTGCTATAACAATGTGTTCTAATTATTATTTTAAAAAATATCTACAGTCACTGAATTGAAGCAATAATAGTCGATCGAAGTTCGGTTTTCATCTCGATCATATCGGCGACTCTTAAATAGTTTAATTTTGAAAAAAATGATGGAATTATACGTTGCTCATCCATCGTACGTGAATACTAGTTTCTGCGTTCGGTAGTAGTTTGATGACATATTTTAGAAGGAATGGGCGGTTTTAATGACTGCACATGGGTGGTGGTGATCTTGAAAAACCTTTTCCAGATTTAAATGAGCTCGGGGTCAGAAAAGTAGTCTTTGGGGCACTCAATGTAATGTAATGCAGGAATTGTTTCGGAAATGTTGTCAAATGTCCGGAGGTTCCGTCAAGCGGTTAAGTTATCACTAATTTAGACCATTTTGGTAATAAGTTGAAACGCATGGAAGAACGGGCTTTGCCTCAATTTATCGCGAGAAACATTTACATATTTACAGAAGGTAAATGAAAATGGCGTCACAGCAGTTACATGAGGACAGAACCGCGAGAATCGCGAAAAACATTATCCGGATAGGCAGCCTGGCAATCAGATTGCGGCCGAGAGGCGTTCAATGCCCGCGGGATTTCCGTTGCCTTCTTCTTTCTAGCACAGAACATTCCACGTGAAAAGGGCAGTGCAGCATTGCCTCTTGAAATTACAATTGAATAAATCAAATGGTTTTCTAAAAGTCTTTAATGGGTCATTTTTCTACTTATGAAACATGGTGGGTCTATCAGGTTTATAAATCTCAGGATTGTCATATATGTGGTAGAGTGGACTTGAATAATTTTGCACATGCATAGCTTTTTCACTAACTATATTTGAGAGGCCATATCAGAAGTGTTTTCTAAAACTTTACTTCCTTTAAAATATGAGTCAACTGAGGATCCACGCCGTTCATTTCAGCTTTCTAGAAATGACGAACGCTGTTGCAGAATCTGACGATAACCTAACATTAAAGCGCTGCGCGATAAGATATCCTCAGGTGGACCAAATATTGGACAATTCAAATGGTGCCTTAGTTTTCTTATCCGTAAGAATCTCTCTTAACAAGCAACCTCGCCATATCGAGAACTTTAACACGTTGAAGACATCACAAGCAAGTGAACGCTCCCCTCTTTCATAGTGGGATCGCGTCAGCGAGCCTGGTCGGGAAGTTCAACGTAAAAAAATTGTGATTTTCAAGAGTTCATAACAATTTTCCGATCTATTATAGTGCCTAATTATTACTGCCAGGCTGTTTACCTAGATAGTGAAAATGTGGCGTTGAAATCCATCGGGAAAAATGTATTTTATATTTTACTGTGTAAAATTACAGTTTTATTCGCAAGATGGGTATCTCGAAACTCAACCAAGTAAAACCCGATGTAATCGATTTCTGCTATTCCGCTTTCCCTACTAACACCTCGAACACTGCTCAAAGCAGGCAACGGATATCGCGCGGGCATCGAATGCCTCTCGGTCGCTACGCGATTGCCGGGTTCCCTCTCCGGATAATATCCCGAATAATGTTTTTCGCGATCTCGCGGTTCTGCACTCATGTAACTGCTGCGAGGCCATTTTTACTTACCCTCTGAAAATATGTAAATGTTTCTCACGATAAATTGAAGCAAAGCCCGTTATTCCATGCGTTTCAACTTATTACCAAAATGATCTAAATTAGTGATAACTGAACCGCTTGACGGAACCTCCGGACATTTGACAACATTTCCGAAACAATTCTTACATTGCCTTGAGTGCTAAAGACAAATTTTCTGATCCCAAACTCATTGAAGTCTAAAGAATTTTTTTTTCAAGATAATCCATACCGTACAGTGTACAAGCTTTTATTGTTACAGCGTACCAGCTCATGTTAGAATCTCTTTTAATCGCGCGACCTGAAGTTACTGAAATAGCAAACCTGATTCTCAGTTGAGTTTACGCCAGCCAAGCGTACACATCACGTTATGAAACTTATTTGAGTTACGAGATCGGATACATTTTGATTGGAATATACTTCTGAAAGGCATTCCTGATTTTTTCAGTTCATATTTTTTCTTGGTGACACTTTTTGATCGTCTTCTTTTTATTCCAGGGTACTTTCTGGTTAATATTTAATATTTACGTGTTTTGTTGCGCGCCACGCCCATGAATGTCGTTCGTGCTTGATGAGCCCGTTGGTAGATATTAATCACCCACTTTCTGGCTTTATTGATTTTCAGAGAAGTAATATACATATAAACTTTATTAAATGGATAGATTCCTCATATTGGACTCATTTTATTGATAAGGTAGTTTTATTTAGGCGGTCCAACAGTTTTTCAAAGTAAAGAATTCTTCTAAACTCATCTGATTCCCTGAAAGCTGCTGCCGCATCTTGTAAAACGGAGGATTACCATATCATCGGTACAATAACTATGAAAATGATTGGGATCCATTGATTTACGGTAGAATGGACTTATCTGGACATATCGGCTGGAGTGTTTGTTGAGATTATCATCAGCCATCATCAGTCGTAATATGTCGTTTCAGAGGCTTTCCACTCCATTTTCAATTCCGACAACCTCCATATTCTTTCGTTTTCCTCAATTTTAGTCCCTTTTCTTGAGGTATTCCATTTTAGGGCATCCTCCAATGAATTTCACAACTTTGCTAATTATTTATTGAATACATTTTCGTCCCAGGTCATTAGAGGACTTATTGCTGATGCTGATTATACGTCGATAATGTTGCCAATTATACGAAGGAGTTATATTAATATTATTGAGGGAGACAAGTGTTCCCTCTGCTACTTCGTTTACGAACCGGAAAAAAGGAAGATTTATGGAAAATACGATTTTGTGCTGTGTACTTGGGATACCGACTGATGAGAAATGGGGGAAAGATTTTGTGAGCAATGTGAACACTTGAGAAGTAATGGCGGAGTGGAGTTGATGAATGTATTGGGAATATTGAACGCGATAAGAGTGTTCGGGAATTGTGGGTGACTTACGCTTTTGTCTTAACGTGGAACAGACGGAGGGAAGTTCGAGTGGAAAATGTCGATAAAGTGAGCGATATGATTCTCACCAGGGTCGCTCCTTATCGCCCGCATTGAAAGGATGTTCATCGGGGATGTAATTGTGAGATTTGCTTATGATTAAAGATAGTGGAGGAAGTGCCCCCTTCGAGTAGATGTAGTGATTTAATTTGGCAAGTTAATGGCAAGTCAGATGTTAGCAAGCCATTAGAGGGAAAGAAAATGCAAATGCGAAAAATGATCAGCGACTACAGTGCAGCGGCTGGACGGGAGCCCAGGGGTGTTGGGCGTGACATGAAAGCACAAGGAGACGAAGGAAGGCGTGATGCTTCCTCGGCGACCATCATGCCGTCAGGGTCACTGACATGGCCCACGTATGCGTTCCTTTAATGACTTTCTGTGATGGTAACCAATTGATATGGTGGCTTATCCGGTCCCAAAATTCTCATCCACTCCAGGAATTCTCCCAAAAATTTGCGGAGTGAGGCTTCCCGTCTAATGAGTTTATATTTTACTTTTCTATGAATTTCAAAATATTTCCTAAGTAAGACTATTTTATTAAAACCAAGAGATTTTTGTAGCCGGTGAATATTGGAGTACAGTGTGGTGTTGGGAAATGAAAAGAACACTATATTAGGGGTTTTGTTTTTCTTTTTTAATTATCTTTGTTAATTTCAGTCACAAAATAGTATTGATACATACCTCATGGAAGGATTGAATAAAATTTGTAAATAACAAAAAGTTGATGATAAGATGTTCGGGTTAGTGTGTAGCTGTATTTGACGTTGAGCCTATTGTTTTTGAGCCATTTCATTTGAGAGTATTTTTTCCTGCATTCCCTCCTCAAGGGATATCATTGAGATTGACGAAACTGAAATAAGCGGATGTACTCAGGAGAAATATGGCGACAGACTTTTACCGACCCCTTAGAATCGTATTTCCATCTCGGTGCGATTAGAATAATATCGAATTATCTTGAGAAAGTTTTTGCACTCGTCGTAATTTCGCTTTTTCATTCGCGTGAACATTTGCGACACTAAGGGAAAATTCAATCTGCCTACAACCTTATTGCCGCTTGGACCATTTTCATATTGCTTTTAACTGCAATATGCTCTTTAAATCGGGCGGGCTGTAGGTGCGAATGAGGGACCTTCGAGAGGTGAGAATACGGAGGTCAAAGGCATCATCCGCGGCGGCCGTCATCCGTTACCGTCCACACAGTCGCGTACATGACTCATTTATTCTTCTGTCGTGATTTGCTGCAATTGATTAGAATATTCAAGGGAATAGCATATGCCTCCGTGACTATATTAAACCCCATTTTCTGAGATAAGCGGCCTCGTGGGTATTGTTTGTAGATAGCCGAAACCGAATACAAAGGGGAAGGCAAAAGGAGATTTCCTTTGAGGTCTTGAAATTGGCGCACGTATCGGAACACATCAGCACACTTAAACGCATGCAAAAGACGTCGATTGGAACGATGTACGCTGGCGAAATGTTTTGTAACCTACCGGTAGACGGCATTGTGTGGGAGAACAACAGTCACGTTAGTACTGTGCGAATTAGGGATTTTCATTTCGAATCGAACCGGATCGAATCTCCCAAAAGATATTTCGAATCGAATAGAAACGAACTTTTTTTTCTAAATTTTGGTATCGAATCGAATCACCCTAAAGAAATTACTTGCGAATCGCCGTCATATGCGGCCATTTACGAATCATTGCCTCTACTATAGAGCATGGCTTCTGTATTTGAGTACACTAATTGGACTCCTCATCATTGTATTTCATAACAAAATGTTTTTGTTATGAAACATTAACTGTCGATCATTTTGTCAAACATTACTCACCGCAGTTACACAAATATCCGTGCAGCAGTATTAAAAGTCTTTCCTTAATAGCGACAGTTATCCGTGCGTTTAGGGAGGGCACCAGCTTCAAAGACTTCGCGATATCCTTTTAAGCTTATCCGCTAGTTTGCATGCTAGGGTAGTATCCGGTGTATTTAAATAAAAAAATCGTATTTCATTCTTGTTTCAAGCATTTTCAAGCATCCTCTCTCATTGGAATTGTAACATTTGTAGGCTATATCAAAATGTTAATTATACACAGTAAAATACCTTTGTTCTACTCCATGTTTTATAGTATAGCGCCTCTATAATTCAGCCAAAGTTGAGGCTTGAGGGTACCGAGTGGAGACCGCGGAAACTCTGCTACGTCCTCATTAAGGGCTATGCGCCAGCGAGGGCCCTCATTTTGAATGTCTCCGAGCTCAGAGTTTTGGACCTTATGTCGCCCTCAGAACCTCTAGCTCGATCCCACCCATCAGGTGGGTTAAGGTATGGAACGAGCTGGAGCAAAAGAAACTCCTGCACGCGGCTGTTTCAGCATTGTATGTGACTTTTACAAGTAATTTCTTATGAGTATTCTACCGGTAAAAGATAGGTTTAGGTGACAGCCAGAGAATCTCCTTCTGGTTTTCTACACTTTTAGGGTTCTATGTCCCTCTAGTACTACCATTTTTGCCTCAGCATACGATATACCGTTCTCCATCCGTCCAAGAAACCAATTCTCCTTTTTTTCCTTTCCCTGCTTGCCCAAAATTATTCCATCTATCACGCTGTTGTGCACCTCACTTCCACAAGACATCTACTCTGCCTATCCCAGATTTCATTCAGAAGTTTCTTCATTTTCGGAATAGGAATAAGCACCCTGGCCATACTCCTTCCGCGTAAATCCATCAAATTAGTTTAGCTTGCCTAACATTTTTACTTAAATTAATTAGCAACTCCGGAGGTATGTTCGCCACTCTTACAGCTTTTATTGCCTTCATATCTTTCAATGCTTTCTCTTTTTCACCGTAGAGTATCATTGGACCGAGGTTATCCTCATCTAGTGTTCCTTGATTCTTCACATCTAAATTAGTTTATCTACTATCGCAGTCTACGATCGCTCTTCCACGTATTCTCTCTACCTACCTTGAATATCTTCTTACTCGATTAATATCCTGCTTGCTCTGCTCTTAACATTTGGCACCGTTTTTCCTGTCTCCCCGCCCGGTGGCAATTTTATTTTATCGCAAAACGCACCCTTTTCCCCATCTTATTGCAGCTTATGCATCTCCTCGCAGTGCCGTTTCCACCAGTTTTCCTTCGCCCAGTTGGTTATTCACTGAAGTTGATGATTATACTCATTGTGTTTCGTCTTACCTAGTTCAGTGTTTGCATTTTTTCACCTCCTTCTCTCCTCTATCTTCCCGACCATTTCTTGCGTAACCCACTGTTCCTTAACCCCCTCGTTTCCACTAATCCTTTCGTTTTTTCCGCCTCTCTCAATAAGCCTGTATGTATATTCTCCCATGTTTTCTCCATTCCCTTTGCTTCACTTATGTTCCATCCCACTTGCTCCTGTTATTCCCTTCTTCTTTCCCCTACCAAAGCTTCAAAGTTCCATCTGTTTTTCCACCTAATTTTTTAAAATCTGCGATCACATATCATCATAACTAAGTTAAGATTCAAGCCTACATTCAAACAAAATTCAACTTTCTTCTCGTCGCGATCATTTCTCGTTCCTAATCCATACCCTCCCACTTCATACCCATCTCTCCCTTCCCCCACTACTGCGTTCCAGACACCTATTACTATTAGTTTTCTCTTGTCCGGGAACTCTCTGATTATCTCCTCTAGCTGTTTAAAAAACCCGTCCACCTCTCAATGCCCATGGTTGCTTGTGGGCATGTACACCTGAGCTGTAACGAAAGTTGTTGAGCGTACTTTTATTTCAACCACTCGTATGCTGTCGCTCTGTTAAATGTTTACTACCCTCCTCCCCAATTTTGCGTTCTATACCATAGCTACTCCACGTTGAATCTCATCCCCACCTTTATAGATTACGCTGTAACTATCACTGCAATAGTCTCCGCTGTCCTTCCATCACTCCTCGACAGCTCCAAGACATCGACGTCCTCTAGGGCAATCCGGCAACCGTTTGGGCGCAGGGACTGTTTTAGCCGAGAAGGGCACTGGGGCGTTTCGGTTGTCACTCAGCGGTTAGCGATTATTTTATGATTTATGACTAGAGGCAGTATTTATAAATGTGTCAAATAAAATTGTAACTATTGTATGTAATTTGGTGTTGCTTACATAGATAAAGACCTTAGCATGATTTTTCTCATCAACGACCAGATATGCTTTGGCCTGTATGTTCGGTGTTTTCGATGACAGATGAAATGGTTTTCTTATAGTACTTGAAAAAAATCTCCCCACAAAGAAAAATATCATATAATATTTTACAGTATTGGTAGCACACCCACAGTGCAGTACGTAGTTCATTACTCATCCCTTCCCACCACCATTGAGATGACTATCACTAGTCATAAATCATAAAAGCATCGATACCAGCCGAGTGGTAACCAAAATGTCCCTGCGGCGAAACGCCCCTGATCTCAAACGGCATCGCCTAATCATCCCTGCGCCAAAACAGCTTCGCCCAATCATACCTGTGCCCAAATGACCTGCGCAAAAATGGCTCCCGTACTCGGCGCCGGCGCACTCCCATACACCGGAATGTCCCAATCCCCTGCGTTCCCCTCTCTATTTCCTAATCGATATTTTCCTGATAACTATTAAAAAAGAGCAGCTCTTCTGTCCGAATTTCATGTACTGATGAAAATGGTCTTCAGTCAATCTGTGCGATAGGAAATAGCAAGGTCACCATTTCTGTTGGACCTTGGGCCACGTGTTCAGTGTTCACCCTTCGTTGGCGTGGATTTCACTCGGCTCAAGCCTCTAATGCGGCATGATTGGCTTTTATTCAGTTTCCCGCTTGGTGCCGTCAATATTGTATAATAAGAGATTATAATGACGATATAAAAGGCCGTATAACCGAAAAAGGTATCGAATATACTTCATCCTACTGTTCTTCCTTCTCCACATTATCGGCGAGACATGCAGGTCCATGAAGATCCGCCTGCAGGAGCACAAGAGGGCGACCCTCAATAAGAAATTTAGCCAGTCAGCAGTCGCCGAGCATGCTTGGAGTGAACCCGGACACGATATTCTTTTCGACAAAGCTAGGATAATTGCAAAAGAAAAAAGATATTATCCCAGGCTGATAAGAGAATCAATTGAAATTGCAAAAACGCCTGGAAATTTCAATAGGGACGATGGATACCACCTGACAAACACATGGAAGAGACTTTTCCCAAAACCGACCAATCACAGCACAGCGCGGGAGCTCGAGGAGCTATATAAGCACGGCCAAAACGCTGACAGCGGCACTTCGACCTGAAGACGCCTGGTGGAATCCGGGCGAAACTGTCGTCAATCATGACAAGCAACGCGGCGAATACCCGAAAGATGGAGAAATCATCGCATTCAAAACGTCGCGGGAAACTACGAGACAACATCATCCTACTGTTCTTGAAACTATGCGTAATTAGGACGTGTAATATCGATGTATTTCCCTTCCTCGCTGAACAACCTTACAAAATTTTCATATGTCTCTCCGTCTACTGCAGTTTCTCCTTCCTTCTCCACATCCGCATCTCATAGACTTCTCTCTCTTCTTCCTTTTCCTTGCAAGGTTCACTGTCTTTCATCCTTACAACGCAATGAGTTGGAAAACGGGAAGTAGTTAACCAAAGGGTTTATGTACATGCTGAAGGGTTTCTAATACATCTAAATTCAAAATGAAAACATTTGGAGAATATTGGAACGATATTTCTTTTGTATTTGGTCATTGGTTATGGTAAGTGAAGTTCAAGGAAGTAAATCTACGGTGCGGTCTGAGAGTATCTAGGAGGGTCTTAAGGACCTCGCCTCGCATGAGGATAGGAAAAGGAATCGGAATAGGAGAAGGAATACATTTCATAGGAAGTTTTTATATCCCACGGCATTGATGAGGCATAATTTTTCATCAAATACTATTTAAATGATGCAAATAGTATCCATAACGCATCCTATTATCCGTTAAATAATAAACCGAAAGCCGTGGGAATTTTCCTCAGCGGATGAACAAGAGTGCTTAAGGACATGTGATGGACTTTACTGGAAAAGTTTAGACGGGTGAATAATGAGAGAGTTTCTTTTGGAGAGTTTAAACTACGTTTCTGTGACCACCTGGGAAGGAGAATGGTCCCAGTCCTGATGCAAAGAGGCACAATGCGAACGAATGGTGTTGAGGGGTAGAGGTCTCTTTCGAAACATAGAGGGGGAAGGAAGAGGCCCTGACAAGTAGTTACATGTTGATCCGATATGCGGAACCCAAGGAGGAGGACAAGGGGGGCCAACAGATTCCAGGCCAGGCTTTCAAGCAATGATGGGAAAATTATAATTCCCTTTCCGTTACTCTGGTACCCCCCTCCCTCTTCCCCTCTCTTACACCGTGACATACAGATGCCTGGAGCAGATACGAAGTATTCGAACATGATCGCGGGAGCCCAATTTCATCATATTTTCAAAATTATTAATAAAAGTTTATGTATTTATTAACATAAGTTTATGTGACATGAACACAATGGTTCACAGCAATATGTACTAGCTTAAGCTGCCACCTTCGGTTTTCGCCTTTGTATTTTACTCTCAAATAAAGGTTCGCTTTCTTCCTTTTTCATTACTTCTTCACTTTTGTATAACATGATTGTAAGTTGCTAATTGAAACAGTTGCCCAATTTAAATCTTCCGTTATCTTAATTCAGCAAGCATTTTGAACTTTACCACGAACATTCTTTTCCTGATAGCCTCTATGCCATATCTTAATTTAAACACTAGAGCGCATATTCAGTCGTTCGGTCTCCAGTTTTCAAAACCTCGTACCCCGAGTAACAAAAGTTACAGGCTGTTTGGTATGGTGTGTACATAACAGCTTACCCAACAAAAAAATCACCAATCAGTCAAAATCAGGTCTCAAAAAAACTTACCAACTCTTAAACTCATCTAGGCATGGATATATCACCAAGCTTAAAAACTAACCGAAACAATTTCTCTGACATTGCTGATCTTGCACGTAACTCAAAATCGACGAATGCAGGAGCATGTTTCATTAAATACAGCTTCACGTCATCCTCACGTCCGATATTCTTGATGTCACCTATTCTCAACGTTGTCAACAACCTAAAAAGCGGGATAAGCGTCAAAACTCACCTGACCAGTCCTCGTCTTTACTCCGCACTCACAATCTCGCAAGAACTGTCCTAAACACTCGCAAACACACACAAAAAATGTTTAAAAGGAATCGGAAACAAAACTCGAAGGGAAACGCAACATTCTCATTCAAATTGTAAGACATTGTATTTTCACTTTTGAAAGCAAAACGAAAGTTAAAACAAACCGCTAATCGCCTTTATTTAAATGAATAGTTTGTAAAAAGTCAAATTTCCTCGTTCTAACTTCTAAATCTCTATGCATAAATCAGGTGTTGATAGATCTCGTTCACCTGCAAATTTGTACGTGAAATTCCAAAAATCGTACACTCTGCGACTCAAAACTAACACATCTATATAAAAATTACTATAATCATCGACACTTTCGCTACATCTCAAGTCTGCGCACAGCCAACGCCCAAATACTATAACGTGGATTTCGCTCGCATTTGCGATAAAAGGAAATTTCGCTCGCATTTGAGATAAAAGACACGGTATAGTGATAGTTTTCATTAAAGCTATGAAATACGTCATTTTTCTAAACGCTTGAAATTGTGAGACATTTTTGTCGAAAATACGTATATAGGAATTTGATTATATAAGTTTTTACATGACATTATACAAATGCATGTATTTATTAATGAGAAAAAAATGAATACATTTTCTATAATTTGCTTAAGTGCTACAATACTAGTGAACATATGAAGGCTAATATTACGCCGCCGGTCACGCCGCCGCCGGTACAAACCATCGGATCGACCGGCCGCCGCCCATTTTCAGCCGGCTTCCGCCACCGATAGTTTTTCCATCGGCGCAGAGGTCTAGTGTGTGGCGTGTCGAGGAGGGGCGGGGGTCGTGCCCCCCCCCGGGTCCTTTCGCATTATCCTTACCGGTGAAATAAGAAAGACATTTTGGGATTGGTCAGAGGTGGTGACTACGGAGCAAAACTTGTTTCTTATTCTGAGGGTCTCCGTTCATCTCCGCAATGGTGGAGAATCACGGGTGGAATTTTCCTCACCGTACTTCGGCGGCATGTGGAGAGCAGTTCAAGTGTAGCTCTTCATCGGACAGGCGACCCACAAATACCCCATTTATCGGACACACTTGCCTTTTATAGAGAGCGGGAAGGCGTCTATTGGTCCACTCCATCCTTTTAATTCATTCCTCTAATTATCCTTTCGTCTCCACACTTTCCATCTACTTGCGCTAGATTCGGAAATGATACCCGTTCTAGACTGTCTCCCAATATAAGACACCAATCTAGAGGCCTATTCGCACAAACCCTAGGGATTCCTCACTGCCCCCCTGCCACACCCTGTGCGCTACCTCACAAAAGGGATGGGCTTATCGTATGGCTCGGTCTCTCGTTGGTGACTGGCTGTCAATCTAGGAGACTTCAATCGCTAGGCAGTTAAATGGCAAGCCATGTTTTTATGCATTTCACCACGGATGGAATCATCACTTAAGGAAGTCAGCCGACTTTGAGGCTAGTTTACTTGAGCCCTCTACTTTTCTCTTTCACCAAATAATGCTACGGTGCCCCTGCTCACCTTGCGCCCTTCCTCGCGGAGGTGAGAGTATGCTGGGTGATCAGCCTACATTCCAGCAGGGAAATAATCACTCTTATTGCGAGTGGCCTGCTGGGGGCCGATTTTGTAACTTTCCATTGAAAACATCTGTTGCGGAATCTTAACCCAATACTAGTCTAAGAGTGCCTCTTTTCCAAGGAAAACTAATGAATAACACTTCATTGTTATTCTTTAAGAATGCTTTTTTCTATCACGTTGACTTTTGGATGTCTTTTTGGTAAATATAAGCCATGTCCTTTAACATGCGGATGGGAAGCGGAAATGTAGAGAATTTAACGGAAACTGGGACCTAATAAGTATTTAAGCCCGTTTAAAAAGCTAGATCCAAACTGAGTATGTATTTTATGGTGGGTGAATAAAATGCATGCACTAATTTATTTTCGTAGCAATAAATACGAGAGCAAAATACGATGCTGATGATTGGTGTACTCATACCAGTATTAAAGTATCAGATTCAAGTTGATTTTGGCGACCAATTTTGTGTATAAGATAAATGCCCGAAAATTAAGAGCCATCGAAAGATAGCAAATTAGTGAAAATATTTACGCAGACAGTTTATAGTGCGAGTGTTATGCAATCTGGTTCAAGGGCGTATCCGTAAAGCGATGCAATGTTGTGAAAGAATTGTTACAAGAATAGCGCAGCGTAAGGTATCCCACGTTAGCCAAACTCTAATGAGCTGTCCAATCAAGAATCGAGCGAGTCACGAACCTTGGCGATTTTGAAACCTCGATGTGCATGGAGGGTGACTGTCAAGCTAGGTTGCCGTGAGAACCTTCCTCGCGTGCTTTAGCTATGTAGGACAGTTGCACAGTCCGTGTCAAAGAAGCCGGAATTTTGACAGCTGAAGGCAGAGTGGAATTACAAGGAAATAGTCCTCTCGCTATTTTTTCGTCTAAAGCGGTTATGCCTTAGCTATGCAGCCTCTTCCTCTCTTCGATTTCGACGATCAGGTAACCGCACAACGCGGGGAAACTGCCTGCTCCGCTGCCCAGCATCTCCATTCGCTTCCCTCGTCACCGTCAAGCGGAACCTGTGAGCTGTCTCTTATTCTTATACTACACTTGCATATACCTGTCTTCAAATAATATCTCATATTTTAGGGTTACCTCTGGTTGGACCTTGATTGAGTGATCTGAAAACCATTAAAGAGAGGCCCGATATTATTTCGTGCAGTGAAAGGCCATGTTCGATATTGAAGTTCTCAAGAATAACTTCTGATCGTGTAATCCTGAGGCTAAAGTTTAAAGAATCAGGCAATTATGTGAGGAAAATGGTCACAGATATCATAATCTCATTATGGCAGAACTGTTAAATTTCCACTCAATTTTTATAGCCACACACCGACTCAAGCATTAACTCAAGTTTCGACAATACCTTATCAATGTTATGGACCCTTGAAAATGACAGTGTTGTTGAAGCCTAGTTTGGTGTTAGGCAATAAAAATTGTGTGGAAATTAAACAGTTCTGCCATTTTGAGTTTATGATAATCATGAGGACTTGGACAATCTTTTCACCCTTTCGAAGCACTTGACAACGAGGGAGACATTATGAGACTAGCGCGGCAATGGCACACTGTACTTCAAATAAAGAAGGTGTGTAGAAGGTTATTAATTATTAATCTGTGGTTAATGCAGTATAGCATTTTCGATTTACAATGGTATCCAATACAAGATCCGATGTTCTTTTGAAAAGACTGATGCTGCTATGGAAGATTAATTATCTTCCATAGCACCAAAACGCTTCTCGTGAAAAAATTAATTTCTTTCAGAGCGATGAAAAAGATGTAATGGCTTAATTGGAGCAAACAAGTACGGTGTAACTGTCCTCTTCACAGTTCCATGTCACCAAATATCATACTCTACAGCCCTATGTCATATACAATTATGACATTAACTTCCATGAAAGACACCTGTACATTATTGAAAACCGTCCAACGTAATGAGCATTCAAATAGTCTAAAAAAACGCGTTACAATTGTGTAAATACAGTGAACATTAAAAGACCGCTCTTTCATTCATTTGGGTATGATTTCTCTGCCCACGGTGAATTAATACACTTCCGACATATGTGATGACGTTACTTTGAATTGTATTTTTTGCGAATAAGACACTTAAGTCATCATGAAATGATAGTTTTTGTCTATTCGATGTCAGTTGTTCGTCCTTTGGAAGCATTTATTTTCAAATTGGATTTCAGAAAGACGCAGTTTTGAAAGAAATATGTACCTTTAGGTGGAGAAAAATAAAAAAAAATAAGTGTTAGCCAGTTTTCCCGGACGAACAGTATTAACAAAAGTTTCTCTGACAGTACCGTCCTTAATTAGGAATGGCCTGATGGGTTAGTATGAATATACCACGAAAATCAGAAAATTACATTGAGCTCAATGTGCTAAGTTACCTTTCATGTATATAATTCATGGATTTTTTGTGCATTTCCATATAATAATGATAGTCTTAATGAGAAAGACTTCCACAGAGAATGGGAGAGTGACTTAATCTCATCATCATTCATCTATTGTTCTCATCAGCGTCAGATGTGTTGCGTGTTTTGCCTCTGGTAAAGATAAGAGCTAAAGCTGAGGGAGTCGTTTGATATTATGCGTGCATGCATCTACTGAAAATAACGCTCTTCTGATTCTAGAGGATACAGTTAATTAGCCATGAATGCAGAGTCTACTCCTCGAAATGTGCGACGCGGAAACCATGTCCCTCATGTCACTCGATGCAAATTAATTTCGCGCACAATAAATGTATCGGTTCGACTCCTCCTTTTTCGGGTTTTTGCATGTTTCAGGACTGCACTCGAGAATGCAGCCTCTTGACTCTATCTCCCAATTCTGTTTTACTTGTATTCATCTCATCAATGGACGAAGTCGGATAATACTACTTTCAGCGTTTTGCGTTGCATTTCTGTCGGGTGGCATAAAAATTAAGCGTCCGCCATCATAGATTGAAGTTAATAAGATGCTTTTGAAGGGCTCGCCATTTTTAGACAAATCTCATCGCATCTGCATGGCCTTCGTCGACTGTTCCACACATGGAAAGCAAATATGATGCGAACAGATTTCGGATGGTATGAATTCTCGCTATTAAGTGTAACCATACTATTCACTTCTTCAACCATCAAGCGTCAAATCTGTGACCATTTTTACGGTGGGAGTGTTAGTAATATATAGTGAAATGTATAACAAAAACGCCATTTCATTCGCATTTCCTAGGAAACACGTTATGCGATGGCAAGACCGGAATTTTGCTGGTCTGATAGTGAGAAATTCAGCCCTAATGGAGTGCGTGTGTTGACAACCTGATTGATGTATGTTATTGAAGAGGATTGCAGCTTAGATGAGGACCGTCTGGGCCTAGGAATATTGCTACATAGATTGAGGAAGCACTGAGGTCAAGGAATGTATGAATGGATGAACAAAATTTTTAAATCTGGATCTCTGGTGTCTAAGAACAGAGAGACAGATTAAAAAAAAAGAACCCTTAATGAAATAAAACTGTCAACATAACTTATAAATTACAAGCAAAATGCTATTTATTAAAGAAAATATTGAATGAATGGAACAGAAATATCAAAAAAGGAAACCATAAACATTGTAAAGTTTAAATTATTAACGTCTTTGTTTATATTGAATCAAAAAACTAAATAAATGGGATAGATAAGGAAACAATTGTAATGATGACACAGTTTATAGTTCACTGAGTCAAAGGACAACTTACTTCTAAAAAGGATTTAACTAAGAAAGAAAAGAATTCAAGGTGGAGAATTAGGTTTATATCATTGCCAAGGAAGGCATCATGAATGGATTATACCCTGTGACGCGTACTTGTAACTAAGAAAATTAGCAGATGGAGATTAATTCAAGTTATTCTTAGGATTTCTGTGGAGATAGTTGAACCTCAGGACTTTGCAAAGAAATTAATTCTCCCTACCTCGAAGAAGAGAACACTAGAGGTTTCCGAAGATAATATTTATTCCTCTGTGTATCAAGAATTTTGCAATTTGTATTTACCGTTCAGAGAAGTTTAGATAGCTTTCAAGGCAAATGGCTAGGCTAATTTCAACTAAACTTTTAGCCGTATAATGAAAAGGTTTGCCACAAAATTAATATGAATTAGATAAAAAAACAAGTAAAGTACGTAAAGAAATTATTAATGGAAATAAATATTGAGAAAAAGATTGCTTTACTACTATAGATGATGTGTCGCACATATTTTTGGCTAAAAATAACAGTTTATCGTTGTCATCGGCCAATAACCATCGATGAATTATCCTTAAATATTTATCGAGACAAGTAACTTGTTGGATAGTTTTTGTCAGTTTATTATACAATTTACGCCCCATGTACAAAAACACCTTTGATTGAGCGACAACTTTAGTTTAGGCATATGAAGGCATAGGGTGAATAGTCTCTTAACTTGCGTGGTGAGGGTTTTGGATGGAATTGTAATCAGACAGCCGGAGAAGAGAGCGAACGACTTCTTTCTGTGAAGATCATTCAGGAACGGGAGAGCAAACGGCTTTTATGAATATTTTAGTGGATAGGAATCTGGAGGGCAATCAGGATGTGCTCACTTATTCCTCACTCCAAGATGGCGATGGACAAGGTGGACCGGAAGGAACTAGCAAGGGAATTGATGAATATAGGGGTTACAAGGTTGACTGTAAAGATCATCTACGTATTACCCTGCAAACCACCTTAAGGGTGTGTGGCAGAAACACGTACATGACCTAGACAGCAAATGTAAGGATGAGCGAAAGGGAATTTTAAATGGCTGTACGAATGACCTGTAATGTACTCGACGAAAAAATACCCACCTTTTTTTTCAATCCACTACAAAAAAATCAAACTCCGCAAAAAGTGTGTTGGTATCAATTTTCGGCGTTCGGTTGTTTCATTGTTTTTGTCTGATTGGCTTTCGGTGCTTTTATTTGGGATATTCTAGAGTTAAGTATCCCAAATTTGGATTGACGTATACATGTATTAGGGCATTTTTTTGGTTTTCCTTACACCTGAAAGAAGGCGGAAGAGAGAAGGGAGATGTTGAGTGAAATTCAGGGAAGAGGAGGGAGGCTGCTCGAGGATGAAGAGAGGAGCGGTAGTCATTGAGAGATGCCGCTAGGGTCGTGCGAAGGCAGACAACATCTGAAATGCTTTATGCGTTACTGCTGGGAGTAGTGCAGTATCATTTGTGAAGGAAATAGCGTACACTATGGCGGTAAAAAAAACTGGTTACTCGGTGGATTCCACTCAATTTCCCAGCAGAAAACAAACTCACCACAGTTTTTGCCGACTTTGATATAATCAGGAAGTGCGTGTGTCTCAACTAGTCATTTTTTTCGACCTTGTGTTGGCACAGCTGCGTAAGAGGGAGGAGAGTTTATCCTGTGAGCGATAGGGAGAGGAGTTTTAGGGATTCAGAAATAATATTCGAAGGCCAGGTCAGGATGGTCGGACGATCAGCTCGGGGTGTCGTGGGCAGGAGGCAAAGAGGTTGTCATTATCTGTAGTAAAATTCTTGGGGTGGAGTATATAATGGCCTGTTGTTTTCATGCGTGGAACATTCCTCTTCCTTTTCATGTTTTGTGGAGAAAAGTGGTCTCTGGTTATCACTTCGGTGACCAGAGATTTCCACTATTGTTATGGCGTTGGATGTGAAGGACGATACTTCAGGCAGGTCTTCCGCCGGAAGATCTCTGCTTCGCTATGAATGACAGGAAGACGATAATAATAATAATAATTATTATTATTATTAAATTCATTTCAGGAATTAAAGAGTAGTGCAAAACAGGCGACCCCTAAGGATGAGCCTTCACTCTCTCAGATGCGAAAGCGAGAGCAACGACATAAAAATGATTTTAAAATTTCAAACAAATGTTCAAAAATTATAAGTGAAGTGTTATAAACTTATACAAAAAATGACTCTGAGATATATTGAGTGATATACAGTAGTTACACAATATTCGACACATAAATGCATGATCAGATATACTTTCTATAACAATTGTATTACAATAACGCTTCATTTCATACATTTAATTCAATGAATCTTACATGCAAATTGCAGAACTAAACCTCAATTTTTTTAATTAGTAATAACCAATTTTTAATTTCCTTAAGAAATGTTCGCATGTTTCTTTCATCCTTAAAGTGTGTCGGAAGGATATTAAATATTTCTCGTGACATATATATATATATAAAACATCTTTGCAATAAAGTTATATTAGGCTGAGGTTAAGAAACAAAAGGCCCACAGTGGGGAGGCTTAGGCGATCTATCCTCGTAAGCAAATAGGAGGGAATGTTTTTGAGATAGTTGATTATGCGCCCATTTCAAGTAACATTTGATGCCACAACACTTTTCCAGGAGTTTTCGAAAAAACTCAAGCACTCTATACCTAGATCCTACCTACCTCTAGATCAATGGATCTCTCAAATCTCCTGCCATCAGTCATTCAGAATAACTCAATCCATCTGTCAGTTATTCTAGGAATCAAATAAATTCACTCGTTGTGGTTATAGGAGAGGACGATGATGGATAATGACGCATCTAAAACCTATCCTTACGGGTTAACGGGAAAAATTTATATTTACCACCGACCATATATTTGCATAAAAAGAAATTTAATTTAGGTTCTAATTATTTTACCGTCCACTAAAAACATTGCCTTCACGGCAGAAGAAAGTTGTGACATTCAGCGCGCCGAATTGAAAGTAAGTTTATTAGTGTAGAAATTAGTCTTTTTAATTGGTTGGCTATTTTATTCAGAACTCAAAAATAACTTAATTAGGCAAGAACGCGTCTTGTTTGTCGAGTTAATAGATATTTTCCATAATTTTGGCGGCTGATGTATGCATTTTAGAGAAAAAAATGTGCATTATTACTTGCATGGGGAAAGAGTGATTACCCCTGAAAGTAAATATTCACCTTATTTTTACGTTTCCGGAAATATATCGGAGAAAACATAATCTTAAACGACAAGTTTAAAAATATAACATGTCTCGGAGCTGTTTAGCCAGTCATGAGCCAGCCTCTTCCAAATTCCATTGCCTTCAGCTGCTGCTGCCTCCGTTATCTCTCCTCTGCGTGAGGATCGATCGCACTGGAGCTAGGAATTCCGCGCACAAGACCCTTGTCGAAGAAGAAAGGAAAGTATTCTGTACAGGTGTTGGATGCTGCTATTGCAGGAGCCAACTATCTTATCTTTCCGACAGTTTAAACGCCATCCTAGCAAACAACGACATTTGATAACGTCTTCGCTCGATGCAATGACCGCGTTTGCCATTCTCTTCTCAGCAATTACTGAACATCGTCGCTTCCGGAGTTTCTGGTGGGCGAGGGATTGGGGGAGGCAGAAGGAGGAGGGGAGGGCTGTTTATGCTCCTGCCCCACGTCTCTGTCCCAAGAAGTCACCGTGAATTTTCTTTCCCGGCCTAAGAAGAAACAGATGTTCGCGTCCGTGAGAACGAAGAATCATTTTCAATCGGCCTCTTCAATTTAAAACACTCAAATAGAAAAAAATGAATGATCAGGAAACGCGAATGTGTTATGTGCAAATAACATTACTGCTTCCCCCACCACTGCTGGTGTTTTGCTGGTCAGAGGAAATGATATCGTTTGCGTTACCTTTTCCATGAGCCAGGCCGCGAACGTTCATTTTTCTTTTGAGCTGCACCACGCTGCAGCTCAATATACGGCAGTCTTATCTTTTGAGCAAAGTCTCAAAACAATGGTCTTCAAGTTGCTGCTTACCTGCTGTGTAAGTTTTTCAACTCCGTCTCTTTTAAGATTCATTCAGTAATTTTTTAACGTCGCAAATATGATAGCATATCTAATGACGCAGAAAATGAAGTGAATTTAGCGAGGGCATTCTACCGAGGTCCTGTGGGATCCCGAAATCCAATTCATTGATTTGTCATTTAGAATTTGCGAATTATATCCTATTTCGCTCCCAAGTAATTTGGCCTGCCAATTCAAAATACTGGTCTCTGAGTTGAAAGATTTCCACTGATATGAGAGATGATTCAGACGGTTCTACTTACCCCTTTCCATTAATCGTATTATGTAAACTTAAACTCACTTCTCGAATAAATTTCAAATTAATATTCTTAGGACGCAGGAATTAATTCCTCTCTTTGTTTTCATATTTCATGCAGGCGTTTTCACCTTTCGCTTTCCATTTCAGTCCGACCACTTTGCATCAAGAGAAACTCTTTAGAATATTGAGTGCATTTCGTACTTCTAAAAATGATCAAATATGAACGGTTAGCATATGAAATGCTATTAATACATAATGCTCGAAGAAATTAAGACGGATGATGTGTTAAAATTTCTTGTATTATCAATATCAATGACAATGGACCCTCAATATTCCCGAAATATCACGCGTACATAGTGATCAATGTTGGCATAGGGAATAATCACCATAAACCTACGTTCTGTGAGACTTATAGCTGATAATTCTTCATGCGTGATGAAATCAAAAGGAAAACTTTCCTATGTCATGGTGAAAATGCTTTTTCTAAGAGCCAGTTACGGAATAAAGGGATTTTTTGTCTTTAGAATTTGAAGATAAAAATCGCCAAAAATTGAGGAATTACGAGATACTAATTTGCCGAATAAATCAGGGTCAAGATATTGGGTGTATACCAAGCATAAACTGTAATTATCACCGAAGTAAGAAAAGAGACAGTTTCTTGACCTGTGAGAAAATATATATGGAGATAACGCGGGAAAATAAGAGGCATTGCATATATATGTTGCCTAATGGCTGCATCATGCTGGAAAGGGTTAATGGGGCAGTAGGCTATGGAAGCAGGGTGTAGAGCCCCATCTTTCGGAAGGATTACTGTACATTCAGGTGCTATGCATTCAAGTCGGAACCGAAGGAAAATACTGCCCCGCTGAGGATTGAGCCCAGTCTATCCGCGTTGGGAGGCAATGCTCGAACCAATAAGCCGGCCAAAAGAGAAAATAAGGTTGCTAGCTTTGCGGAGAGATTGACGAAGGCTTAAGATGAGCGTACGTAATAAGTATTATTTTTGTATATGTGCATCATCCTCATGTTCTTCTCACCGTCAATATATCCAATTGCCTCCCTCTATTTTGAAGAACGTCTATTCGAATACTTGCGTCAGCACGCCATGGTTTAAAGGGATTTTCACGTGGTTTGGGAGGTTTGTAACACGTGGTTGTCATGGATACGAGCCACGTCTTGTGCAGGGAGGCGGCTATCAAATGGGGACCCCGGTGCCCCTCTGAATTAAAGCAAAGGTGGACCTGCGCGTGTTTATACCTGGGTGTCAGACACTTGCGGCAAATATGATTCGTTTCATGGTTTTTCAGCAAATTATCTGTCGTTCAGTCAACAGTCGAGTCGTACAGGAGAGTGCTTAGTTTAAGGATCCTCGGAGAAAAATAATTAAATGGCGCATTTGTTAGGTGGCTGGCCGCTTCGGGCGCAACTCATGGAATTTGCAGAGCGTTGTGAAATGGAGGCGACACTTTCTTTGGTGTGAAAAATTATTTCTGGGAATCATGAAACATTCATACACTTCGAAATCTAGTTCGTGCGTATAATACATTTGATATGGAAGATAAACAATGTTGCTTTAATTTTAATGGATGATGTTTTTATCTTTCAGTGGGTTTTTCTTTATTAACTGGTCGATGAAAATATTTGAGGACGTAAGGTGTTAACGTTTAGCGCTGTTGCGTATGCGTCGCTTGTCTGAGCGGAGAAATGTGAGATATTCGCTTTTTCGTTCTTTTTCTGCTCAACACATGCGATACCTAGTCACGCAAAAAGGAAATTAATGCTTCACGGGACATCAAATATTTGAGGTGCATCATTTATTAATTTCTTAACAGTAAGCAAAGCAGTACAACTATAGGTAATTTTGTCATTTTTAATTAATTAATTCACAAAGTGACTCAAATAGAACTCACTTATTCCTGCTATATGCCATAGGCTCGTTACCTAAGGTGTTTCAGGTCGGACTATCCTCGATGCCTCTTAGGCCGGAGCTCATCTTGAAAGGAATTTCTTATTCGACTCATCGGGGTTATTATTTTTAGGAATAATACATCAAATAGCATGTCGGTAAACACGTCACAATTTGCTACAGTATAATTAATACCATATTTAATTAGCATTCCGTTGTAGTCCGTATGCTGTGGTAATTTGCGCAATGTAGACAAATATCGTTATTCTGCTCAAGTATAATTTACTAATAAACTTTCGATCTGCCCAGTATGATGAAACAAATAATCACATCTTTATTTCACCCATGGATGTCGCCTTGCTTACTTGAGAAGAGACTTAAAAACTACTTCTCAATATTTTATTATAGATTTATGCGGTTGAATGATGTGACTGCAGTGAATCATGATTGGTTTAGAAGCTGAGTAGAGGCCATGTGGAGGGAAGCCATGAGGCGGTCACCTCTAAGTGGCTTGGGAAGTCGGACTAACCGATAGAATCTCAATCGGAGGATAGTGAGTGATACTGAAGTATGAGAGGGTAAACATGCCAACCTATTGCAATGAGTTAAACTCTGTATCTTCCATAGTTTAATTATGAAGAGTGCAACTAGTTTCGGCTGTTACGCCATCATCAGAGGTACCCTCGACTGCAGCTTCAGACAATGTCTAACTTTTGAATCTATGTCAACCAATGTAAGACGTTAAAAAAAAAAAACCACTCGTTTTGATTGAATTAGCAGGGTCTCCAGTACTCTGGACAACCGGGAAGACCGGGAAATCTCAGGGAATTTTATTTTCACTAGAAATCTCAGGGAAATATCGAATGACTCTGGAATTTTCTGTGGTGTCAATCAATATAATAAAACAGCAACGGAAGCAATGTGCATTTTTCTGCAAGTCAAGCTAAGTCAAATATCCCTTGCCTTGTCGCATTTTGCATTCCTGTAATCATTGAAAGTAGGTACAATATTTTTTATATTGTGTTCTTATTGGTCATAGTCTGTAAATCAGTGGCGTAAAGAACGTGCCTTTATCGGCAAGTTGCCAAGTCAAATTGCCCTCGCGTTGTCGCATTTGGCAAAATAAGGAAAAAAGTCAATTCCTTCATTTTTTTAAGTTGTTGATCATTTTATGTTGATGCTATTAATAGCAAAGTCTGGCTGTAATATAACCTTGTTCCTTGAGCTCCAGCATGAAAATGTTTAAATTTAAGAAAGGGTGACGATGTGATTTTCTCTCTAACTATTTTATAGTTTTAGGTTCATTTTCCTCCAAATGTGCAAGTTTAAAAATAATCCTTACGTTTTATCATCCAAAAAACATACCGAACGTTCTCTTATAATTAACGAGAAAAAAATCAATATTTCCTCTGGAAAAATAAAAATTATGTCTGGAAAACCTGGAAATCTCAGGGAATTTTCAAATGTCCAGCGGCTGGACACCCTGATCGGGTTTGACGATTGTGAGTCAGATTTTGGATAAATTGGCGGTGAATGCGATCTAGACGTCATGGAAGGAATTGCGCTCACCCAAGACCTCTCGAGCTGAACTCGCGAGAGAATAACTACCTCTGGTGATGACGGCCATGCCGAAGTTGTCGAAGTTTAGGAAACCGATAGATGGTAGTCTGTGCGGCTGCTATCTCCTCTAAGAGGTGGCTGCAAAAACGTCCGACCCCATGAACGTGGTCTTCCGGGACGTGCTATAGGAAGAAAACACTGCTGACGATGGCTTCAAAATACTGCCTTAATATGTTTCTTATGAAGTTATTAGTCGGAGAGTTCTTTTTGTTGCAGTTTATGAGTGTGCTCTTCTAAAAGCAACTTAGTATATACTTTCCTCCACTTTACTTTTTAATGAACCAATAATCACCAATAACGAAAGACGCTTCTTTCCCAGAATTATTCGGGAAACCATAAAACTCACCAAGAACCCGAAAAATTGCAACCGGGCAGACGGCTACAACTTGCCAAACGCCTGGATGAGAGTATGAATGTCAAAAAACGCGGGAAACCATGCAGCCCCGATCGACCCGACATAGTTATAGAAGGATGGACCATGAGATGCATCGCCACTTTGACCTGAAGACGCCAGCAGGATGGCTGCAGAAACTGTCGTCAATTAAAAGACGTCACGCGGAGGGAAACCAGAAAGCTGATTTCCATATATACTTTCCTCACTTTTTTATCAGGTTTGCTCTCTGCTTAAGAATGACGTGAATGCCGTAGATGATAAACACGTGTTGAAGGTACAATTTACTCAAAATCCACATGCTACGTTAAGATAGCTGAAGCGATGTTCGTTTATGTATATATTTCCGTGAAAATTTGCATACCCAGGCTTACTAAGAATATGTATTGATAAAAGTGAAAAAAATTACATGTTACCGACTTTGTTCCTTGGCAGTTTAATGCTATTTTAACTTTTATCCTTATGGGACTTCTCATATTATTTAGAGATAATTATATTACGTATGCACAGATTTTCATGTTGAAGTCACATCGCGAAGTTATACGTTTCATCATCGCGAAGTTATACGCCCCATATCATTATGAATATGATTACTAAATATCTAGATATCATGCGTAATAAAAAAACGTGTGTTTACGCATTATTTTTACTTAAAATTCAAATTCCGCACCGCAAACCCAAGTTATAACTGTACTTCAATTATGATAAAAAAGTAAAATATAATTATATCGTCATTTTTGTTATTACACGCATGTTTTTTCCCACCGTATAGAAATATGATTCAAGTATTTATTTCGTCTTAATTCAAGAGTATTTTAAATGTGCCTCAAAAGGCTCACGATTAGTGCTCCAATTAGTGCCCCTTTAATTGCGTGAAACTTAAAATCGTAGACAGAAGTGATTGCGAGCCTCTCTTCACAGTCGTCAGCGCACTACTAAATTCATGCCTGGAAATGGAAACAAATGGTGCAGAAAAGAAAAAAAAATGATGAACTCAACTGTGTGTGGCTGAGCCCATGAAATGTGAGGAATTTTTTTAAGGGTGTGGAAGTTGAAAAATATGAAACAAAAAGTGGTCCAATTGAATCTTTGGAAAAGGCTGGAATAAAATAAAGTTTGCCGCCCTTTGAAAGGGAATAGGCAAGAATCGCTGCATTTCGTTTCGCTAAAATGATTCCCCCCCCCCGATCGCAATGTATTTTCACGTTTCAGATAATAGAGGGTTAAAAATAGAAGCGCGTATTATGGAAGGGGGCGGAAAGGGTTGGTCAATGCTTCACATTGGTCCCCAGGTCCAATTTCCATAGGCGTTGCCCGAACCAACGTGTGGCTTGACATGAGCCAGGCCTTGTCCGATAACGGAACGACTCGTTACGGATGGCCGGCTATTTTCCTGCATTTTTATTATTTTCTCCTGTCAAGGTAGCAGGCTGTCAGTGGGCAAGAGTGTTTGACTCGAAATCATTTTTCGTGCCCGCGCGTACTGAATGCGTGGACTTGGCTTTAAAAGACGACCCACTCTATGTGAATATTGGTATTGGTGCATTTTGTGGCTCCCCGATTTCTATCCGCTGTTGTAGAGTTCCGTCATTCGTGATTCCTTGTAAAGGGGACATTCAATGCGCTAATCACTCCGCAACACCACGGCGCACTGGCCTTCCATTCGTCTTACAGACCCTGCGCACTTTAAAACATGCCGAAAGCGTTGATCTGTGCTTAACAACAAAGAAGGCCTATAACATGAATATACATTATAAATTCTCGACTCGTCGCCAAAAACTGTTGCCTAGAATTCCGTAAACAAACTACTTTTTCGATTGAGTCACCGTCTAGTGATTAAAGACGGCAGTTCAAATGTAAATACAGTCTACAGATCGTAAATAATCACGTCTTACCGGTAATCATAATGCAGTGGATAAAAAATGTAGCCCTACATGCGGGACGTAATTACACTTTTTTTAAATACTGTCCGGTCTACAGATCTATTTAATTCCTCTCCAAATTTAACTACACAAATGCACAATTAACTTTTGAGCACTTCGTGAATATCGTTCAACTACAATTTAATATAACAGTGTGAGGTGAAAAAAGTGGAATGAATTTGAAGACGGATACAATAAGTACTGTAAGGAATTCAAAACCAAGATCCAACAATATAATTTATGGATGAGAAATTGCGCCAATGACTATCATTTTAATAGCAAATAAAGGAGAGATTGTTGAACCGACTCCGAGGTCACACGTGAATAGTAGGTTACAATCAACATCCACGTCAATCTATCTAGATCATACCTCCTGATTCCTATGGCTCTCAACAGGTAATAAACCAAAAAAAATGTAGCTGTAAATTAACAGTAAAATATCCGCACAGCAGAGAAAAGACTCAAGATGGAAGTTTCATAGTCTCTTACACACTTCCTGTAGTAGGTATATCCTCTCTAGCATTTACAAAGTAACTGTTGGGTCTCAAAAATAGTCAGATATTATTCACAGCATCAAGCATTCCATATCTCTTCAATCGTTATTGAATATTCACCACAGTTTCACGTCAACAACAATTAATAACGGCTATTTACGATTCGACTGAGAAGACTTTTTTCTAACAATAAGTGGCGCCAAGGACTAAGTGAACTAAATGTGGAAATTTAGGCAACACATTACCAACTGCAACGATTCCAAACATTTTAGTCCATAATATGTATTCATGATATATAATTACATTAATAATTTTTTGTAAAGATCGTTGATTTTCAGTCAAGGCGTACGTATTGTGAGGTTTTTATTACCTCTGTAGCAAAAGCTACCATTTAAAAATGCCTATTTCGAACTAGACGTGTGCGCCGCCGCCGATGGATTTGGTGCGGCGCATCGCCGATAGCGCCGATCGCAGGTCCCCCATGTCGGCGCGGCGGCGCGCGCCGTCATATGCGGCCATTTACGAATCATTGCCTCTACTATAGAGCATGGCTTCTGTATTTGAGTACACTAATTGGACTCCTCATCATTGTATTTCATAACAAAATGTTTTTGTTATGAAACATTAACTGTCGATCATTTTGTCAAACATTACTCACCGCAGTTACACAAATATCCGTGCAGCAGTATTAAAAGTCTTTCCTTAATAGCGACAGTTATCCGTGCGTTTAGGGAGGGCACCAGCTTCAAAGACTTCGCGATATCCTTTTAAGCTTATCCGCTAGTTTGCATGCTAGGGTAGTATCCGGTGTATTTAAATAAAAAAATCGTATTTCATTCTTGTTTCAAGCATTTTCAAGCATCCTCTCTCATTGGAATTGTAACATTTGTAGGCTATATCAAAATGTTAATTATACACAGTAAAATACCTTTGTTCTACTCCATGTTTTATAGTATAGCGCCTCTATAATTCAGCCAAAGTTGAGGCTTGAGGGTACCGAGTGGAGACCGCGGAAACTCTGCTACGTCCTCATTAAGGGCTATGCGCCAGCGAGGGCCCTCATTTTGAATGTCTCCGAGCTCAGAGTTTTGGACCTTATGTCGCCCTCAGAACCTCTAGCTCGATCCCACCCATCAGGTGGGTTAAGGTATGGAACGAGCTGGAGCAAAAGAAACTCCTGCACGCGGCTGTTTCAGCATTGTATGTGACTTTTACAAGTAATTTCTTATGAGTATTCTACCGGTAAAAGATAGGTTTAGGTGACAGCCAGAGAATCTCCTTCTGGTTTTCTACACTTTTAGGGTTCTATGTCCCTCTAGTACTACCATTTTTGCCTCAGCATACGATATACCGTTCTCCATCCGTCCAAGAAACCAATTCTCCTTTTTTTCCTTTCCCTGCTTGCCCAAAATTATTCCATCTATCACGCTGTTGTGCACCTCACTTCCACAAGACATCTACTCTGCCTATCCCAGATTTCATTCAGAAGTTTCTTCATTTTCGGAATAGGAATAAGCACCCTGGCCATACTCCTTCCGCGTAAATCCATCAAATTAGTTTAGCTTGCCTAACATTTTTACTTAAATTAATTAGCAACTCCGGAGGTATGTTCGCCACTCTTACAGCTTTTATTGCCTTCATATCTTTCAATGCTTTCTCTTTTTCACCGTAGAGTATCATTGGACCGAGGTTATCCTCATCTAGTGTTCCTTGATTCTTCACATCTAAATTAGTTTATCTACTATCGCAGTCTACGATCGCTCTTCCACGTATTCTCTCTACCTACCTTGAATATCTTCTTACTCGATTAATATCCTGCTTGCTCTGCTCTTAACATTTGGCACCGTTTTTCCTGTCTCCCCGCCCGGTGGCAATTTTATTTTATCGCAAAACGCACCCTTTTCCCCATCTTATTGCAGCTTATGCATCTCCTCGCAGTGCCGTTTCCACCAGTTTTCCTTCGCCCAGTTGGTTATTCACTGAAGTTGATGATTATACTCATTGTGTTTCGTCTTACCTAGTTCAGTGTTTGCATTTTTTCACCTCCTTCTCTCCTCTATCTTCCCGACCATTTCTTGCGTAACCCACTGTTCCTTAACCCCCTCGTTTCCACTAATCCTTTCGTTTTTTCCGCCTCTCTCAATAAGCCTGTATGTATATTCTCCCATGTTTTCTCCATTCCCTTTGCTTCACTTATGTTCCATCCCACTTGCTCCTGTTATTCCCTTCTTCTTTCCCCTACCAAAGCTTCAAAGTTCCATCTGTTTTTCCACCTAATTTTTTAAAATCTGCGATCACATATCATCATAACTAAGTTAAGATTCAAGCCTACATTCAAACAAAATTCAACTTTCTTCTCGTCGCGATCATTTCTCGTTCCTAATCCATACCCTCCCACTTCATACCCATCTCTCCCTTCCCCCACTACTGCGTTCCAGACACCTATTACTATTAGTTTTCTCTTGTCCGGGAACTCTCTGATTATCTCCTCTAGCTGTTTAAAAAACCCGTCCACCTCTCAATGCCCATGGTTGCTTGTGGGCATGTACACCTGAGCTGTAACGAAAGTTGTTGAGCGTACTTTTATTTCAACCACTCGTATGCTGTCGCTCTGTTAAATGTTTACTACCCTCCTCCCCAATTTTGCGTTCTATACCATAGCTACTCCACGTTGAATCTCATCCCCACCTTTATAGATTACGCTGTAACTATCACTGCAATAGTCTCCGCTGTCCTTCCATCACTCCTCGACAGCTCCAAGACATCGACGTCCTCTAGGGCAATCCGGCAACCGTTTGGGCGCAGGGACTGTTTTAGCCGAGAAGGGCACTGGGGCGTTTCGGTTGTCACTCAGCGGTTAGCGATTATTTTATGATTTATGACTAGAGGCAGTATTTATAAATGTGTCAAATAAAATTGTAACTATTGTATGTAATTTGGTGTTGCTTACATAGATAAAGACCTTAGCATGATTTTTCTCATCAACGACCAGATATGCTTTGGCCTGTATGTTCGGTGTTTTCGATGACAGATGAAATGGTTTTCTTATAGTACTTGAAAAAAATCTCCCCACAAAGAAAAATATCATATAATATTTTACAGTATTGGTAGCACACCCACAGTGCAGTACGTAGTTCATTACTCATCCCTTCCCACCACCATTGAGATGACTATCACTAGTCATAAATCATAAAAGCATCGATACCAGCCGAGTGGTAACCAAAATGTCCCTGCGGCGAAACGCCCCTGATCTCAAACGGCATCGCCTAATCATCCCTGCGCCAAAACAGCTTCGCCCAATCATACCTGTGCCCAAATGACCTGCGCAAAAATGGCTCCCGTACTCGGCGCCGGCGCACTCCCATACACCGGAATGTCCCAATCCCCTGCGTTCCCCTCTCTATTTCCTAATCGATATTTTCCTGATAACTATTAAAAAAGAGCAGCTCTTCTGTCCGAATTTCATGTACTGATGAAAATGGTCTTCAGTCAATCTGTGCGATAGGAAATAGCAAGGTCACCATTTCTGTTGGACCTTGGGCCACGTGTTCAGTGTTCACCCTTCGTTGGCGTGGATTTCACTCGGCTCAAGCCTCTAATGCGGCATGATTGGCTTTTATTCAGTTTCCCGCTTGGTGCCGTCAATATTGTATAATAAGAGATTATAATGACGATATAAAAGGCCGTATAACCGAAAAAGGTATCGAATATACTTCATCCTACTGTTCTTGAAACTATGCGTAATTAGGACGTGTAATATCGATGTATTTCCCTTCCTCGCTGAACAACCTTACAAAATTTTCATATGTCTCTCCGTCTACTGCAGTTTCTCCTTCCTTCTCCACATCCGCATCTCATAGACTTCTCTCTCTTCTTCCTTTTCCTTGCAAGGTTCACTGTCTTTCATCCTTACAACGCAATGAGTTGGAAAACGGGAAGTAGTTAACCAAAGGGTTTATGTACATGCTGAAGGGTTTCTAATACATCTAAATTCAAAATGAAAACATTTGGAGAATATTGGAACGATATTTCTTTTGTATTTGGTCATTGGTTATGGTAAGTGAAGTTCAAGGAAGTAAATCTACGGTGCGGTCTGAGAGTATCTAGGAGGGTCTTAAGGACCTCGCCTCGCATGAGGATAGGAAAAGGAATCGGAATAGGAGAAGGAATACATTTCATAGGAAGTTTTTATATCCCACGGCATTGATGAGGCATAATTTTTCATCAAATACTATTTAAATGATGCAAATAGTATCCATAACGCATCCTATTATCCGTTAAATAATAAACCGAAAGCCGTGGGAATTTTCCTCAGCGGATGAACAAGAGTGCTTAAGGACATGTGATGGACTTTACTGGAAAAGTTTAGACGGGTGAATAATGAGAGAGTTTCTTTTGGAGAGTTTAAACTACGTTTCTGTGACCACCTGGGAAGGAGAATGGTCCCAGTCCTGATGCAAAGAGGCACAATGCGAACGAATGGTGTTGAGGGGTAGAGGTCTCTTTCGAAACATAGAGGGGGAAGGAAGAGGCCCTGACAAGTAGTTACATGTTGATCCGATATGCGGAACCCAAGGAGGAGGACAAGGGGGGCCAACAGATTCCAGGCCAGGCTTTCAAGCAATGATGGGAAAATTATAATTCCCTTTCCGTTACTCTGGTACCCCCCTCCCTCTTCCCCTCTCTTACACCGTGACATACAGATGCCTGGAGCAGATACGAAGTATTCGAACATGATCGCGGGAGCCCAATTTCATCATATTTTCAAAATTATTAATAAAAGTTTATGTATTTATTAACATAAGTTTATGTGACATGAACACAATGGTTCACAGCAATATGTACTAGCTTAAGCTGCCACCTTCGGTTTTCGCCTTTGTATTTTACTCTCAAATAAAGGTTCGCTTTCTTCCTTTTTCATTACTTCTTCACTTTTGTATAACATGATTGTAAGTTGCTAATTGAAACAGTTGCCCAATTTAAATCTTCCGTTATCTTAATTCAGCAAGCATTTTGAACTTTACCACGAACATTCTTTTCCTGATAGCCTCTATGCCATATCTTAATTTAAACACTAGAGCGCATATTCAGTCGTTCGGTCTCCAGTTTTCAAAACCTCGTACCCCGAGTAACAAAAGTTACAGGCTGTTTGGTATGGTGTGTACATAACAGCTTACCCAACAAAAAAATCACCAATCAGTCAAAATCAGGTCTCAAAAAAACTTACCAACTCTTAAACTCATCTAGGCATGGATATATCACCAAGCTTAAAAACTAACCGAAACAATTTCTCTGACATTGCTGATCTTGCACGTAACTCAAAATCGACGAATGCAGGAGCATGTTTCATTAAATACAGCTTCACGTCATCCTCACGTCCGATATTCTTGATGTCACCTATTCTCAACGTTGTCAACAACCTAAAAAGCGGGATAAGCGTCAAAACTCACCTGACCAGTCCTCGTCTTTACTCCGCACTCACAATCTCGCAAGAACTGTCCTAAACACTCGCAAACACACACAAAAAATGTTTAAAAGGAATCGGAAACAAAACTCGAAGGGAAACGCAACATTCTCATTCAAATTGTAAGACATTGTATTTTCACTTTTGAAAGCAAAACGAAAGTTAAAACAAACCGCTAATCGCCTTTATTTAAATGAATAGTTTGTAAAAAGTCAAATTTCCTCGTTCTAACTTCTAAATCTCTATGCATAAATCAGGTGTTGATAGATCTCGTTCACCTGCAAATTTGTACGTGAAATTCCAAAAATCGTACACTCTGCGACTCAAAACTAACACATCTATATAAAAATTACTATAATCATCGACACTTTCGCTACATCTCAAGTCTGCGCACAGCCAACGCCCAAATACTATAACGTGGATTTCGCTCGCATTTGCGATAAAAGGAAATTTCGCTCGCATTTGAGATAAAAGACACGGTATAGTGATAGTTTTCATTAAAGCTATGAAATACGTCATTTTTCTAAACGCTTGAAATTGTGAGACATTTTTGTCGAAAATACGTATATAGGAATTTGATTATATAAGTTTTTACATGACATTATACAAATGCATGTATTTATTAATGAGAAAAAAATGAATACATTTTCTATAATTTGCTTAAGTGCTACAATACTAGTGAACATATGAAGGCTAATATTACGCCGCCGGTCACGCCGCCGCCGGTACAAACCATCGGATCGACCGGCCGCCGCCCATTTTCAGCCGGCTTCCGCCACCGATAGTTTTTCCATCGGCGCAGAGGTCTATATCGAACGAGTTCGAATACTATATAGAAAATTGCGTCCGTGACTGTTGTTTACCCACTATCTATTTATCGGATAAGCTATCTATCGGTAAGATGGCTAAGGTTTCGCCAGCATATATCTTTCCACTTGTTCGTGTGCGCTATAAGTTCGCTGGTGTGTTCCTATCTGCGCCAACTTCAACACTTTGGTTTCGAAAGCACCCGATATTTATCATTTCTTCCCTCCTAACTGCTAAGAATGGCACCATCTCAGGTCGGGTGGTTGGGTTCCCTCGTGGCCGTGGATGGCTGGTGGTGTGGGCGGTGTTTCGGGAGCGCCTTGTGAGGTGGTGACGCGGAAAGGCGTCTACGAGTAGTGTCGAGGCGACAGGCGAAAGAAGGGGTGGTGTTGCTTGCGAGTGATCACCAAGGGGTGCAGGGGGGGGGATGCATAGACCGAGAGGGAGAGAGAGGGAGAGAGAGAGAGAGAGAGAGAGAGAGAGAGGTTTAAAGAGGGTGCGCTCTGAGGAAAGAAAGGGATGTTGATGGTGGTCTCATCTTGTCCCCTGGGGGCGTAAAAGGGTTACAGCAGTAGGAAGGATGGGTGAGCAAATGCCGAGAGGGGGGAGAAATGTGAGGGGGGGGGGATTCACGTTCGAAATCCGTGTTTGGTGGGATCCGAGGTGATCTTTCCCGGGGAGGGGCGATGCCGACATAAAGGCCTGAGTAGGACGAGGAGATTCGGCGCTCGGGCAGGACCATTCGAGAAATGCGTGTGTGTACCAAAGGCTGTCATAGCTCTCGGATTAAGGAAGAGGAGGAGGCAGTCCCGGATGGAATGCGGGGGAAGGAGTGTAATGTTTCCGACCACTCGCGGTCCGACTCCGAGCATTCCGTGCGATGGGCGGGCAACAGAGGGGGGAAGAGGGTTACACTTCACTGCGTAACATTACGGAATCTTAAAGTTTACGATTTAGAGTCTCAAGTAAATGTATTAAATCATCTTTACTGAATTAGTGAACAAACATTGGTTGGTCAAGAGAGCAAATGCCTACTCTTAAGCGCAATGACCGGCGTAGGCGGGCGACCGCTAGTGTGATTGCAACGGTTCGCGCCGACTGACATGGCCAAGGGCATCCGTATACGTCAACCTCTTATGTGATACGATTCTTCAAGACTTTCCACCGCGACTGCGTGACTCTAAGCAAATAGAAAAATCGAACTTTCTGTTTGATTGGTCAAAATAAATCCTGCTTTCCCTGGCGACTCGCTTTAGGTATTGAAAACCACAATTATGGTGCAAAATATGAAGAGTATTCCACGAATATATTTTAATTAAGACTTTTATTGCCATAGACGACAACTAAAGTGCCATTTATATGGAATTACCACATGTTGATTACATTTACTGCAGTAGCTAGCTAACCACTCCAATAATTAGGCGGTCAGCTGCATCTATTTTATTTTCAATGAATTTCCAGGGGAGATTATAAACAATTTTTTGTGATTAATTAACGGGATTAATATAAAATAATAACAAATTTTATTTCTTCCAAAATATCATTCTTTACAAAATGTGAAAGTTTTTAACAGTGGAAGAAGTATTTAGGTGGTCCCTAAGATGCAACTGTTTTGTGGCTACCAACAATTGAACCATGCAATATATACATACAGTATTGATTAGTGTTCCGCATTTTCGGGTTCTCCATCCACGTTCGTTGACTTTGGCTGACAACGGTTTCGATAGCCATCCTTCTACCTTCTTCAGGTTGAAGGTGGAAAGAAGCTGCTTTGGCCGCGTTACATAGTGCTGGTCATCCTGGTGCTGCGCTGCGATTGGTCGGAGCGGATGATCCTTCTCCATATGATTTCAACATTGTTCGGATTGCATCCGCGTCAGTTGTCATTTAGCACAACAGTTTCGCCAGCTATCCTGCTGGCGTCCTCAGGTGAAGGATAGCGAGAAGGTTTTGGTCCGTCCTCATAGGCCAAGTTTGGCGCCAAAAAGCCATTATTTGTATCTATATATTTTGGCTCTAGAAGTCGTAAAAACACCAAAGAATTTTAACAGAGAAGATGGATACCCATTACACAGCGCTTGGAAGAGAGTAGTAAGATTCCCGCGCAAACGCGACGCTGCTGATCGCTTTTTGGCGCCAAACTTGGCCTATATAAGGACGGACCAAAACCTTCTCGCTATCCTTCACCTGAGGACGCCAGGATGATAGCTGGCGAAACTGTTGTGCTAAATGACAACTGACGCGGATGCAAACCGAACAATGTTGAAATCATTTGATCAAAGCCGCGGAAACCTGCGAACTAACATCCTTCTCCATAAGCTGCTGAGAGGAGATAACCATTGTCTCTGTTCAAATCTCTATTGCTTCCTTGGTTTGTTTTGGATAATAGCGGCTCTCCTTGGCTAGTATTTTTGCATCTTCGACATTAATTCTATGTCCCGGCTCACACCTGGCATGCTCAGCAATGGCACACAGATCGAGCTGCTTATTTTTCATTGCTCATGCAGGCTCTTTTAGTCTCGTGCCCATGGACCTCCATGTTTCGCCAGTGTATGATCTTCCGCAGCAGCATAGTACTTGGTACACACCTTCACATAACTCCTATGGAATGTGGTCCTTGGGTCCAGAGATAATGCTGTTTATTTTTGTCACGGTCCGCATGTTGCCTTCCTATGGACCGCGTGATGAAAACTCCCGTTTCTTTTTCTTCCCACTATAACATCCAGGAGAGGTAATTTTCCTTCTTTTTCCATAGTGAAACGGATGTTTCGGTGTTGTGCACTCAAGTGACTCAAAACACTGTCCCATTCCTCTGCACCGTGTGGCCAGATGATGAAGATGTCATTAACATACCTTAGCCATAGCGTTGGTTTATTGTCTTAGGCGTTGAGGGCATCCCTCTCAAACTTCTCCATGTAGAGTTTTGCCACTGCTGGTGATAGTGGCGATTCCATCGCTGCTCCCTCTGTCCGTTCATAATAGCTTCCATTCCACAAGATGGAGTTCCGCAGGCAATGCTCCACTGGTTCAGGGAAATCCTCTGGAATACCGGATGTAGTGAGTGATCTGACAATCTCCACCGATTCCTAGATCGGGTCGTTATACCAAAATCCCGAAGGGAATCTCCGTCAAAAAGGAGGACGTAATGGTCAGCTTCGACGTGGTGTCGCTCTTCACTTAAGTCCCGATCCAGGAATCGTCCATTCCATTATCGTAGTTTTGCCATCGTTGTTCAAAATTTGTTCTAACTCCTGTAGAAATTTAGCTACGGGAAAATTATCGTATCTATAATTTGTCTAACCAATCCTCTAACCAAATCCAACTCGGTGACATGGGTTCTCATAGGCAAAGAAAAATATACACATACACAGTCTAAAGAGCGGCTAATGGATGATTTTGATGTACACTGAAAACCTCTATCTATATAAACCATCACGCTATTAGCGCGACTATTTTGACAACATTTAACAAACAATTCGTAACCAATTATTTCATAGAAATCGCCTTCGTGTTCATCTATTGATATTTCAGATGGAACAAATACTGTCGGTTCATATTCCATTTCCCCCATATATAGCAAGATGTGGTCAAAATTGCCGAGTAAAGTACGGATATTTTAGTGTAAATTTCTTGGGCTCGCCACCGGGTAAGATTTTTATAGACAGCCGACGTTTAGCCTTGAGAATGGGTGACGAGTCGGAACCCGAAACGTCGGCTGTCTATAAAAATCTTACCCGGTGGCGAGCCCGAGAAATTTACACTAATTTAATTCGCCGGGAAAGTGTAAAATCATACGGATATTTTGATGGATCAAGAAGAGAGAATCGCCATCATTTAAAACATAGTTCTTATCAGGTGATATTATGATTTATTTTACAATAATTTTAAATCATCCATATGTGATAGAACAAAACAAGGCTCCTTTTCCGCTTTTTGCATGTGCACTCTTTCTCCGCGTATCCAAATATAGGTATATTACTTAGTCTTTTTTTATCTTTCGCAGCGTTGAGAACTCTACGCCAGTCAGGACATATAGTTTATGCAAATGGGACTGTCAGTCAGGAATGTTAGATACCGACTCAGGGTATGAATGACGCGTGGAGAAATTCCTCATGACCCTGCGCTAAGAAGATTTTCTTTTGCGGCTTGGTTTACAAATCTTACGTCTTAAATCAAATATCCCCAGGAAGTCCATTTGACTTTGGCTCACACCGATAGCGAAAATTAGAGATTCCTTACTCGGTCAACTCCTTACTGAAGTCCAATTTGACCGATGACGGTAAGTAAGTTTTCTTATCAAAGGGGACTCCGTGATCTTCCGCATTGTTAGAAAGAGATCGTTGCTCAAGGTCGTCAGAGAGATTAGAAAGTGACTTTCACTCTTTCCTCAATTGCAAAATTTCAATTTTGAATTCGCAAATTGTTTCATTGCACTCGCGTCTTATCTTTTTATTTGCGCCTCAATAAGTTTTACACTTTCTTTGAACCTTTCTTACAGCTTGCCGATAGCACTACCGAAATGATTCTCAATCTCTTTTAGCTCCATTTCTATCTCTTTCGTCAGGGAATACACGTGATCGATAGATTTACCTTTGGAAACATATATTTTCTGCATCCTGTAGTGACACCGGTGAATTGAGACTGTGCCTGCGAGAACTTTGGCATTCCATCCACCGCCACCCCTGCTTGCTGGCCTGGATGCCACGATTATCTTGCTTCTTCAGCTTATCTGGTCGGCAATGTCCATGGAAGAACTTGTTGCACCCGGTACACGAGGTGAAAAAGGTGTTCCTCGTAGATTTTCGGCGTGAAAAACTGATTGCTCATACTTGCATGACTCCTAATGCACGGCGCAATCACTGAAAAACTTTTTTATTCGGTGGATATAACTAAATTTGAAGCTCCGTATGCAATATCACAGCTCTGAAGCTGGCTCAGAGTGTGGAAAGACGTCCGTCCTCTCCGAAAGCCGAACACGAAATCCTGAATAATTATATATAAAAACTATTTCCCCCCGTGTTTCTCCCATGGTTGGAAATAAAACGTTGTACCATTAAGTTCAATTTGCGAGAAAAATGGCACGGAAATGTAACATTTTTTGCTTATATTAGACAGGGGACATGTTTTTGGTTGAGCAAACAGGTTATGAACAAAATGGCATCTATGTCTTTTTACGGTGAAACCACCTTTTTAACATCATCAGCAGTTAAATTAGTGGAACTTTCCATTCACTTTGGGCCCCACACACTTCAAGATGGATGAGGGAGCAGCGTTAATGTGCGCTTCCAAGAAGAAAAAACTTCGAGAACAGTATCCACGATCGTTGTTTCATGAGTCGATTTTCAGCGTGCCCATCAGTATATGGATAGCGCTAAGTTCTTAATTACTGAAAGGGGGTGAAACTTTTACTCTTTAGATTAGGAATTCGAACGAATTGCACTATTTGGAGACCATTAGAGCGTGAAGTTTGTAGACCTATAGATACTACTTTCTGGAGGACCACCGGTCGTTTCGCCAGTGCACATTGATCCATTTATCGCCGTTCGTGTGCGCAGAAGCTCGCTGATGAGTTCCGATTTGCGCTCAACCTCAACACACTGAATGGAAGGCTGAGTCATCTGGTCCTGCCGAAAATTCGGCTACAGAATACGTAGAAGTTGCCGCGAAAAAAAAATCAGCTTAAACCGGGATTCGAGCTTCAGAACTTAGGGTTCGCTGGGCCGGTTGCATACTAATATACCAGTCAGCCACCCTGGGTTTCTGTTGTTGGGGGGTAGTTAGCAGTTTGAGAGATGTTCCAGCAGTGATGGCAACGCTGCGAAGAACAAGGCTTGCACTGGAATGATAGGCTACGCATTTGCAAGTCTATCGTTCCCACCAAAGACTGGGCTGTGAAATCGGTAGCATTTGCTGAGAGAAATAATAAATTTTTGCGCAGCTAATTCTCGATTTTTAACCGTGGCAAATTCTATCAATCAGTTGATGGAAAACAGAAAAGCAGTTATTCCCTGAAATTCGATTTATTTCCTCAGTTTTGACGCTTTACATAAGATGCGAGTATGAAAAATTATGTCAAATATGGAGATCAGACATGAAAAATCTCATCTGAGCGGAGAACTACGACATCTTTCTTCACCAATATCGGATAAGTTCCCCCACCAACTTGGTAATTAGAGGACACATCTTACCCTATGTTAAAGAATAGTCCTGTAGAAAATCCTTGAGGTGGCGAGCAGGCGCACCTGACAGAGTAGTTTTGACGTCAGGAGCAATTCTTTCCAGGATGAGTCAGAAATCAAACCTGCAACACTGTGGAACCTCCGAAGATTTATCTTTGAGAAAACGAAGGGGTCTGTACATTTCTTCTGCCATTCTTGCCCTCCCCAATCTGCCAGTGTTATCACCCGAGATCTCTGTTAGCCTATTGAAAAGGACTAATTACAGTGTTGACCTATCAACCATGCATTCTATTAGAAGAAGAATTGATACATCTTCTTTTGCTGGTGATTTTTCCATATAGTTATTGTTTTTGGTAAAAATTTACTTTGCTGATTGCACGGTGGTTTATTTATACACCAAGATAATATTGTCAAATTTGAGGAACAGGTTTCCTTTAAGAAAGGTCAATGATTTATACTGTAAAAGTTGCTAGCTGATTGCGTCAGTTTTAAGGATTAATTGGGTGTGGAGCGAAATTCGCCCGGTTGAGCGATGCGTCACCTTAAGTCTCATAACTAGAGTTGTGGTCCTCTCTCTCTCTCTCTCTCTCCCTCTCTCTCCCCTTCCATTACCATCGGCTCGCCTAGTTCGATTTTCAAAACATCACATTTCGGATACCGCGCCGAAAACTCACACGACTCTTTCGACTCGACGGTAGTGCCCCCATGTATCCCCCTTGAAGGTGGTTGGAGCCATATTACACAGTGGCCACAGTTATGGAAAACCTGGAAAGTCAGGGAAATTCAGGGAATTTCTTTGTGTCTGGATAATCATGAATGTCAGGGAAAATGAAAAATTTATCTGGAAAATCATCTTTGTTGTAAATGTCAAATGGATTTTTGTGCCTGTGATTTTTCCTCATCCTCTTAGGCATAGATATATCTTAGATATTTGAACATCCCGCGCTTTGCTGATTGCCATTACCATACACGCAAACATTGAGTTAACATAGAGCTAGTCTAATGTCAATTCCAGGTTGAACAACCATGCATTTGCAGGAAATGCTCCCCTCAACCGAAGAGGTGCATATGGCCTGTTTGCACACACTGGGCGGATTTTACCGACGCAACATTTTTGTCATTGCCGCCGATCCAGTAGTGGTGCGAAGAAACCAATGGAGGCTTACGAATTATATAGAAGAAAAAGTGATCGGTAGATTTGCTGCCAAGCTGGCGCAAACCACGACTATAGGTATAGCGAAACTTGATGGCCGCTACCTTGCGAGCATGAATATTTTTATAAATATCCGTCCTAAATGTCAGGAAGAGCAGCTCATTTTCGTTAAATTTACGTTTTTCCACTGCTGAAATAGCAGTAAAAGATTCCGTTAACGACAAATTACAAAGCTCAAGGGAGACATTTTCCTCAATTCATCAAATATTTGCTAGTATGTTCAATGTTATGTCATTCAGATGATACCCCATAACTGTTAAAATACATTTGATTTCATAAGTTTACTTAATTTTATTTTGGGGTTAATCTCTAAGAGCTTTTAATCGTATTTGTATCATGTGTAAATACGTTAATATTCCATAAAATACATGTTATCAGACAGTCTGGAAAATTCTGTAAGTAGTCTGAAAAATCTGGAAAAGTCAGGAAATTTCAGCTTGATACTTGAGTGGCCACCCTATATTAATTTACAGATTTGCTAAAGAAACCTCATATATTTGTTCATTAGTAATGTCGATAGCCACAAGGTAAAAAATTGTATGCTACCGATTTTGATTTTTGGCAGTTTAATGCAACATTAGCACGTATCCTTATGGCACATGCATATATTTATTATCATTTTATTAGAGATGAGCGTAATATCTCCTAAAAGCGCAAAATTACACATTTATAATGACTCATATAAGTGTCGCTAACAAATATAACGGCGCCACGCCTAGTTAAATATCCTAAAACAACATATTTCCATGTAATTCCACCTTTTCGGATACCGCGCCGAAAACTCACTCGCTCAACACCACTAACTATTTTTTTAAAGGAAAGAAATTCACGCGGTGTTTCAATTTCTGTGCATTTAACTGAGCCAATAAATTGGCTCGATTAATTAGCAACAGGACGCGTTTAACCCAAAGGATGAGAGCCGCATTTCAAAGTTAATAATTGAAACAACCGTCTGTAGCAAATTGTGACTTGATTTTATAATTCCTCTATTCATTGTGGTGTTATATTTTATATGTATCTGAGAGGCCTTAACCTTGATGCTAACAGTTCTTTGACTAGGAAAAATATATGTTGAAATAGGCCGCGCATGTCAATGCATGACCGTGATCCTCCACGCACCTATATAGCCTAATCATTCTACCGTAGCTTATATGTGGTTTATCCTCAGTCTGTAAGTTTCTTTCTTACCTCAAGTAGAACAAACTCGACCCCATGTATTTTGTCCACCAATCATACGATCTCTTATAATCACGACTTGTAAAGGTGAGCAGTGCTCACCGGCACCGTATCCATGGGAGCACATTCGCAGCGGTAACAACATGAAGGCAGTTGGGTTCATCGGCACTTTGTCGGGAAGTACCGATACTACTTTGATGAATCATATTTTAGCCTTGAAAATATTGAATTTCTTGAGAATTCCGCCCGCGGATAAATGCGGCGGCGAAGCCACTGTTCGGATTTGCGGACCGTCCCTTGGCGACCCTGTTGCGCGTTCGACCTAATGGGAAGGCGGGAAGTTTTACGGCGCGGCGCGGCAACTCCAACACCCTATACAATTATATATATTTTCCACCTTCACCTCCGGCACGTAATTCACAGGTTTAACCACCGAGACATGCCCACGGGAAAATGGGTCCCAGTGTATCTCCCACACGTGGCCTCCCCTCCCTCCTCTCGACCGCCTTTTTTTGACAACTCCCTCCGCTGCCCGATGCGAGGTCACCTCTCTCCCCTCTCTCCCCCTCTCTTCGATTCCCTCCTCCCCCACCCCTCGCCTTGTTTCCCCACCGCCGACTGCCCGCGAGAGCATGTCGCCCTCCTCACAAAAACCGTTTCGCTCTCCAACGAGGCTCCGGTGAGACCCTGGGCCCGTTCCATTACTCCTCCTCTCGCTATGCAAGACATTCGCCGCCCGGGGTCACACATAATCGGGCGCATCTCGTTCCAAAATCTACATCTACATCTACGAAGTACCGCGCCAGCCACCACTATGATGATACACATTTTTATCCAAGTAAACTGATATTTGTGTGTATGATTATGTAAGCCATCTGTTTGTATTAAAAAATTGTTTAGGCGTAGTGGACTAGTAGTATTTGAGTTCTTAGCAACTCCATATGCAATTCAGTCATCTGAATTTATGTATTTGGAATGCGAATTCTTATTTCGGAAAGTGAAATTTATACGTTAAGGTACTGACACTGCTTGTAACGAATAACTGCTTCTATCATTGTTAGAACCATATATGTATATTTTGTAAGTAAACTCTTGCTAATAAAATAATAATTTAGCTCTGCAACGAACGAAGTAATGATTAATTTAACCCTACCATTTTTTAACTCCCCAGCTACGCAATTACGCAAATGAACATAGTTAACAAATGAAAAGCTTTAATTTGCAAGCTAAGCTTTTACCAGTAATAAATGAAGATTAATGTACTATGACGCCGTTCCCGCCGCGCCGCCGCCGACTACCTCGGCGGCGTGGACGCCGGCGCGCCGCCTGCCGCCGAGAAAAATACACGTGGACGCAGCCGCCGACGAATCTTGCAGCCGGCGCACGGGTCTACTCGCACGTTTCCCCGCCCACTGTAGCCGCAGACGAAAAAGCAGTCAAGGAGTAGAATGTGAGTGAGCTACGCGGACGAATATACTAACATAAAGTACACTAATTAAGATTCTATTTCTGGTTAGTGTTATTATTGCATTTAATAAATTGTACTAAAAGATACTATATCATGTAGAAAATTTAATCATTCTGGACATTTCAAGCGGGGAGAGTTGTTACTAATGAAGTATGTTGTTTATCGCAGGTACTAAGTCTACTCTACCTGGACAGGGTAGAGCTTCAAAGAACAGATCTATCGCCACTATCATGGTTCCTTATTGTGTATGGAAAATTGACATTTTTAATCTATTTCGGTTCTGCAGTCTATATTCTTTGCCTTACACCTATGGTTGGTTCTACCGTAATAGTTTGGCTTTAGCAAAATATGCTGAAAGTCCGGGGAATAATAGTCAGGCCTAAAATGGATTTCTCTTCCGTTTTTTCTCTTTAAGTACGACCCACCGCATGGCTGGGTGCGAGCACAGTTTTTGGAATTTTATTTTTCATGATTTACCGCCTGCGTATGTTCTGATTGGCTTCCCGGAGGAGTTACTCTCAAAGCATGCTTCGTTACTATTACACGTAAAATATCGTCATTTCAGTATTTTTTCGATTCAGGTTAATTTGGGCGAGGTTTTTCCCCATTCCTTATGGAGACCATATTCGAATTGTCATCTTTTATTCTAGTGCCTGTAAAATGAGCGAAGTAAATGCTTTGATATTAATGGAGCAAAAATCTTGTTTTATCGGACCGAAACTCCCAGTAATTGTCTAATTATGCATGCACAAGTTTTAATTTTGATTCAGTTTTTCACGCCGTGCGGAGAAAAAACCTTTATTGGGACGATTTGTTTTGCAATTTTGTTACAATATTAGCGGTGAGAAATTAACTTATTAAAAAATAGTTGAGAAAAGTTGTTGGGCACCTATAATTAAATTTCTGACGATAATGGAGGAGCTCGAAAATCCCCTATTGGTGAATAAAACTCTCTCTTAAGTGCATGCCCGCACCATTTTCCATGTAAATTTGCTGGTATCCGTTCGAAAATATCTCGAAATGTGGGGCGGTAAGTGACAGATATATTAGTATCTATGAATAGATGAGACGTTTTTCTTTTTTTTAGATGTGATGATAGCTATTGAATTACGGATGAAATGGTATCTCGCTCAATCTGCCTCACATATATATCCGAAACGCAATTACTTTCGCTTTGTGTTACTACGCTTTCGCTTTGTGTGTACTAGTGTTTTTGCTTCAACGCTCGCTGTAGCTTTCCTTTTAAATTTCGGAACATCTAATTCTCTTTAATTTATGGTTTCATCTGCATCTACAAAATACTGTGCTGGCCACCACTTGGGTGAGTGGTGGAGGGTGTTTCCACATAAGGCATGCAGCACTCATCCCAACTGAAATCAGAATCAGGCGCAGGCCAGTCAGGATAACAATGTGCGGTCAGACCAGAAACTAGGGGAGTGCTACGCAAGTAAACATGCTACCAGGCAGTATACTATTTAAGATACAAAAACTAGTTAGTATTATTAATGCGACTGATGAATAGTACTACTAAATCATGCAAGAGCTATATCATGCCGGAAATTTCATGAGGTGTGAGTTGTTAAGATATTTAGCGCAAGTGCGAAACCTACTTTGCCTAGTGAGAGCCAAGGTACCCGAGAACTGATCTGTCACAGCTATTATGGTCCCTTATTGTACGAAAAAATAACATTCTAAATCTATCGGTTCTGCAGTCTATTTCCCTTATCTTAAACCTGCGATCGTGTTTACCATAATATTTTGTTTCTAGCTAAATATGTTGAACGTCCAGCGAAAAATAGTCTACATAAAACTTTAAAAAAAGTTTTAATCTATATTTTTCCCTTCGATCAGATGGAGGTCCCCAACCTAAATCCCTTAAAAAAATCAATATCACTATTGTGTTTATCGTAAAAAATTTCCCCAGCTCGGTTTGCAGAAGCCCGATCAATGACTGGCCGAGTATTTAACTAATCATCAGCGGTAATTAGGGGGTACGACAACGCGCATGGAGGTGTTTTCCCATGTATAAAAGGCTCCTAAATGATCCCATAATTGACTATATTTAAAGCTTTTGTCTAGTTTTATCTTTTACTGTAGTTCTGGTGACTCACTCATAAGTTATTCCTGAGAATTATTCAAACTAATGGCGAGAGTGCTGGTGAAATGGATTTCTCGTGTTTTGTAGAAAACATGAGGAGGTCTTGGGACCTATTTTTTTTTTAAATTTTCAAGTGGTAGCTTTCTCGACAGAAGCGCTAAGAGTGACGATTCATCAAAAGATATTAACCCTGATTAGCCAAAACTCGACTTCAAGAGACCGCAGTGATATATGTTAATACAAGCCATCTGTTCAACGGCACTACCCATACTTCATGTCAGACATTCATCTGTTTGGTTTTAGCACAGTTTTAAAAAATAGCAAAATGTATTTTTAGTCATTTGTTTACTAAGAAATGCCTGGCTATTTTGCTATTTTATGGCCTCACAAAATACCTTACATAATGTTCGAAGACTAAATGCGGTCATTTCAATGCGGCCAACCGCCTTCAGTAGTGCTTCAGTGGGGCCTGTGACCATTATCGAAAGTTGTCATGTATGTCAAATCCCGCATGATCTGCTTTGGGCACAAATTACCTCCCTCCCCCCACTCAAAGCTGGCAATGGTCATAAAAAACGGTCTCTTGCGGGTTTGGTGATTCCATTTGGAATAAATGAAATGTAATACCAAGGTCTATGTGCTATGGTGGTCAAAGTTGGTCCATTTTTCGGTATTGGTGAATTGTTGACTGCAATTTGAATCGATTTTGTCAATTTGCGAAAAAAGTGTACAATGAATCGAAAAGGAAAGACTTTGCTAGTATCTTTTTTAAAGTTATCTCTGTACTTTGAAATTGACACATTTGGAAAATCAAGAACAGAGTTGACCTTACGGCGCACCCGTAATCAACGAACGAGCAGCCGCGGGCGACGTCCATTATTACATTCCCACCTCTCACGCCTTCTATCGCACCATTGCATTCGTCACTGGGTAAGCAAAACAGAATTAGTGTAGTAGGCATACTACGCATAGGAAAATTATGAAAATAACTCATCGGGGATCGACTTTACTACGTCATCTGTTTTCCTTTCCTTTGCATAAGCTTTCATTTCCAGTGCAAGCATGCGCATTCTCATCCTATTACTCTCGCAAAAAATCACTTATCAACCGAAAAGTGTAGCTGAATTATGAATCTCAACTGTCTACTTCACTTCCATTTTTTTTAAAGAAGGGGATTTGGATGAAAACAGAGCTTTTTAGATTTTGAACTTGAAGGCATTTAAAGAAACTAAGATGGATAGAATGGGGAGTCAGCGAAATCTCGTTGGGTTGTCAGAGAAAGTTTCAGGAGGAAATTCGGCGAAAGCAGTGTAGATGCATGGAAAGACATATTTAGGGCGAGTTACGGGTGTCATTCCTTGGAAAATGCGAGTTTAAGATGGGAAGGGAAAATATAGCTCTCCAATGTATAGCGACGAGCGGTCAAAAAGTTTAATAAATGGTAACGGTATGAGACAGTAGGTGTTCGTAGGTATAACACCGCATTCGGGAATTCATTAAGCCCATTTCAACCGTCTTTAAAATCGGATGTTCGTAAAAGTCTTCCAATATTTGAATAGATAATATAATGATATTTGAAAAGATAATTTAATAGCTTATTAAGCACATGCCGATCATCGTTTGAGCCTTTTTATTGGTTAATTAGTCGGTAGTCGTCACAAGAGTTCAGTTTCTCAATGGGAAGAGGGAGGGTTTGAGTACGACTGAAGCCAATGATTACCCCTGTACACGCTGTCAGCTGTCATGAGCGGAGGACCTTTCTAGGGAAATGTTAGAGCACTTGAAAGAGGAACTGCCTCAGCCACTTTGTTTTACCTCCAACAATAGAGAATGGATTTGGGTTCCGCGATCATCCAATGAATGCATTGGCTGATTTTTTTGCGTTGCATTACTTTTTATTGACTGAAATTTCATTGTATTCCATTGTACGCCATTTCAAGCGATTCTATTGGGAATCCCTTTGCTCTGAGTACATCACGCATTCCTTTGTTTGCTGCGTACAAAATGTAACTTCTTACCAGAAGCGATGGCTATTAGATGAGGAGCGGAAGATAGGATTTAATGTCGAGCAGAAGTTCGGTTCCGACAGAGATAGAGACGGACGGATAGGTTGGTTGGATAGAAATGGAAGACGGTGTGGAAACCTTGTTCATCCCAAGGATAACTGAAATCGTCCCCTAATTTTATCAAATTAGATATCCTGAGAACAGTTCCACCACTGCCCGTAATCGAAACTCTTCGTGGGAATCCTCAGTTCGTCGCCTTATATAGTAGTTCGTGGGCGCCGTTCTATTTCAAATATAACGAGGAACTGTTTTAATACCTTGCCCCAAATTCAAGTAGAAGAGTTTACGCCGAATATTTTATTTCCAAATAATTGCGAGTAATGAATAAAATGATTGATTCCATTCGAGCTTCTTTAGTAATTTAAACGTACAGGACCTAAATATTTTATGCACATTAAGCAAATGTATCGCGACATGGGGCAGTGAAGAAAAATGAAGGTATGAAACTGTTTCCACTATTATTGTCGACATTGTTTTAGTTTAAATCTTAAAATTTGAATTCCCACTAGCTAATGAAGGAAACGAATAGTCTGTAAATAAAAACTCCGCTTATTTTGCAGCTAAATTTTGTCTTGTACTAGCTTAGGCATGCTGTCGATGAATGCTGTGGACTTATAAACAGCACAAATGAAAGGATGGGTTTATTTACTTGTTTTGACTCACTCAGCCGTAGTGGAACAACTTTAATACTGTCAGTTAGTGACAGTTCTTTTAACGCCCCACAGCGAATTGAAGAAATACATTTACGGCGTTGAAGAATGTATTATGAATCCCTTTGTGACATAGGAGCTCGTATTTTTTTCCGGCAAAGAATCGGTGCCTCCATTTAAATCCATTTTGTCACAATCGCAATACCCTTTAGAAACGCCTTTAGAAAGACATGGCCATCAAATGCTTTGCTGCCGATCTGGAGAGGTTGGGGGAGGAGGAGGGGTTGGGGGCTAGTTGTTCGTTTGCGGCGAGATAGACTCCTGCCTCACACCGCTTCTCCCGCCACCTCTATGGGGGTGGAGGGGGGACGTGTCTTCACCCCCTCCCACCGTGGCCTCGTATCAGGTGTCCACCTCTTCAATCACACTCACACTGTCCGCCCGCCCGTCGGTGGTGCACGATGAGACGAGAGCGATGATTTAACACTCTCCGCCTCCTGTCGCCGCCCCCCTCGCCCCAATGGTCACGCTCCAGAGGGGTGGACCACAGCGGCCCAGCGCGAGAGACCAAACTGGTTTCCGTCGGCCCCCTAAACCCCCACTGCCCCCCTCCCCCCCAATCCCTTCCTTCCTCCGTGTGACACCTTCTTCCCACGGGGACACCGCCACCCAGTTATGGCGGCACCCGGAAAGCGACGACACCGCCTCCGTACCAGTGAACACGATGGTATCAATGTTTTCGGAGATGCGTAGGGCATTCATTTTATTCTTCCATTTTCCGAATGACTGATCGTCTTAGATTAGTGCAAATATTAGTATGTTAGAGTTTTGTCCAAAGAAAATTCGAATATTAGTAAAATCTTCTCGGGTTTGGCACCTGCGAATGAGGCTATTAAAGGCCGACGTTTCGACGAGAAACTCTCTCATCTTCATCAGGGCTAAGACTGATGACGATGAGAGAGTTTCTCGTCAAAACGTTGGCCTTTAATAGCCTCATTCGCAGGTGCCAAACCCGAGAAGATTTTACTAATATCATTCGCCGGGAAAGCCTACGATCTTTTATAATTTCGAATATTATTGCATAAGAATAGTTCAAGAGAGAATGTATGGTTCTAGAGGAAGAAGAAATTCTTGTTTCCGTCTAATTTTCTCTTTCCTCATCTCGTTGTAATACAAATTTCGTTCATTCACATTTCTTAACCTCTTAAACGTTTTTTGTTATGTGCTTTAAATACTTCTAGATATTTTTAAGGAATTATATTATATTAAGCAATTCCATTTTCGGCTTTCCCCCGTAATGACGAAAATTCCTCAGGGTAAAATAATCTACCTTGATCGGATAGTGATCCCAAATCCACTGGTATTGCACCAAGTGCTTCTGCCCTTTGAGCTACTTGAACGTTTTCCTCCGTGGGCACCTGTGGAACTTAAAAGGATCTGCCAATCACATTTACCAATGCAATATCAAGAAGAGGTCGAAATGTGCTTACAGCGCCACTGTTCACGATAATAACGCCTGTAAATCACTGACGAGCTTACTTTTTAGATGAATTTTGAAGCGTACCAGGGTGTGGCTGTGACACTTTTTTCATGGAGAGACCCGTGGGTGCAGAGAAGAGTGGAATGAGAGATATAGTTCGCCAACTTAATTCCCAAGTTACCGCGCTGAGAGCGTTCACCAGTCCCTGTCAGCGTCGTCAATTTTTCCTCTTCTGTGGAATTTCTGGTCTAATGTGCACTTGGCGGATTACACCTCCAAAGAACACATAGTGGCCAGCCCGTAGTGTCATCGACAGACTTATTCCGCAGCTGATTCTTCTTATTCGATATAACTACGCTGAAATTCAATTGCTTCTCTCTCTGATGATAAATCCGTTAACTTTGCCTACACCACTTCGCACCGTTTTTATATAGCTTTTCATTTCCCCTGGCCTTCGCAGGAATTTGTAATTTGGTGGTTTTTGTCTGTTCAATATTTCATCGCTCTTCCATTGAACTTATTCCCCGTTTTTTCTAATTTTCGCCTTCGCAATGTCTTTGTAATACAAGCTTTAATGTCATAAGAAGGTCTTCCCCATCCTTACGTTTCGATATAGTTATTCCCTAGTGTTTGCAATTTTTCCAGTGATGGGGAGGCATTAATAGTCAATACGAGTGAAAAAATACTGCATTCCAAATTTTCCTTGTACTGTTTTAAGTATTAAGATTTCTTTGGTGACATGCCTAAGTTAAAAGATATGATACAATATATGTGCATACTATGTCATTTGACGAATACATATTTTTTAATAAACAGTTTCTGCAGTGGTAGGAACCAACCGCTACTTTAAATGAGTGGACTAATTTTGGATCAATAATGAAATAAATGGATAATTTTATGCACAAAATATATTTATATCACGCAGAAAAGTACTATTTAGCTCCCCCTGATGTCTTACCTAGTCCTGTACTGTACACCGTGTCATTTCACCTCGAATTATCGAAAAGAAGCGTATAAAAGTTATGATTTTTTCGTTAATATAGAAGAAAGGGATGCGTTCTTCTTTAAATTGCCAGGGTATGAATAAATAACATCTAAATATTTTGACGGCGGAACCAAATGAAAATGGAAAAGTAGGTATGTTCGTTCAACAGCTATTGGAATTAGAGAACTCTCTGTCGAGTCAATTCCTTTGGAGCCTCTTCTAATGCACATTTCATGTCGTCTGTTTTCTTCATTGTTTCTGGATCGTCCTCCGAGCATGCAATGTCTGGGTGCATTCGATGAGAGCAGCCGACAAAAACATACTCGTGTCCTGTCTCGTTGTTTCTCCCCGCTCTCCAGGGAATATCTCGATTCAGTAGCTGTTTATTCAATCGTGTGGTCTCACCCCCGACGGCAATCCGAGCCGGAAATGAGAGACGGCCCTTCTCCTTCTGCCATTCTTTTTCAGATCTCAATGGGTACTCTGAAGACAAACGAAATGCTCCTCAAAATGAACTATGCATATCTTGTAATGGAGTGTAAGATTTCACTCATCACGCTTTGGCGACGAATGGATGGCACCACTCTCAAGCTGCTAATGGCTCCCTTTGATACACCAAATAATTTACAATTGGAAACCAGGAAAGAACAGTTTAAAAGAGCTACCGAAATATATAAAAAATTATGGCTGAATTTTACCAAATGAGGTGAAATTCAGAAAGAAAACATTACTGGACGAGCTAAAACTGTGTCGGATTCACATTTCTTTGTTATGAATTGAAGTAAAGTTATTAAAGTAAAGTTATTAAAGTTAAAAATGACTTTTCTCCCACATTTTGGGTCGTCCAAAAACGTGATATGCTGTAGAGATTTCTGTTCTTGTTGAGTAAGTTGCCTGCTTTCTTCCCTCAGTGATAATTTTATTTCAAAATCTGACCAGCACAATTAGTCAATTTCCTGAGAGAGGGTGAGTATTCGTTGGCCATACTGAGCCTTTTTTCAATTTGCTGCTTTTGTCATCGCTTCAAACCTGTAAAAAAGCAATACATAACATGAAAAGTTATTTTACCAAGGTTTTGGTCAATGACATCTTTTTGGCCGTCACAATCATTAGCTAAGATATTTTTCTATTGTTTTATATCAAAACTTTTCGGTAATAAGTGTATTCATATCTCTGCGCTTAAATTTAGAATTATCATGTAGATTTACTATTATTGTTATAATGCTGATAAATGTCGATTTTCAATGTTCAAATCGAAATTTCGGTTCTTGATAATTATCTTTCTATCGGCCTTTTGTTACCATGCAGTCAATTTTAAAGATGGTAATTAAATTTGCTTTTTACTTCCCGCTATTGAATGTCACTCTTAAAGATGAATAGTCATTGAAAATATGAAGCAATGTGATCATGAAGTATATTTTGTTGTGAGGAAGGAGAAGGCTGAAAACAGGTGCATAATGAGATGGAAAAGTCTCCATAAATATTTTGCCGTTAAAGTGTACCGATGTTACTTGTACTGCTCTGTTTATGAGAACTCAAGGAATGAGCGTTCATCTGGTACCGCTAACTGTGAGTGACTTCATTTCTCTGGCTGCCCTTTCCTCTGGCTTTGTTGGCTTTGTGCCCTCAGTATTCTTGCTAAAAAATACACCTATCAGAAAATTCTGAAAAGGGAAACGGGTATCATTTTGTGGAGGCGCCACCAATTATTGTCGGCGATGGAAATTCACGGGAAATTCTCTCCGAAAACCGAAGGTCTCTAGAAAATTGTTATGCTCTCGATGACAACTCTGTGATGGATCATTTTTGGTGCCATTCTATGAAGCTTATTTGTGTAACTCTAGTTAATGGTCATTCGTTAACTTTTGTTGGTAGTAACAATAGTGTCTAATGCTTTAATTTGGACGACGTTCGATATTTGACCGCTATAGTACCTCACTATAATACACCTGTTACACCAATCCTTCGAATAACAACCCCTCAACAAGTGGGCTTGAGGTGTTTTCTCTGAAACATCAACTGAAAACACAAAACTAGATTTCATTTCTTTAGTCTCCTAGTATTCTTAAGATATCATTTTGTGAAGAAAGATCGAAGGCTTTCCCGGCGTATGATATCGAGGAAGTCAATGCGGGTTTTCCACCGGGTCAGGTTGTCCATGTCTGCCGACGTTTCGATGACCGAGTTGCTCATCGTCTTCAGGGCATCTGGACATGCCCTGAAGACGATGAGCAACTCGGTCATCGAAACGTCGGCAGACATGGACAACCTGACCCGGTGGAAAACCCGCATTGACTTCCTCGATATCATTTTGTATTTATACGATACAAAATATGAGGTGATTCCAATTTTTTAAACATCTCAAGAAAAAATGCATTACTAATCTTAGTAATACATTGCACAATAGCCCAAATGTGCTCTGTGGTCCACTGTGTGATTCGCAAACTATGATTTGGATATAAACATTCGGAATGAGTCATAATTTCGTGAGCCTATTAAGCCTTGAACGATTCTACATATCCATTTCCCAGTCAAAAATTGGAAAACAAAAGAGCGTGATGCAGTGTTGAGGAGGTGAGCGTAATTTCAATTCTAAATCGCAACCAATCAAGTAGAAATCCTCTTCTTCGAAAAAGAAACGGAATCAAGAGAAGAAAAATTCCTTATTTGTTGCGACTACAAGACGTAAATTGGGATTCGGAATCCATTGAAACATTCGGTGCATGCCACCGTTTCCTTTTTACTCAATACTCATTCGCAAAGTGTGAAATGGGAATGCAGTGGCTTAGCTCGAATTGAGCAACGGTGAAAAGTGGCGATGAACCAGCAGTCTGCTTCCTCTCACTCGGATCCAATCACTAAATATTTGACGGAGTTATTGGCAACAGACAATAGCGTCAAAATTTATTTCATATGAATATGAATCCATATGGGTGCCCTCTCAAAACGAAAGCAGATTTTGTCTCAGGCTCCTCCCAAGTGAGAAAAATTTGCGATTCGGACGGACGTTTTTAAAAAAGAGTTATTTTGCTTCCTTTAATGTGACCTCTAAAGGAACTTGTTGGTAATAGACCACGATGTAAAGTTTCCTTATCTTAAGAAAACATATTTTTATTCCGCTTACTTGTATTTACTTGCTGTTTTCTATGGTTCTTCCTCGAATAGCGTCTTTAACAACCGTCTTTGCACAGTAAAGTTTTTCCGCACGTCGCTAGTCATGATTTTCGATGGGAAAAAGTGGCGCACATTGCTCGCAGGAATTGAAAATACCTTGTAATATTGTAAATGTATTTTTTCCGTTAATTATTTTTACATTACTTTACAAAGGCGGAGGGACCGAAATTGTCGGGAGGCGACTACTTTCCCCTGCTTCGTGTAACGCCTTCATTTTATTTTATGGTTTGCGTGCGCGAAGATGCTGCCACTTTCATCGCTTGGCCCGCTTGGCCTGTGCACTGGAATTGAGATTACTGGTTGCTATCTTCATTAGCACCAGTCTGGCTCTCCTCCGCCTCTCTCCTTCCCTCCTCCCCCCTCATTCCATCCCCCTCTTCCGCCCGCTCGCCCTGCGCCAATCCCTTTTGCTTCGGCGGTGGACGATATTATCGGAGTTCCGCCTTTTGTGCCCGCGGTCTTTTCTCTCTCTGTGGCGGGACGGAGCCGAAGCGTCTCGCAGGGCACATCGATGCACGCTGGCCCTCCCTGGTGGAGGTTGGGGGAAGCGGTTTAGAGCAGGCCGCGTTTAATGAGGCCCTCTCTCCCCTCCCAATAGAAATATCATTTCGAAAACAGGCACGATTCCCTCGAACGAATTGGAAGCGGAGTTTGTTTTGATTTAAATATACATGTATTGAGCTCTGGAAGCACGAAACGGTGAAAATGAATTCATTAATGAAAGAATATATCTTTCTAATTCAAGAATATCCGTAGATTTCCCTTGAAAAGCATGCGGAATTAAATATAATGATAGTCAAGTATTCACTGCACACGAAAATGCAATTTTACTTGATTTAGTTGAATAGGTTTAACAACTTTATCCATCGACTGACGAAGAGCGTTGTTGAACCTATTCATCATATGACTAAAACTCATCTATACCTGTGGTGTTTTTTCAGCCATTATAAACAATCAAGGTTTCCTATCTAGCTCTAAGGAACTTTATAGCGTCGGGATTATGATTATTTCTGATTACTAATGAATAATTTGGTATTCTGTACTGCTGTTATTTTAATCAAAGCGCCCATAAATGATAACCAAGAGTAAACGAAGTTCATCGAGGGTTGATTCGCAATGGGAGTTGTTGGAGCAAAGGAAGAAAGTTTTATGTCTGGAATCAGCTGACTCCCTCCCAACGGTAATTCTTTTTCTTAAAGATTAACCTCTTTCACTTTGCATTAGTTTGTAGTGCAGTGGATGATGGCTCTTCTTTCCTTTATGTCTGATATTTATACAAAGATATTTTGGCTCCGTGGAGGGAGAATTTATTTCCCGTTTATCTCTTTGCCCTCTGCGACCTGTCCGCAGACCCAAATAACGAGCCCCGATACGTCCCTTGTGGTTTCGTAGGGGTCGCTTGTAGGTCTTGCGGGTTTCAAGACCCTAGGGTTGTCTTGCGAACGAGAGGAATTACGACGGGGAATCGTCTGCTAAAGCAAGTGGACTTATTGATACGAATGAGATGCTCGTAAATAAACTACCGCCACTTTGCCGACCCCAGCTGACCCCTTTGGTCAATGCCGTCCCTTCCCTTGAGGGGCGTGATACCCTTAGAAATGATGGAGAAATTCCCACAATGTGGCATGTTCCCGTCTAGTCTTGTCGCGCTTTCGTTCCCTTGGTCCTTGTCGAAGTGTGTACGGATGAAAACTCACCTCGAGGCGGTTGCATTCGTAATGTATTGTGATACAAAAACATTGAGCCCATCTGTTCGACCTGCCTTAATGTGGTATTTCAGAAGCCATATTTGTCACTAGGAGGATAGAATGAAATGACGGCAACAGGAAGAACTTCCTCACTCCAAAATGAAATGCAGTTTTCAAGATACGCTTAGCAATTATAATTATTATAATGAGTTTTTAAAATATTTTACCAGCCACGTTGCACTTTCTGTTAAGAATAATACCAATAATATAAAAAACGCAAACACATACTAGTTTGTTCTTTCGAAATCAAGGAGAATGTTTAACTTAAAATTATTTCCAAAGAGGTTGATGCTGAAATAGCGACAGTGAGAGTCTTAAAACTATTTCCGGAATTGTTGTAACAAGAATAATCAAGAGGTATACACAATGGAATGGGATAGGAATTCTCTTTCCTCTACAAAGTTATGAAGACTTTCGGTCTGATGAAATTCCTTCCCTTGCTGGAAATACAGCCTACAGAATATATTTCTTGCTCAAAACAAATTCAATGGCATAAATTCTTGGTTTTTCATTTTCTAGAAACGCCTTTTGTTGTTTTCAAAATGACTAATTCGAGTCCGCGTTTCGTCCCACTCCTGCACCCTTCTTTCACTTCACAGGCCCATAAGCTTGTTGCATGGGCTGGGAAATTCAAAGCTTCCCACAAAATCATCGGTTTAGTGAGAAATAGTGCGATGTGTAAGTCATTATATCACTGTGCCACGTGGGAAAAACCTCCATGAAACACCGGAAATGGCCACCGAAAATGACGTTTCCGTAATATTTATTATTTAAATGCCATAATTTTCAAGACAGGTGCAATTTCTTTTACTTTTAAAATCCCATAATGTGCACTTCATTTTTTTATAAAATTTGTTCTACGGGGTGAAAATGTTTTTAATATCCGGACCCGAACACGCAAATATTTACCCACAAAAAGTATCGAATCGGTGTCGATATTCTTGGTGGCGGTATTACGTTTTGTACCGCAAATCCACGGAGCGCATAAATGTTTCCATCCTCTTTCATTCCCAAGTAGCAGAAGAGTTGACCTCAATAATTCGTCCATCGACGCTGAGTTTCTGATGGCGTTGGAGATGGAGGGTGTGGGGTTGCTATGCGAGGGAAGGGGGTGAGTGATCACTGTAGGGATTTTGGAGAAGAGACAAGGGTCGCCCTCATCGAATAAATTCGACGCCGCAAGTTGGCCTTGGTGCCGGTGAATGCCGGTGAGCGCAGACCAGGTGTGCGGAGGGAAATTAAAATGTGGGTGTGCACGCATATAAATCTATCTCTCTCCTGTGCATGCCGTCCGGGGATTAAATGTAACCCGTACTGGCTGGCGGGTGGTTCCGCGCCCACCGGCGCGTATGTTATCGACGTCGTCTTGAGGTCCTGTTTCCGTTCGCCCAGGTTGTAAATACGAAAGGAAAGTTGTCGAAGAAAACAGAAAAATTCTTGCACAGACAAAAATGTCAAGCCGATGGCCATTTACTTTTTGACTGGGTACTTACAATGGTTATATTCAGAAGTATATACGTTTCAGGTAAGGTATATTGCTATTGCTATCCCCCGTTACGAGGGGTCCTGGGTTTTCAGATGAGTCGAGCCTCAAGTCACAGGGAGAGCTCGCTCAAAGTTGTACAAAACATCGTGACTTTTTTTTCCACTTCAAAGCTCTAGCTGTCCCATTATAGCTTAGTATTATCAGAGTTTGAGATGAATATCATAGCAAGAATGGACATTATACTTTGTTTCTAATGATGGGATCGAAACTTCGCAATCACTCTATCTGGGCTCTTTATTTTTACATTTGACCCTAAGCTTTTGCATACCTAAGGGAATAAAAAATATGGTTGAACTGTCATTAGACAAGATGTTTTGCTTCATTATTGGTTGGGTTGAGCACTAAAAGCATTCGAAGCCGTGCTACAGCTATTTGGACTTTTGATGTCGGATCAGCCACAATACCCTATATACTGCAGCAGCAAAAGCCGTGTGACACTGTCTTAAAACACACAGCTCGTTAACACACAACTCACCACTTTTCTCTCGCCCTCCTTTTCACTATTATCCTCCTTTTCATGTCTGGTGTCCTATCACCTCCTGCCACATGCCTCTGCAGAGGTAACATGCGGCTCACGGGGCACTATGTGGATGGAAATATAACAATAAGGGAGCCAATTTAGCTGGGTCGTGTGCCCTTACAGCGTCATACGCTGTGTCGTTTGAGGGTTTTGGGTCGTTTAAGGATGAAGGCCTGAAGACGAACGGTCCCACATCGGCTCAAGAAGTTGATGAATAAGTGTCCCATTTATATGACACCCTAGTGTACTCCTTATATTGTAATCTATTTGCCAACGAAAAATTTGCTTCTTGTCCAGTCCGGTTTCTCGTGTACTCCTCGTGCCACCTCAAACCTTCGACATTTCGAGAGCAAACGTGCAGGCAGCGTCGAGGATGTACTGTTGGCAGGACTACTCAAGCATGTCATTATTGTCATTAGCCGTCCAATCCTTCGATTGGTCGACTGCAGCCTTCCATTCTTCCCTATGCAATGCTAGTGCCCTTACTCCCTGTTAGCGCTTCCTTTTTACTCTCCGCTTTATTTGGTCCATAAACTTATTCCTGGGTCTTCTTCTAATGATATTTCCCTCTGTTTTCCCTTCAGTTATGTTCTTCTTTAACTCATTGTGCCTCAGAGCGTGTCCAATCCAGCTTGTTCTTCTTCCCTGTATGGTGTTTCATATGGTCCTTTCCTCTTCTAACCTTCCGTAAACTTCGCAATTTCTTATTTTGTTCGTACATTTTATCTTCATCATCCACCTACAGCACCAAGTTTCGAGGGCTTCGAGTCTAGTGGGCATGTCGTAATTTTGCGAATCCTTGGGGAGGGCGCTGTGTCATTATGAATCGGCTTGGAAGCGATTCGCCCACTTATGGAACTCTGTGTGCGGCCTGAGTATCGTGGAGATGGCGTGATGATACTGAAGTGCTCATGACGACACTAAGCGCGGCACCAAGCCCTTTATCTGCCAATCACGTGTCATGTACCACCGCTGGCTGATTTATGACAGTAAGCTCCGATTATTTGCAGACGAAGAAGTGGTGTACAGAGAAATCCGCGAGCAAGAATGATAAGAAAAGGCTAACAAAGGGCATCAAGGCAATTCAAAAGTTATATAAATTAAAGTATTATAAAAATATATATAAAATTATAGTTAAATAAATTTGAAGAAATTTGTCGCAAATAATTTCTGGGAAAGGAAAAACTTCGCATATAAGAGATATTGCTTCCAGCATACCCGATAAGAGACTGTAAAACCTGTGAAATAACTTCGAGTTAAACTAATTAATGACCTCTCTTGGGGCAAAAATATTCTGGAAATACCTGATCAAGCTAATCGTAAATTGGGATTTGTTAAAAGAGTACTTGGTAAGAGCGACGATACTGTCAGAGAAATAAGCGACTTCCCTCTTGTTAGACCCCTCTTGGAATACGTTGCCAGTATTTGGGATCCTCACGAGGTACGCTTAAAAGAGGAGATATAATTTCACCTACCTTCAAAATGACGGTTTTTATAAATGATAATCATTCCGGAAACGGCATTTTTGGTGGCAATTTTCGATGCCTCAAGGAGATTTCTCCCAGATGGTAAAGCGATAAAATGACTCACAGAAATTACCCTTTGTGTCTTAGGGTGTGGCCAATCTATTCTAACTCCTCTTTTCTGTAGTGTTCCATACTAGTGTCCTGTCCTGTACTACTCTTTTGTAAACTTCATCACTTCTTGCTTGGGGCGTCTATTTTATCTTCAGCCTTCTCCTCCAGCACCAGGTTTTGAAAGCTTCTAGTCTTTCCTGGTCTTGCTTTCCGATGGCCCATTTCAGCTTCACAAAGTGCCACGCTCCTCACGAATACCCTTTCACTTTCCTCTTCGTAGATGGCAGTTTCATTTGAAGACAGGAGTTGCCTTTTCGCTACTAGTGCTCTCTTGGCCTGGGCAATTCTCCACTTGATTACCTTTCTACCTCTTCCGTCCCTCAGCAGGACATTGTTGGAATGCTCTAAAGTTTTGAAGGGTAATGAAGAGGAGGACCGTGCAATAGAGAGGATGTTAGGGGAGTGGGGAAGGCGATGAAGAGAAAATTGGACATAACTTACGGGATGAAGCGCGATAGGTCGTATATGTGGGAGATGAAGAAAGAAATTGTTCGGGAAGATGCGCACACAGCAATCGAGAGGAGTTTTACTCCCTCCCGTTAGAGCCTTCCATCTTAACAGGTAGATTATCCAATAAATATTAATAATAAGGAACGTTTAATATACCCAGCTTATTATTGTACCTTTCTACAAGTGGTAGTGAGTGTATGGGAAAAGACCTTTGCCATTCTAAGTACTTAAAATTTTGCCATTCCCAACTCATTTAAAATAAATCTCACCTTTTTCCTGATTACTCTTGATTTTTCTTCTTCCTCACTAAGTGGCAAGTTTCGGAACTATAATACTCCATCGGTCGTATTTTATTCCGACCTTAAGCTACCTTTACATTTTTAACTGCAGACTTTGTACAACATTCCTTCCTCTCATTAATCCTTTATTTTCACGAGTATCGATTCGGAACCAATATTCTTCTACATAAACCAATTTGAGAAAAATATTTCGTTTCAAAATACTACAACAACCACGGTAAGAGCTTATTAATGTACAATGTTCCTAAGATATACAATAAATTCCCTCAGTCAATTCGAGAAACTGACAAAATGTCATCATTAAAGAAAGGTGTGAAACAATGGTCAATTGTATAAACTGTAATGCAATTGACTTAATATGGTATTCTGTTAAATCTGTTTCATTTACAGTTTTAAAATAAGTCTTCTAACTAATCAATACTGTGAATTTGTTTATTATGAAAAATTTTACATATCTTAAGGTAGTTATGATTCAATAGTAAAGTTTTCATTGTTTTGTGAATATCTATGTTTTTCAATTACATTTTAGGTTTTTCATCGATATTTTTAATGTTTTCTGACGGATCAAGGTTGTGTTTGATTGACAAATACAAAATTCATTCGTAATTTTGGTTACATTTTTATAAATTTGTTTTACAAAAAATTTTTTTGTACAATTTGTATTTGATTTAATGTTTTAATTGCGTCCTTGTGTATATTTATGTGTTTTTATTACATTGTAGGTTTTTAACAATTTTTCAAATATTTTCTGACTGATCAATGTTGTGAATTTATTTATTAATTATAAACAGCACCTTCAGACAAGCCTTAGGCTTAGCAGGACTATATCTGTTATTATAATAATAATCTATTTTATATATTTAAGAATTTTGAATTTTAGCGTTATTGTATTCAATTACTCTAAAAATTATCCGCAGACGCATTGTAAAATTGATCTATTGTAAAAATTAAATGTAAATATCTATGGATAAATGAATAAGAAAAAGACGGGTGAATTTGGGTTGGTGGTTCCTCCAAGCTGGGATGGACCGGTTTTAATGTTTCGGTTGGTTACCATTTCCAGGAGCCCTCGTTGTTAAACGGCCGAAATATTAAGAAGTAGGGATGTATTCTTCAGGGAAACCTATTCGGATTTGGACCAGGGGATTGCGAGAGGGGAGGGAAACGGGGTTGGGGGTAGGTCAGGACAGGGGGGAGGGCAGCAATGGGAGAGGAGGGGTAGCAGGTGTGCAGTGGCAGCTTCCATATCGCGCGCCTATTCGCGGGGGTTGGTGGGTTTATCGAGTTTTCAACTTGTTTACAAGTTCGGAAAGCTGTCGCATGTAGAGCTTTAGGAAACTAGAGTAGTTTGTCGCGTAATCATTTTCTCTCGGTGCTTGTAGTTGCCCTGTGCGGCCATTTGTAAAGTTCGGATCGAAGTTTGCGGGTGGGAGGTGCAGTGTGGCGAACGGGGAGAGAAGGAAAAAGGCAAAGCTCGCCCCTCGATTCGTTTTTCACGGCTTTCAACTTTTCTTTGATGACTGTCTCTCATCGGGTGCAAAACCGAATTGGGTCACTCAGTGGTTATACTATTATAGTCGCAGGCTCGGGGGTAATCACAAGGGGTGGGAATCGTGGCGAAGGCTATTAATGTATCACGCAGATGTTTTTATTTGGATCGGAAAGTCCCATTTTAGTTTGAGCGAAATATCATTTTACTTAGAAATCGATGAATTTGGTCTCATTTTAAAGAAAAAATATCTCGCCCTTCTAATGAAACCAAAAATTTAACTCCTTACCACATTACTTACGGAGTTATTTGCCAATAAATACAAACAGCTCTTTTACATGGGAAATGGTACGTGTATGCACTCCAGAGAGATATTATTTACAAAATGAGGTATTTCTAACACTTAGATGTCGTAAAAAAACTAACAGCGTGTAGTTTGTGTGTTTTCTCAACTATGTTTTAAATTAATCATATTGTCACCGCAGTTGGTTCTTGGGTATCACAAAAAACCTTCCGTTTTGATGGAGTTTCAAACGCACTGCTCGAAATAAATGATTCAAGTTAAAGACTTATTTAGATATTTTCATTTAATTACTTACAATTTCTGTCAAATAAAACTATATTATTGCACCATTTATAATGCAATATTTAATTGATGTGTCCTGCAGCTGGCGAAATTAAAACGTATAATTCGAAGATGGTCTCTACTATGACTAATGGGAACTATCTCGCTCGGACTACCATAAGGGTATTTTAATGAGACAATTGATAAAACCATGGGGTTTTTATAAATTCATTATCGCGTTCTTAGATCTAAATTATTACGTAATAGTCATTCATTTTCATACGCTTGTTATGCCTTGCTATTAATACCCTATCATACAATTATATTGCCTAAGGCGAGAACAGCATTTAGACACACTCTCGTGAGTCATTCCCGCTATCAAACTTCAAATTGTGCAAGAATAATTAGAGGAAAAAAAATGAGAAATGGAGAGGCTGCTTGGCATTTTTTGCAAACTGTATGAGAGATGTTGCTTCCAACGAAATCATTTATATAATAAATTTACCGGCTTAACTTCGTGGAACAACATCGCGAAGATTTTAAATGCATTCACTTTTTAATATTCCACAATGGTTTTTATTACTCCGACCAAGGTTTCGGCTAAAGTTAAGTCATCATCAACCTTGATAATGACTTAAACCGAAACCAAGGTCGGAGTAATAAAAACCATTGTGGAATATTAAAAAGTGAATGCATTTAAAATCTTCGCGATGTTATTTATTTGAACCATAGTCAGAGTGGTTCGGTTCGAGGCCAGGAGTGCCAAAACAAAAGGCTCAATTTCTGAAGCCAGGCGGGATTGAAACTGAATAAATTTATGTCACGCAGCACCTCTTTTCAAACCAAAGTATTCTATAACACTCTACGTGTATGTAAAACTCTATGAGCTGCCGCGGGGGCGTGTGGCAGGGGATGTTATAGGGCACCAGCCATGAAGAAGAGGAGGGATTTGAGGAAAAGGAATTTGAGACGACGACTGGAAAATTTAAGCCATTGGAGTACCTTTAATCTTCAGGATCTCGCTCTTTTATTGATTGAATCACAAATGGTGACGGCAAATGACTATTTGTACTAACTATCACTTGGGCAGGGAATTTATCTTATTTTTACTTTTCTATTATTTCGAGAAAAATATAGTTCAGTAATAAAATATCTCCTCCGAGTTGCTCTGAAATTCACAAGATCAATATTTTTCAAGCTAGTGCACCCTAATGGAAACTCGTGAACGATACAGGAAAAAAAGACCACCTTGACTTCTGAGATCTTTCGAAGATCGCATCGGTGAAGAAAATCTAGGAGGAATCTAACATCACCAATTTTCCAAGTTTTTGTAAATTCTTGAAGTTAAGTGAAAGCCGTGACAAAATCAGTGTTAAAGACCACATAAAGTAATGGCAAAGAAGCAGTCATCTCCCCTCCGTGTGGATTCGTGTGGATTTTAATACCCTCACATCATTTACTTCGCGAACACGCCTCGCATGAAGGCATGCAATATTATTACATGTAAATGCTCAGCCATCAAATTCCATCGGTTGGAATAATTTAGAGCGAAATATTTTCAGATCTAAACGTCGTAACCAAATTGTCACGTGAAAAGGCATTGCGCGTCGAAATGATGCACAATTCTTCTCGCTTTTAAAAAGTGAGTCCACTTTTGCCATTCACGTGCGACGGAATCATTTTAGATATCGCAACCCCTGCTCACCGGCCCCTTGTTTCCCCTTTCCCTATGTGTAAAGTGTAAAGGGACGGGGACGGAATGTGCAAGGGAGGGACAGAGAGACCCCTACTCGTCACCATCCGTCTCCTCGTTTTCTATACCTAATCCTTCTTCATCCTCGTCGTAGTCTGGGCATTACTTTATTCTCCCTCTGCTGCTGTTGCTCTCCTGGGTGAAGGGAGAGACTTCGCGGTCGCTTCCGCCGGTCGCATTGCGGGGGAGAGTTAAAGCACGTGCTACGATCAACCCTCCTCCTTCTATATCTCTCTCTCATGGAGAAACTCATAAAAGCAGCGGTCGGAGTGGCCGGGCTCTCGAGGACCGATATGCGAGCACGACAAACACGTGATTGCTAACTGCGCGCATGCGCTCTTGCTCGGGCGTTTGGCGTTTCATGGGAAGGCAACGGACTCGCTCTCTTGAGAGGTTGCGAAGTTTTTCGTCGCAGTCGTCCGGTGAATGATATGCGGCGGTTTTTGTGAAATCGATTCTAACGAGTTTTTTTAGGCATTAACCACTGCATTTTTACTTTTGCTTACGAAAACTAATGTGAATGCAAAATCAGCCCTCTTATCCATTGAAGCTATTGGCGTTTCAAGTGCCGGTGGTAGTGGTGATGTAATATATTCTTCTTTTTAACAGCATGCTGAGCAGGCATGTAAGTGTGAAGAATACGTGTGTTACTTCACCCCGGTTTTCTGGAGTCTTTAGGTGGCTGGAGCGGAGATGTGGCCATTGAGTGCACATTTGAATGCATTTTTAAGTAAGTCAAAGAAAAATTCTTGGGCTACATTTCTACGAACATTTTTCGAATTGGAAAGGGAAACAAAATTCGTAAATATTCATCATTTCCTCATAAAGTATTTTGAAATGCGCACAATTGATGTTTTGTAAATTGTAATTCTTGGAAAACGATGTTTTTGTTTGGAAAAATATCAAACTCCTAGGTATGATGAATTAATTATATTCCCCGTGGTAATAACGGTTTTTATAATATTCGAATCTCCTGTTCGGAATCATTTAAAAGAAATCGAATTTTCTACGCGTTGCACATAATGTAAAAACCTGATGACACGAATATCCTCTCATCCAGAGAAGAAGAACTAATTCATAAGTCCATTATATACAGTTGCAATTCGTCTGTAATACCATGCAGGTCATTCTAAAGCTACAGAATATCACCGCCTTACGGCTTGTTGGATAATAATATATCATCCAACTAATTCTGTGTCTTCACCTAAGAATCGTACTATTCTCATAAATGCTTCCTTTATGATAAAATTTATCCAAATTTTCCAATTGAGTCGTTTTGGGCCTTGGTATTTTCACGTTGTTTATATTGGAGACTGTTTCAACAATGCTGTGGTTCTTCAAGGGGACGGTTCGGAAATAAACGCGTAATTCTGAGCAATGTTACGAATTTTATTACGAAAATGTTTCGAACTTAAAAGGGAAACGTAATTCGTATAAAAGAATAAGAATTTTATTGTATTCCCTTTACTTTAGCGTTCGTCTCGGCTTTGCATACCCACTATTTATAATTTAATTATGGATAAGGAATAAAAACTGCCCGCGTATAAAATGGATTCATTACGTGTATTTCTTAATGGGAAGGGGATTTTCGGTCTGACAGACAGTCACGGAAACTTTGCTTTATATGTTAATAATAATGGAGTAAACTTCCAGTTAGGGTCGATTTATGTAGAAGTAATATACCTTCAAACCCACCGATACCGGTAGATCGCTCAATAATAATTATTGAATGGCCAAGGCCTATACAACGTAAGATCTTTCGCTAGTTTCTTTAAGCATGTAAAAATATTCAACATATTAGAATAGTGTAAAATGAAGTTTTTTGAAGGGTTATTACTACTATTTGGCAATCTACCGATAAGGGCAGGTTTGAGTGGAATTCAATGAAAATCCTAGGAACATTAGGACTAGGAAAAAATGCCTTTATTTTAATGATTTCTTTCACTTTACAATTGCCTTCCTTACTTCCACCGTTATTGGCACATTTATGCGATACATTATAAACGCTTTCTTTTTCTAAACACACACAATATTTTTCCAACCGAGAGTCTCTTCGATTGCTAAACGTAGAATATCGGTGAAGTCTATGATTCATTAAATGATAGGACTTGGAAATGAGTTGATATTTCAATAATTTCTCCCAGTTTTCGGTTATCGTGAATTTATGTGGGTTAGGATCACTTAAAATGTTATTAAAGGCTGTCGGTGACATTATGGAAAAAGTATGATTATTCTTATGTAGAAATGAACAAATTTGCGAAATTCATTGTAAAAAAATCATTCTCTTGGGCATGAGATGCCAGTTTAGGCGAAAAATTGTTTCGCTTTAAGTTTCACTCAATTGTTTGACTATTTTCTGGGCCAGCAGTAGCGGTTGATTCCGCTTATATTTTGGTGAAGCCTGTTCTGCAGGTTCTCTGAATTAGGGTTCAACGGGCTGAAATGTGTTAATTTCATTGGCAAAATCCTCGATTAATATTTTAATTGCATTGTTGCATAAGGTGGTTGCCATTGTGGTAGATGGAGATAGTATTACGTCATGTTACTCTAGCTTGACAAGCAAAATAACATTCGTATTGATTGTCCCAGATCTTTCTTCACATTCTTTCTAATAGCACGACTGAACGGATGAATAACAAGAAGCGGGTGTAATACAAGAATATCCACCATCTCTGTGAAATTTAAGGCGATTAACTCCTGACACACATACATTGGCTACGTAGTCCTAGGAATTCCACTCCTTTATACCGTAATTTTCAGCGGGCATTAGGGTTATTATTCATTTCAATGAGTAAAACATACATGCCAGAAGAACGTATCCTAACAAAGTAAATTTGTGTTGATTTCTAGTAAGTTAATCGGTTGAATACATCGTAAAGCTGCAAAATTTGTACGTCAGGTCGTAAAGCGATTAAACGGAAAATCGAGTTTAACAAAGATGGCGGAAAGGCCAAGCCCACGTTGCAGCTTCTATCATTGACCACTACAACAAGCGCCCTCTCCATCTAACTGTGGTGGTGGTTGCACTTTTATGCAAATGAATGAGTTCAATGGTTGCGAGATGGATGTTATTCGATATCCTTTGCCTTCCGCAGTTCCAGTCTTTCAATGTAATCTTAACATTATCTTAACATTCAAATCCATCACACATACAAGTTTGATGCACTGGTTTATGTATATTGCTAATCGTTTTTATTTGCATCCATATTTAAACTTATTCCTCCGATTTATAAATTTGGTGAATATATATATGTCTCAAAAGATTAATCAAGAGTAATAGATAAACCTGTCGTAATTATTTCGTTTGATTCCCCGGTTCGGATTCCTTTTGCTCTCCTAAAACCTCTTCCCTCCTAGTTCCCTTTCTTCCTTTCCACCTTTCCATCGATAGTTTTCGTTTTATTTCGGCCAGATCGGCATTAAATCCTTCTCGGACTCCCGGAGGCTCGGAATGCAGGGTTTGAAAAAATTACAGAGCGTCATTATATACTTGAGCGGAGCACAGGTATTATCGGCTGTCATCATCGGATCAAATGAAGCGATCGATTGATTTTCGCATAACCAAGGTTTTCCGAACGTGTGCAAATTTTCTCTAGCACCTTCAAATAGTAGTTTCCTTTGCCCAGCCGGTCACGATTCAATATTTTCGTGTTCGTTGATGTGGCGTTGCTTTAACTCCCCCCGCGGCGCAGGTATGTACTTATATGTTGGCACTCGAGCATGAATATGAGCTCCTGGAATGCGCTCGTTCTTCCCACGGCGGGCGCAACTTTTTCCTTAACTCCTCGTATGAGGAGAGGCGGGCGCTGCAGTCGGTGGTCACTTGCAAGGGATGGTTGGGAGGGAGGGGGAGGTGATAGGGGAGGAGGGATTTTCGAACGATTATAAACGGTCGTTCCAGAGGTTTGTTTAAAACGAAGGGAGGTTTTGAGGTCACTCAAGCTGCCTTGCCTTAATTAATATGCCGTTGTTGTTTATTATTATTATTAAAACGAGGACGAAGGACACCTGAGGTCATGTGGGGTCGTTCGCTTTGATATATATCCGTGGCTCTGTCGACGTGGTTATTCGCTGCACTGTCCACCAAATGGCCACATTAATGTGGTTACTGTGACTTTACTGCCGTAGAACACCCAAAAAATGCTGCTCATATGCGGCGCAAGTCATCATTTTGAATACAAATACACTTACAAATCGACGAAAATGTTTGAAAAGCTATGCTACGCTCATATAGAACACATTAATATGAGCATATAATTGGCGGATTAATTTACATTGCTAAGACCTGTATCGAAGGAAGAATAAATCGAAATATATATTCAATATTGAACGTTATTAGAGGTCACGTACTGCCGTGAAAAGAGTTGAGTGAGTTCTTTAAATAGGATTCTTTTAGATTGGTGGAATGAGCGCTGCAAATGCAGGCTTGACATTATCCTACTCACAGCAAATGCGCTTAGGAGCGCTTAGGATTTCATCGTCTTTGTTCCCAGCGGTTGTGCAGCTTCCTCTTGTGAAGGTTCTCAAATACTAACTTCAGATCATCAGTTTATTTTATTTACTGTTTATAAATTCTTGACACTTGATATTCAGAAGGAGTTCTTAGTAATTTTGCCCTATCCTCTCTTATACTTTTGCCCACGCATTCCGTTAACTAACTCAATCTGTCATTCTTGATTATTCGATTGCTTTGATTCTTATTCGTTCGACCACACTTTCCATTATCTTAGGGCCTCTCTCCTCAATTGCTTCAATACTTGCTCTTACTTCTAAATTATTTCTTCAATGCTTCGAAACCGCTGTCATTGCTTACGATTTGCTTCATAATTGCAGCACGCTCCGCACGTCTGCTCCTGCGAAAACTTTATATTATTATTTTGTGATCAGAGTAGATGTATTTTGGTGTTACACAGCTAGAAGTTTCCTTTGCTCATTGATGACTTCGGTTTTATGCCCGAAATAGCAAAACTTTTACATCCTTTAGCTTCGTATTTCCACCTTTAAACCTGAAATCTTGTGCTTTTCCTCCAGAGGTCATCATTTTGTTCATATTTATGTTTCTCTATCCTAGATTAATTTTCTCCAGCGGAACAAGCGTTTCTCTTCGATCCCCGTATACATCCTCCTCCAAAGCTCCGACATCGACGTGTCATGTGGTTCTGGGTTTTTTCTCCATGGGTCGATATTGTCGCATCACTTTCTTTCTTCATTTTTACTTATTGCATTCTATCGACTGCGATACGAGAGTCGAAGAAGCATTCATAATCTATTTATTGCGAAAAATGCAATTATAAGAGTGGAGGGACCAAACGGCTTCCAATAATAATGTCTACCGGTTATATTGCGGTGAAAACCAAGTTGAGAGATCCTTCGAAGTCGTAAATTTATGATTGTATGTCTGCTTGGAGTCGATTTTAATTTTTGGGCTCCAAAAGATAATGCTCACAATTCTCAGCGCTTAACTGAGAAGATTGTTCCATGAGCCGCTTGCATGGAAGGATGCTCCCATCAGAGCCGGTTTGCAAATACATATTCGCTACTTGGGTATTTAGGAGAAGTCGCGATTCTCTCCGGCCTGCCAGAGTTAGAGGGTGATTAAAGGAACGGGATAGGATTAAGTGTCGCCCACCGCGTATAAGTCGAAATAAATGCTGTGGGGAGGGAAATATGCGGAAATTGGCGTAGAACGAAAACATTTCTGCCAGAAGATTGCGCCATGATGAAGATAATATCTAGTACTAGATGGAAAATTTACACAAAAATGCAATTTCCTCACTGGTCCAGAAAGCCGGATATGCGATGTAGTGTTTAAGGGATGTGTTGAGCGTTTATCTTCTACATTTTCACAGCGGCATCGCGAAATTACTGTTCGCGTGTGTAAAGATCGCCAGGTATCTGCATATCGCCAAACTGGTAACATATTTTTGAAATTCTAAGGAAAATAAAAGTCTCACTTTCGTTCTTTTGATTTCATATATCTTTTTTCTCTGTAATATAAATTGCAGTAAACATCAAATTGTATTATGTATTACTCGGTGACAAAAAATGCCGATTTCACTGGAAATTTAAAAAAAATATGTGATTGGAGTTAAGTGCTAGAAGACCCTGGAAAAAATGGAACAATTCACCTGGAAGACCGGAAAAACTCAGGGAAAAAATATAGAAATTTGCTGGGCATCCAGATTGATAATATAAAAAAAATTGCTTTTTTAAAAATTGTTTTTTTTTTTGGAAATCCAATGCTATTTTAACGCGAAGGCTCATAGCATATGACGCATATTTATCGGTATTTTTCGAGTTCTCCCCGCATTGTACCATTTTTATAGATGACCGTTTTGCCAGCATTACAGTAACCTTTAGGATCTGATGACCGTTTTGTCGGCATTCCAGCTTCGGCATTTCGGCGTCATCTGGTCCTGAAGGCGACTGTAGTGCTGGAAAAACGGTCGTCGATTAAAGATGGTTCAGCGCGGGGAGAACTCGAAAAATACCACTAAACGAGAAAACCGCGGAAGCCTTGGTAACATATGACATATATTTTGTAATAATTCGAGACAGTATGTTTGGACTTTCTTCAAAAAGCGAAATAATGTATTTTCTACTGCTTACTTACATCAAAGTGCCACGCCGAGTTTAATTTTTAATACAACATATTCCAATGCAATTTCGCCTTATATTTGTATACCGCGCCGAAAACTATGGTCATTATGTGGTTTAACTGAGGAAAAATGTATTAACTGTCAGTATTATGTGTATCATTTCATAACTCCATTAATGGTGTGGTCCACTATATTACTAGATGCACATAAATGAAATGTGGCCCAAGAATATATCTTCGGCTCACTTAAAAATGTATTAAAATGTGCACTCAATGGTTCACATAAACCGCCGCTCCAGCCATCTTAAGGTTGCAGAAAACGGGGATAAAGTAGGTGTTGAAGATGATATGTGCAAACACGAAAATTTCTAATCTGGAAGGAATAGGTGGACTAACGGAAAAGGGTGATAGACGATGGCGGGTGGTTATTTAATGTGCAAGACACTCATTTGCAAAACCAGAAATTGCTTAAACCACTACTACGAGTCTCACACCCAGTTGGTTTTATTATATTTGCCATTAGTGTCACCACATTATCACAAAATCGCCAGACTTCATTTTTCTGCCTTCTTGGAAAGTTAAGACGCCAAGTAAGTATTTTGACTTGCTCAAGAAACTATTTGTGGGTAATAATGCATTTAGAGATGGCAAATATATGTTGTGCATTTTTTTGTTCTGTAAAAGGTCCAAATAGTGAAGTTAGAGGGATGAATATGGCACCGCAAAGTTTTCTGTTCTATACATGTTTCCTTTGATCTCATTACTGTTTTTCTGGATGCCACAAAAGAACCAAGAAAACCTGGAGCACGGAGGCATTTTGCTTTGGAGGTTGTGAGGGGTGGCAGTTGCCCTCCAATTATTTGAAAGAAAAAAAATTTTATTATGCTACAAAATCGGAAATACAACTCTGACAGGGACATTTTTAGTTACCCTGCTTAATTATCTCAATAAAGTAATGAAATAAAAGTGATTAATAGAACATTTAAGGGAAAATAGACAATATTTGCTATGATTCTGCGATCGATAATTGCTCTCAAAAGGCTGTATTAACCCGGACCCCCAGGAACCCTTGCTCCGGCTATTAACATGCTCAAATTACGCCCATGGCCGGAGGATAAAGTGCTTTACTCCAGGAAACCTCGAGGAGGCAATCAAGGCGATCGCCCTCAAAAGACACAATGAAGATTTCTACGGTTTTGAGAAGTGGTGAGCGCTTTGACATGGAGTACCAATAAGCACAGGGGTTCCAAGGGTACAGAATTTGTAGGAGAAGTCCGTACGTGGAACTAATTGGGTGAAATTGAAATAGAAGCCAATGTCTACCAGTTTTCAACGATAATCGTTGATGAACCATCTTCACCCCATTTGGAGATCAGCTTTCGGGTTTCCTTTTGCGTATTGTATTGTTGTGACGACAGTTTCTCCAGCCATCCTGCTGGCATCTTCAGGCTGGAGAAACTGTCATCACAGAAAGACTACACGCGGAAGGAAACCCGAAAGCTGATCTCCAAATGCTGAAACGCCGCAGAAACCTTCATACTCATCTTCACCCTACTTTGCGGGAAAAAGGTATTCCAAAGTTTACTCTTTTTTTCGGAGCTTAGAGAGGTCAGAATGCTAATATTCAGATGTAAAACTATGATTTGATGGATAAAGTTTCCTCAGCAAAACTTTCAAATGGAAAAGAGAAAGATGAGTAGAGGAGAGCTACAAAACCATAAAAGCAGTACCGTCTTCACCCCCGGATTACGGTATAATTTCAAATGGCCAATTTGGAAGCGGTAGGCAGGAGAGAAGGAAATGGACAAAAATTTCTGGTCCCGGTCCAGCGGATGGTTCTCGGCTAGCTAAGCCACAGAACGCCCCTCAACCGAACGTAGGCATCCCAACACCCACGCGTCGTGACATCCTGTTCTTCCTTTAATCCTCAATTGTGTAATTAGCGAACATGACCTCGGGATTCAGAGGACGACCACCGCAAAGATGGCGATGTAATTGTGCACTCGAGTTGACAAAACATGTCGGCAAATAGAAGACCGAAATGAGGAGGAGAAGTATTGTGGGACGGAGGTCTTAAGTCAACATGGCGCGGTGCGTCCGTGGTTTCTCTTGTTTACCGAGTGGGTCGCCATTGAGCGGTGCGTGGGCCCATAGGTGGGAGGGCATACTCCTTATTTCGCATTAAAGGGGGGCAACGCTCTTCGTCTGTCCAGTGGGCGCCCCTTAGAAGGTCCCTTCCCGCAGGGCTGACGGGATAGAGACGTCGACAAAGCAGAGAAAATGAGGGAAGGGTTGGCAACGAAGAGAAAATTCAGTCTGAGGGAAATTCGCCATGCCAATAGTAATTACACCGATGGCATTCATTGAGGCTTAAAAACTTAGCGCTCAGTGTAGTGTCATCCTACTAACAGGCTACTCATTAAAGTAATTTTGAAGGAGTCTCACGTTTGAGGAATGAAAAAAATGTGTAATAATCAGGGTTTTGAAGGGTCATTCCGGAAATGATCGATAATTTGAAGATGGAGATATTGAACTTCAAGCTATTTCAAATCCTCGAATTCATGAGTGTTTTAAAATCAAGAGAAAATCTTATGAAGTACGGTGCATGTAATTGCTAATACCACTAGGTTTTCTTTAACCCCCAAATAATTCTCCCCTCTTATTTTTTAAATCAGTCTTGAAACTTTTAAACTCCCTCTGAGGCCGTACGTCGGATTTCCTCGCTAGTGATATGTAATTGTCTATTATAGGAGTCCTAGCTTCCTGGTCAGAAAAAGGTTTCCTTTAGGGCGTAGGTGAATAACTTCAAAATTGTATTTTACTATATAAAACCTGCGCTGAATCACATTCTCTGTTAAATCCATCAGGTTTTGGAACGGCTGAGGTCCTTGCTCATTTTATCTGTTACGAAGGAAGACCCATTTGCCTGATACTCTAACCAGCATATGGTCGTCGCTCTACCAATAACTTTCCACCTCATCAGACAACCATTGCAAAACTGTTAATATATATGTTAGAAATATTAATCAAATTTAGTGGTGGCGAAAGTTTATCGCTCAGCACTCTGCCCTCTATAAATGCTGGACTTGCATGTACGAATATCAATGGTGACTTCATACTAAATGCCTCAACGGAGCGGCAATTCTTGTCACTGAGGCTAGTGACCAATAGAATGTATCTTCACAATTCTCCCGCCGTATCTCAGTCCACATAAGAATCGTCGGAGGGTAGAAACCGATTTCCTTCTTGTAGCCAATCAAATAGCGGCGCCCATGCCGAACAAAAAATAAATGTGTGGGGCACGGCTGCCAGTAGATTTATCCATCTAATATTTTGGACTGGGAGTTTTGGAGTCATTTGACATCGAATTGGGGAGCGCCGAGAAAAAAATGCACACTTGAAGATTTTTTAGACCTTGCTAGTTTTTAGTGTACTGTAAGAGATCGCAGAAAAATATTTATTGCGCCGGATTTAAGATTGAAATAGCTGCAAGAATGTAAAAAATAAAAACATTTTTGCTCCATCCGAACAGAAAGTTTGTCTTTCTGCCCTGTTTTGAGGGAAGAAAGTGGTGCCTTCGCATCCTGTTTTATTCGCGTTACATCGTGTTTGGTTACACTAGCAACTGATAATTGAACTACTGAAAGTCTAACCACCTCGAAATAGGTAAATGCCAGTTTTTTCCCGGCAAATGTGAGAGAAAAACGAGTTTTCAGTTCAGCTGTGGCAGTATAGTAAATAGCGCAACATGGGGAAGAAGTTGGACATCACAGCTGGCGTTTTTGTTAATTACATCACGTGGCATTCAAACCTATCTCACTCCCTATTTGCGCAATATACTATTGATACGGGTGACTAACGGCACACAAATCAGAAACGCTCGGAGCCACGGGTCGTCATCGAACGTCTCTAAGCTTTGCCGCCCTTTTTCAGCTGGTGATCGGCCCCTCGGGACGCGTGATTGCCGCCGTGACATCACGGCGACTTGTGACACGCGCACGGACACAACTCTTTCCTTCGCTTCCAGCCGAAAATCTATCTCTTTCTCTCCTTCTGCCTGCCCTTCCCCTCCAATTGCACAAACACTCTTATGTATACCTCCCCCCCGCCATCACCCTCCTCCCCCACCCCTACTCTCCCCGCGAGGCCGAACGCTATTTTGGGAGCACACGTACTCTCCGGAGGGCTTTCTTCTTTCTTCGGAGGCGGCAAGAAGTCAAAAAACGAACACCGAAAAAATTCCGCTACAAAATTTTTTGAATCAATGGCGCACAAGAGTGATACCCGGAAGGAGAGGTTTAGTCGAGGAGAGGACTTCATTTGGGAAAAGACGGCGATGACGCATGGAGGGTATTATGTCGTAATGCGAGAAGATTGCGTGGTGGGGTCGAAATCAATGCAGCTTCCACAGAAGCCGAATTTGTTATTTTATTCATTCTTGTGGTTTGAATTGTGTTAAATTCACTCTTCCAAAATGCCCTGTGAAGCCTAAGCGACAGTATGTGGCAGGTGGTGTATGGCCACTATTGCTTAATAAGGTAGAGAAGGAGTCGAAAGGATGAGGGGTGAAAGAAACGTCATTTGGTATTTATCACTAGATGTCCGGGGTTTGGTATGAAGCAGCTCTATACCCTCCTATTTGCAAAAAGTGTCCCTCATGATTGAAGAATCTCTTTGACACCTTCAATTGAAATTGACTTTATTTCTATTTCTCTATTATAATGATCATGAGGGTCATATCATCTATTACATCTCTTATTCAGAGATATTTTGTGACTTGATCATTAAGGATGCGTCCAAGATTGTGTCTTGACTGTTGTCAGGGAAAAACAACACGACTCACACTTCTACAGTTTTATTATTCTGCTACTGATTCTTTGTCTCATCGTAAAAGGTTTATAATCCTGATTATTAAGTGATTACGCCACTGTCCTGTCCTGTCAGTTTTTCACAAAACAAGCGGCTTTTCATTGGATATTATTCCACACATTCATTGAACTCTCCCTCCCTTATACTTATCGCCATAAGTTTAACGTCATCGTGAGGTTTAAAAAAAATTATGATAGTATTTATTCACTCTTTCGCTTTTTTCGCTATGCATTACCTTAAAGCTTCTGCACAATGCTCATTGCTTGAATGAAGTAGAAAACTAATGACGTGTAGTCTTTCTTCGAAATTTGATATGACATTTTGGTGGGTCTTAAATATTTCTCATAGGGCCATTCGTTTTAACGTATTTATTTATGTAGGACTTCCTATATAGCTGTAAATTTAACAAGTATATTTTATTTTTCAAGAGGTGCATTCATTCACATTTTTCTAGATCAAATCTCAACCTCATAATTGAAAAATTGAAGAGCGGCATGTCCCATGGCGTTATTTCGTGGCCTGTTTCAATCTTTATCTCTTTTGAGGTTGCTCCACCTGAATTATAGCTTAAGCGAGAGGGTGGGACCCGACAATACGCATAAATTATCTTCCAATTTCAAATACATTAGCGATACTGTTGTGGTTGAGGCTACCGTAGGGTTTTGATGGAGGTCGATTCTTCCGTTTTTCGGGCTTCCATTTTTCCGCCTATCCTGCAGGCTTCTTCAGGTTCAAGTCACTTGAGGAAGGCTGCAGGATAACCGGTGAAGTTTTGTCCTCAAGACGGAACGACGCGGTGAAAAACTCATGAGACGAAAGAATCAACCTCCACTTAAACGATGGGTGATTTTAGGAGTGTTTCTTATTGATTCCCTCGGGCCATATGGGCATTGGAAAAAAGAGGCCTGAAGATGGTAAGTGTAATACTCCTCGCACGGAAAAGCGGGAGTCACTGCTCAATGTCTCCCTTGATGGAGAGGGCCCTGCACTTGAAGCCATCTCCAGACAGGCTCTTATTAACTATGATCCTTCAAGCTCGTAAGATGAGACGCAGAATCACATCAGAGCTACCGTTGGGACCCATCTTCATTCTGTCATTCAGAGATATTCTCACTCATCTTCTTATTCTGGGTCCTCTGCTCCGGATTTAGAAGCAACCGTATACTTGTTGTACCAGTAGCTGCATTTCGTATATATTTCACATTATTACATAAAAAAATGTTCTCTAAGTGTTTTCACATGTTTAGGAAAAATCAGGGCAGGTAGTAATAGTCCAATTTCAACTTGTTTTTTACGCAAAATTGCTGGGAAAATTATCATAATCGAACAAAGTTGAAAACGGGTATAGTCTGTCATAGCATATAAGCAGATTTTCCTGAACTCTTAGCCTTGGATTCTGATCTCATTTAGCAGCACTGCTGAGTTCAATATTGGACCGTAAAAGTCAGACCTCTCCTTCATTGAAAATAATGGATTGCCTCTGGTCAAAACCTGGTTCTTGAATTCCTCCAGGGATGCCCCGGTACCAGGAAAGCTCACAGAAATCGCCCCTAGCTAGAAGTTATGATTTGTTGATGCTCTGAGTAATTTCTCTGATTTTAAGCGATCATCTCTGGGCTTTAGATTTTCATCAGCGAAATGACTGATTCATGTTTATGCATAGTTTTAATTGGTTTTACCCTATGCAGATACGTTAAAGCTTAGTGAAGTATTGCTGGTGCAGACGCATCATGTAGGGAAATTATTTAGAGTATTCTTTCCTAAAAGTGAGGCATGTTAGTTTAGTGAATATGTTGCGGGCCGGATAAAAATAATATGGAATGACCAAAGCTCTATCTGTCTGGTATGTGCCACTATCACTCATTTAACTTTTAGAAACGTTTATTTACTCCGAAAATGTTTCAATTCTACTCGATCGATCGTAAAATGGTTTCATGAAGGAATTTTCGTCATAACTTCTTTACAAAAGCCCACGTACGTTGTATAGCATCGTGAATATTAAAGATTTAAAGGTTAAAAAATTTTTTATTAAAAACATTTGAATGATAATGGCTCTTAAAAATACATTGTAAAACATTTACCGCGCCTTATTTTTACCAAATCATGTTTCATACGTTAGTAATATAACAAATAATGAAGGAATTAGCTTAGTGCGGATTAAATCCTTCTTCATTAATCTTTTTTTTTTAATCAAAATCGGTTGAAGGTACTTTCTTGTTTGGTAAAAATACCTGCACCAAGCAGTTAGCTACGAAACGTATTTTCCCAGCTGAGGATTTTGTCATTGCTCGGAAATGGGAATTGGTACTCTTGCGTACTTAGTGTCTGGTAGGAAAGATTGTTGATATTGATTTTTTCCGCATTACATGTATCCATCAAATTTGATCAGTTCTGATCGAGACTCTAAACTCAAACGAGACGACCGTAACTATTCACCCTTCGGCGTGTTATTTATGAGGCAATGATCAGCCTTAATGGTCGTCGTGTGGCAGTGCTAGATTCCAATCACCCGATGCGAACTCGGGGTGTAAAAATCGACGATCGAATCGTTTCGCGCCGCGCTATTCCGCCGGACAATGTCCTCGAATCCGATCAACTCACGGTCAAAAGATTTCCGATTCTAGATTTGGTCGTCAAATCAGCTCCAGATATTTCAGATGATGGATTTTGAGAACGAGAATAAAGAGGATGGTTTTTGGATGGTCCCTCTTCAGGGATATTCCCGTGACTCGTGCTTCCGTGTTTGCGGTCGTGGTTCCGCGTCCTCTCACGTGCAAGAGGCACGCTCGGTGAGTCGAAAGGGCCGGGAGGTCGCACCCCCGCCCATCCCTCTCCCTTGTGCCATGCACTTGACGCTTTGGTGTCGTGCGCCACCCACCCCTCCCCTTCCTGGTGCCAAATGCTCTTGACGCTTCGGAATCGAGTCCAATCACATGATTTCAAAGAGAATCGCCATTAAAGGTTTCAGGGATGGAGTCGTGAAGTTTCATATGCTGGATATAACAACACCGTTTTTCTATCGATAAGTAAACTATAAACGGCAATGTCAGCCCACAATTCTATCGTCGACGACCCTGGTTTCGTAGCTAAGCAATATCACCTGATGTTTTTTGCTTTGCATCGAAGCCATGGTCGTCAGTATTTCTATACCAAAAGTAGGATGACAGATGACATATTTCCGTCTTTCGTCGGTCTTATACTTGAGAAATTAGTTTACTCGCTCTGCCTCATACATTGAATGAAATAAATAAATTTTCAAAATGTGATTTAAAAAAGTTGCACTGCAAATATATATTCTATTCAAATACTTGCAGCTCAACCGTCTCAAAAACTATATAAGTAAAGTTTTTATGAGTAAACCTAAACGTATCAGCAGTTATACCCATAATTACTTCAAAGAGCTTCACCGAAACAAATAATCTATAAAGATTCAGAGTAAGCATAACTGAGGGTGCACATACGGAGTTAGCTATAGAGCTTGTGAGTGAGTGAGAAGAACTGACAAGGCAGGATTGATCTTGCAATGCATATGGGATCTTTTGCTGGTTTTACTGCTTCTTGTTAAACAGGATTCGTATTGACAGACCGGTAACTTCACATTGTGGGATATAAAATAGGATTGCTACTCTTCTGGGGCTTACTTTCACTTGATCTCAAGGAAACTACAACTTATTTTACTTGGAGTCCTCGGAAAATAATGCATACTGGGACGAAGGCATAAAATTTTACCATCGTTGAATAATTGGAAACGAATTTCCGTAGAAAGAGGTAAAGAACTAGGATAAAAGGCAGTATGAAGGGAGCCAAAAGACATGAATAACATTTACTCATTACTTTTTATGGAAACACGGGAAGAGTTAAAAAAATGAAAAAAGCCGGAGGAATTACGAATATAAATGGTGATTCACTTGCTATGGAATGGGTTAACCTTTTAAATGCCTTGATAAGACATAGCGCGCATTTTACTTATTGGATACTCAGAATTAATGGCCAAAAACCAGTGAACGTCAATTTGGTTTGGTTTTTGGAGGGAGAGACTTCTGTCCTTGGAACGCGGGTCTAAATCACTGAAATTCTGGAAAATTGAACTCAAAAGTTATATCAGAAGTCTACCCTCATACCGTTTGATAATTTGGTCCCCTTTACCTAATTTTCAACAGCAGGAATAATCTTTACAAAAAAGGGATTAGCTTTTCCTTTCGTTTAATACTGTACATAAAGATAAAATAGAATATTACAGCCATCGAAAGGCATTCAAGCTCCATGAAGTAGTTCTTCTAGTTTACTTGGTAGGCTTAAGTTATTCAGAATTCCAGAACAATCGAAATGAGTAATTTCAAAAAATAGATGCGAAAAAATATGAGATGTAAATATTCAAACGAATTGGTGTGAATATTTCCTCTCCGAACTTACAATTATCAGCCTCACTAGAAACTTATTGAAATACCGCGGACTAAAAATACATCAACTTACTTCGTTTCTTCGTTTCCTTTGTTTTTCCGATTGTCTCCCCTACTCTGGGAAGGTGGGTCTTCTACGCTCCTGCGTCTCCCGACCTCGTAGTTGCGAGTCAATTCAGTGCCCTGCTGACGAATAAAGTATTCTCTCTCTCTCTCTCTCTTCGCTACCATCACCGCAGCCGCAGTATCATCCTCTATTCATTTGTTCTAAAAACGTCGCATTATCCTGTTGTGGTTTCTCTTGTCCTCCCCAATATTTATCTTTTAGTCTTCATCTCCATTTTCATTAGTTTCTCCATTCCTCGACGGTGGAAAAGTTAATAATTTACTTAAAATAATATGCTAATCACTCCAGTTAATAAATTCATACATTAATTATCACACGTTAGCCAGTAACCTCAGGTTGCATTACTGGAGGATATGTTTTAAGACTACTATCAAATGGCCTTTGCTTATGATTTAAAATTTTTTGTACGCAGAACGTGGGGATGGGAATTTAAAAAATGACTTCAAGTTGTCAGCACGTGCATTAAGTGGCAAATTTATTTCTCACTCAGTCATCATGAATTGTAGACAGTATTTTATATAGTAAGAGCGGTATTTTCGTCTTTTTTTGGATATTGTTTCCTCAGATTTGGGTTGAATACAAGAATTAGGTAATAATTGTACAACTTCGGTCCTGTGTAAAAAAATATAGTTTGAGTGACGTTTGGTCTGGGTAAGAGTATATGGGTTTTATGTTGGATGAACAGAGAATGTAAATGCAGTCATAGCTCTGCATTTCCACAGCTAATGTAAAAACCCGTTATAACTTCCCAATCATTGCATTTAACAAATGATGTGGTACGACGTATATGCACCCGTTGTAAACTTATAAGTCCATAAATTCCTCAATGGAAGCAACCCAGAGTGAAGATAGAGAGGAGAAAACTTCCAAAACGGCTCTTTTTAAAAAAATACTCGAATGATTCTTTTTGTGGAAAGACAGTAGGTTTTGAGGAGTTTGGATAAGATCCACTCCACCAGAAAATACCTTAGCTTAGTAAATGGACAAAAGCAATATGTATTAACCTTCCGAAACGTTAAGGACATTTATTTCTGATGAGGTGAAGCATCTTTTAAAGGATAAGTATCTTTAAAAGCCAGCCATCAAGTGCTCATAATATTTGTATGTTCCTATGCATCGTGTTAATGTGGTGAGCATATCCGAGAGTTAGCGGTGGTATAGAGAAGAAAATTAAGGGGTGTTATTGAGAAGTCCGGAGACTCGATGGGGGAAGAATATTATTAATTATGGGGAGTTAGGTAAATGAATAGAAGGGTGAATATGAATGCAGGTTTTTTGCGGTGTAAAGAAGAGGAGATTCTATGTTGCGCATGCCATGAGAAACGTTGGGAAAAAGGTGTTCCTGAAGCATGAATGTACTCCATAAAAATGGCTGTTGACTCCTCTCTATAATTTTTAGCATGCCTGTGGCAACTGTAGTAATCGAAAGAGATGCAAGTATTATTTATAAATGATACTGCATACCTTCCTGAAGGATTAACATACCTGGATATTAAATATTTGAGTAGAATCGTAAACTGATCTCCACGGCACTGATTAATTCTACTGCATTTGTGGAAATTATTGCACGAGGGTTGGCTAAAGAGTAATGCCCTACTTTAAAATAAAAAACTATAATAACAGAAATCAGTGAGTTGAAGCGGTCATCGAGAGACTCATGACCATTGGCCGCAAACCGATTTCAGGATTCGGTAAATTTTTTATCGGGCTTCACGCCGGTTTAGATTAGTTAGTACTGCCGACGTTTCGGGCAACGAATCCTCAAGGCAAGAATGTCGCTAGATTTTGAATTACCGCTGGCTTATATAGCTTTAGCTAAGTCACTCCTGATTGGCCGGAGACGGATTGTTGGCTCCGGAGACCGTTGGGATATGGAGGCTGAGATCTTGCATCCTTGATTCTTTTTAAAATGGCGTTCCAACTCGGGCGGGATGTTCTACCCTGTATCACGATTGATATTTTTATCTAGCGGCATTCTTTCCTTGAGGATGGGTGTCGAGTCGTTGCCCGAAACGTCGGCAGTACTAACTAGTCAAAACCGGTGTGAAACCCGAGAAAAATTTACCAAATCTATTCGCCGGGAAAGTGTCAGATCATCCTTATCAGGAATCTTACATCTGAGTGCTCGGACCAATTTTGTGGACTCTCCAGAGGATAGGCTGCAAGATTATGCTCGCAAATACTAGTCTGGCACTAACAAAAGAGGTGAAAGAACGTAAATTACTTCATAATTACTATTCTTTTCTTAGCAATAATGAATAATGACACTAAGTACTTTTCAAGACAACTATCTTGGACGATGAAGAGGTGAGATTGGCGCAGTGGGAACCTTGCTCGAAAACAGAGCGAGGACTGGTAACGACAGGACTTAATACGCCCTAGTTAATAGCTGGAGGAAGGCAATGATACTCAAAGAAGATTACGCGGCAAAATAGAGTGGATAGGAAAGAATCATCATTCTTTCATATTCGTAAAGTTCATTTTTTATAACGATTCGCTTTTGAGGAAAAAATGTGGGACATTACGTTTTGGGCAGCACTTTTATTACCGAGAGTGTACTTAGAAATCAGCTCGTTACCTCAAATAAATATTTTGTTAACTGTAGATAAGCCTCCGGTGAGTGGAGAGTGCGAAAAACGTCAATTATCGTACTTGAAATAAAATGCACCTCAATCTGTTATTTGAACATGAGAGCCTTTGGTTGTTGAGGAACATTCAATTGGTTGATTTAAAGTGCAAAAGACATGTTCTTTTTCCCATGGAAATAAGGAGTTGGAATATCAGAAATTCCGTTGCGGTGCTGCTTGATGTCGTGTACTGGCCGTTGGTTTGATGTTGAGCACAAGTGCATTTTTGGGTGGCATAAATAGGCGACGGTCAAAGGTGCTTGGACCGCCGTCGCGACCGGGAGCCCTTTTTATGAATAGGGGTAACATGGGCTAGCTTAAGATGGGTATGAAAACGTCCTTCATCAAAAGTGGAATTAATAATATCAGCCAAGGGATCACATGTGCATTTGTTAGCTGCTTTGATGATTGGGATGGGGATTTAGTCAAAACCTGAGGACCATTTATTCGGAAAGGATTCTATGACTTTTTGAATCTCTTTGGGACAAGTGGGAAATAGAAAAAGGGACTTAAAGGATGAGGTGCTTTTGGAGAATAAAGGGTGGTGTGGGGGGGGGGGGGGAAGGGAGTCAGTGGTTGCTCTGCTGAAAGTTGAGTTGAAATGGGCAGCAATAATTCGTGGATCGGTTGTTGGGGTACCGCATTGAAATTGAATTTGTTATGCATAACATTAGGCTGACCTGCTTTAATGTTACACTTAATAACATCCCATGCTGATTTTATGGGATTGGTCGAAGAAGTGATGTACATTTGATTGGAAATTTTACGATGAGTCCTGACTCGCTCTTTGAAGACCTGAAGAGATTGTTTGTAAGTGGTCATTAGGCGATTAATCTATATATTTGGCTTCCCGATGAAGCTCTCGTAGATGTTGACTTCAACTACTAGGTCATGGGAGTAGAACCTTCTTCTGGCATCTTTAGGCCTACATCTGAGATATTTCTTGGGAAAAGCCGCATTAAAATACATGGTGAAGGTATCAATGAATTTTTTAAATTTGTCTTTTGTATTTTTCATATCATATATATCGTCCCAAGTTTCAGGAGCTATTGAATTTACAAAGTTAACGATTGATTTATCATCAAAAGTTCTTTTATGAATTAGATGAGGAATTCTGTAAGAGGATTTGTTAAAGGACTCCAGCGAAAAAAGAATAGCCCGATGATCAGATAGAAAAGTAGGAAAAGTATTACATAGGAATTGCGTGGGTGGTATGTCAAAAATGAGTAGATCAATCAGGGTTGATGAGGATTTTGTCACTCTAGTAGGCAAGTCATTAATGATCATGACACCATGACTCTCAAGCATATTATAAAGATCCAATCTACGACAAGAACCACTTAAAATATCCACATTAAAATCTCTACATAAAATTACATTGTCAACGTTTTTCGATGAAGAAAACAAGATTACATCACTGAGAGCTTCAATAAAATATTTAAATAAAATATCAATAAATAAAATTACCACTTGGAGAGCGGTATATACAGTAGATTGCACAGATAGAGGAGTTTATGTTTAACTTAGCAATGCAGCATTCGAAGTCCTTCTCAGAGCATGCGCTAATGTTAAGTCAGGAAACATCTATGCCAGGTCACAAATAAATCGCTACACCACCTCCTTTGTGAAGAGAACGACTAAAATAAGATTTAAGGTGATAGCCTGACAGACTATATTGTGTGGTTTCTGATGCACTCAACCAGTGTTCACATATAAGTAGAATATCGGTGTTCAAAGATTACCTCAAGATCATAACCCTTGCTCCTGAGGGATTGGATATTCAAAAATAGAAAGTGTACATCATGTTTAGGGATACTTTGATGGATTGCACCATCAGCATTTGTCACATGAGGAGTACATTTTTGCTGGCCGGGTCATCTGGGGAATCTTTGTTTTAGGGACCCAGTGTTGCTTCTGGTTGTCATCTGACTTTTTGAGATGGAGGGTAGCAATTGAGAAACATCGGGAGGTGTTGAGGCACTTTCACACTTTGGTTGGAGGATTGCACTTTAGGTTGGAGGAACGTTAGGGATCACTGCTGCACTCACTGCTGAAGTATCAGATATATGTGAATTATCTGAATGAGTGAATGTTGATGGAGCCTTAGGGGGCAGAAATTTGAAATCCCGAATTTTGACCCCAGCCGGCCAGTTTTCGTGATTTTTTCACTCATCTACCGAAGAATAGTTGATACCAACCTCAGAGGCAGAGAATTTTTCATTTTGTGATATTCTTTTACAGACCACATCATTGCAGTTAAATTTGTTCTTGATGAACTCCTGGTCATCGGAGGGCTCCGTTGTTGAAGATATTACAGAACTTACATAGAGCCACGTTGTTACAGGAACACCCGTGAAGTTGTTGGTAGCCTCACCGCTGCCAGTGACGATTTTTTTTGCCGCCAACGCCGTTTGGGTTTCACCTCGACGAATTCTTCATCAACACCCAAGGGGTTGTTGTCGTTGTTTTCAGTGGGGACGTCTTTCTCACATTTGGATAAGTTACACGGCGGAACGGGATCGTTTGCAGTAGTTTCGATTTCATGCAATATATCGTGGAACGAAAAAATTTCTTCTCGACTAACGGACGGAACGGAATGAACTGGTTTTAAAATTCCTTTTTCTTTTAACAGTTACAGGGATAAAGTTAGCTTCATTGCATGCAATAAGCTTCTCCACCTTTTCCAGCCGGCGCTGTAGGCTCTCAATCATTCTTTCAGGGGTGAAAGAAGGAAATGTCACTGCCAGGACGCGGTCCGGGTCACGGGGCTTGACGGCACACAGTTTACAGAGCCAGACTATGGAAGTATTGCCACAGATGAGTTCGAATTCTATCATAGATATTCCCGTACAGCTTAGATGACTCTTTGAGCTACAATGAATGCAATCCAAGGCCGAGATTTGGTTTAAAATAGTGTTATTGCTGGAGCAACACTGACAGCTGTTGACCTCGGTGGCCATCTTGAATGGAAATGTGAAAAGGTGAAAGGCAGCAATGAAATTTTGTCTGTAAGGAGTGGGGAGGTGTGCGGAAAAAGTAGCTCATTACAAAGGTTGCTTGACACTCTGATAATTTCAATCTGTTCCCAAGCATTCATCTTTAAACCTTTCGGGAGTACATGTAAAATTGTTGGGAAATATGGACTATCTGGCTACTTAGGCACATATATAGAAGATAATTTTCGTTTGGAATTTGAACTAGAGAGCTCTGGCGGCGCATCGGAATCGCGAGTTGCATTTATCGCGCGGAAATTTTGTCCGAAATGGCCAAGAGTCGCCGTGGGCCAGAATCACGTTCCAGTGCATATGCAGTGCAAAATCAGCGTCACTCTTGCATTGTATTTGTATGTGTAATGAAACGAGGTCAAGATTATTTACATTGCGAAGTAATCGTGTCGGACTGGGTCACATGAGATGTCGCATCGTCGTTTGGTCCTGATACTCAAGTGGCTTGCATGATTGAAAAATTCATTCCTGTCAAAACTTTTATCTTTTAAGGTGTCTTTCTCGGAAAACTACTAATTTGATATTGAAGTTGACAACTTTGATCGAGTCATGATTTTCTTGTCGATTGAGACAACTAAGAGTACGCCTACTGCGGTATTCATACTTTTAACACTCCGGCTTCGTAACCACTTAGTCGTGGGTTCGGATCTTCATAGAGTCACTGTCAATTGGTTTTTATTTAAGTTGAGGCCTTAAGGCTAAATAGTTCTGCTTTACTGTAGAGAGGTGAGCTCCCGAAAACTAACAATATTACTTGGTTGCAGGGAGAGCATCTTGTAAATGAACCTTTAGAGAACGAAATTTGAAGTAGCAAAAAATATGGCGACGAAGACTAGCGTGGTATTTTTGTGGAAATTGATTTTCTACAAATTTTTCTTGTATTTGAGTGGTTCAAAGGGTAATCCCGCCCGCCCTCCTTCCATTTCCTATCCATTGCTGGTCGACTAGAGCAATGATGCTTTTTATACTTTTCTTTCATAGGAGGATGACGTCAGTAGCGGAGTTATAGCGTCGTTGAACGAATAAGCATTAGTGAAGCTGAAATACGCGCTTGTCAACCCTTTAACTATTCGCATTCATGGGCTGCGGTCCAAAACTCGCTACAAACGATCCGTACCGTTAGGAGCGAGCTTCCGAGCGGTCCGTAGTTCGCTCCGGAGCGCTACGATATACACTGTGACGTCACCAAATATGTCATCACATTCTTTCCCGCCACGCTCCCAACGCTCACGGATGAAACTAGGGTCTGCTGGAGCGAATCATTTCTCGAGGGAAAGTCAAACTAGTAAGATGGTGGAGCTTAAGCTGTAGGACGAAGCGACGGGAACTATGTTTAATCTCGAGGTAAATGAAGAGGTTTACCGACAAGCGCACGAAGGTAATAACTGATTTAATTTCGTGAATTGTTTTATATGCAGTTGTTTTCGCGTAATACGCAGATGATCACCTAGCATTGGCTGATGACTGGTTTAGAGTTAATGGTTTTGTACTCAATAGGGAAAAAACTCAAAAGCTAATCTGTAGCATGAAGTTCGCCTCAGGTTATCAGAATCCAACCAACTTCTTGGATTTTACATCGATACCAAACTCAACTGGAGCTATCACATAACTGAGGTTAATAAAAAGCTTTCCAAAGCTCTCCTTATTTTAGGAAAGCTAAGCTTGATAGTCCCACATGGCTTCATTAAATGTATATATTTTGCTTTTTTTAACAGCCACTTGGAATATGGCTTGAAAATATGGAGGAATGCCCCTGACATTAAATCTGTATTTCTATTGCAAAAGAAGGCCATTAGAATACTTACCAAGTCCACATCTCGGGAGTCCTTTCGCCCACTGTTCATAAAATTGAAAATTTAACTGTATACAGTATGTATGTGTACAGAGTTTTGATACATGTGAAAGAAAAACTTGATCTCTTCCCTACAAGATGTTCTACTCACAATTACAGCACAAGAAATAATAATCTCCTATCCCTCAATCACTGCAGTTTATCTAAAACTCAACATTCTCTGCCTAATTTAGGTATCAGGCTATTTAACCATCCACCAATTTCAGCCAGAATGACCAGCTTGACAAAATTCAAGAGTGTGATTCACTCCTGGCTAGCCGTACATGCTTTGTATTCTATTGATGAATTTTTGACGCTTAGTACTAGTGACATTGTGTTCTAATATTCAGATGATAAACTGTAATAATGTATACTTTCCTTTAGTGCTTTGTATATTTATGTACACTCGGACTTTGCTTGACGAGGTCTTTGTATTTTTTGAATACTTTATACCAATAAACATTATTATTATTATGCATTTTTAACGATATATTTTCTGCACTCGGACTTCGCCTCTTTCAGACGTACTATTTGCAACGAGGTTGCTTCAGACATTAAAGCTTTGAATTAAGACATTTAAATAAATGAAAGACTTGTGATCAGGATTTATTACGCTTCTGTTTATTTTGACCCCTTGCCTGTTACCAGGTAAATACCGTCATGTTCAGCTCTTTGTCCTCTTTTACTCAGTTTTTGTGACGATTAACTTCCTTAAAATCTGTAGTGTATGCTGATGATGTGTGTAATACCTTCAAGGCCTATCTTTATACCTAAAGGGAAGAATGTGACTCATCTAATGGCGTGAACTAAGAAGTTAATCTAAATGAAATCAACGAAAATGGTGATTTGACATCAATGATTCCAGATTTTGATGAGACTTGATAGGCTTTTTTGTCATTTGTTGACTCCAGTCGTCTTGAATTTTTTTGCTCCATCTCAGTCAGTTAAGGTCTTTCAGCCAGTTTACAGTTTTAGGAATTCTGCAGGTTCTATCAACCTCACAGAGGAAGTTGTTTTTTAGGAGATACTTGATATCTCCCTACTTCGGTAACAAATTTCAATGGAACTTTTCTTATTAAATTATAATGCATAAGGGATATTGACAGCAGGTACCGACTTTGGAGCAAGAATAAAGTCTTAACTGTCGTTAGAAATAATTTCAAATGGAAGATTCAAGAAGAAGAAAAATAGAAAAAGAAGACATGATGAATGGAATGAGTTTGGGGAAAGGAATAATAAAAATTTAAAGATCTCGTGCAAAAAGACTTGCTGTATCAATTTTCCAATTGCAGATTATTATCTTTTATTTTAGTCAACTGCAAGGCATAATTAACCAAGAACCATGGATATTTAGGGTTTCCTATGGTATCATTCTGTAGGATTCCTCCCCAATGCTATTTGAAGTCCTTAGAATATTATTCCCACTCAAGACTTGAGAAAGTACGACACTCCGCCATGACACTTCGCTCCAAATGCTCCAAAACCGGTCCACTGGCGGAAACGACTTGGAGCGACAGTGGACCGCTTTTTGGAAGCGTTTGAAGCGTAGCGATTGTAGCGTTCTGTAGCGAGTTTTGTACCGCAGCCATGGCCATATTTATTCATCGATGGCAACTGTAGTCCGCGATAATCCGTCGAAGGCGCCAGTTGCGGTCCCTTCGGAGGGATCAACGGATCTCCGGTTCCTTTGAAATTAAACAGTTTAGGACTTCGCTCTCGGCTATCGCCATTTCATGGTGTGTCTGGCAATCGGAGGAAGATGCTGCCAAGACCAGACGTCTCATCCCTCTCCCCTCCCTTCGGTATTTCCCCCTCTCTAAACCTCCAACCGCCTCCCCCTCCCCTCTTGTGCGATAGCGGTGATCTTGCGAATCAGAGACATGGAGGATGGAGTGAAAAATGCTCAGAATCCAATTGGAATGATACGCGGATGAGTCTGAGGTGTTTGAATTAGATTGCTTTGCTCATCCTTTGTTTGACCTCCTCGTGCGCACGTACACTTGATGCCGTGCGAATTAAAATGAAGACGCTGATAAAAAGAATATGACAGACAGGAAAAAGGCAGGCAGAGAGTGAAGGAATAGAAATGCTTCACAAATCACACGCTTGAATCGAAGGGTTTATCAAAACAACGTTGGTAAATCCTTACTAATGCAGGCGTGGGTTTGATTTAATTTCATGCGATTGCCTTATGTCGAACTACGAACTGTGGCTGTGAAAGCGCGCTCAAGGTATTCGTATTTTTGGTAAAAATTGACACATATGAGAACCGTATGTCTTTAATACTTTAAGCTTTGCGTCGATTTTCTCAGTAATCACTCGCGGAATCGAAAGTGCGCAATCATCATCCTCGGTCATAATTGGGAAGAATATCATTTACTCTAAACTGATACGAATATCGTGCTTGATGTCTATGTGTCCAAAATCTTAAAGGCCTCTACAGACTTGAGACGAAACCCAACACTGCATCATTATTATTCGCTCTGATAAGGAACGATATGAGGCTGTTACTTTAACCAGGAATAATGGAGAATTAGGCTTCCGAAGTGCTTCTTGAATTACGTTCGTGAACACTCAACGCAATTTGCAACGGGATTTGAATTTGCAATCCAAATCGGTATCGTAATGTTGATACAAGTGAATGGTTCCCCTGCTGTTTCCGTCCTTGATTTTACATAATATGTATCTAATTGGAGTATCCCGAAGATTTTGGAGTTTGATTTGACCTTCTGATATTTTTATCCCATTTTATGTATCCCTCTCGTTTCACCGTGGACTGCTTTGTGGAAGCGCGATATAAGTGGCGCTCTCAAACTAATTTATCAGTCATTTTGTGAGGGTGTTGATGGCTGATTTTTTGTTCCGACAATAAGCATTTCGACGGCACAAGCATGATAATGCATTGAAATGTAAAATCAGACGCATGAAATCGTTGTTTCATGGGTCTCGGTGGCACTAGTACTTTAGATAAACTTGCTTCGACGGCTAAGGCCATTTCTTAGTTGCTATCATCCATCGCTAGCAGAGTGGGGCAACAGCACTCCAACCAATAGGTGGAGCCACCCTTAAAACTCCATCCGAGTCCAACAGAGATTAACTCTGGCAATTGAGAGGGAACCATTGTCTCTGTGTCAAAGAAATCCAATGGGTTTCAACTTACACATCTTCATCTACCTAGACTCATCCTGCTAGACACAGCAATGTGGGGGCGTTTGGTAGGCAGTGTCAGGATGCGAGGATAAATGAAAATGGGAGGGAAAGAAATGTATACACCTGTCAGGTGGGCAATATTTCATCATTCTAGGACAATTCTACATCAACATATTTATACCTACCTGCGAGCCGCTACATGGGCGTGTGGCAGGGGGTGGGGCGTGTAGTAGGGGGATGTTAGGGAACCAGCCGTGTAAATATGTGAGTGATAAGGTTTTGGGAGGTGAAATGGTTGCGTGTATTATGGGAGTGTATTTAGTGGAACTCAGTTTTTATTGTGCGAGTCTTTGTACCTATCTGTTCGGCAATGCATCTCTCTTATTTTATCGCTTCTGTCAGACCTCGAGATATAGTTGGGCGTCATGATAATATTCTTTGTGTCGCTCTGAAACCCACCAGTTCTGAATTTCTCAAGCAATTAAAACGTAGCGTGTAGCTTCCGAGTATCTAGGGATTCTCATTTTAATCCCTCTGTAAGTTGCGAAACACTATGTTTCACAACTGTCAGAGGAATTAAGGTGGAGGTCTGGATATACAGCTCTGGGTTTAAATAATATTCTCCATGTCATCCTGAAACTCACCTGATATGAATTTCTGAAAGTAATCTAATTCCAGCCCTGAAGACTCCCGAGTCTCTAACTGCACCCGACCTTATCTTTTCATCCGCTGTGCGGCGCTCTCTTCTCTTTCGTAGCAACTTTAAACGAAGATGTGGGTGTCATTTAATGATTTAAATTTCGCGAATGGAATCTTTCAGTTCAGGTTCTCAAATGCTTGCAGCGTATTAGAGATGTGGTCTTACCAGATCGAATGGCTCAACATGATGTAACGTTTAAATTCTGGCGTTCAGGTGCGCCCACTGTTTTTCTTTTTTTTTCGAGTTTACCTAAACAGCCGCGGAGACCGTTGTTGGTGGAGAGGGGAGGTGTGGGGAGACGGCTCGGGCTGAGGGGTAGAGAGAGAGTTCAGTTCGTCCGTGAGCTCCGTTGGAAGTTGTTTCGCTAACGAGTCTCATCTTTTGGGTTTAGATAGGTTTAGAAACGTCAGTATAGGCTTGTATTTCCCGTGTTGTGGAAGCTGATCCATTTTCTTATTCCTTCACCCTGTCCTTTTTCCTACCCGACCCCATTCTCGATGATGAACAGGTGTTTGAGTCAACGAGTGGTTGACCGACACTACAAATGCTGAGAGAATTCCTAAATTTTTATTTAACTTATTTCATCCTTCAACCTTTCCCCCTTCCATGTGCGGATGGAATTCTATTCCCGTACTGACGCCCATAATATCGACGATCTCGTCTGAGCCCTCCCGAGAGGAACGTCACAATGAGCGAGATTTTTAGATGTCGGAACGACCATTTATTTTCCGAAAGTACTCTTTCCAAACTAGAGAAAGACAATTCGCCGAGTTTAAATTCCAGATTCCGATTACCTAGTGCTTATGAAAGCGGTCAGCTCCTGCATCTCCTTTCCACCTTCCCCTCCCCTCACTCCGCCCTCCCGCACCTCCCCACCCCAGTTGCCATGGCGCCGTCGCCGCTGCCCGTGGACAGTCAACCCTCCGGAGTTTCTCCATTTGATCCCTGGACCTCCAACCGCGCATCTCCGATGTAATTGGCCCCCCGCCACGAAAATCACTCTCCTGACCTTTAGATACATATATCCCGTTGAGAAATTCTCGAGATGAGTTTTCATTCAGCCCTGTTGATAGGCATTAAACTCCCCCAATGGAAACGTGACTCAGTGGATAAGAATTGTTATATCCGGTTTGACTCGCTGAGCATGCTTTAGTTGTAAACGAAAGTGCCGTGTGTTTTGTCCATTAATTGTTTAAAGTACGTTATGCTGGAGATCAAAAGCATATTTAAAAAACTAAATTCCGCATTAATTCTCATTAAAAAGTGGACCATTTTGACTGGTAAATATTGATCCGGGGTTTGAAGCCTTCCTATTCCCTTCCGGTGTCTTGTCTCAAAATCAACTTAAGATGTGTGTTTTTCTAGGAATTTTGGTTGCCGTTGAAGAAGAGCTAAGGACAAGTTTTACACTCTCTACTTATGCAAAAGCCAAGTTTACCTTTGTAAAATTGATTTCCACTGCCCATTTCCGATGCTCCTGGTATTCCATATGAATGTTTGCTCGTGGAATCTTCCAGGTTTAAGATATGGGCCGTTCAAAAGTACTGCTGAGGGAGCCGGATTGATAAGGGCGAGAGGCCATCTAATTTAGATTAATTTAAGAGAGAGAGAGGGAGAGAGAGAGAGAAAGTGGGCATATCTAAAGAACGGAGAATGTTTAGTAAAAGAGAGTTTCATCTGTCCCTCTCCACTACGATGAGGAAACACTTAATTGAGACTATTGTTCTGAGAACGGCCGCATCTTCCTAAACCGTGTTTTTCACCAAAACTTCCGTGACTATTTTCAGGGGTCATTCGCTGGGAAAAATGCTCAGCTTCACGTCCGTTCAATATTAACTGGCAAACGCTCCACTGTCTAACGAGGTAAACAAGTAAATCGTAGAGTCAATTGACGCTTTTTTTCGCCAATTAATGATTTGTTGTTTTAACGGTCAGTTATTAATGGCGCGTTAGCACCCTGGTTGCTCTTATATTGCTCTTGAATTGGCAATGTTTTTGTCAAAGAAATGGATGCTTATAAGGCAAATGAATTAGATTACAGCCATAAGTCATAACTAAGTCTTCATCACTATGCCAAAATTGAAGCAATGCTACAGCACAATAAAATTGTTTCTCTTCGAAATCTTCATTTTTAAACGTTTGTAAATCTAAACTCTGTCCAATAAATTCTTAATTTTAACATGCTTAGAAATACTGTAGTTTTTAGTTTTACTTTTACTGAAATTACAGTGAATCCACTTCAAATGAGGTGATAGCATCAGTGCCTAAGCATTTTGAGTAATTTAAAGGAACAGAATTTTTTACGTTAAAGGATTTTTTCATTGCTTTTTGGATCGGTAGGACAAATAAAGGATTGGTTGGAACGAGTTGTTGCCCAATAATGGCACATCATGTGATAGTTCCAGATTTTTCAAACATTTTTAGAACATTTTTCAGAGATTAAAAAGATAATAAGGGTAACCTCGAGGTGTGCCAAAGATTCAAAACATGAGATTTTCCAATGCCCAATGTATGTATAATGCAAAAGATAATGAACTGCAGCACCACTTCTGAGAGATTCAAGGAATGGTGAACTAATTTCAGATTTATTGGTAGGAGGGAATGGTGAGTTGGGTAGCCTTCACTGCTGATAACACTTTTCATGACCAGCTTAAGTGAAGTGTGATATTGAAATCTAGATAAGCATATATCCATGTAAGTATTCTTTCTGCGATGTCCAGCAACTTTAGTCAGTTTAGGTTAAAAATAGTAATAAATTTAATGATTAATGCGTTGATCATTTAATTATCATAAAAAATTTTCATGGAGAATAAATATTTTCTCGGAAGTCTGGAATTGTCCCTGGACCATTCAGTGTGCGTCAAGCTGTATCAAAAAACTTATACCTTTGTAAGCAGAAGTCCATGAAGCTTTATTTTGTTGAGAATTTAGGCAATAAGGAAAGGATTTGAAAAATAATCGTTTAATCTCTCGCCAAATGTGCTGCTTTATTGTTGAATAGTTAATTTGACTAAAATACCTAAGTGTAAAATTCAAAAGCTCTCCATATGGTTCATTATCTATCATCCGTATCGCAATGTTCTCCAAGAAGCTGTTGCATCGGGGATATATTCAGTGGTCTGCTCCATTATCAGGTACACCAATTGTGTGACTGTTGTAACCGTTTTTAATTAATAGGAACTACCTGACTGGTACGACATACCTCCAATTGTTGGTACGAAATTGAACTTTTTACTACGCTGTCCGCATAATACTCCGAATAATAAGTAGGAATCGGGGTAGGTATGTTGGAAAATCTAAGTCGTTTCCGGGGTGTGAACCAGGGTCCTGGAGATGGCGAGCTGGTACTCTACAACCAGCAACCTGACTCTATATTAAATCTTTAGCTCCGCATACTTTCTCGGTCTGTGCGAATATTTGCACGCGCTCACCGAGGGCGCCCTCGGCAGTCGGCGGTCGGTGTCTGCTGCTCACATGTGTGATGCACGTGGACCTCCTTCCCCTCCCTCCCCTCCTCACCCCCACCCACCACCATTCGACATCTCCCACACCCTCTACCCGTCAATCCATGCAATCAATTTTCCAACTTAACGACTCTCAGCTTTCGTCTCCTGCGTGTCTTTTGCATCTTGGCGCCTTCTCACGGCTGCTCTGTGATCGCCCTTCGTCGAAGGGGAAGCTATTTAGCTTCCGTCCTCTCCCATCCCATGATAAACATCTCCCTTCCCTGTGAAGAAGAGAGAGAGAGAGAGTAATTGATGAGACCGATGTGTTATTTGCGTTATATTTTGGAAGTTAGACCGTGTTAGGAGAACAAGTTTTTCGGCGCGTCTTCTAACGGACCCATGTTCTACCCAGGGAGTTTACCCCTGGGGGGCCTCTTTTTCCCCTGGGGATCCTCTAATCCACCACATCATTTCCATTCTTGCACTTGCTATCGTTATCTGAAGTGAATAATTAAGTGCTAGTTCTACAGACTTGAATCACTCACACAATCATCAAGAAATTTTGGCAGTAGTAGTGCGTCTGCCTTGTCCCCACATTACATGTGTGGCTCTAGTCCAGTGAAATTTGTACATGACCGATATTTCGTTAATTTTTTAAAATTCAGGTAATGTCATTAACTCAAATGAACCCTGACCACTTCCACTGCAGATTAATATTTCTTTCCATGAGAAATACGAGGAGAGTGTTGGGCGACACTGACAATCGATTGCATGACATTTTCGAAGTGGCTCAAGGTCTGTTTGGGAGATTGTTTTGGTTTATGCATTTTTATTTTGCCTATTTTCATCTCTTATGCTTAGAGCTTAAAGGAAAAAATGTATCATTGCCTACCGTGGAAACTCAAAAAGGCATTTTGATGAAGTATTGTCAACCCAGTGCTTAAAATATATCATTTTATGTCTAGCTCCATGTGCACTGAATTCGGTCTTCCGTCTACGCTTTTGATTTTTCATTTCACTCAATTTGCTAACCATGTACTGTGTATCGAAAGTAGACGATATAAATAGCCATACGTATAGGGAAACCCATTTTTGGGGATGTAGCTCTTATAATGAAGGGGGTATTCGGATTTAATTAGTAGAGAATAACCTATTAGAACAATTTTTACACCGTTATATTACTAATGTCACACCGTCAATGTGTGTTCCTTCTGCCACGCCTAATTTGAGGTCAAATATCGATCCAGCAAAACTGTTTTAAAGCCTTCGTGGTAAATACAAATCCTATCAAAACCTTGCACAGACAAGTTTATCTATTCCGCATTTATTCACAGATCGTCTTAATATAAAAAACGGGAGCAATATAGCTATAGATTTTTGCTTAAGGGTGCCATCGAGAAGTGTAAAGAGCCCACGTTTAACTTTATCCGAAGGTCAGAAAACTTGCTAATAATACACACTCTAGAAGTAAGCCCAAAATACGATAATGATTAGTTTAAGAACCCAAATATCTTCAGAAATATCCAAGGCTTTCCCGGCATATGTGGTTGTTGAAGGTTATTCGGGCTACCCACCGGGTCAAACTCTCCATCTCGGCCTCCGGATCGGGCCGAGTGATTTATACGGATTATATTTTGCGAAGTGTATTTTAAATTTATATTAAATGACTTTTTGGTGAATGGTGATTTTATCGGAAAAAATGTGCATAATTTATAAGTATAGAAGTTATTTATGCTTTCTTAGTATAGGGCTCAGGTTATCAAGAAATGAGCCTTCTTCAATTTATAAATTACAATTCAGGTTATGTTATTAATGTTTATTAAGGCTAAAGTATCGTTCATATTTAATTATGGATTTCATGGCCTAGCCATGATATTTTTGGGGCACGTACCTTAGTTGTAAATGAAAAACATTTCACATCAAACTTTCCGGCATACAAGGAATGCTCGTGCATAGATGAGAGCGTCGTATTTACCATGGGCATTTGAACTTTCAAGAATCAACTGTTTGATGAAATTTTGACTGAGTCAATGGGATTTTGCTGAAATTGTACTCGCTAATTGTGTCCGGAATTTTTATAGTGATGACATAATTTTTGCACCAAGGTGAAGCTTGTTGTGAAATGTGTTCTCACTCCCGTCATCGGAAAACTGTGGAAGCCATGGGATTCACGTGTATTTTTCAACAGTTTCAGTTTACTCGGAACAGATATTTTACTTTGTTTTCGTTTTGGGGGAAGAGTGTGCCATATTTTTATTGACTTTTGTGTCGCCCTCAAGGAATATGCCTGAATGGAATCCCAAAATATATTTTTTATTTCCGCGCAATAATATCCTGTCTTTTCACTCTCTCTCTCTTTTTTCATTGAGTCTCCCTTTCTCATCTCCTTACCCCACAAACTTTCGCCTCGAACGGAATGAGGTGCCCTCTTCAGCACTTCAGCTGTGGAAAGTGAAAGTTTAGCGGAGGAGCCCTAACTCTTAATATGAATCGAACTTTTGAGGAGAGTACTCAAATCTTGCAGCTCGGGACTGTAATCACGAGGGAACAGGAAAAATTGTTTTGTTTTCCAAGGGAAAAACGGTTCCCCACTTTAAAATTGGTTCGAAACAAACAGAGTTAGAGATTGATTTGGAAATTTGAAATCCTGATATTCCGATACTGTCTCACAAAAAAAGTCAATCGCTTGGACGATTTAAAAGTAATTTTTATATGTAAAGAAATTATTGTTTCACTTATGGGCCTTCGTACCTACTAGTATATAGATCAGTCATGAAGGCTTATGGGCGCGAGTTTCTCCCAAAAAAATAATATTTTTTTGGACAAGAAGAACATGTCATTATTCTAATTCTATTCTGTGTCTAATTACGCATCAATGGCTATGAAAAGTTTAAATATTGAAAATATTATTTTATACTCCTTATTTATATGCCAAAGAATAGTAGTAAATATCTTAAACAGCTGAGGAAACAGCTATGTGGGGCATTCCAGGCAGTTATCTTTGGATTGGGTTGGATATTTGGGGAGGCGACCGACGGCTATGGTCATTTGCGCCATAGGGGAACAAGGGTAAGGGGGGAAGGGTGGAGAGAAACCCGGCGTCGGCATTAGCCTGCTCTTAACGAAAGGCGCCAAGGGGACCACGGTTTAATGTCTCATCCGACACACGGAGTACTCCACTTGAAGTGCCCTCCACAAGACATTCAAGTAGGGATCGGGCAAGTACTCTAGCCACCACACCAACCCGATCCCCGGCAGTTACCTTGCACGATCTCAGGGTAGTGACAGTATTTCTTATATTTACGTTCCAAGCAACTTATACGATTTTATTTCAGGTAATTTTATTTCACATTCAGTCACTGAATTAAGTTATTGCCATAACCCTCGAAATATTAATTTATTTTCATGTCTAAAGTTTAGAATTTTATATACTGTGTTATTCTTATCAATTGCATGAAAGCGTATGCGAAGAGAATACTTAAATAATGAAGTGTTCCTCCAATAGTGGCATTTATAAGTCAACCAATCGGCAAAATACCTTCTTGTACTATGATTTCCGGGAGTGACATGCATTGTATAGGTTTTAAGCCACTCATTCATTGTGCTTTTCATGCTTGAAAATTCACATTAACGGAGAATGTTAACGTATGCGTCTTAATTCCATAAGTATTAAGGAAGAAGTTTGTTAGGGCACATTAAGTTATCCCGTTAAGAAAATAGACTCTATTGAAGTCTTGAGTGACATCAGATATTTTCGGTTTTGCTGCCACTATTGATTCTTGGTAACCTTTCATGGATCATGATCACTTTTACGGCAGTGTTACTTATCATCATGCTGAGGAGAGGAAAATCTGGAGTGCCGTGTCTTTCTCTTTTGCGAATGTCAACATATTATTTCTCTTGAAAGGACTGTAGAAGTGTGATGGCTTCCAATCTGGGATGTGGGAAAAAAGTGGGATGGTATCTTCCAATGCCGGGGGTCAAGGTTTGAATCTCGCTTGAGCAGAAATATTACAGAAGAATCGTGGAAACTGAAAGTTTTCCATGGGATGGCATCTCAGGCACGGCACTCTCCACCCGTTGGTTTATGGACTCTTTTGAGTGTCGTCGTTCGTTCTCTTATCGAAAATAACTGATTATATTTAAACAAATATGCTATTTATGAGCATCAGGCTGATGCTGTGAACAAAATACTGACTTTCTATGCCGAGGGTTGGGACTCAAATCCGAAGACATTTCCGAAGATTTTCCTGATGAATTTAAATCCCTAGTATGGTTACATTTAAGATCACGAATGTAGAACTTTGTCCGTCTGATGAGACGTTAAAATGAGGACCCTTTCGTTATTAATTTGACGTTTTCTGGTACGCGATAGCTCTTTAATGTGTCTCAATTACTTAAATTATCCAACCAAAATCTGCTGATCCACTTGTCCATTAATGGCTATAATTACCTAAACTTCCGGTCACCTTCATCAAATAACTGCCACTAGTAGCCATTAGTAAAGTTTCATTAAAGAGTCGGCTTTTTACGGTTTATATCGAGGTTTTCCAAGATTTAAAAGCCCATCGTCAGTTCTAGAACATCGTGGCCTCATTTCTTGAAACAGTATGTTCATGGCCTTAGCCGTGCTCCTCACCAAAAGTATTGGTTTGTCTTAGCTCTCTGAGGTTGAATAACGTAGATACACTGTTAGACACTGTCTCTGGCTCTACTTCATGGAATTGTTCTCTTGCGTTACGATTGAAATAATTTCTTTACAATTCCTCGTAAATTTATTGTAACGATCAATTTCGTTACAGATTTGCATATTCAGGTGATTTACAGGAAATTTTCAACGTCTATCTGCGCATACAAAAGTAAGAATGTGGCGGGGGTGTTTAGACACATACTTCTCAATACAATACTTCTTGTAAATCACCGGAATATGTCACGAAATAAAGGTCGTTCCAAAGGATTTACGTGGGTTGAAAAGTAAAATTTTTTATGGTGTCATGGTAGAATGTGTTTACGTCGGCCCAATATTGACCTATATTGGTAAGCTACTGAGAAATAAAAATGTAAAAGATATCATGAGCGTTTACCTGATTAGAATTATCGTTTTGATGGAGAAAGGTGTGCGTCGTCCATTCAATGCCTTCGTGGCAGATCTCTCACGTCACCCAACACGCTTTGCCCTCCCGCGTGATTTGAGAGACCTCGTGTGCCCCGCCCCTTTTATCACGACATTCGATCCCCTCACAGGAATGGCCGCGCAGCTGGAACGGCGGCCGCGTGTAACTAACTAACTCCCACGCTCAAAGAAGTGAACCGCACCATTCGTCACGCTTCCAAGAGAGGAAGAGTGCGAATGAGTGCAAATGAATCCAAGGTGGAGCGTATTGCGTGGGAAATGGCTTTAGGTGCCAACTACGAGATTAAAGAGGCATCATTTGTTTTTTTGAACTTTTGTTCTTGAGGCGGTTGGTGCGATTTTCGTTTGCGTACAGATTTGCGTGAAACTTTGCATACGCGTTCTTTTTTGTTATTATATAAATAAAAGCCTAAAAGGATAGCATATTCCCGATTTGGTTTTAGATAGGGATGTTAAATGAAACCGGAACCAAGTTCATAGTTTCGCTCCGCAACGAAACTATAGGCTGTTTTTTACTATGGTTTCGGTTCGGAATGAAAATTTATGCACAGCTTGACTTTAGTTTCGTTAACGGAACGAAAGTATAATTTTGGACCATATATAACGTTACGAAACCGTTCCTTCTTTTGAGTAGTTTCAGTTCAAGTGAAGTGGCGGATGGACTTTCGGTTCGCAGTCATGGTTCCGGGCCCAATCAGGACTTATCTTAGGGAATCGTCGTCATCGTTACTCGCACAGCAAATGCGTAAACGATGGGAATCCTTATGGTATTCCTACAAAGTAGGCTTGGAAACATATCAACAAGGGAACTATCGGAATACCATAACAGGGATCATCTTACGCATCTGAAAAGCAGATAACTTACTAACGGCAGCATCAGGAACGTGTAACAAGAAACAATGTAAAATATAATAATTTCAGAAATGGAGGTCTTGACAGTGAGGGACGGGGCGGCACCGTGGCTAAAGGTAGGCGCCGCAGGCCCATCGAACAGTATTCCCTACCTCTAACACTCCCCCCACCTTCTCTCCTTCCCTCGGCTATGGGGGTGGGGGAGGAAGAAAGGGATCGCCTTTTCTCACCCCCGACCCACCCCCCCCCCCATCGGCTGGGATTCCCTGGCAGGGGATTGGCGGTCAGTCTTTTTGGGTTATAAACCGAAAGCGTCAGGGATTTTCCCAGGCGGATGAGCCGAGTTCTATGGTACAGGACACTGACCTTATTGAAACGGCTAAGAAGGGTGTATGGTGGTAGGGTTATAAAACCAAATGTGGGGAAAAGTGGTCATGGCGCAGATAGCAAAGTGATTGAGGACACAATGGTGACTACTGGTGCACAGGGATGGAGGTCTCTTCCAAAGAAGGGAGGGAGACGGAAAAAACCCTGACTGTTTGTATATTGTTCACCCGATATGCAGCAGCCAAGGAGGAGGACAAGGGTGCCCAATAGATTACAGGCCAGGCTCTCAAACAGAGATGGGAAAACCAAATTCCCATCCACTATTCTTCTCTCCTTGTCTTTTGCTATGCGTGAAGTCTTTTAAAAATATTTCGTCCGCATATACGTGGAGGACGATAACCTCTTCATATCCCCTGGTGATCCGTTAACATTCAAGCGTTTCAAGCGGCGCGTGCGCGCAGTTTCGTGCGAAACTGTGCGAAGGGTTCACATGCAAGCGTTGTCGACATCGTGATACGCGTCAACTGCACATGGCGACACGTAGCGGCGGATAGTGGAAGATGTGAAAAATAGAAGATCTTCGGGCGTACCGTTGAGCTCCATGTACATCATTGCTCGTTGAAGCTGATTTTCAACGAAGTGAGACCGCTTGTTTCGATAATAGAATGGATGTTAAACTCCCTCTTGATCCAATTCAGATGCGTTGGCGGTTCAATGCTATATTAGCCCTCTTCTCAAGGAGAAGACGGTTTGCCCGCAGAAGGTGGTGGATCCGTCCAATTTTCCAAGAAAGGCGATTTCGACCATCTTCTACAAGAAATGAGACTTCCAGACACAGATCTGTTTTTTAATTACTGTAGGATGTCAGTTGAGATGTTTGACAGTTTATTAAGACTTGTTGGTCCTCATATCGTTAAGTCATCATGAGCGAGAGAATTAATATCGCCTGGTGAACGTTAAAGTGCCACTTTGAGGTAATTATACCTCTTTTTACTATCATCTGCTTGTACTTTTATGGGGGCTTGTGCTTAAAAATATAATTCCGATTGGAGCAGAAGTATGCCTGAATTTATACAGCCCGAATCTGTAATTACGTTTAGATATTTAGCGGCCGGAGATAGAGTTACAAGTCTATGCTACCAGTATAGAATTGGTAAAGCAACTATGAGCAAGATCGTACATGAAACTTCCGAACCAATACGGATAGCTCTGAAGGATAGAGTCTTTTCTGTACCCACCGTTGGGAACTGGAGGAGGATATCTTCACAATTTTGGTAGAGTTGGAATTTCCCAAATTGCATCGGGGCGATTAATGGCAAACATATTGTTATGCAGGTATGTGCAGTTTCTTTTAAAATAATGAATTGATGCTGGCCACATGACAAACTAGAACTCGAGAAAGCTAGAACTCCGAGTACGTATGGCTTACATTGTAGCTATTTCACGGGCACAAGTGGAGAACTGCGTATCTCTTTCAAAATTAAGAAATGTAAATTACAATGGAGACGATTGGCTACAACCGCGTTAATTTCATTTTTCTGACCAAGCGTCGAGATCCATCCCTCCCCTCAGTTTGGACCTTACCTTTCATTGTCCAATCTCTAATATCTCGCTGAATGGGAGATGGTTTAGAAATTTATTCAAAAATTGAGGTAGAAAAATTTTCCTCAAAAATCTTCACTTCAATAAAAATATTTAGCTCACATCGTAAATAACGTTACAGTAGGGTCAGGAAAAAAGTTTTACCATACTAGGAATTGAACCAGCGAACTTGTTTTTGAACATTATATTAGACCTTGCACTCTGAGTATGGCCGCATCATAATGCATGTCATCGTCTTGAAGAGTTTTTGGCGCAGATTGCTCAGTAAACATTCCTTGAAGGTAAGATTTGCACTAAAGGCCCGACCCGATTTTATGCTCTGGGCATGGATATGTCCCGGGAATCGTAAATTATGATGAATATTTGGACGGTGTACCAAAGTCGCCTGGGATGTTTATGCATCGAAATTAGTACATAAAGTTCTTAATGTGCCCGCAATACAACGGGCGTGTATCAAGCACTGTAGCCATGATGCACAGATATGTACATATCTTGTGTGCAGGCCAATATATCCAAGTAAATCGTCAAAGTAAATACAAACGACTCCACGTGTCCGCCATTTGTTTCACGCGTCTGGCGCGTCGCGCGCGTAGAAAGTTGAGCAAAACTCAATTTCGCTCGCGCGAATCCACGCGTAAGAGGCGAAGCACCTGATTGGCTGCGCGCGAGAGGCTACGCTTAGTTTCGCGTAGAACGCGTGCATGTGAACCCCCCTTCAGGGCGCGAACTTGACAGCAAGGGACGGGAAGGTGGGTGGGGGCGTGGGGGGGGGGGGGGCGGCACAGCTGCTAATGTTAGGCACCGCATTTCCACCGAACACACCGAACACATGCTGAGACGCATAGCATGTTAGCTGTTCGGATATCCGAGAGTTTCATTTCTCCGCTGATTTCAAGATTAATCTACTGGAATACCGCAAGGATTCCCATTGTTTACGCTGTTGCTGTGATAGAACGTGAAGGGATATTTGTCAACGATTCCTTGAGATCAGCCCCGAGCAGCCACACATCCTCTCCATACCGTTTGAGAGATTGTATTGTCCTGCACAGAATACAATACAACCTACAATTCCTCCTTAGGCTAAAATTTTTCGCCATTAATTGCATTAAAAATCCTGGTTTCCTTCCAATGTCACCAAAACATGATGAAATACCTTGACTAGCTCCCCAAGCTATACCGAAAGTGGAATACATGACATAACGGCAGGTCATCTTGAAAATTCAATGTACACTTTAAAATTCCTCGGAGCGAAAGTCGGAACCATAGGGGGAAATGTGGGAAAGAAACTTTTCCTTACCCGAACCGAAATCGGAACGGTTCCTCTTTCGTTCCTACTGGGGTTTCGTTCAAAATATTTTCTTTCCACTTTCGTTCCTCTTTTTGGTTCGGTTCCTTGAACCGAAATCTGAACCCACTCTGAACCGCTCCGGAACCATGAATTTAGTTTCGTTTAACATCCCTGGTTTTAGAGAATGAAATGCTATTTTAACATGTAGCCGTATGGCGCTCGACCTATATTACGAAACAACTCGGTGGCATATTGGTAAACTTTCCCTCCTACAGGAAAATACCTTTCACATTGTTATTATGGTGACTACCAAATATCCAGGTATCTTGCTGATTACAAACACGTATAAATACATGATTGTCGCATAAATTTCGAATTACATGCCGTAAGCCCTAATCATGAAAATATTTTAATTAAGGTGAAAATCTAAAAATATTAATTCTTGTATCTTTTATATGACTACATGCCAAGTGATTTCCACTATATGTATAAATAGATTTGCTTGAGTGAAACGAGGTCCAAGAATTTTTCACGACTTCACATGAAAAGTTATTTAAATGCGCTCCCAATGACTGACCACTACCGCTCCATCCACCTTAATGCTTGGAAAGTTTTTCTAATTATGGATGTCATGGCCAGTTATTACCGAAGGAGAGATCTGTGAGCAAGAATGCGCTAGGCAGGACGGTGCTGCCTCGGACTGCCCATCAAAAAGTGTTGTGTCTTTGAATCCCACCGACATTATTCAACTTGTATTTATCTTTGGCTCCTTTGGGCTTAGACCTTGGGTTTTCGATATTTCTTCAGTAGTTGGGGCACTTGAAACTAAACTTACTAGTTGAACGGGTTACCACCCTCTAAAATTGTGAACCTTGTATCCTATATCATACCAAGATGGACTATTTTTGAGGTGATCGTCATTATTATATCAGGGCTAACAAAAAAAATTGGTTCAAGGACACGGAGGCAGGGATTAATGGGACACATGCCTTTTGAATACTCGCTCGTATTAGTGTTTAGAGGAAAGTCCCAGTAAAAATAGCATCATGCGAGACACGTTTAAATAGGATGGCCTTATTACGTAACCGTAACTCTGCTGCCGTTTTATTCTTTTGCTGCGTATACAGGTTTGATGTACAAATTTATTGCTCTCCTCTTCGCCTCGAATCCACGGATTTTGCTAAAAGTAGCCAGAGAAGTTTCTAGCCGAGTTAATTTTAGAATAACAAATTCAGCTGTCCTATTACTATACATGGAAATATCGTATTTTTATAATTATCTTAGATTTTCTCGTGTATTCCTGACTAGAAATCTTCCTGGTTTTATTTTTATTCAGCTGGGAAGCTGGACTTAAATTTACAAATTCAATTGCGTAAGCGCTCTTGATTTTGGTGAGTGAGAAAGTTTATTGAAGCCAAATGAAATGAAATATTATACTTTCCCGGCGTAAACATAAGTTAAATTCATTTCAGGATGTTTACAATCTTAAATTGGAAAAAAACGAAGGGATGTTCAGCGGATGAATCGTCTTCAGGGTAAATGTTAAAAATGTGTTTCTCTATAAATTTCTGCGTTTACATCCCCGGTGAAATTTTTTCTCTTTATGGTGGAGGTTTGAAACCAATGGTTTAGGGATAGGGATGTTTCTCTAGTTTTCTCTCCCTAGCCCTTATTTAGGCGTCGCCTAAAGTACTCATCGACCGAAAAGGTGATAAAAAGGAGGATCAAGATTTTTAAAATCATCTTTGTCTTGCCGATTCACATGTGTAGGTTGTACTAAAGAGATCCGACGAAAACTGCGACCCTTCTGTCCGAATGAATGACATTAGAAATTTCCTGGCCTTGTATTTGTAAGTTCAAGAATTTCACGCTGCATCTGTACTTTTACTGCATTTTTATTTAAGTTAGTAATGATTTTCTGAAACTGCTATGCTCCAAATTTATATCTCCTTACTTTTGAACATCACAACTTCCGATTTCTAAATACGCCGGGCAGGAAAGCTTTCCACATTTTCTGCAAGAACTTTTCTGTGGGTCAAAATTCGCATATGCTCATACGTGCATTTTAAACTGGTGGTTACAAAACGGTTAGGTTACCTACACAAGTCATACGATTACTTATTTTTTGGGTGGTCAGGGCGCCGTAAATTGCGGATTATCTAACGTAATTCAAACTTGCTGCTCATTATTAGTTTATTGGAAATATTTTTAAAAGGGGTGGAAATCACAGAATTTAACTCTCCTCTCCTTTAAGTTCTCCTCACCAGATTATTTTACTGCTATTGTAATCTGCTTTTCCATGTATATGTATGTCATTGTACACTCATCTCATTGCAATGCGTTTTTATCCGTCGAGATGAATGACAAGGAATGCGTTGGACATTGCTGGAGGAAAAAGGGTCTCATAAGCCGGGAATGGAATCATTTTTTCTCGAGGCTTCAATTTAGATCTTCTGGAAAGTTGATTAACAATTATCTGTTGCACAAAGGCCGCTGGTTTCAGCATTCGTGTCGCCATGGCCACTAATGAATGTGACTTCGGCTGAAATCCGCATAACTCGTAGCTGTGAGTGCCTACTTGAATGATGGCGCTATGTTGCTATTTGCTACCAATTTACCGAACGGAAAATTAGGTCACTACTTAATTAACAGTGGATAATGCTCATAATTTTATATTATTTATCGCTAATTTTCACGCTGACATACCTTTGCGATGTGCAAAAACTATATTAGAGCAGGCAAAGAGAAGAAGGCCAAGTGAATTGATTCGAAGAGGCGACGACGACAAGGCCGATGAAATAGAAGAAAATGATGGCAAAGCTGCATTTGAGCGTGGTGTGGGAGGTCGGCATGTTTTAAACGCGGAGGAACGGAAGTACCCCCTGAAAATACTGTTTATCGTTGATTCGTCAGTGCCTTGCGGAGTACAATTCTCGCTACGACTGAGCTGTGTGACGGCCTCCCATATCATGGTCTTAATCCTCTTTTGTCTAAGTCCAATAATTTTATAGCAGGGTAGATAAAGGGCGACAATTTTATCATGCTGTACTGCCGTGTGTGCTTTTCTTAGAGAACGAGAGTTCTTTGAAACTTCCTGGTCTTAAGGCAGCTGGAACGGTAATCGTGAGTCAATGAATGCGCATTTTACCAGCTCTTCCAATGTGAAAGGTGCAAATGCATTGACCACATTTCATTTAAGCACTTATATTCGTTATTTAAAAATTTTCGTGCACGTAGAAATGTAAATGGTGTCGAATTTTTACAATTTCGACCTAATTAAAGAAATGCTATGACATGAGTTGACGGCGAGGAAATCGAAATTCAAGAGGAAATCATAATTAAATATTTGTTTCTTACAAGGAAAGATACATTCGTATTTGTTAGCCACCATTATGAAAATATTAAGTGTATTATTTATATTCAAGGGAGAGTCTGTGCCTTTTTAATCGTATTACTTAAAAAATAGATCAAATGCCATAAAGATGCGTGTTAACAAAAGCAAGAAATTGCCTGTAAACCATACCGTTAACAAGCAAATTTTTTCAATTTGATAAATACGTAATGCTTATAAAAACAGGTATTCATAGTTTCACGTACATTTAAGCATAAAAGATATCGCTTCAATCTCATTAAGAAAATTAAAAATTCCTGGTGATAAAAAATTAATTTTTAATCAATCTCATTATATCGATTTATGATCTGAAAAAGTCGGTACATTTAATAATGGATCCCATGGGGTGATTCAGGAATCGACTCACCGAAAAATGATCACTTTGTCGGACTCTCCCTCACAATAAAAGGACTTTATCTGGCTGATTCCTCTCAAGAACGGATCGCGTCTACTTCAATGTATCTCTGAAGATTGTGCTGTTTGAAATAGCGCCAGTAGGACCCCTGTGATTCTATTACCTCTTGGAGGGAGGTCGTGAATGCAATTTGTGCATCGGAAGGTCGATAGGATAGTTGAGCAAAAATCGATTGCGCGGCTGCTATCGAGAATGCGATGGCAACGCGAGTGTTATCCGAGGAGGGTGTCTTGTGGAATAGCATGGTCGGGAGGAAGTGAAGGGAAGGGGGTTTGGAGATGGGAAAGATTGGGGCGAGGTGCATCTGAGGGAGGGAGGTCTCATCGGGGCGGAGGGGAGGGTGGGGGAGTGGGCGTTCGGAAGGGGAGAGGTGGGTTAAGAGCCTTGCAGGAGATGAAACCATACACTTGCATCTCCTTTGTGCCCAATCCTTGTCGTGTATCGCTTCTTTGTTGCGTGTGTGTCGTGCGTGCGTTGAGTGGGGTGGTGAGAGCATCCACAGCATATTGCGGTAGAAAACGCGATGCATATTTTTTGCCGATCTTGTGCCTTCCTCGCCTCAGTTGCGACCCGAGGTATTGAGGGAAGTGGGACGGCCCTGTTTTCTTGACATTTTTCTCCTTATGCTCACATTCTTTTGTGCTTTTCACTGCCTTCTTTTGCCATAATCTAAAAAAATTCTCATCGCTTGATCTTCTTCACGAAGCATACAATGAAATGGCTTGTAAGGGCATCGCTTGTAGTTTTCACTCTTCCGCTGTAATTGATGTGAGTCCTCGGATATTCTTGTGGTAAGAAAGCGTGGATATTGCATCGTTTACTGATTAATGTAAGCAGTTTTTTGCCTTTTTTTTAGGTTAAAGCGGACAGGCGATTCTATAGACAACAACGACTCATGCAGTTGTAAGCTGGAGAAAGGGATTGGAAGCAATTAAGAAATAAGAACAGATAACAGTAGACTTGCAAATGTGAAGTCTCATACTGGGGGTGATGGTTTAATTCAACTTATTATCTTGCGCGTAGTTACTTCCCGTTGATTTACTATACCTACGCTTGGATGGATCCATATTTAATAACTGAGTCGCTTATTTAGGGAGGCGACCGATAATTGATGTGATTTGTGGCTAGGTGAATATTCCGTTGTCTCGGGCGTGACGTCATGGAATTTTTTAACATTGTAAATGAAAAGTATAACTTAGTTATTCCACATAGATTTATTTACAGGACGACCTAGGTAGGCTAGGTCACCTGAAGATGACGAGCTTCGTCGAAACCTAGGTCGTCCTGTTAATAAATATATGTGGAATAACTAAGTTATACTTTTCATTTACAATGCTAGGTGAATAGTTTTGCAAGGGAAGAATTTTATGGGGAGTGAATAATTGATAGAGAAAAATTTAGATTCGGCCATAATCTAATCAGGAAAGACGCTAATGTTTCAACTGTTTAAATCCGAGGGAAAGTCCTGTACTTTAACCCATTATAGCCCGAATTCATTTTGGAACTGATTTTAATGATTATTTTTGTATTTTTTCATAATATAACGACTAATATACATATATATCTTACCAAGGAAAACATTTAGAAAATTCTAAATGGGTTTCTGACATGTGCCCAAATGGGAAAATTGGATACTCAAGTGAATAAAATGCTGTATTTTAACTTCTGACTAGTTTTTTGTATTATTCAAAAATGCGTTGATGATATTTTTGTATTATTGAAAAATATCATCAAAGTGGTAATTAATACCATACTAGTTTGTATTACTATTACATGCCACACTTTGTAGTATTTATACGCTCCGCATGGCACTAGAATTAGCAGTAAATTAATATTATTTGCAGACGATACAGTTATCTACCGTGAAATGAGCGAAGACGCGGACTTGGAAGCTCTGTCATCGGACCTCAACAGCGTTCATTCATGTTGCCAGGAGTGGGGGTTAGAATTAGATGTCAGCGAATGCACCGCAGTCCACTTCCTGCGAAAGTCATCACAAAAATGCCATGCCTATGCTGTGGGTGGAGTAAACATAAAATCTTCAGATACAGTGAAATATCTTGGAATTACCTTAAATTCGTATACATCGTGGGGAGCACACATACAAAACATACGCGGCACAGCATTATAGAAACTATGTTTTTTTAAACGTATAATAGGATGGTCCTCGGATGAAAAGGTCAAAGAGAGATACTACTTCGCTCTGATTAGACCGCACCTCGAGAGCGCAGCGAGCATTTGAGACCCTGATCACAAAGATTTAACCAAAAAAATTAATAAAATACAAAGGAAAGCAGCGAGCTTCGTTAAAAACTGCTACGAGTGTACATATAATGTCTCACAATTTTTAGAGGGAAGAAGGTGGGAGCCCCTAGAGATTCACAGGTTACACGCTAAGGCTTAGGTTGCTTGAGAAATTCAGAACTGATGTTTTTCAGAGCGACACAGAATATTGTCATGGCTCCTCACTACATCTCTAGGTCTTACAGATGTGATAAAATAAGAGAGATACACTGCCGAGCGGATAGGTACAAAAACTCGTTCTTTACGCGCACAAAAAGCGACCACAATAAAAACTGAGCTCCATTAAATACACTCGTATGGTCCATGTCATTATTTCACCTCCAAAAAACTTAAATCTTTATTCGGTAGGTGACCTGACACACCTTGCCACACGCCCATGCGGCGGTTCGCAGGGTATTATGTAAATGTAGTTGTAGAGTTATATTTGGGATTACTCTTAAAAATCTCTGGCGCTCTTGGAATTCGAACGTAGACACACGTAATGGAAAACCAATCCTCTAGCCGTTATTCAATTGCGATTTCTAAAAAAACCCTGAATCTCCGCAAGCACACCTTTCCTATCACAATTTATCTCCCTATTTCCTGCGGCTCATTTAACAGTGAATGCCTGTTTTTATCCTCTCGTTCCAAAACTTTCCAGAATCTTATTTCCTTTGACCATAGGTATTGCTGAAGATGAATCTGATTTTCTCCCGAAGAAAAATGTGAATGAAGTCTTCATAGGCCTTCAGCTGGGTGACATTCCTCGTCATCAGGGAGTCAAATTCCCTTATAACTATGACTGACCACGAAAAGAGGGAGACAATGGAGTCTCTCAGCCGGCTTTAAACCCAATAACTCATCATTCAGTTAAATATTTCTGTTTGCGGTTTGTTCTTTTGATCGGTTTATAAAGTTTTTATTCCATCAGTTAAATAGAGCATTTGAGGAGAGTTCATTTGAGGACGGTTTTAATTGCGATCGTACGTTATCAATGCGTCCTATATGAAAGGATTGTTGTTTGTGCAAAAGTCGTAAGAGGGAGGGGTAGACCAATGAAGTTATGGGCAGTTGTTGTGGAAGAGAGTATTAAGAGCGGGAATAATAAGTAGTGAGAACATGAGAGCGGATATGATGATGGAATAAGTAAATAATAGATTAGGGTAGGAATGGAGAGAATTCTTAAAATTGAACCAATTAACCTAGGAATAGCAACAAAATATAACATTCACAGCGAAATTATTAGTCTCCTACACTTATATTCGAACCAAGATCTCCGGATTCTGGGCCACGTGTTTCGACTAATCACTCAGGCATCCTCCCCCACAGTGAACGACGAGACTGAAAAGCAATGAGATAATGCGATGAAGTACGTTCGAGAATGCAATAAAGAACCCAAACTCAGGAGCATGGTGTCCGCGGGACTAAAGCCTATTTGGAACACATTTTAACCCCAAACGATTTAACACAGGAAACTTGAACGGACGTTTCACGCCACGAATGAACGTGTGATATTCACGCTTTTTTCCCTTTGCAATTACAAATCATATCATCGTTGCATCATTTTCACGGCACCTCGTCACAAAAATGTTGCCTTTAAAGTCACGGCAAAATTTCAGGTGGTAAAGAACGTCTGGTTAGCATCATTGATCGATGATATCGGTACAAAAACGGGGAATCAGGGTTCAAAACGGGGAGACAAATTTACTAGCCGTAAATTCTTCACATACATGCTGAATTCAATTCCCCTCGAAGTTTCGTGCCTTCATGTCCTAATACCAATAGTTGCGCTCTTTTACCTCAGTGTTCTCAAAACGAAAACGGTGTGCTGATAATGTTCTCGGGTTCCATGCATATAGCTTACTTTTTCTCCTGTCATTTTCAGCTTTTAGTTCTTCGCCATGTATCATTAAATCTACTACAACGTTTTTCTCAAATCGTGTTCAGTTCAATTGTCATAGGCCCTCAACCTACCCTTATTTTCCTTCCTTAAACAATATATTTGGTGAAGACTTCTCTCTTTGTGGGCAGCCATCAAAGTCGTAATACCCTGGTCACAGATTACATATTCCGTAACTAGTTCGAGACACGGACACTTGTCTGATGTAGTCCGTCATATTGGATCCATTTTGCGGTGGAAATTTAAATTTTAAAAAAATGAATGGAATACATATGCACAAAGAACCAAAAATATTCTAGGTCATTCAATGACACTATTGGGGTTGATAGGCAATGTTGTACTGTTAGATAATAGGGTAGGGCTTCTGGCCTGAAGTCTTCCATTCGACTCCAGGAAATTTGTAGAATTACCTCCGACTCCACACCTCCCGGTCGGACACACAGGAGACATTGGCTTTAGTGATCCGCGTGGATATTTCCCTCAATAAACAGAACCATGCAGTGAAGGGTGCAAGGACTTTGGCCGCCATGGGCGACAGTGGCGCCACCCTGAAACGACCCGGCACGAAACGTAACTACTTACCCGAAAAACGAGTATAGGATCTCATGGAGAGGGCGGGTCCATATTTTATCCATGCGTGTGGCTGGGTAAAGGACGGGGGGTGGTAAAGGGGTGGCGGAGGAGTTTAAGGTTGTGAAATCCCTACCTCGATACAGCCCGGTGTCGTTCTGATGCGGTGACTCCTCTCCTCCTGGCCAAAATTTCAGTCCACGACGCTCCCAGGCGATCATCCCTTAAAATGGCAGGCGCCCGAAGCGCCCTACAGGATTCATGGTATCTAATAGGATCCTTTAGGGTTTATGGAAATAATTCGAAGTACTGAAATGTTGAAACATATCACCTTTGTTGTTTATAATAATGTCACACCAATAGTTGTGAAATTATTGAATTATGAAAAATCTCCCTTTGCACGCTCCACAGTATTTTCTTGTTATTGATATTGGCTTCGACATGGATGTCATTATCAAGGTGCCTCTGAATATTTAACTTGAAGTTGATTGGGAAAATTAATACACGCAATGATTGGGACGGACGTTGTTTCGCAACCAAATCTAGCATCAAGGTTTTTAATAGCTATGGTTTGTGCAATTCAGACGTAAGATCGTTGGCAAGATAAAAATTATTCTTTATAGTATTTACAAACTTACTCTGTCCTAGAAAATCCATTATTTTTCCTTTACCCTGTGGATGCATAATATCAGTTTCAAATTCACTATTATGGTCACACTACAATGAAAGTTTTTTGAAAATGGATGAAACATGTCTAGCTATGAAACACTTTCTATCTTCATCGATTCAAATAACAGTCCTGTCATTTTACCATCTTGATAATGACATTTTATATCAAAACCATATCCGGAAACATTAAAATAAGGTGGATCGCAATAGAAAGAGAATTCCTATCGTGTGCCGCATTTGCACCTAGTTAAGCCTGAAACTAACTGAATAGTATTACTTAGATCTGCATTCGTCTTAATAATTTGTGGAAATATCTTATTCACCTTGAGGAGGTGTAATCTCAAGCAGCTTTGATGTTCTTTTCCGATGAGACATTTCCAGATTTTAATTAATTTTCAACTTGCAACCTTAAACATTTTAATGTCCACTTTGTCTGGTGTTGAGAGAAGTGCAGATTATTTATTGAATATCATGTATTCAATCACCAATATTGACAGTTTTCGTAACTGGAGCCTCGCAAGTATGGCGCATATCACATGCATCAGTCAACTCCATTGCACCCCGAGGGTCTGTCAAAAGCATTCACTTCATTCCTTCGGGTGAAATACGATGAAAAAAAATAGCTTACAATCTCCGGTGCAATATTTTCTCCACCTCCGAGTCATTCGCTGCGACTTCTTACAAATCATTGCAAAAGATGTTTGCTAACATACTGCTTTCATATTGATTTATTTATGCCATCAAACTTTTTCCTTCACACATCTGAGTGCATTTTATCCTTATTTTCTCTCAATTATCTTCTACTCTGTTACATGTCCAACAGTTACATGCAAATGATCTGGAAAATTTCATGATATTAAACGTTTCTGAAAAATACTGCGTATCTGAAAGCTTCCGATATCTGAGTATTTCCAAAATCATTCATCTACTCCTTTTAACCTGTTCCATGCCTATTTTTGCCTTAAGATACCCTTTTTCCGTAGAATCCAAATTAATAACAGCTCAGAACCAAAGAAGGGACTATTATCTTTCCTAATATTGGAACTATACTTCATGTTCGTTATAGCGGAAGGATACATGCGTGCAAATAGGATGCTCCTAATACTAATACACATCCCACATTAGATGCACGCGTAGAAATAGATAAGTCCTTTCCGTTACAGCGGGGTCTGTTATCCAATATTTTCACATAATTATAAGCATTTTTCATTCTCTTTTCCATCGCTAAACCATCTGCAAAAGATTCATCTTACATTAAACTTACAACTAGAAGTGGCCGGATTCCTGGAGAGAAACTTTATTTTCACACATATCCATTTCAAAACACCACCACTCAGAACTCATTTATGTATTTATCTTTCATGTTGGCACAATTATCGCTTTCTCTCACAGTGATAACAATCGAGCTTAATGCCCACAAGTCACTGATTTTTCACTCTCAACAAAAACCAAATGCTCTAAGAATTTGGATTTTTCTCGTGGCATTGATCCTATTCCTGACATCCCTTGCATGAGATTATAGACATTGCTTGTCTTGCAATTTGAATTCTTCCCTTACAGAAAATACAAAGCAGCAGTGCGGAATTTCTTTATATGTTATAAGGATTAGATGCCTTAATCTCCAACTGACATCCTCAATGTTCATCGTATGTTCATCAATCACGGGCTCTACTGTCACTTGTAATAGCTCAACTTGGTCTGCCTCTCTGGAACGGTTTCAACTCTTCCTTCCAGAGATCCAGAGAAAAACGTACTCGCTGCTCCAAAACGCAGGCTAGATAGCTTGACGGGATTATAAAGCTCCACGAGTTTATTATTAGTATTTTCGAGCCATATTCTTTCTCATCCACAAAAACCTCGGGATAGAATTAAAATTAAGTTTTCTTTGAATATACTCGTCAATACTCTATGCTAAAACCTTTTCTACGAATGAGCAGTAATTTAATGAGTTGCGATGCCATTGTCTATTATATTTTTTATTCGAACTTTATTTATTGGCTCATGCAAATATTTCCCGCTGTGGAATGATGATTGGCTTTTGTTCTGTTAAAAGCCTTCTTTCCTCTGTTTTCACCCGCAACATAAAAAATATCCCGGTTGATATCACGCACTGGCAAGTTACGACCCTGTTAGTTTCCATAGCACCTCACAAAAATTATCGAGAATCCTTCAAGTTTTTTCGGCTTTGATGCCCTCGACAAAAAAGGTCACTTTTTTTTAGACGAGCGGCCAATATTGTGTACAGATATGTAATGTAAATTGGAATTTTTCGGGTTCTTCCCGCGTTTCAGCATTTTAATGGATCACCGCATATATAGTCTTAGAAGAATACATAACCGGGATGTTATGTTTTTTGCGTACAGTAAAGTAAAAAAAGCTTTAATGCTATTATTATATATCAATAGAGAAAACTTTCATTACAGTGATAATATTGGAGAAATTTCCCAATTAGAGAAGCAAGTACACTGCTAAGGTGAAAAAGTATCAACACCAACAGTTATAATAAACAGTGTACAATTGATAGTGCACTTGAATAGAAAGAACATCAAAGTTAGCAGTAGGTTATGTGAGGTTTGTACAGCTATAAGATCAATAGCTTCTCCTTCAATATTTGCGGCGAAGAGAAGTTTTTAAAGTTTATGGAAGTTTATGGATAAAGAGTTCCAGAGTTATGTTGCTGATGAAAAAAATTAGATTAGAGGAAGTAGTGTGAAAATTTAAGTATCAGCTCCCAACTTTTATACGATTATTATCTTTTAATCCGTTTAGTTTTCTTTCAAGTTCGAATTTTGACGCTGAGCTTAATCTTTAGGTGCAGACACCTGACAGATGCCAGACGCTCAAACCCGGGTTGTGTTTTGAAAATAAAATCTCTGAACTCACCAAGTTCACAACGTTTTAAGTGCGAATAAATTTCAACAATTTAGTCCCCAGGCGAGAGTTTAAATTTCCTAAACAACTGGCATAATTAAAATTAGACGATATATTACTGAGCTTTATTGTAGTGGAAATGGAGAAAACTTTCGCAGAGCTTTTGGGTACTTTTTTGAAGCTTTATGTTCTCTGATACTGGAAATATCCTGCTTTCCACCGCAGTCAGAGTGAATACTGAGTAGTTGACCCTACGCTGGGAGTTCCTGCTGAGTCCCAACTGTGGTCTTGCTAAGAGGTTGCTAATTGCTGATTTCATGACGATAAACAAACATGTTGTACTTATGAGTGTCAGAAGGGAAAGAATGTAATTAATTAACACCCGAGTGGAATTTTATGGAGAATGATAGTTGCTCCGTTTTTCATTTTGACAGGCCTTCCCAAGGGCTGATGAAAAAAAATTTAATTTTTGACGTCGCGTACCTCACATAGCTGCAACCGTAAGCCCCTTAAGGCTTGGCTACTGTCATATCAAAAACTAAACGCCACTAGATATACTTTATTGGTCAAACATTGATCCTAGATGAGTTTATATATTTAAAAAAATTCAACAGCTGCTTTCCGTACTACCTCAAAAAACTCACGTTATGCAGGTCAACGATTACGGTTTGGAGGGAGTGATATTGAGAGGTAAGATACGGCTGTAACTGTAAGGAAAAAACTTTAAAACTTATCTAGAACTGATTCCTTGGCAATGATCACTGTTGGATTACCCAGAGCCTTCACAATGAAGTATTACGAGCAATGAAATGTTCTAATGGCGAGGATTATCTAAAAAATAATCATGTTTGGAAGAAAATGTGAAGAACGTATCGGGTCACAGCAGCCTGGATTTTTAGCGACTCCATTACTTGGATATCAATGCTTCCTCGTAATACTCGGGTAGGGATAGAAAACGATGAAGTTAAACTGTTAAAGGTTCTCGTCTTTTGGAAAATCTGAGAAGCCCTCCAATTAAATTCATCAGTGCCAACTCATTTCTTTTACGATTCGTGTCCAGTTGAGTGGTAAGGGTTATCGTGACACGCAAAAAGGATAACTATAAATTCGACACTTTACATCTTTTAAAAACCGAAGGTACTCAAAATGGTTGTCGACAAAACAAGCGGGAACTCACGGTCAAGTATTGTTTTTGCACAATTATTGCATATTTATTAACCTTTCTAGATTGGCACAATAGCCGTGTAGGATGCTATGGATTTCACTGAATCACGTGTGGATTGAGGCCGCTTAAGACACTCGTAATTTTCCGCACCATAAATGAGATGTCACGTACTTCTTCTGGTAGCTGGCTTTAAGAGTATCACAGTGTAAAATATGCCGAAATGCTGGTAAAAACAGACTTAGCTAGGGGCTGGTAGGAAAGAGCGGAATTCATATGTGCCCTTTGAATCAGGAATGAAGTTCGAGTTAATTTGGTATGTTTCAGAAACCAACCCCAGAAACGTGCGGGGATTTCATTTAGACGAGAACAAGAGTTCCGCTTAAAGCGGTGATCATGAAACCGAGGATGTCAACCTTCGATCGCAGCTGGGATACTCTCTCCTACGTTGCTACACTTTCCTTTGATAGCTTCAAATGTTTCCCTCCCCTCTGCCCTCTGCCATCCTCCTCCTCTCACCCACCCATCCGCCCCCCTACCCCCCCTCCTCCTCCTCCCAACGCACACTCCTCACATTCCCACGCCCTGGCGTGATGATAAACTATTTTTCGTTTTTTTTTCTCCGCTTGCGGCGACCATCGCCTCCAGTGGCGCCTCTGGGGGCCACCTCCCAAGCTTTCGACCCCCACTGATCCTTCCAATTCCGTAACCCAATTTCATCCTCAGGTTTAAAATAACAAAATATATATATATAGTCTATCGTGGTAAGGGGATCGATGTAATTTTTTACCAGTTGAATTTTTTTCGCTGTTTTTTCATCGGAGCCATATCGCCTTGGCGCTCTACTTCCTGTATTCCTTCATAATCTATTCTTGTATACCTTCATATTCATTCTAATCATTCCTAGCCACCTGGAAAAATATGAATGCATGGTTTTCTTTCCTGGCAGGTAAAGCGTCAGTGGTTGATCAACTAGTTTCATTAGTGTTTTCATTGCAGGCAGAGATATATGAGAATAATGTTTTATCTCAATTGCCATTGGTAATTTTTCACAGAAACTAAGCTTTCAATGATTTTATAGCCTTCAGTTACGTTTCAAATAATTTTGCTGTATTAAGTTTTGACAAAATATATGCTAACTGGAAATGACGTGACATTTAGGTAGGAACGTGAGGAAGGAATGTTTTCAAAATATCGGCTGGTTCTCATTTTGCGAAGGATTAGTAACACCCCACTTCGCCTCGTTCGTAAGGCGGAAGAATGTGCTGGGAAATCACCTACAACGGCATGGAAACGCTTAGCCGGTGTTGGAGTAGCTGTTATCTAGCATCAACCACCACAATTCTGATGAATCGGATTATTAGTGCCAAATTCCTGATAAACTGAAGTCGGATACTTGGAAATACTATTTCAGACACCTTTCGAAGGCTAGACCACACATTCTGTCTCATGTGAGTATAATTCGTTTCGCCCCTGGCGAATTTTAAAGGAAAAATAAAGAAGGATACATAAATTTACTTGTGTGGGTGTTATCGATGATAATTGTCCCTAGAAAATATGATAAGTTAGAAAAAAACACGGAGAGGGATAGGGGAAAACATGCGAGACCAGATTGCTCATAAAAATGGCAATGTAACAAAGAAGAATAAAACAAAACAATACTGTGCTTTGTAGGTTCCCTGCTAAGATTATAAACAGAAGCAGGATTGCTGATTATAGGATCCCATCCTAAGTCTGTCAAGCCGGTATCTTGCTTGTTAGTACAATTTATTTTGAAAAATTGTTAAAATCTGTTTCAATCAAAACGAAAAATATGTCCCAAATAACTCCGGCTTCCTGAAGTGCATCGAATCAGCACTCGTGTTTAGAGATTGTTCTACATCTCCGAAAACAAAATGGTTTTTCAATACATTTTATTTTTCGTTTTCGTAAATTTTAATCTGTTAACGAAATAGTTTTAGGTAAAAAATCGTTTCGAAATAAAAATTATGAATATTTCTCCGAAGTGATTCAAATCACCCCAGTGCACCCGGTCCAGGTGTAATTTAGTTTGACTTCATATTAGGACCTGGTTAACCGGTCGATGCTGCTCTCAGTCTACATTACCAAGATTTTCTCGGTAGACTGTATTGTTATAACCTTTGTTCTATGTGTTGCTATATCCTGGTTTAAAGTGGACGCCTTAGCTCGTTCTATAATTAGCATGTGCTTCAAACAATGAAAATAATGAGTAGAAACAATCACATATATTAATTATAGATTCAGATACTCTGTATCCAAAGCATTCCTGGTGGATTCCAGGGTCACCCAGGAGTCAGACTACCCTTAGTACAACTATAAAATAGGAGTCCTACGCCTTCAGTCAAGACACAAGAGGACGCTATCACCGCGGACGTTATGCAACCGAGCACTCATGACTGTAGGTGTGTGGGGCATATGTCGGAAGGATACAATCTGTCAACTCTCGCTGAGTTCGAGTGATTTATTTATTTCACCACCAAAAATGGCACAAAGGCTATTACATTGGCTGATATAATCAATAAATAAATAAAAATTTCAAACAAAAACAAATATTCATTAAATAAAACAATAATGCGGCAAGCGAAGAAGGGACTTTGGGACTGGAGAGGGATGGATCATTTAAGTGGCGTTTCAGGGAGGATTTGAAAATGGTGGCAGAGGAGAAAAGGTCCAAGGAAGGATATTTCGAGGCCAAGGAGTTAAACAAGGAGGGGATTCGGAAGAAGAGAGAGCGCTGGGAGATGGAAAGACGGAATCGGGGAGTATGCAGTAGACAGTTACTGCGTAATGGACGGGGAGGAACATGAATACTAAAGAGAGGGAGTATTTCATTGGTCCGGAGAGAGCCACTGAAGATTCATTGTAGGAACATCATATCTGATAGGTCACGGCGGTGAGTTAAATGAGGAATGCCAAGGGAGGAAAGGATGAGTCCACGGGATGAGCTTCTGAAGGTGGGGACACGGTGGCGAACTATGGCGAGAAAGAAGTTGACTGGACGGTTGAGCAAATCCAAGGTAGTGGGGCAGGCGGTAGACCAAATTGGTGCACAGTACTCTAAAATGGGGAGAATACAACCGAAAAAGAAACCGTTTTCAGAGCCGTAGGGTCCTGAACGTCAGTGAGGCGGTAAAGCATGCCAACTATAGCCATCTCCTTCCGCACAATCATTCTGATGTGGCCATTAAAGTTGAGTTTCGAATCAAGAATGACTCATAAGTCGCAGTGGGAGGTCACAGGGAGGATAGGATTATTTAAGAGAGTGTAAGAATGTGAATGGGGTTGCTTTTTAATGAAAAGGTCATAAGAGCTGATTTTGAGGGGTTGATTTGCAGCTGCCAAGTTGAGCACCATTCGGAAACAAAGTTGATGGCGGATTGAAGGAAATGTGAGTCGGAGGGGCGATCAACCTGCTTGAGAATTTTTAAATCGTCCGCATACAGCAGAATATTGCAGCCGAGAGGGATTATGCCCTCTGCGATGTCATCCACATAGAGTGAAAACAGTAGAGGGCCAAGGACGCTACCCTGTGGTACACCAGACACAACAGGTAGGTAAGAGGAAGAGGTGCCATCAATGGATACACGTTGGAAACGGGAGCTGAGGTAGCTGTGAATTAAAGACAGGAAATTTGCGTGGATGTTGTACCGGTGTTGGAGTTTATGTAGAAGTAAGGAGTGATTTATGGTGTCGAAGGCTTTGGAGAAGTCGATATAGCAAACATTAAGTTGAGAGTTTGATTCGAAAGATTGTGTGATGTGGTGGTGCAATACAGCGAGGTTAGAGAGGCACGATCCACCAGGAAGGAAACCATGCTGATGAGGGAAGATGTGGGGGAGGGTAAAGTGAAGAAGATGACTAATGTCATTAATGACTAATGTCATTGAGAATTATCGCGCAATATCCATTTTACCTGTTCTATCCATAATTTTTGAGCGTATAATACATATGCTGATGAGGGAAGATGTGGGGGAGGGTACAGTGAAGAAGATTAGTCATCTTCTTCACTTTACCCTCCCCCACATCTTCCCTCATCAGCATATGTATTATACGCTCAAAAATTATGGATAGAACAGGTAAAATGGATATTGCGCGATAATTCTCAATGACACTTTTGGGGCCATGTTTTAAAACTGGGGTGACATTAGCGTTTTTCCAGTGTGCAGGAAAAGAACCAATGGAGAAGAGCCTATTGAAGAGGATGGAGATGGGGACGCAAAGAGAGGTAGCGGTGCGAGAGAGAAAGAGAGAACCAATATTGTCGGATCCTGTGGCCTTTGACGTGGGTAGTGCGGTTAGATAGGACAATACTTCGTGGGGGTTGGTAGAGATATAGCAAAGGGACTGATGGCATACGGGTTGAAGCTTAGGGAGGGGGAGGGTTGGAGAGGAACACTGTATGCATTTTTTCAGTTAACAATTTTTCCACGAACCAATAATTAAATAATTTTTTTTTAACACAAGGTTTGGACTGGCATGTTTTTACATCAATAGGGAGAGAATTTGACAGAGGCTTTTTGATAAATACCATAAGGCTTACATAACATACAAAAATGATAAAAATAATAATACGCGTTACTCAACATTCACACCATTATATTTGATATCCTATTGATGTGGAATTTACAAGAATTCATTTGATGATATATACACAGGAAAAGTTAACAAATGATAAAATTAATACATGATACACAATAAAATAAATTCAAGATACTTCATGTTTATGTATGTTTATGTATATAATTTTATATGGACCAACTACATTTCTACGGTTGACAGTTTTTCATGAATATATAATTAAATCATTTTCTTTTAAAATAGAGATTGGCATGTTTTGACATCAACTGGGAGTGAATTCCAATTTTTTGATACTGTAGTTATGAAGGATTTATGTTAAATTTCAGTTTTGTGCTGGGGGATCTGTAGGTCAAAACGATGGGATCTTGTTAAATGGTTAAGGATGTCCTTTTTTTAACTCCCATTTTTGCCCATCTTCAATGGCTCTCACATATGAATGTCCTCAGCTACGATTTAAATTTTCTCTTCTTTCCATTGAATTTAAACACCTACTCTCATCTGGTAGTTTTAATACTGACTTTGAGCAATATTTAAGAGCCAATATCTACGTTCACCTTGATACCCATACATGTCATATATTTATCACTCTGTGTGCGATGAAATGATAATATGTTAAAGCATCAATTTCGAGTGATTCTATTTCAAGATAAATCACAATTTTGAAATTTTTATCATCTTACCAATATTATAGAGTACGTCAATTTTATGTTATCCCACGAGAAATAAAATACAAGCTAAATTTATTTCAACTTAGGATTAAAAGTCTTTTAATACGATTGAAAAGACTACGGAGACATTTAAATGAAGATGTATCTAGGTGAAGATATTGACAACCGATATGATACGATTTTCGTGCAAAGAGGAAAATGTTTAGATGTTGTAGAACTGTTTTTAGATTGGCAATCAATCAGTTCCCACCTTTTTCTTTTTTATATTATATCTTTACCCAAGGCAAAGTACATTATTACCACTCAAAGTTTTTTGACTCCAATGTCACTGATAATGTATAATTATTTATATTGTTAGCATTTTTAATATCCAAGAAGTTGAAAAAATTACTTTCAAATTCAATTTTAAATTAAATTATAAAAAAATTAAAAAATAAATATTTTTTCATGCAGATTCCCTTTTAATTTTCACCTTTCTCCGTCTTAACTATCCGCATTTATGTCTCATACAGATATTGCGTTCATTTTACTGCAATCAATTGCAATAAATATGATAGGGGTTTGAATACTTTTAGCTAGGACAGAATGCCAACTTCCATGTAGTTAACAAAATATCCAGGCAATAAAATCAACGGACAAACATGCTAATAACGAAAAAGCAGTGATTCTCTGGACAGCTAACAGACGGTTGGAGGCGATCGTTACGTGTTCAGGGCGATGGGTCTAGCGGTATGCGATGGTCACGGGACGAGTCGTGCATCGAGGGAGTTAAATGGAAATTCTCCTGAAGACGTCCATTTCTCAGTAAAATAAATATCCCTCTTATTCTTCCGCAGTATTTTGAAGCCGTCCATGCATCAATAAGCTGTGGATGATTCCCATATCCTGCTCTTTTTTCTGCCGGCTGTGAGAATAAATTAAAATAAATAAAATAGAGTGGATGATTGTTTTGAAGAGGTTTTCATTTCGTCTCCTCCCTCCCCCCCCACTCTTACCTCCATATCGCTTTGCCAAGAGCGTGTAGATGTCCGCTCGAGTGTTTTTACGCCACACGTATCCATGGTAACGATATGGAAAGAGGCCAACTGGTGGCACGGATGGCACATGGGGCACGAACGTCAAGAAAGCTTGAGGAACGATCCATAATATTCATGTTCCTGATCTAAGCCACTTGACGTGCACGTCGAGTAGTGCCATCTAGGCTAGTTCTGGCCTGCTGGGTACACCCAGGAAAGAACGCGTGATGTCGTTTTAATCCTAATCCGCTTTGTTTTATATTTATTTAGCAACTCTTGCTACCTTGGAAAAGCGTACCAAAATGGATTTCTTCAATATTGGCTTACTCAGCAGTCTCAAAGCAGTCGCGAATTTACCTCATGATTTCTTCAGTAATTTGAGGTTTGAGTGTGATAGAATATCGCACATAAAACTACATCATTAAATTAGAGTTAATTGGGAGAATCAGCACGTTTGGAAGTTTATAAAGGGTCATATATTTGATCAAATCTCCGGATTTCTCATTCCCAATGGCCACAAATTATTTCAGGGTTCATGTTACTTAGGGTTCATTGTTTCCTCAAATTAAATTAACAGCGCACATTTCCATTTATTTTACTACTTCTCAAGATTTACTCTCGGAACTTCTTCTCGATTCCAGATCGTGGTGCAATTATGGCAATGTCGAAGGATTATAAACGTAGGATTTTGAAACCAAGTGTTGGAGAACAATTCTGAAGATAAAATAGACCGACGGAAGAAGAAATTATGAAGTTTACTGTAGAGTATAATAGCAGAGAACCATATGGAACGCCACACATAAATGAAGAACCAGATGGCTTTGATACGCCCTGAGGAACATTGGATTTGTGAAGAATACAATAGAAGAAAAATTAGACTGAAAGTCTCTAGAGGAGGCGTAAGCGTAATTCATAGACCAAATAAAGAGGAAATTATGTAGAAAGAGATACCAGAGAGTAAGGGAACTTGCATGAGATAGGGAAGGATGGAGGGTTGCAGGCAACCAACTTTAGGGTTTAACGACCAATGATGACGACTCGGGAATTTATGGAAGTAGGAACTCGAGATCACCCCATGTAATATAAGCGTTTTTCTATCTATCGTTTCAAAATTAATCGATTATTCTGCAGTATCATATATCATATTCGATATTGATCTGCCGAATGGTGCCGAATATTTACGATATGGTGCACCTGGTTTGTAAAATTAGCTAATTATCAATGTCTGTCGTCAATTAGTGATTGATTTACTGATGATCTCATTTTCCTTCAATTAATTGAGAAATTACGAGAGCAAGAAGTCGTTAGCTTTCGGCCGAATATGGTCCTTGTGAGTTATAGAATCCCATACGCGATGGTGTCATCTAGCGCCAGGCACTTTTATTGAAACCATCTATCGATGATGACCTTCAAATATACCCTTCCTAATGAAACTTTTTATTAAGAAATAATTTTATGTATCTGTATATATGCAAGATTTAATAAGTATAACTGTCAGAAATAAAAGTTCCTTTCTTACTTTCCTTGAGGTTGTTTTTAAATGCGTCTCTGATAATGATCGGCGATACTGTGGCCCATTGTCTACATGGATTGCAAAATGAAGAATTTGGCAGCTGCTAAGCTTTATTCACAGTTCCATTGGGCGAAAAGACATTAACCCTGAAATGAAATTAGAAAATGAGGAAACGATGCAAGATACGGGAGTCACCTTGAGGATCCGTTGAGTGTGACAATGGGATGGAACGATAGGTACTCATCAAATATGATATCTCAGCTAAAGAAAAAAATCGATTGCATCATATATTAATTAATTAATTTTATGCCGTCTGTATTAAACTTTTCTATGTTTACAATGAGTTCATTTCACTAGAAATTCAATTTTTTTCCTTGTTTTTAATTTCTCATTTATGATTACCTGAGAAAGTTCTGGATATTGGTCTTGCCAAAGTTCATTAGTATCTCAGAGTACCAATCACATTATCATTTCTCAGGGTTCAGAGTCATACGATAAGTATTTCAAGGTGATATCTTCGATTTCTCTTGATGTGGAACGATTGTTTGTAATATTCGTCTACTCTACGACCTCTTGTCCGACGAAGTCGTATTAAACATATATTTTTTGTCAAATATAGAATATCAATTTTGGTATTCAAGTTGGTCGCCCGATATGGATTTACATCAATAATTGCGTTTCTTACCGAGGCAGGGTGTGCTAGAACCTTGTTTTGACATCTGGGAAGGTCGGAATTTCGATCAGAACGATAGAAATCATCATGTTAAGGTGTTGAGACCACCAGATACCCCGAGTTCCATTCAATCCGAGGTGTATGATGTAAATGGCTTTGCTTCATCTTGATCATGATTGGGGAAGGTTTCAGATTTAGGCAAGTCGAGATTTGGTCATCCTTCCTTTAAACCCAATTCATCTCCTAGATGTACCATTTTTGTACTATCCCTCAGCATTTCTTTAACCGGTCAATAATCACATGGTAGGAAAATTACTTAGTTCACAATTCGCTGTCGTCAAATTTTCAGAATAAAAACTTTAGGCACCTTTATGGTAGGTAAAACGCACGAAAATAATGTAAGCAACCTGTCGACCAAGTAAAACTAGAGAATTTTCCTTAACTATCCGATTTGTCTGTGAAAGTGACTGATAATTATATTGGCATGCTCCCCCAGCGTTGCAGATACGAACACTTGAACGAAATATGCCTTTATTTACGAAGAAGACTAAAAAAATTGGGGTGAAAATACTTTCATAATGGTTATGTGTTATATGCTGAATTTCAGACGAGTTGATAAGCTGACTTTTTCCCAAACGCATCTGTTTTTATTTTAAAATTTGAACATCTTCAGGAATTTTGACGATTTCACTCTTAACTATTCCTCAATATATTAATTTTATAATTATCAGAAACGTAAGTTTCAACAGTAGTACTGTAACTTTTATCCATTTCGAGACACCTATTAAATAGTTGAATAGGTTGTCAAACCTAGATTTCCTCCGCGATTATCCTGGACATATTCCGGGTTGAATTCGAGTGACTTATCTCTACTGTCCTCAGCGTTGAGTTTAAACAGATGGGAGACGATGGCCGAAGGACGATGAGGATGAAGGCCTCCAGGAGAATCTGCCTTTTATGTTAGTGCTTCAATTGGAGATGTCAGATTACTCGAAAGTATCGCCGTCGAAGTGGGCAAACCCTTCAATCCATTTCTATCATCTCCAAACCCTGACCCCTCCTTCCAAGGACATGGTAACTGCAACCATCCTCTTCACTTCCCTTTCTCACACCCCCTCTCGCCCTCCCCTACATAATCGAGGATTCCGATCGCAATTCGCCCTCTTCGTCCTCCATCCCAGACGCACACTTGCCTACCCGCCCCCGACGGGAACCGGAAATACGGGAATGATAATGATACTCAAACAATATCGTACTGTCTACCAAATTTATTTCAAACTCTTATATCGCGTGTTTCAACTGTCTAGCAGTCATCATCAGGTAAGACTAATCTTAACGTAAACAGACATGAGCATATATATATTGGGAGTTACATTGCCCAAACACAGTAGTGGTGGGGGATGGGGGTGGAGTTTGGGGATGGTTGTGATACGGTTAAGGGGGGGCAGGATAGGAGGGGAAGGCTAAAATCATGAATGGGATACGATCCTTTGTTCATCCAAAAAATAGATTACGTCAAACACCAGATCTGCGTCACATTGGGAAAGGATTAAGAAAGACAGGTGGGAGAAAATGGAAAGGAGGGGGGAAGGGTGGTTTGGTTGAGGAGGAGGTAAAGTTAAGTTTAAATGATGTCAAAAATAGGAGAATGACAAACAAATTCGTTCTTATTTAATAGGTTCATTTTCTTTCGTTTCCTTTTGACTATTTCCCACTGTTCCGACACATCTAAACGGTGTCCTTTATCCAGGAAACGGAGGAAGAAGGCTTAGTATCGATATGTGGACGATATTTTGTGTGTGGTCAGGATCCGTGAGGCAACGACACATTTTTGCACCTTTTGAATTCCTTGGAAAACTGTATAAAATTCACAATGGAAAGAGAAAGTAGTGGGTCTCTTAATTTTCTCGACTTAACTATTTCCAAGGAATTTGATTAATTCAATTTTTCCATTTTTAGAAAGGACACTTATACCGACCAAATCATCCATGCTACATCCTGGCATCATTTTGCACAAAACCTATCTGCCTTCCATTCTATGCTCCACCATTTGCTCACGATTCCCATGTCCCTAGCCAATATCCAAAAAGAGCTAAATGATTGACAGAATGTATCGAAAGAAAGTGGAAAAAATGGCCATCCAGACCATTTACCGTACCCCCCCCCTCCTCCCAAGTGACAGTCCAGATGAATGGAGAAAATTCCAATACTTAGGAAATTTATCCCTCCTAGCCACCAAGTTCCTCCCAAGACACCATATAAGAACTGCCCTTTACAATAACTTAAGCCCAAGGAATTTTTTCTCCAAATCCAAGGACATCATCCCGAAGTTGGAAAGGAGTGGTGTGTACAGACTTAGTGCGAATGCTCAGCAGCCTATATTGGGCAGACTGGTCGGAAGTTCAAGGAGAGACTGAAAGAACACATTGCTTGTTATTAAATGATCATTCAAATTCTAACTTCGCAAAACACCTGTTGGACAAGGGTCACGGAAGTGATTTCTCCCTAGAAATATTACATTTTGAAAGTAAAGACCCCTGGCTAGACGCTCTCGAACAAGTTGAAATTTTGATATCTGTGAATGTCAATTGTGAAATTGTAAATGATCTATTGTTTACTTCCCGCTCTCCCCTCCTCAACCTCTCCCTCTTCCATTAACCCCCCTACCTTCGCACTTCCTCGGTTTTTCAGCTTATTCCTAACCCTTCAACCTTCGCGCACTCTTCACCACCGCAGGTAGTCAGCTTGGGAGGCGCACTACCTCTCACCCCCCTCCCCACATTCCAGACCCTTGGCTCACCCTCTTGGGAACACCCTCTCACCCAACCCTACTCATCTACTACCCCCTCCCTTCTACCCTCCAACATCCTCCCCCCACACCTCGACAGTTCCCTCCCCACTCTCTCTAGTATATAAGTCGTTGCACCAAAATATATCTTCACCTGATGATGACGTTAATCATCGAAACCATTGTCGTAAGTCTTTGAATTCATTGAGGAAAAACAAAGTTTACCCTATTCATTCATTAAAAAAGAAGAGCGCAATATTCCAAAGTTTTTACTGCCATCTACATCTACATCTGCAAAATACCGTGCAAGCCACCACTACGGTGTATGGCACGGGGTGATTCCACACCAGGCATGCAGCACTCATCCCAGTTCAAATCAGAACCGCGCACGTTCCCCCGAATGCAAGGCGAAGGCCAAATGCAGTCAGGAAAACAGTACGCAGTCAAAACAGAAACCAGGAGAGTGATACGTATTATCTGAAGGGTGTGTGGGTATTGAATTGTGGACGCCATTCTTTGTAGTCTACTTCGTCGTAGGCGTCTAAATCTATTTCTGGACGAGACATCGCCACAGAGAGGTATTATAAATGTTTCTTAATCTGATTTAATATATGTCAATGTGTTTATCCGATTCAAGTTTTGTGGACGAGAGAAGATTTTGGAAGAGGCTGGGGAGTGCGTTTGACTCGTGAGGGAGAAGATTATTCTCAGCAGATATTCTAGATTTATGGACGAGATTGTAAGAATGAGAATTGATTCTTCCGGTGGCCGCTACGCGGGCGGTCTGATTTGCCGCCCAACGATGCCAGCGAGACTACCCCATTGACCTCGGGCTCCCTCGAGCTCCCTCGAGCTCTTCTTATCTTGCCGCTTTGTTTTTTTTTGACCCATGACCCTCACCTCTATGGACACACAATGCGCATCGAATCAAACCGCCGACAATAAAGCCCCATGGAGCAAGGTTCTCTTTCACTGAGGTATTTTCTAAATATTGTATCATGTGATTAAGGTGGTTCTAGCCTGAATATTTGAGTCCAAACAAATACTTAAATAGACATATTTATTTTTGGTTTATTAAGACCTGCTATTGCTAATGAAATGTGTTATCTTTTGTTGACCAAAATTAAGGTACGGAATATAGAGATTATTTCACGAAGATATTTTTAATGAACATATTAGTCCCGCCATAGGAGTCAAATGCAGCGCCATTATTATGGAACTTTCTCATTTTGACTTCTATTTCGGCAGTTATTTGCTATTAACTTGCAAAAACAGTGGGTAACATACCTATATTCATATTATAATCGATTTGCGGGACGTTTTGATTTTTATAAACAGTTTTAATGAAAAGCTTGAATATTCTTTCCCGTTCAAATTGACATTTTTCTGCTGTAATCCGAGCATTTTCCATTGGCGCCCATGTTAAACTCTCCGATTTCAAGGCTGAATTATGGTAAAAATAGCCTGGATATCCTATTTTTTGTTAAATTTAGTTAATAAAATGCACTTTAAAGCTGCTAAATACAAGTTTTGAGAATACCTGGAATAAGTGACCCTGAGACCAGAACCACCCCAAGGAATCAATATGATTTCTCGTGCGCCAGTCTCTGTTGGTTCGATTTCAGGACCATCTCCATTTTTTGTTTAGAATATTTATGCAATAATGGGTCGGATATAAAAAAGAAGACCCAGCGATAGCCGTAGGAATAGCTTAAACTGATACAAATAACGCTGAAATACTGAACTCACTTGTCGAAAGTTCAGTGAAAACGGTGGACTTAAACCTGCAAGAATTCTAAAACACGCCGGCTAAGATTTCCCAAAAAAATAGCAGATCATTGTCCTGTGTGACTCGTGCCAGTGTCACTCTTAGATCTTGCATATTTGAATACTTATCTCGCTGTTCACTTGCAATATTTTTTCCTACTTTTTCGCTGATTTTTTCAAGAAATTGAAAGTATATTTAGTATATGAAATCGCGCTTAAGCCCAATCACACCCTACTTAATTCGACAGGAGATACCACTTTGCTAGTAATACTTGATACTTAGAGTGGAATGTTCTAGAGTTCACAGGAACATTAAACTTTTACTTGTAAGAAATCGGTATTACCACTCCTATCGTGGCGCATGTCTGCAATAATTTCATATTTGGCAATCTATGGCAGTATGTGACCAAAATAATAGCCAGGACATTTTACATGTTGATAATTTCACCGCCAGTATATTTATCTTATACAACGAATTTGGGAAGACCTGATTTCAGTGAAAGTGAAGATCGCACTGAGTCTATAAATCTAACATGATTCGTTGATTGATCCTACGGGGAGCGAGCAGCAAATAATCACTGCATGTTCTTTAATACTCTTGGTTATTCACTCGCCTGCTCTTGAAGGGTACGGACGTGTTCTCGGAGCGCTCCCTAATCCGGTTCCCGGCTGCCTACCTGCTCGCTGTGCACCTGCTGCTCAGTACCTTGAAGCTGCAACCTTAGTGTAGTGATATATATATTAGCCGTAGTGAATTCTATTTCTCCTAGTTATATATTCCAAGTTATTCACGTATCGTATCGTTTTTCACTTATTCGGTCGTTATATAGTAGGTCTTCTGTTAGTGTTAGTTAAGAGTGAGTTGTGTGTGTGAGTGAATCTCTTCACTGCCGTGTTATCCCGGTTCGTGCGCTGAGTGTGTCTGTCGAGAGTGCTTGCTGGTAGTGATAAGTAGAAGCCAAATTATTATCATATCTTCATTTTGTAGTTTGTTATCTCTGTTGTTTATCCTCACGTATATTTTCATACTATTGTACGTAAATTGTTATTGCATATCGTTAGCTTATGATTCTGGTGTTCGGGTAGTAAAAGAATCTTATTAGAATAGAACTTATTATAACCTAACTCTTACTTAAGTACATATATTTTATTACTGAGTCTATAATATTCTTTTTATCATCGTTATTGAAAACTCTTTGTTTATTTTAGTTGTGAAGTTGTTTTAACTTTAGTAGTTTAGAACTTTTGTTTTGAACTTTTAGTTTTACGTCTAGTCTACTGATACTGAATAGTTAACTACATTTCTTTTCTTGTTGATTGATAGTTTTTTTTTCTAGTCGTTAAATAGTTTACTCTCCATCTCCCTTTTTTATATAGTATATATAACGTTATTAAAAAACCTTTACCTAAGACCGTTTGTAAAACCATCGACTGATATTCTAATTTATACATATAGCCAGTTAAAGCCTCTTTAATTACTACTTTTGCACTTATTTAATATAATATCATTTAGTTAGGTTGAATCCAAAAACACAGATCTTTCTCGCGTGCTTCGTCAGTGCTTCAACCCCTCATAGCTCACTTGCGTTACATCACCTGTCCTTCCTCCCCTATCTTTAGCGTCCTAAAAGTGAAAGTCAGTTACCTTTTGTGCTAGAGAGTTTGTGTTCTTATTTATCTCGTATTTTAGTTAGCTCTTTGCCAGGTGTGAGGTCTGTGTTAAAGTTATTTCGTAGAAGTATTGTTGTTACTTTGCCCATTGTGACCGAGCTTAGGATCGCTCAGTTCTTTTGAGTATAGCCATCTTTTTGTAGTTAAGCTTTTTTCCTTGGGAGTTCATTGCGAGTAGTGCTAGGATGTCTTCGAATAGGTCACCTGTTGGGATGATCAAAAACGCCGGCGAGTGTGCGGTTCTCCGAGCCCGCATCGCCGAGTTGGAGAGAATCCTGCGGGAACTCCAGTCTAAGGTTGAAAGAGTGGTATGCGTCCCGAAGGTGGATGGAAATTTGGGTCGCTCTTCGAAAGTTCGCCGCGCCCTACGGGCTGCACGAGTTCGCTCGATTGCTAACAGTGGCTGGACGATCGAGAGTTTGCCTGAAGGTCCGTCTTCCGATGAAGGGGCAGTACAACTCCGTAAACAGGAGGTCTGGAGGGTCGTGTCTCGGAGGAGTGGAGGTAAGGTCACTCTGAAGCGTGGTTCAGGAGATGCTTTGGCACCTCCCATTCCCGTTTCGAACAGGTACCAGTTGCTTTCGGATGGAAATTCCGAGGTGCCTGACGTGCCTACTCCTACTCCGAGACCGGCACCTAGGAAGAGTCGTCAGAGTGGGAAGGGGGGGATTGTAGTGATAGGTAGTAGTAACGTCCGCCGTGTTATGGTCCCTTTGCGGGAAAGGGCAGGCCATGAGGGTATAAGCCACCGTGTAACGTCATGGTGCATTCCAAGTGGCGGTGTTCCGCAGGTGACGCAGGCGGTTGGTGCGGCGGTCCGGGGCACGAAGTGCTCAAGTCTGCAGATTGTGGCCCATGTCGGCGTTAACGACGCCATGGACCGTGGATCCGAGGAGATCCTGCGTTCCTTCAGGGAACTGGACTCCGAAGTGAAGCGGGTAAGTCGCGACGAAGGGGTTGACATGACGCTTGCAATTTGTACTCTTGTCCCGAGGATCGATCGTGGACCCCTGGTTTGGAGCCGAGTGGAGGGCATAAACCAGAGGTTGCGTCGCTTCTGCACGGACATTGGAGCCTCCTTCGTCGACCTTCGGCCGGCAATCCGATCGTGTCGGACCCCTCTGAACCGTTCTGGTGTCCATTACACGGCCGAGGCAGCTAGCTGTGTAGCGAGTAGCATACTCGATCACTGTAGACCTTTTTTAGGATAGAGGGTAGGGCAGAGAGTAGGTCAGCTAATGGGTCGAATCAGGTACCATCGCGAACAATATTTAATAGAAAAAATATCCAAGAAATGGTTAAGTCTAAAGAGAACAGTAAGAGGCCAGTTTCAAAAAATAGCAGTAATGTAACTTTGAATATACCTAAGAAAGCGAGTTGTAATGAGAATACACATTCCGGGAATACGCTCACTGATAAATCCTTTTCTGTCGTGGTAGTAAATTGCCGTAGCTTAAGGAATAAAGTAGCTGACTTCTACCATCTAATTGAAACTACTGACGCAGACTTAATTATAGGGACGGAAAGTTGGTTGTGTAACGAAATCGCAGATAATGAAGTATTCCCAAAAAATTTCACAGTTTATAGAAAAGATAGAGTGGAAAGGACCGGGGGAGGAGTTTTTATTGCAGTGAAGGATTGTTATATTAGTAGGAGGGAGTCATTTTCCGACGACCAGGTAGAAAGCGTATGGTGCTCCATTCAAAATCCTAAAGCAAAAACAATCTATGTGTGCGCATATTACAGACCACCAGATACCCATATAACCTCAATATTAGAACTAGAAAGTCAACTCAGTAAATTAACCACTCAAAAAAACGACTGTCATATTATAATCGGTGGGGATTTCAATCTTCCGTCCATAGACTGGGACACGTACAGTTTTATCACTGGGGGGAAAGACAAAGACCTTTGTGAGTCACTCCTGTATACATTCACATCTCACTCACTACATCAATTAGTCACTGCTCCAACTAGAGGGAAAAATACACTTGATCTTTTAGCGACAAATATTCCACACATGGTTGTAAACATAGGTACGGATAAGGGAATAAGCGACCACAAGATAGTTAAAGCTAATTTTTCCGTGAGCATGATCAAGAAACATAATCCACAAAGAAAAATCTACTTATATAATAAGGCTGACTACGAAGGTATGAAACGAGAGTTACAAAAGTCATTTACTAATTTTCAAAAAATAAGTATCAACAGTAATACTGAGGTTTTGTGGAATACTTTCCTCAACGTTACACGATCAGTAGTTAGCAAATACATACCAAGTAAATGGAAAAGAGCCAATGCAGAGCCTAGGTGGTATAACGCGGAGGTTAGAAAAACATTAAAGCACCAAAGAACATGTCATGCTAGGTTAAAAAGGGCAAAAATTAACAAATCCTCTGAAGAACTATACACAGTCACCGAAAATTACAAAATATCTAAACTCTTAGCAAAAAAAGCGTGCCGAAGGGCGTTAGCTGATTTCAAAAGTAAATTACTGGGAGAACAATTGAACGATAATCCCAAGGCATTTTGGTCGTATGTTAGGGACACTCAAGGAAATAAATCAACAGTACACACGCTTAAGAATATCAAAGGGGAAAAGATAACCAACAGTCTACAAAAAGCCAATTCGTTAAACTCATTCTTCAAAAGCATTTTCAGTACTTATACACCACATCTTTTCGATCCGCAGCCAGTTCGTTCCCAAACATGTATGCCTGAAATTATTATAAATTGTCGCGGCATAGAACAGCAGCTAAAAAATATTAACCCCAACAAATCCCCCGGTCCAGATCAAATACCTGCTCGCGTATATAAAACAATGGCATCAGACATAGCGCCTTACTTAGAATTAATATTTACCAAATCTTTAGTAGATCATGTAGTGCCTAAGGACTGGAGAGTAGCAAATGTCACACCTATATTCAAAAGCGGCGACAGGGAAGACCCTAGTAACTATAGGCCTATTTCTCTCACATCCATTTCCTGTAAGGTATTTGAACACATAATCGTAAGCTCCATTATGAGTCATTTAGATAGGGAGGAATTGTTAATAAATAACCAACACGGATTTCGAAAGGGTAGATCTTGCGAAACCCAATTGGCCCTCTTCGTTCATGACATCTTGCTCTCGGGTGAAAATAATGTCCAAGTTGACGCGATATTCCTCGATTTTAGGAAAGCTTTTGATAAGGTACCTCACGTTAAGTTGCTCTCAAAACTAGAAGCATATGGAATAGATAAAAACATTATTAGTTGGATTAATCAATTCTTACATGGGCGGGAACAAAGGGTTGTCATAGACGGTATCATGTCAAACACAGTTAGCGTTACATCGGGTGTTCCTCAGGGAAGTGTAATTGGTCCACTTTTATTTCTCTTGTACATTAATGATATTAGTAACGTCGTTAAAAGTAAGCTTAGACTCTTCGCAGACGACGCGGTTGTGTATAGGGATATTAACAATTCCGAAGATAGCGACTCGTTAACAATCGACCTACTTGCTATTCATGCTTGGTGCGAAAAGTGGCAGATGGAACTAAACATAAAAAAGTGCGTAGCAGTCAGCTTTTGGAAAAAGAAAAATTGGCCATTTAGGGCATACAGAATTGAAAATACAGAAATTATTCACGCCGAGTCTGTTAAGTACTTAGGAGTCACAATTAGTCACGACCTATCTTGGGGAAAACATATTAGGGAAATATGCGGTCAAGCATATAGGAAGCTAGGCTTTATCAAGAGAGTACTCGGAAAATGTGATGAGAAAGTGAAAGAACGTTGTTATTTTTCAATCGTTAGGCCTCATCTGGAATATGCTGTTAGTGTATGGGATCCATACGAAACGGGCTTGATATCAGAGTTAGATCGCGTACAGCGAAGAGGAGCTAGGTTTGTGAAACGATGCTACGATAAGTTGGCTAGTGTGTCTGGACTGTTAGAAGAATTAGGATGGGAATCGCTATCACAGCGTAGATTAAATTATAGGCTTAACCTCCTAAATAAATTTCAGGAAAATCATTTTACTGACGACGTAAAAAACATACTATTAACCCCTTCGTACTACGGCAGATTAGATCGCGCCAATAAAATTAGAGAGCTAGATTGTAGAACCGATAGGTATAAAATGTCATTTTTTCCGCGTACCATTCGGGACCATAACAGCTGTGATCGTCGTCATGAATAGTTCGAGTATTGACAATAGGCAGGCAGTTAATCTTTCTCATTATATTCTCCTCTTTCTTATTTATGCATGATGTAAATAATGATGTTCTTATTTATGCATGATATTTTGAATCTGTAGTAGTAGTCTTTGTATCCCTTGCATGTTAGAACGATTGGAGATACAATGTTTCTTGGGTATTAGATTTGTAATTGGCGCTTTGCATGTGTGGTACGCGGGTTTTTAATGTAATGTCGGTGTTCTACCATATCATTCATGCATGCCTGGTGCGAAAGCACCCCCTGCCACACACCCTTTGGGTGGCTTGCAGGGTATGACGTAGATGTAGATGTAGATGATGCCCATAATTCTTGCTCGTGACCATAATGGTTCACTATCACATGATACTAGAAAGCTGTCATGGTGGTAAGCATCCTCAAATTTGTGCTGGGTCAAGTATCGTGCAATAAGGGCTTTACTCTCGCGAGGGAGATTTACATATTGGGTTACAGATCACGTGGAGAAGATGCGATTTGCATTCCACTTCGTACCCTCCTTCGTATGTCCTCCGACGGGAGAATGAATGGGGTGAGCCCTGGCGGTGATGGGAAAAGACCCTCGTCGCACCCTTTAAACGACCGGTCGCAAAACATGGTCCGTGGCAACGCACCACGTGGCTTTTTAAATTACCTCACAAGCAAATGCGAGTTAAGAGGGGTTCAATCACATCCTTTTCGCCACAATGTGCATCAGAATCACCAAACAGCTTCTTGGGTGATCTGGGTTGAGAAAATCGATTATTAATAAGAATGAAAATAACAATTTAAGGACATACACCAATTGACACGAACTAAGGAATAACCACCAGAATTTATTTTGTTGGACAGGAAAAATTGCTGACTTCAGTTTCTTGTGGACGTTCACCATTTCTCACTTCGAAATCTCTTCGATGCCGTATAACCACTGCCTCATCTACTCTCGAGAACTTTCAAATCCGCGGAGTCCTTTGCTTAGCTTTCTTAAAAATGCATGAAAGCGCCGTATCATGAAAGTCAGGGGTGGTGATCCTTTATTGAATACATTGATGAAATAAAATAGAGGAAGGTTAAACCTTCTGATTTGGTCTTATGATTCATCGTAAGGCCAACTATCTTGCTGTGAGCACGGCCCCTGAACCAACGTAGCGCCTGCCCTCTGGACCACCAAATGAAGTGGCAGATCATGGTGACATGAGCAGACCCTTGCCCTGTGTTGGAAATAAACTATGAGATCTGAGGTCCCAAAAACTCTCTCGAATCAGGTGCGCATGACTGTATTCCAGTGATTTTCATCTCAATTTGAACCCTAAAATCTCTGCCATCAATGGGCACCTCGCTTCCGGCAAGTGCTTGCCTACCTACCTACCTTCTTAGAAGCTGTGCATGTTAGGCATGTCATTTTCCAATGGAATGGGGTTGGTCTTTAGTTGGTGGCAAGTCATGTCGTCCTAATGACCCGGATTCGGATACCGGTTGTGGCTGAGATTTTTTCTATGGAGTTTTTAATTGAGTGTCATTAAGTGAAAGCACTTTTCGGGCGCAGATTAACGGCCTTCAAAGGGACGTAAAAGAGCGCATGTCGTTTGTGGTTGAGCTATCCCGGCACCGGATTATTCACCATTCTCTCACTCTTCAATATTCATGTCTTAACTTATATACCCACTAATCTATCTTCGTATCCTCTCTATGGCAAATGATGACTGCTGTTAGTCACCTGCCACAAAAAGTGCGGATGCCATAGTGTGGGAGTTTGGAGTGAGAATCGGATGCGGTGAAAGTAAAGGCTAAAAGGCCAAGAGGCAATAATAGATAATATTTTGTTGGACAGAAGGGCGAGCAGAAGAGAAATAAGAAACTGAGGTGCTTACTACAGGCGTAGCTATGAGATGAAAAGAGATACTCAATCTACATATTATTTTCACCCGTTTCGGCCTCGTCGGGTTATTTGCTATCTTTTCACCTGAAGTAATTGGTCAGGCCTCTCTAGCCGGCGGAGGGCGACTAACAGCCCATGTTTAGAACTAGGAACATAAACGTCGATTTTGAGAGATAAATTTGTTTATGATAAGTTACAAGCTTCTCTGATTTCCAGAATAGAAAGTGCAGTGGTGCAGTTACTCGGCAAGGAATGTAATTTGCCGAACATTAAGGCATAGACTAGTATCAAAGAAACATTTTTTTCACACATTGTATGTGTGGTTTTCCTATTTTTTTACGTTAAAAGAACGGAAAACCGCTTATCCTCTTATCTTTCCTCAGTAATTAAAAAATACTGTCGAGCGTGAATTTCAACTCACGCTAATCTGTTATTTGAACGACTCGTTATATGTATGGCCAATTATGCAGTTTAAAATTAGTCAAATAAGGAAATATTAAGGTTTATGTTTCAAATAAGTCTCAGCCTGAACTTTATGTCTCACAAATTTACACGACCTTTACCATATCGAAGGAGCCAGCGTTACTAGCTTTTTTGGACTTTCTCACATTCAGATCGCTACAGAATTATGTTCAATAGCATCTTACGTTGGCAGTCTATTAAACAGATTCCGTTTCTGGACAATCAAATCAATCTGGTATTCCATTCAAACTGAATTAAATGGTGTTACAAAACTTAACCAAATTTATGGATTAGTCTATAAATTTTAATTGCTCAAACTTAAGGAAACAATCTTGTAAATTATTACCACCAACTGATGAGACTGCAAATATTTTTTCTCGCTTTCTGCATCAACGCTGCACGTTGAATTTATTTTTTAAAATTATTTAAGAACAAAAAAAAAATAAAAAAACAGGGCAGAGCTCTTGTCACGCGTTTTTTTAAATAATTGGTTGCCTCGAAAGGGTGTAAGATTTTTTAGGATAATTCTAAGGGTTTGCTATGGTTGATTCTTGGAGACCTCTAGATGTGATTTGCGACTCCCGAGGTATTAAACTCAAAAAAAATTTTTACCGCAGGTGAAGGAAACCATTGTTGATTTTTTCCGTGCACTGTGCATCTCATTGCGCAGTTGCAGTGTAATCCGCATGGGAGGATGAGCGGTGTTAGTCAGTCAGCGGCATGAATATGCGTATAAATCGCATCTCCACCACTTGGTCTAAAATGCCTGCGGATGGCAGTGAGGGCGCGCAAAGGGAGTTCCTCGGTCCCATTAGAGAGGGGGCGGGCGGGGGCAATACGGGGCGGAAGGGATGAAGCAAGCATTGCTCTGCCCCCTCCGACGTCTGCGACCTGATTTTACGCTGCCCGTTGCACTGCGTGGAACTGTTAATGAGGCTCAATCCCCGTCTCTCGAACCCCTTTCCCATCCTTGCCCTAGTGTCCCAATGATAATGCCCCACCCACACATTTGGAGTGTCACGCTTTCTCGTAAATTGTCCGCCGTGCATACCTACGCTTCTAATGTCTATGACTCGAGGATCGGTTTGGTGCGGTGGTGGAAGTGCCGACTTCTCATCCCGGAGTCATCCCGGCTGCGAATACCAATAGTTGCGCGAGTTTGGACGTGGAATCATTTATCCGTCCGTCTTGGGTGTCGCGAAGGGCGCACTTGAAATGCAGCGCTCCATCCGTCGAATGGCACCTGAAACTTTGGAAAAGTCGGCATTTTTCGTTAAGAGTTGGCTAAAGGCGATGTCAGGCTTCCCTCCTTTCTTCCCCCTCTCTTTAAATAACTCTGCTTTTAGAATCTCACTCACTTCGCTCACTTAAAAGCGGCGTTGGTTGAAAGAGGGCCTGGCGTCATTTCCATTCTTTCTGTGGACCAGGGACTTATTCCTTCGAATACATTTCTTTCTTCAGTAATTCTCGTTATTTGGATACTGAATCACTCAACATGTGCTAAACTTTACCATCTAATTAGGCAATCATCTTAAGTTGATGGTTATGCAAAGGAGTCCGTAACCTGCCAAATAATTTTTTCTATCTGAGAGAACACTTCGATTAAATTTTCAACCTTAAATAAAATATGTGAATTCATTCGTCAAATAATTAAGAAAAAGAATTGTTATGCACTAAATATGAAAGATACTGAACTTTGAAAGACCATGTGCGTGACTCATTTATCATTGGGGCTGTACAGAATTCCATTTAACTTTCAATGTTCCACATTTAATGTGAAAATTATATGATAGAGACGTGCGCATGTCGTTTTAAGCGAAATCAGCTGCATGTATGTGTAACGATAAATCTTCAATGTGATATTTCGCTCAGAAACACTTTGGTAACCTTTAGCATTTTCATTGATTTTTACGGCCTAATCGACTGATAAGTACTGATATATATTCGTTAATGTGGTGTCAAAAGACATTGTTTCTTCTATTTGTTCTTAATCAATTTCAATATCAATCAAAATTAGACTCAATTCATCGTAAATTTACGAACTCCATCTAATAATGAAGATAAGTCACCAAAGGTAGACTGGCAATAGTCTGGCGTTACTTTTGATTTCTTTGACGCCATAGTAACCTCGTCATCTGCGTGCTAGACGTCAGCTGACACCAGCTGATTAATAATCCTTGCAATTGAATGGATAACGGCGCAGGGTATGTTTGAATACTTTTAGGACTTGAATTTTAGTGTTGGCATCACTTGGAGAAATTTCTTATCTCCTATTATCTCTGATCTTGTTCATGAGCAAGCAATGGAGAGGGATTCTGCAATGCATAGGTATCCGAAATAAATGTCGATGAATATTCAGGTTCATATCCTAGCGCAGTGGTTTCTAACCTCTTATACGCCCCACACCCCTTAAAAATTTTATTTTATTCCCGCCCCCCTCAAAGTGACATCCTGTATCACTGGAAGTAATACTTAATTTCAGAGTTAAAATGATGGTGATCAAAGCGGATTTTATGATCAATTTTTAGTAATACTTATGCAAAAAAGGTAGGTGAAACTAAGCAAATTGAAAACAATTAAAACTTGTATAAACCACCCTCAAAATTAGACGTAATATCATCAAGTACCCGAACTGGGGACAGGTGATTCGGCTCACGCCGCAGGATTACAACTTCCGCCCTGGTGTCAAGCTTTCGCTTATGACCGGGGCTAGGAAGAGGTGGAAGGAAAGGATGGGTAGGGAAGGTTGGCGGAACCGCAGCCCCTTCGAGGCCGACACCAATGAGGCGGATAGAGGTCAAAAGGACCTCAATTGGGCCTCCGCCTCCCCGAAGTGCTCGTATTAGTCTGGTTCCCCCAAACAACAGAGACGAGTTACCGTCGGCTTCGCTTTCGCGAAATACCTACCACACATCTCTGTGAACCGAGAGAGCCCGTTGCCCAAATTTTTGGGATGAAGTGTCTCTCTGACTCACTTTACGGGTTGACGCCGTGTGGTCTGCCGGAGTACGTCCTCGAGGCGGGGGTCATGGAGGGTCAAATCGGACCAATTTAGGTCAAAGCGTGAGTACATCCCACCTCTCAGCAGTCCTCGTCAACCCCTACCTGAACCGAAATAGAGGTCCTTTTGACCTCTATCCGCCTCATTGGTGTCGGCCTCAAAGGGGCTGCGGTTCCGCTAACCTTCCCTACCCATCCTTTCCTTCCACCTCTTCCTAGCCCCGGTCAAAAGCGAAAGCTTGACACCAGGGCGGAAGTTGTAATCCTGCGGCGTGAGCCGAATCACCTGACCCGAACTGGGGACAGATGAATAGGATTCCATTCTAATCCCGATTAATTCTGCTGGTTTGGCGTACTATGAGGGAAAAGTTTCCCAACCAATGGAGTGACGCCAATATAGCTCCGGCGGAAAATTGACTTCCATCTTCAGATGGCATATTATTCCTTGGTCTCGGCCACGAGGAGGTCAATCCGAACACATTCAAGTAAGGTGGTGGACTCATTGTCTAATACAGTGGCAGTGTGCTGGCTGCTTGCCTGCCCCGAGCGTAATTCGCGCTGGCCACCAGAATGGAGGCACATTAGAATACCTTGTATGCATTTTAAACGTTCAATATAACTCTCTCGTACGCCTCAACCAAAATCAAGTGATGATATATGATATTCTTTGGCGAATATCTGTGGACCACAGGCAGCATATCGCTAATGGATTCACGACAGTTGACTGGTAGGTTAGATGAGATGCGTATTTGAATGCATTCGCAATTTTGCAATGCAATTTTGGAGAACTTTATTTTTTGCACGAGGATATCAAAAAAATAATTACAAATCCGGAAAAGAAGAGAAAAATCTATAAGATTTTTTTAGACAGGCTCAGCTGTCTCTTCGAATTTGAGGTCAATATTCGACTAGAAACACAGTATATTGCTGGCTGAAATGTTACAGGGAGGGATGAAACGTAAGACGATGTCAACACGACACAAAAGCTGAGATCAAGATACGTGTCTTGAAATAATGGAAACAATACTCGAGAACACTTTAAAGGCAATCATATTACTGTTGGCGGGGTGGCTGTGATGAAGAGGACATTAAACTTAAATTCTGCAGCCGCGCAATGGGAAATTGCCTCTATGAAGCTGGCACGAGATATTTAAATCCAGTAACAAACCTAGCGGTAAAAAAATTAAAATTATACGGCAAAGTTGGATTTTGCTCACTCTTTTATGGATTTATACCGATTACATTAGAATATCGTTGCTTTCATGTGATGGTAGATTAAGAGGAGGGCGGAGGGAGGCCGTAATACCTGGCATGATGGAAAAAAATGTGGGCCTCGAGTTATTCAATACCCCCTGCACCTCCGGAAAAAGCAAACCTCCCCACTCCTCAAACAACGACCCCAAAACGCCCATACTTTCATTGATGGCAAAAGATAAGTTATGTTAAGAGTGTAAAGGTTAATAAATAGAGAAAAAACGCAATTCAAGGTAAGTATAATAGAAGTAATTGGAAGTAATTATGAGAAAATTTCCTTCCATATAAACTAAAACGGTACTACTTTTGTTTTTTAAGTGTGCCCCCAAAAACGTAATAAGGAATAAGAAGACTTGAGCAAATAAGTCTGCATTTTGGGGATTAATTTCTACCACCGAGTTGGGACTGCTGTTAAGAACACAGCCTAGAATCTCGACTAACGATTACGTTGGAATCCTTCGCATTTATACCTGGAGAGTTGGACACCGGGTGGATCCTCGGACAATACCTAAGTACAAGAGGAAGAGTGAAGCATAGGTGGAAATGGAAAGGAAATAATACGGAGGAACTATGGCGAGAACGAAATAGCTCAATGAAACGTTTCAAATGCATAAATGGTAATCTGCTATTCCTCATTTCTTGTGGCCAGCGACGATTACGCTCTGGGCGAGGAATCGTTATTTGTCACCCGCTATCCAGGGAGTGAACTGGAGAACCGTTATTTCCCAAGCAACGTAAATGAACAAACAGGGTAAAGAAAGCAATTGTATGTTTAGAGATATTTTTCTTTGTCTCCTTTTCCGTCTTAATCATGGTTTCCATTGATGGACTGTACCCCTCTCTCTGGAAAGTATTATTTGGGAGTCTGTAATCGCATCTCGTCTGTTTCTTTCCTGGTTATTCGCAGCAATAGCCCCTTGACTGCTCAGATATTTTTTATGATATGCTGATTTGGGTAAATGAATAGCATACTACTAGTGATAGGACTAGGTAAAATCTAATGAGGATCACTTTTAAAGCCGTGGTAGATTTATGGTAATATATGCGTTAACATTACCTGTAAAAAACGCTCAAATACTTAAGTGCATGGTTTCTTAGCTGTAATTTGGCCACTGTATCTTCTTATCTAGTCCGTCTCCCGAGAGACAAACTCCCATTCAAAGGGGACCGTTCGAAAAAAGACTGCGGAAATCTATTGTCGGGATTGGCTACAGAGCCCTCCAGTTTATCGTCAAAAATCGACCCTTTATATAAGCCCTCGGTGGTTGGGACTGGAAAATGAGGGAGTGATAAAGAGAGCGGTGGGAGAGATGGATTATCCGTAATTGCGCCTACTTTCTCCCGGGAGACTCAGCATCCAGACCGCAGCCCTCGAAAATAAGCCTACGTCCCCGGTTCCCTAGGCGACCAGTGGATGGTTGAACAGCAGCGCAGCGCCCGCCGCGAGGCGTCAATCTCCCTCAGGGCGTCACATCCGTCGCTTTCTCGCGGCCAATCACCGCGATGGGCGTCGCTCGCTCTCTAGGGAGTGAAAAATCACCCCCCCCCCCCGGATCATTGAGGGCTGAAGATTGAGATGAAGCGCATTGATTGGCAATCCCAGCACTCTTCTTGAGTGCTTGACTGACTGCCTCTTGTGTATGCATAAGCAGTGTAATCGCCTCGAATTTATGTCACACATTATCAATATTGACATATTAATGTGGTCGATCATAAGCAGTCAACAGTCCTTAGATTGATTTCCCCGCTCTGCACCCAACTCTCTTTTAACCTAACCGCATCTCTTTGAGGATAACCGCATCGCTCTTTCCTAATACCTCACTTAAGAATATTGCACCTATCCCTTCATGCAATTCCACATTTATTTTCTTGTCAATTCCTCTAATTAGTTTTCTCTCTGTAGTTGTTTTGATGAGGCTTGTTTCGCTTGGAATGATTCCAATGAGTTGGCTTTTTCTATTTTCAAAGTTTTCATAGAGAATTGAGTGAGAAATGAAAAGTAAGCTATTTTTTTACAACCGCATGTTTTAAACAAGGCTACCATCGTCGATTCTTCGGTCACGTGGTCCCATTCCTAAATGGCATTGAACATGCTTACTCATTGGCTGTATTTACTACTGTTAGATAGGCTATTATCTTGGACGCACTCTAATCTTCATCTTTTACTTCTAAACTTCAACTTCACATCTCCAATATTAGATTAGATTAGATTGAAATAGATTTATGATGCTTCTAATCTTCTCAATACCGCTCCCTTTACTGTCCAAGCTTCCCTGATATGAATGAACGTGCCTTAAATATGATTTTCCAAGTGCATTCCTGCTGGGATATATTGCCTCTTACTTTTATATGCATGCTTCAGAGTAATATATCAAATCAATGATTCATATTTTTTGCGATACTAAACAAATTCCCATGAGAAACGTATGAATATTTATCGATATTTGTAGCCGAGATAAAACATATCTTTATTTTTCATTTGACGTCATCTCTGACGTGATAAGAGTCTTTCCTTACAGAGCGTTGCGCGCGAGACACTCCATATATTTGGAGTTGCAATCGGTGGTGATGCGTGGAACTTAAAGACAAGTGGTTGAGAGTCCGATTTCCTTTTCTCAATCTGAAGTTCACGGCCTTTAACTTCTTTACATAGATTCGTGTTCTTTTCCTTGACCTATCTTTTGCTGGCGTGCATTCTATGATCCTGATTCTATGATCCTCTTCCATTTCTATTAATTCTTCCGCACTGCCAAAATTATCAATATCTATAAAATGCATGGCCGATGGTCATCGTATAAAGCTAATAATAGGTAAAGTTGATTTGTGGATTCGAGACATAGTTGAAGGATAAAAAACTTGGTTGGAGTCTAAGTCTTGGGTTGCCCGCAAAGGGTTGGATCAACCTTGGAGTAGAGATTGAAACGTCAGACGGGGGTCGACCGTCGGCTGTCCTTAATTTAGCCAATTTAATCAAACACTTTGTAATTGTTCACACTTTTTAAAAATAAGATTGGCCGATTTCGAAGTTGTACCATCATTGAAAAAGTTTTTCATGTTTTTCGAACTCTGATGGTGAACTCACATTGAGCGCCGTTAGACTCAATGAAAGAAGGGTGGAATATTACAATTTTAGACAACATTCTTGAAGCAATGGCGCACTGAATCTTGTTTCCGCCCCTTCTCCGTTGCAGATGAACAAGGTGGAGGGTGGTGGGGGCGAGGACGGGGGCGAGGAGGAGGAGAGGGGCGGGGAGGGAGGCAACGAGAAGAAGGTGGACGGGGAAGGGGCGGCGCCCGACGGGAAGGCAGCGGCGGCGGGGCTGACGGTGCTGCACAGCCCCCAAGGGGCCGGGGGCGGCGTGGTGGTGCTGGACGGGGGCGGGGACGTCGGCGAGGTGGGGGCAGAGGACGAGCGGGAGACGTGGGGCAAGAAGGTGGAGTTCCTATTAGCGGTCATCGGATTCGCCGTCGACCTCGGGAACGTCTGGAGATTCCCATACATCTGCTACCAGAACGGCGGTGGTAAGTGTCCATGTCCTCGTTACGGGACCTTTCCATTAAATATGTTGAAGCTAGTGCACATTGGAACACATCAGTTAATAAAGCGCTACCAAAAGACGCTAAATGGAACGATGTGCGCTGGTGAAATGTTTTGTAGCCTGCATGTAGGTAGTATTTTGTGGGTGAACAATAGTCATGCCCGAATTTTATATGAAGTTGCTGACTTCGCTCCAAATGGCATTTAAAACGTAAGATTTTATTATCACTGAGTGATTTAGAATTTCACAATATGCAAGTTTTACGCCTTTACTGAAAACCAACAATCTTTGCAAGAATCACGGATGCAATTATCGGCGTTCATTTGTTGTTTATCGCAACTCAACTTTGCTCCCAATCTTTTTTGACTTACGCATGTCAAGTGCGCAGTAGAGTCTGTATAATGAATGGGAGGCAAGTGCGCTGTTGTGCTGCGAAGTGATTAGTGCAGTGGAGCGAATGGATGGGAGCCTCTATTCCCATGCACCTTACCGCCACAATGTCCATTTCCCGAAATTAATCATTCGGCTAACATTCAGGTACCCGCTGTTTACATGATGATGCATTTTTCCTGTAAGCTCATGATATGCAGTGTTCTGTAGCGGCCGTGTGTTGAGTTGTTTTTTCATTCTCAGAAATGGAAAATCTTAATGTGAAGGGATTGGATCTTGTGATGTAATAGATTGCTCATCTGCCATGAGAATTGCACTCGGGCACCGAGGCGTGCTTTACTGGCGACATGACTTGTAAATTGAAAGATAGCCAATCATCAGTTACTTTGTGTAACTTGAGGAATTTTATTTTACAGGAAGGTATTTATATCTCTTTTTAAGATTCAGACTTATCTACATTTCGCCGAGCATGGACAAAAAATTGAGTTTTAACATTTTTAATAGATAACTCTGACCATAACTATGATAAATTTTTCAAAATATCTTTCGAAGAAATTCTTTCTCTTTTAAATTTTGGGAAGGAAGGCATATCAATGCAATCACTTTAAAGCAATTATCATCGATAGATATCTACAGCAGCGTTTAGTTCAGGCTCGGATCAAGGCGGTGAATGGAGTTGGAATTATTAGCCGAGCATGTATTCGGCTGTAAGTTCTGTACTGGCCTGGGTCTTTTCTGCGAAATGGAATTGGCAACTAGCACTTGCAGTAATATGTGGTTAAAAAATAGGTCAAAAAATGAATGATGGCACCCGTCACCTTGGATTATCTCGTAAAAAAACCTAGAAATGAAATTTCACTTGCAAATGATTGTTAACCAGGTCACCCAGGAGCATAATAACAGTTATTTAGCCAAATAATTGCAATTGAATTGATATGCATTCCAAACAGCCCTCACGAAGCTAGCAAACCCAGACCTAGAGGACGCCATGACGGATTAGTTCGACAAGTACGGAAGGCTAGTGAACCTTTACTCTTGGCGTTGGCCCATAGCAGCCGTTTAGTACATGTGAAGTTGAAACCTGTGGTCCCTTCCTGAAGTTGGGAAGCATTTAGTTCGGCCGGGTCGCCTCAGGTTTTCTTAAATCACGACACAAGACACGATGACAGAGGTTTTGCGTTGCTGCGATGCTCTGATTGCCTCACCAACCGGACTGCTCTTGGATTCGCAGCTGCGGGGTTCTTCCTCTTTGAGTTCTCATCGCGGAATATAGGGAACAGGAGGACCAACACATTTTTCCCTGTAATCCTTAGTTTTCATAAATCAACCTAGCGTACTCTGTCGACGCAACGCCTTAATGGCACGTGTTTAAACAACGGCCTTTTCACACCGCTTGAACTGCGATTTTTATTATATTTAAGACTGTAATAGGATTTTCACGCGACAGCTGTTGTAAATAAAATGACGATTCTCTAAAACAAGCAGTGCGATAACTATTCTAGACACTGAAAGCTATATTGGCATTTTTGAGTAAGTGTCTGTCTTTCCTTGTATCAGGATGTACTCTGGTTTCTGAAAAACACCGTGTCAAGTTTTATCGTGCAGTTGCGGGCTTGATTGGAGAGATTTTGCTTAGAACGGAAAAGTTATTCTTATCATTATTTTGCTTACAATAAGAGACCGGAATAATTTTCATGAAAAATATCTTGGAGGTGATTATAAAAAGTTATATGATTTTTTTCCTGCAGCACTTCGCTTTGTGGTCTTATAAGCTGATTGCCTCATTCCTGCATGATTCCTTTCTTAACATCCCTCATAATTCGCTTGGTGTATTCCATCCGCGGCCATTCTCGGTGTTTCCATAAACCCTGGGGAATGATAAATAAGCATTATTATTAGTTTTCAGTTCAGAATTTTTATAATGGTATATTGTCGCTTGTTTAAGTTGTAAATCACTTCTCTGGTATTTGGAGTAAAAACTAAACTCAATCCCTGACTCTCTGTAACTCCAAGCCTCTCTAATAATCTAATACCATTCATTTATACGTGGCCTATAAATTCAGATTACACAGTTGTTGAATGGCATACGTCTCGCGTAGCACTGATTCCGAGGCGTGATTCCATCGTTGTCTGGCTGGATGATTACATAGGCATTGATAAAAGAATCACCGTCCCTAATGCGACTGGCTCATTCAATTTCAAATAGCGCTGAAGCTGGGACTTCCAGCAATGCAAGCGTTAGAGATTCTGGTGAAATGAAGAGAACACAGTGAGAAGATCTCACTTGAATCTAGACCAATTTGCTAAACGCCGCCCATTGTGACCTTGGTCTCTCTGCACGGGGTCCGATCACCAGAAATCACTATTCCGTTTCAAGTTCTTTGAATAAATTTCTCTGCTGCAAGAAATCTTAAACCTAATTCAACGACAATTTTCTAAACTCTTTAATTTAAACATGAATGGCATTCGTAGAAATTGTCACGAGTTAAAAATTCGACCTGGACATGGAAAAAACCGCGACCTTTTTCTGGGCCACTGCGCAGACCACTACGCTACCCAGGCAGATGGTTATGGCATAACCAGGACACGCACTCAGATATTCATTCTGCGTTTCCTAAAATATCATAGTTTTACATAATTCTTCGAAGTAATTCTCCAGTTCATGAAGAACATTTATCCGGATACAAGGTGCATAACATATTTTGGTTCCCTTTACATTTTTGGCGAACATGAATAGGGTCCTCTAGCGAACTACATGAAGCATCAACGACACCCAATTGCATAAAATCTTTGGTAAGCTTCGTCAACAGCTCGGGGATAACGCAGTGTTCTTAGGTCAGTGAATGTTGAAAGAAGGCATGAAAAAGATGTTGCTGAAATATAGCAACTATGCCAGTAAATAGTGTGTTTTATTACAGCCAGTGATTTTCCAGCGGTGAATTGTGCAGTATGCCCTATTTCATGCGTGGTTTCATTCGACACTGATCACAATTATACGCAACGATCAGCACGACACATCATTATTAAGTACTTCTTTGCAAGGGTATGATACTAAATTGAAACAAGTTAAAGGGCTGAAATCTGCCCTAGATTTCCGATCTCACGATGATTTTCGATTCGATGGACAATTGTTTTCCTTCGGAGGCGTTTTCATTAGAGATATTTCTAATGCAAATATGGAAGGGCACAATTTATTATGGGATATTTCATAATTCAAATATCGCGCAATGGCTCAACTTCATGGTAAACCCATTGCTGTGTTCGTTTTGTAAGAGACTATTCTATTGGCTTCATCATGGTGGGTGTTTAAAGATCATTTTTCTGAGATAATCATTTGAAACTGCTGCAAGGTGAGAGAGACAACTTTTACCGAAAATGTTAATTGCAGTTAAACCGTTCCAACTGATTACGGGTCATACCTGTGACTCAGTACGCATTGTCTGTGATTAACTGCGGGTTAGAATGATTTCTGTTGAATTATTGCTGCTATTATATTTCCATTGCTATGGAGTTGATTCTGCGTCCTCACGTCGCTTTCCTCTTCATCATTTCAGCGTTCTACTTAGCTAATTCCATGTCACCTGAATCTCTACTCTTCCCCACCATCCGAAAATGTAAAACCAGCAGAGACAAATTTGGAAAAACTCGAATTAAATTAATAATTTTCAAAAATAGAGAAAATGAATTAGACTTACATTAATGTAAGCTTAAAACAAAATTTGGGCATGGTGTTATGTGCCCTTAAGGATTTAAAGAAATAATTATGATGCTAAGAGAAATAATATTGATTTCAGTTGTAAGAAAGCTGTGAATTATTAGCTTGTGAATGGGCCTCGATCGTAATATCGTCCTCCCAATAAGAGGCCGCTTTGGTGAATTAGAGATTAGGAGGAGAGACTGACGATACGGCCCTAATTCTGGTGAAACCCCTACCTAAAAAAATATAAGCACTATTTTCTTTTGTTACCTTAAATTCACAAAAATTCGGAGGTGGTCCCCAGAGTGGATAGGCCGCGCTGCTTCCCACGATGAATTTATGTATTTTCACAGGTCTCGTGGTTTAGTGTGTGGAGTTCCTTATATTCACTGCCGACCATCAGGTTGAGTGAGGTTGCACACACAATCCACCAATCTGCTCGCTATTGTGGAGTAGACGTGCATTTGCAAATAATTGCACGTGTCTCGGATCTCTATGGTGTGCAATGAAGACCGATAACTCGTGTTTACTACTCGATCCCGCATCAGCACATAACTGCACCCCCAAGGATTCCTACGAGAGAGCTGCGATCGGCATCCCTTTGCTGTGTCAGTGCATATGTCTTTAGAAGCAATGCGTCAGCGCTCCCATGGCAAAACCCCGGCCGCTATTAATAATTTCGGACATTTGAAAAATAGGTGAATCGATCAACCGAAACTTTTCACGGCTTAAAAAGAAGGTCTGCTCGCGTCGGGAAGTTTTCTCGTCGAAGTTGGTTCCGGAGGTGTTGGTTGTATCTCTGAACTATGGAGCTTCTGCGTATAAGTAATTGTAAACATTAAAGTAATTAAAATGAGTGATAAGAACCTGTAGAGTCTTTGATACACATGTATTTCGTCTTGGATCGAATTAAGCTGACTTAGATTTCAGATGGTCCTGATGAGTCGTTATCGGTTGATATCTCCAAAAAGACTGAGCATATCATCAGTCGGTTATATTTGGCTATAGATGTGTGAATTCTTCCAGGAAAAAATATTTTTCTTCTGCCTGACTCAAAATATCTGTGGACTGGTGTGAACTTCTCTTAAGATCTCTCAGTGCGTGGGATGGATAGAGATGATAATGAGTGCGAGTGTAAATATCACATACACGGTGGACCAAAATTTCAAAGTTTCGAAACTTAAGGTCTTGAAGCTTAATTTTTTTTCCTTTTGATACCAAAACAATGAATATGAAATTTGACGACGATCAAGCGCTGGCAACCCGTGCCGCAGGGGTGCCAAAGTTGCAAATTTTAACAGTGCAAAGTGGTCTTTTCTTTATAACCCAGTACCTATTGTATGTATCGATACCATTTTCTCGTGATAGATATACCATTTTATTTTACAAGTTTTGCGTGGTTAATAAAATCCTGCACTGCTGTTTATGTAGCCAAAACAATGGTTTAAAAAAAAGCGTGATGCCACCTGATTGCTAGGCAACACGCAAAACACACTTTTCTTGATCCTTGACGTTCCGAGTTTTTTCCCGAAATACTCCTCAGTTTTCGGGTATTCCATGTTTTGAATCAACAGAACAATAAAAGAAAGTTTGTTAATTGACATGATTAAAATACTATTAACATTATTTTAGGCATTAATACTGCAAAGGCTAACCATATGACAATAAAAAAATCTATATGGATCTTTCACTTTATAATTGTTTGCAACTAGAATTTTTCTTTATTCAACGATACTCTCCAGTAATATTGCTTTTTTGTATATGTTTTGTTATTTTGTTAAGTGTGAAACAGGATGACTGCTCTTTCAACTGCGTCATTGATAACGGTCAGAGTTTTGAATACTGGACATGTTTTTAGTACTCCTCGAGGACATGCCAGAAATAGTGGTTGTCCTCTCAAAACCTCGCCGTCACTTGCAAAATAAAACTAAGATAAAGTTCAAAATCCTCACCAAACGACTTCAACTACGTAGCTGCAGACGTGACAATGTGGTTGAGTCATTACATTTTCTCAAAAAACGCTTTCCAGCGGTTTACGGCATCTGGATATTCGACCTTATTTTCAGCACGCGACAGCGTTCGTTTTCTCCATCACCACGCTTAACCCACCAAACGCTCGTTTTCAATACCGCAATATCGTAAAAGCAATGCTCCCCATCTACCTCAAGTATAACTCGGTGTATACTTTGAATGGTGGTAGTTAAATTGAGTTGATGCAATTTTTGTTAAATTTTTGAAACCATTTCCAATTAAGCAGTGCTCACAAGCAGCAAATCTTTCTCATTCCCTCCGCTCCCCTGTCAGACAAATCAAGCCTATGTAACTCGATCTTCCCAATAGTTTTAACGTCAATTACATGTATTCTCATCATTGAAATTCGAGTACCACATGTCTGTAAGCAGAAAATCTTATTTTGTGATCGGTGGTGTTGTTGAGAAGTTAATTGGAGCAAAGCTACCAAATCAAGGGTCCAAGTTCTTCGTCGGCTCCTGCACCGCACTTGGCAAGTAAAAAAGTGAGCGCATTCCGACGCGGCCAAGTTTAGGTTTGAAAGGGTGGGAAACCTGAAAATTGAATTCCTCTAAGATATGGAAAAAAATCCGACGCCAAATATAGTGCATTTTGATGGAAAAAGAATAAAAGAAAATAATGCAACTAAAGTTAATGAGCGGCTGCCAGTAATTGTCACAGAAGTGGGCTCAAATACTCGCCAGCTTTTATGAATTCCCTCTGTATAATCAGAAACGGGCTTATCAATGGCATAAGCTGGGTCAACTCTGTTGAAGGACTTTGGAATTAGCCATCTAGTGAAAGCCGCGTGCACCGATATCACCGCTTCTAATACAAGTAATTTGTAATGGATATGATGATGTCGTCGGTGTTTTCACGACTTTATCGTTTTAATGCATATACATAATCAGCGTATATTCTTGACTATACCACTTTTTAGGTAGTTCTCATGGTGGCTGCGTTTTGTTGGAGAATGAATTGGGCGTCGATCTTTTATATATCGCATGCCACAAACATATATATGCACTCAGAGCGGCATATCACGCAGCAGTGGAACCTTCCTCAGGATCAGACGAGGCTCTGTTCATGAGGTTTATGAACCAGAGATTGGCAGCCTAGAGATTGACAAAAAGAAATTTGAGAGCGGGCTTACAGATTCACATATGTCCATATTTTTGAAAGGCAAAACGGAGACAATATCTCAGTTTCTGATAAGTAAAATAGAAGTATTCTTCTTCTTCTCTCACTTCACGTCTTTAAATCTACAAGTTTTACAATTTCAATCTTAAATTATCCTAGGAGAAACAGCCAAGGGAAGATTACCTGGAGTTTCTAGAGCTCTCTATGATATTCATATGACCCCCTCCCCCTTGAGGCATACACTTTCTGGCTCCAGGTGCTGTAAATTTGGCCCGATGGATGGCAAGACTCTGATCTCCTTGAAAATGTTTACGTTTAGTAGGCAGTTCCGCGTATCAAAGCATCAAGAGAAGGGCATCCGTAGGTTTTGCGTTTTCATAGTACTTCATTACGTGCAAGCTTGATTTTCCGCACCATTATCTCATAAAGCTCCTATGCAGGATTTAAATTTTCTTAGGAACATGTGTGAATATAAGTCCCATGATCCTGTGATTTCTGCAGCAGGCGTGAAGGATATCTTTGATCATTTATGGTACCTACCTTGGAGATTAATTGATCACACTTGAACCCTTAGACTCGTCAGTTTTGGTGAAAACAAACGTTCGGTTGCAATGGTCGCTGCCCTTTACGACGGTGAAAATGCCAGCAATGAGGCTATTAGACGTCCTCATTTAAAGCCCGTTGATGCCTACCAATGGTCCCAAAAAGATCTATCGCATTTTGTCTCCCCTCATTCATTAAAGATACTGGAAAGATTTGGAGTGAAGGCAGGGTTTTTAGAGATGACGCAGTTGAAAGAGCAGTCATCCTGTTTCACACTTAACAAAATAACAAAACATATACAAAAAAGCAATATTACTGGAGAGTATCGTTGAATAAAGAAAAATTCTAGTTGCAAACAATTATAAAGTGAAAGATCCATATAGATTTTTTTATTGTCATATGGTTAGCCTTTGCAGTATTAATGCCTAAAATAATGTTAATAGTATTTTAATCATGTCAATTAACAAACTTTCTTTTATTGTTCTGTTGATTCAAAACATGGAATACCCGAAAACTGAGGAGTATTTCGGGAAAAAACTCGGAACGTCAAGGATCAAGAAAAGTGTGTTTTGCGTGTTGCCTAGCAATCAGGTGGCATCACGCTTTTTTTTAAACCATTGTTTTGGCTACATAAACAGCAGTGCAGGATTTTATTAACCACGCAAAACTTGTAAAATAAAATGGTATATCTATCACGAGAAAATGGTATCGATACATACAATAGGTACTGGGTTATAAAGAAAAGACCACTTTGCACTGTTAAAATTTGCAACTTTGGCACCCCTGCGGCACGGGTTGCCAGCGCTTGATCGTCGTCAAATTTCATATTCATTGTTTTGGTATCAAAAGGAAAAAAAATTAAGCTTCAAGACTTACAAATTTCGATAAAAACGAAAATTTTGGAAATGTTGGCCCAACCTAATACACATGCGTTGTAGGGTTTTGTAGATAAACCACGAAGAAATTGGAATTTATTTTTTCATCTTATTAAAGTCAGTAGTGTAATCCATAAGTCTTCTTTTCAACCTTTCCGCTGATCAAACGTTGCATTTTCTTCAGCGAGCCGCTTTAACTCTCTCAGTCGCCACCGAATCGTGGTGACCGAAGAACACACAGCATTTTAACACTTTTATTTGTAGGAGAATTCTATTTCACGAATATAAAATATTGACACCCGTACTGTACGCCTTTGTAGAAACTCTCGGAATGGTTTCTTAGGTGCAAAAAAGCACCAATTGTACCTAAATAGTAACATCTTTCTCCAGAAATAAGTTGGGAATATGTAGTCTTCTTTTGCATATAACTTTTTTTTTCAATAACCCAAAAATAACCTTACCCTGGGCGTAGAATAACTCTTGAACCCGCAAACCCCGAGATTAGCTGACGAGGCCTCTGCCTCGCCACCATTGGCGCACTTGTTCGAACTCAATGTAGTCATCACCAAAAGAAACCTTTCTTGGAGGCTATATTGATGCTTCTTTGCGATCCTGGAATTTAAAGGTTTTGATGTTAGGTGCATTTTCGTCCTTCATTGTTGGCAAAACTTAGAGGCGCGAAAGATTGAATGAGTCATTCTAGTAATCCTCCGAGTGAGAGCTGAACGTTTCCCCCAGTCGATTGCGTGGTTAATCGGGGAAGTGGCCAACATTCATCTGCGCCTATTTAGAATAAGTTGGGAAGGTGCTAATGGAACGAAGAAGGAATGGAGAGAAACCTGGCGTCAGCATTAACCTACTATTGTCGAAAGGCCCCTAGGGATCCAAACTTCAACGACCCTCATGATGGACGAAGGAAATGATCTCCACTTGGCATCCAAGTAGGGATGAAGGTTCTTTCGAAATTTCTCTCCCAACGCCGAAACTCGAACCCGGGCCCTCAAAGAGAGAGTTAACCGCTCCACGCCGTCACTGTCCGATCACTTCGCATGCCTGCATGGGAAACTGAGTGATGCGTGCGGAAGTTCTGCCTTCCTCCGTGGGAGCATGCATTCACGGCACTGCAGTCGCCTCGCCGGGCAGCCGTAAAAATTTATGGATGCCATAGGGCTTGGGGGGAAGCGACCGGACATTCCACTGACCACTGCCCTCCGATGGAAGAACTAGTCTCCTCCTCCCACTGCGTCCTTCTCACCCCCTTCCCTCCCTTCCCCCCTCCAGAAGCAAGACATCCCGTTCGAGAGATATGAATAGATCCCATCGAGAGTGGCCGACGCGAAATTCTAACAATGAGATGACTCCCCCTCCCTCCCTCCCTCCCCTCTCTTTCGTCTCAGATTGAGCGTCAGTACCGCTGGAGGGAAGAAGAGGGATTTCGGCGAAGGGTGATCTAGGCTGTAGAAGTGGAGGCTGAGGAATTTTGAAAGCGGGGAGTGCTGGCAAGCGGGTGCATTGGAATTTGTGAGAATGTGTGAGGGCACAACTGCTGTTATATTGCTATGCTCACCTTAACGATTCCGTTAATAGCGGCTCGTTTTGTTCCCTGCTCATGCTAACAGAGTTTCTTCTTGTTACCTGAGGTTCCTCGTCACTTTACTTTCCCTAGCTCAAGATTTTGCATTGGTTTACTGCCATTGGAAGAGGTCCTGTCCCGATGGTTGTATTTAAGTCGTACACAGGCTTATAGATTTAGGAGTAATAGTGAAAATTAAATGGAGATAACATTATTTGTGATGGGAATTTTTCAGGATGAACTTTATCATAGTAGAATCATTTGATTTCACCGGGAATCGAACCCGATTTCCAGTCATGTATACAACCAATACTTTTATAACTGGTTCGCATAAACCACCTTTGAAATTCTCTTTGAATTTATATGGCTTGGTAGTGTAACTAGCTAACACGCCTAACCTGCATTTGGAAAATTCGGGTTCGATTCCCGGCAAATGTAAATGAGTTTTTCATGATGAATTTCATCCCCTGGTGTACTACTAAACTTCATTTGGCGTGTTGAAAATTTTAATTTTAAATCTCACCCTGAAAATGTGGTTTGCGATGGAAAAAGCTTCGTGTTGGATATGCATTGCGCTCAGTAACAGTGGTAATGTACGAGAGGGCAGTCAATCGGAAGCCCGGATTCCTTCGCGTGAGTTCGCGTATGTTTGCGTAGAGTCGCGTCACCCGAGTTGAAATATTTTCAACTTTCGACTCGTGGAACGCGTAGAATCACACAAACATGGCCGACCGGCGAAGTGTGGATTCCACGGATGACATAATCATCTCCGGAATTCGAGAGAAGTACTCGTACCTGTATAATTATATTAGGCCTATCGATACAGGGATAGAAACCTAAGGTAGAAGGTGTGGAGGGAAAATGGATTCAATGGTGCCACTGCATCCATTTCTTTCTTTACAAAACTGCACGTTAATTATCTCTCAGCAAGTTGGTGTGCGGATGAGAGGAATTAAGTTGTAGAGGAAATCGAAGAAGAACAGCTATTGCACTTGGAAGGAGCTAGATAACTATCAACACACAATTAACAACAATAGGTTGTAGAGCGATAAGCACACACGGTCGACACGCTTCTTTTTTTTACCATTTCTTCTCTGCTGTAGATGGCGCGTAGGTACCTCCAACGCGTAGGTTCGCTTGCATGCGAACGGTTCACGCAAAGAAATGGTGCGTCTCGTCGCGTGCGTGCACGTCTGACGCGTCCATGAAAACGAAGCTTTAGTGTGATGGAAGTTTCAAACCCTAGCGCGCGACTCTGAGTACCCTCGCACTTCCGCCGAATGCGGAAGCAATCTTGATCGTCGGAGACGCCCTCCTCGTCAGGCGCGGCCCGTCGCGTGGAGCGCGTCTTCATCCGAAGCTAAGAATGTTTAACAAATTGATCGCTCGCTGCCGCCACCTCCGCGGGACTTTGTTGAGCGAAGGGAAGTGGAAGGGCGTTGAAGGGATTGCCGTCTCTCGCACCCCACCTATCGGGGTTGGGAGGAAGAAGAGACGCCGCCGTAGCTGACGCTCCTTATACCTCAGATCACCACATCAGGGGGAAGAGTTAAAGAGTCCCTTTCCATGGGAAGTTTCCTCTCTTCTCCCCCACTTCTCTTCCCCCCTTTTCTCCCGTATTCCTCTAATCCCCCGGAGTCCTGGCCCGCTCACTCCATTACTTCAAAGAGGAAGAAACAAAAGACGTCACATTGTCCGCATTCCGCACGGCTCTTCCTTTGCCTCCGCGTCTTGAGGCGGTCTCCTCCCTCCTCTCTTCCTCCCCTCCTCTCTCCCTCTCCTTTCGCTCCGAGCAGGAGTATATCTTCCACCACCTCCTTCCTTCTCCGAATCGATGACCCATCCCATCCCCATCCTGCTGATACCCCACCTCTTAGTTGATGCCGCAGAGCTACCTCAGGTGTGCAAGAGGAAGGGGTCTTCATTGTCTTCACACCCCCCCCCCCCCGGCGCGTACTCTTCGAAATATTTCAAGGAACATGTTTTGCAGTCGATGTTTTTTAGGTTCAATACTTCACGTCGCTCTTCTATGAAAAATTTTCTAATTCCATGGCATTTGCTAATATAGAAGAAACTGGTATGAAAACCGATATATTACGACACTTTCATTTCTTGCAATCCCTCGCCAACTTATAATAGCCAGAGTAAGGACCCCGATTATTTAGATATTTCTAAATATTTTGCATTTTTAAAACAAAAACATGAACTTATTCATAAGGAGATTGTAAGCCAAACTCTAGTTTAAACACTGTGTTACTTCCTCGCCTGCTGTGACGTGGAAGCCTATGAATGCTTTATTAATTCCATTTCTCTCTTTTGAATAACTTTTTTTTTCCATGTTCTATACCCTCATGATGTGATACCCTCTCCTAATATTCTGTAATTTTCGTTTAATCGATTATATAATATACTTTAGACATTGATTTTTTATAGCTCCTCTTATGTATTGTTTCTTTCATTTTTCCCAGGGTATATAAAGGGAGGTGAACAATGTCTTGGCTCTCGAGTCTTCCAGCACTCTCCTTTACCCTCTGAGGTAGTCAGCCATTTTCCAACCAATCGCATTCAACCCTGCCCATCCCACCCTCATGCCCAGTGTGGTTCAGTGGTCAGATGGTCCAGTGTTGATTGTTTTTTTTAAATAACGAGGCTTAATTATTATTGAAATAAGAAACTAATCCAAAAGCTATTTCTTTTGATGATTCAAATCATCTGGGAACGTTTCTTAAAATATTAATAAGATGGTTCTAATAGAATAATAGAACTCAAATTCTGGAATGCATAGGTATAATTTAACACTACTTCACAACTAATCATGGAAGGTATTTCCACAAAAACATGGCCCATTCGACTTTCGCCACATCCTTGAAAGTCTTTTTCCGTTCTAGAGGATAGCAGCAACACTATCGCTACCTATCAAGTGGCGTCTCAAAATTGTATTTTTCATGTGGAAATAGTATCAATGCATGCGTCAATGGCGCGGTCCCTTTCTCCACTGCAACCGTTTCTTTCATCGCTCTATCGCAGGCCGTGGTCGGGGCGACGGTCGTTTTTTCTGGGTGGTTATTGGCGGATGAAGGGGGGCAGTTTTCTCCTGCCCCACCTGCCCCGTCTCCTTTACGCCCCCTAGCCCCCAACCCCCCAGGTTCTGCTCGGCTTTAAAGATGACGCTCACGCAAATGCTTCCAAGAACCTACGGCAAGGCATCCAGCGGTAGTGGTGATACGTTTTATGCGTCCCTCTCAACTGGTGATGATATACGACTGGTAAGCTTCATCCGCGAGCTAGGAATAAAAACTGAAATCATTATTGTACTCCTTTGCATCAGAAAAATAAGCAAAGATGAATAATAGTATGAATAAACTTGCTCATCATAGCATGTAAGTTACTACTTTATACGGGCTTGAAAGAAACTTATACGTTTAACCTGAAATAGTAGAAGACTCCCGCTTCAAGGCATAAGAGGTGGTCGGAGATTGGAGCGATAACGACGGAGTCATCACAGAGCACGCGATATTTGCACGGAAGATTGATCCGCACATGCAATGCTTTGGTGATCGGAACTCGCTGCAGAGTGCAGTCAGTTTGCTACGATTGCGGCTCAGAAATTAATTTTCCTTCGCATCATTGATGACGTCATGCATAGGGTTGGCGAGAGGATAGTTTTGAGTAACCAGACAACGAATAATTTTAACTGGGAAAAAAACCTTGTTATTAATCCAGTAACTGCCACGATCAAAAAGAAAAAAATCACCTCAGATTAATGAAGCCTGGAATAAATTTTTTGTACGAGTGGATGTTTAAATAACACATATTATTGTAAGAGTAAGTTCATCTGATTTAGTTTTGGACAATTAACGGGAGTTATGTAGCGCATTGTTGGTTGCACTGATTAAAATGAGACAGGGAAGCTTTTTAAGCCAGTTTGAATGACGCATAGCAATGTAAAACCAAAGTTGCTCAAAAGACAGAAGCTAACCTTCAATTACAAAAGTGAATTATGAAGTCACCGCATTTGAGAGAGGATCATCTAAAAGAAGAATATTGTGAGTGGAGAAAACTTCGAATATTACTATGTAGGTGAGGGTAGATAATGAAAAAAAGAGTACTTTCCGTCCAGCGAGGTTAACTTAAATTTTCGAATTCTTGATCGAAAAATTTACCTTGTATCTATTTTATAGGGTTTAGAAGATTTAGTGGAAAACAATGGAAATTTATAGCCCTAGCGCAGTTCCGAGTGCCCATTCGACTATGATAACAAATTGTAGACTCAAAACCATCAGAATACAAGTTCCATAACACCCCTCTGACCTGCTTTATCTCTCAACTTCTAGAAAAAGAATATGGAGGGTGCGTCCAGTGACTAGCGTTTCAAAATGTTTTTTCACCAATAACGCTTGATAAGAGAAGACTTCGAAGGCTTAGAAGGAGAAGAGAGAATATTAAGGAGGAGAATTTGGCTAAAGCTTCGAGTCGTGAAAGTTTTATATTTTGACGGCAAAGTTGTCACTTTGGTTGTCTTTATTTAAATTATCCTTTAATCTTGTAAAAATTCATTCGTGCAAAAACTTATTATGTTAATCTGGGACACTAATACTCTTAGAGAATATTTAAGGTGCTAATTTATTGTAATATACGAGTTTATTGTTAACTCTCTGTTGTTGCAAAACTTGCTTACGTGAACAAAGTTGTTTTTGATTAAGGTCAGAAGTTCATAAAATAAAAAGGGCTTATGTTTGAGTGTTCTTAGTTCTTTATTTGGAAAATATAACATTTCAAGCAAATATTGAAAGCACTATAAGAGATACGAACCGTGCAGTAGACTTTGGCCTAATGGAAGTATTTTAGCTTGAACCATAAATACAGCAAAGTAAATAGAAAATTTCACTCCGAGAACTGCTTGCTGAACGAGTTTATGTGCATAAAAACAGTAAATGAGGTGGTAAATCGTTTCAAAAGATGTCCCCTCCCAGCTGCAGCGAGGCGCGCGAAAAGGATTGACTGAGAATTCAAAGATTGGCCTGCCGTCTATCGGAAAAGACGAGTCGTCAGAGTTTGCGCCCATTCAGATCGAACAAGCGACCTCTGATTCGAAATTCATTTGCGTCTCGCTTTCCATCCGCGTCATTGATCGCGGCGGCGTTAATCCGATGGGCCACTCCGTTCACTCTGTTTTCTTGTGCTCCTCACTACCGCCGCATCTTCTCGCACAGTTAGAGCACTTTCGTTTTCTTTTCAAGTGGAAATATCGCGATCTCTTCACGTGAGATACAGATTGGGAAAATGTTTTTATTTGTGATCCGAAGATGTTTCATTAAGGAGCCTTCGAAGTAAAGATACAGAAATGTAACGTAGAACCACGTCTGATGACTTCAGCCATCCTGCCAGTTTCCTTACGACAGTCAGCAGAACATCGTCACTCAGCGTCTCATACTCAATCTCCACCATTTCAACAATCCATTCAATTCTTCCTTGTTAAAATAATATCTCCAAAAAAAGGCGAAATATCAACTGCAACAATTATGAAAAAACTTTAAACGTGATACAATACAATATACAATAATAAAGGGCGACTATGTAATGTTAGTGTATTCAACCAAAGAACAACGCAACACTGTTTTTCGGTTGTGGAAGTTTTAGGTTTCGCCTCTACAGAGAAAAAAAACCTGTGTTGAGGCAAAATAATATAATGACGAAGCGATGTTACAATCTTTAGAAAACACATGTGCTTCGTCGGAGGTAATTTGGCATAAAGATTAGAATAAAATATTTTCGCCATCACAAATCCCGCTATTAGGACATTGGAGATGTATCAGCTGCGGCCTCAATTAGAAAAAGTGAGTATTAAATCCGAAGGTTGTCGTGAAATTAAATGGAATTGATGCGTCATCAAATTGCAAATCGTGATGTTTTTTTTCCCAAAGTAATTGTTTGAAGATGATGTATCAAATTTGAAACTCAGATTGAAATAAAACTTTAGTTTGGGAAAAATTGCACGATTTATTATTTCGTGAAGGATAAAAAGCATGCTTCAAAAGCGCGCGAAGGCAGCTGATAACTATCCGCGTGTATATATATATATATATATATATATATATATATATATATATATATAAAGGTCACAGGCGTGACTGGCAGTTACATATAGAGCACAAAAAAAGGTAAAACTCACAGAAAATTTGATATATTTCGGCGGACACAACCGCCTTCGTCAGAATGTTAGAAGGTAGTGACGAGTAGTAGAAGGTGAAGGTAGTGAAGGTAGTGTAAGTAGCCACTACCTTCTAACATTCTGACGAAGGCGGTTGTGTCCGCCGAAATATATCAAAATTTCTGTGAGTTTTACCTTTTTTTGTGCTCTATATGTAACTGCTAGTCACGCCTGTGACCTTTTTTTATATCTGTGCACTACAAGTGTTTTTCGCCAAGTGGATATATATATATATATATATATATATATATATATATATATATATATTATATATATATATATAGTAGATATATATATATATATATATATATATATATATATATATATATATATATATATATATATATATATATATATACACTCACATAAATGTTCATACAGAAAGGTAGAAAGAAAGTGGATAGGAACACACAAAATTTACAAACACAATGGTGGTGTGAAGATGAAATGATGACCGATTCCAAGCAGAAAAAATTCCGATTCCGAATTCCGATTCCGAAAAAAGCCGATTCCAGTGGATTCTTAGTAGGCTGGGTATCTCGGTGGTCTGAGAATTGGACGCGACATCCAAAAGTCCGTGGTTCGATTCCCGGTCCAGTCGAATTTTTTCTGCTTGGAATCGGCCATCTTTACATCTTCACACCACCATTCTGTCTGTCAATTTTATGTGTTCCTATCCACTTTCTTTCTACCTTTCTGTATAAACATTTATGTGAGTATTTGCCGCTGAGCGGTCTGAGTGAATGAACGAACGATTATATATATATATATATATATATATATATATATATATATATATATATATATATATATATATATATATATATACATAGTTCTTGCGAAGATTCCACAAACGTGGCAAACAATATAAAACTTCGTCACAGGGTGACACCAAACATAAAACATATAAAATGGAAACTCACGAGTTTAAAATTTTCGGTGGGTCGCCCGCACCTTCATCAGTGATAGAATCACTGATGAAGGTGCGGGCAGTGCGGTACAGTGAAGATATATATAAATAAATAAAATCGTTATATATATATATTGGAGCCGGTAGCCGCAAGCAATTAGTCCCGGAATGCACGCACGACAAGAATTTCTTCAGCGGGGCTTGCTGAGCGGGTTTGAATACTAGCTCCATCACAGCACCACGCTCCAGCAATATTGACGCCGAGTAGTCTCGGAGATTTTGCCTCGACTATCGTATGCTACGAGGAATTCTGATTAATTCAAAATAGATCTCCATAATAAAAACATAAATATGGAGAATTTTCTCCTCTTAAACGGCTTAATTTTTTACAGGACATTCTGTATTATCTGATCGCTGGCTAAGTTATTATTTTTAGTGCGCTCTTTCACAAGCGTAATATTATTTGGAGCTAAAATAATATTCCTTCCGTTCCTTCCGCGTCCATTGGAAGTATTGGCTATCATATTTAAGAGAATAAGCGAGGGGATTCATTATCGTATGCTCTTTGCCTGGTTATAAGACCCCGGCATGAGAGATCTTCATGTCGTGGCCTTCCTAATCCATCCAACCGATTAAACGTTTGAATTCTCTACGAAAATATGAAAGTAATCTATGACTGTGAATGGGTTTTGCTTGTTACAGCATCATCAGATCACCTGATGCATCAACAACAGCAGAATCACCTCATGACTCTGTAGCATGCGAAACTTAAGTCGTCATAAATGTCATTCTCGTGGACCCTTTCCTCCATCGCGACACTCTTCGTTCCTTTGTTGTCCTCTCGTCTGCCTTCCGCATATCTTGACTGCGCCCGCAGCCATGTTGGCTACAGAACCACTTGAGGTATTCAGGGATGCTTGTCTGTGAATTAGATATGCACGAAAGGTTGCTTAAGCAGACTCTCCCCCTTATTTCGGATGCTTCCTCGCTTAGTCAAGGGGACTGCCTTCTTGGGGATGCTTTATATAATCATAGTAGTTGAGATACTCTCACTTGCGAATGTTGTCGCTTTCAATTCATTCTTTTTTAGAAGAAATGCTTCTTAGCTGGATTTTCTCTGGTGATTGAACCACAAGCGTTTATTTTTCAATGGAATTTCAGGAACTGAATACCTGTCCTGGCCTTCGTGGTCCAAAAGACAATGAATGAAATTAGCTGTTAGCAGAATATTCTATTGGCAATAGAAGAGACGGATTCAAATGATTTATGTTTGTTTTCATAACCGAGTGTTTTAAAAATTTAAAGATCTGATGAGGATAAGAAGAAAGATGAACTCCGTAACTGCTCGGAAGTAATGCGGTAAACCTAGTCTGCTCGCAGAAATTCTCTGTTGTAACTTGTCCGGTGCTCATCTTCAGATCCTCAAGTAGAACATTCGCATTTACACCGCATATAATTCATTCTTGTTATTGCCATGCTTAAGAAGTTTCCGAATTCTTACACGATATCTGTTTACGCTCAACCTTGTTTTTGGATACCATTACCGTGGCGACTAATTTAAAATTCTCTCTCGGAAGGTGTTCATAGAGTCTTTATAATCTGTAGCAGTGGATAAAAAGAGGTTTTTCCTTTGATGACTCTTTTCCATTTAAAGAGCAGTAAAATCCTTAGCCAGCTATTTCAATAGCATGCGTTATTTTCCTAAGAGATGGGGCCCATTAAATCCAAATAAAGCGCTGAGAGTGGATTATTTAGGTGGATCACACTGTAAGCATTTCGTGAATGATTATTCGTCTTTTTTAATGTGATAAATCTCCCCAATCCCGTCAGATACTACTATGTTTGTTTACTCCTACTAATTTGCGAATCCCTTTCCCTGGGGGACTCGAGTTTGCAGTAGTTAGGTTGATTGGTATGGCAGAACTTTCAAGTGTCGTGCTACTATTATTTGAATGATCATGTAGAATTTCTTTTGGAGTGTGCGCGTGCATATTTGTCCATCGTTACATGCGCATAATCATGGAGTATTTTTGGGTTTCTTGCTTGCTATTCGGTCATCTCACAAAATAAGTCCTTTTCTACAAAAGTTTTCCTGCTCAGGGTATATAGACTTATTTATCTTACTTTATTAAATCTCTCTTTATTTATAATTAAATGTATTCTCTCTCGTTCACAATCTCAAGCATATTACAGAATTTGGCGGTTTTTTTTTGGTAGCCATCCTACTCTACCTTATGAGGTATTCACGTCACGCTCATTGTAATTATGGGAATAATGCTACCTCTTAAGGATACTGAGGCCATCTTGCTCTTGTTACGCTCCTCTCACAGGATCTGAATTGTTCCCTGCACATGCGAGGATTCTCATGTCCCTCATGACCGAATCTCAACTGTGAGAGGAGTGAGATTCCTTAATCCCTTGCGTTTTATTAGCCTGTGAGTCTAGTGATATTTAAGAGGTTCGCCGTTGCTGATTCGTGAGTTTTTTTTAGTGTCGTTGCCGATTTGGGTGTTTTTGCAGAGCTGATTGTTGGACGCAGTGCTCAAATGCCCACCTACCTGTAGGACAGGTGTTTCTCTCCGAGTGTAGCGATTGCTACGCTGAATAATACAACTGCGAAGTTTCTGGAGAGGAGCGATTATTGCCACTTCGTAGTACAGACTGAGACTGGCAGCCGAGATGGCCTGCTTATAAATTAGCGGCGAACTCTCTCGAACCCGGCGCCGGAACTACCTCGAACATTCTAGATTCCTTCTGGAGAGAGGCAGAAAAAATTCCGTCCGGCGCCGGAAATCGAACGCGGGCCGTCCGATTGGCAATCCAAAACCCATCCACCGGTCCAACTCCGTGTTGTGGCGGACAATGCGCCACAAAGCGTTACAAAGACCAATTTGGTATGGAAGACCCAATCAGTAGCTTAACTACCACAGGTATGACTCTCAACGTTGTCTGTGGACGATAGTAAATAGTGGCAATGCGGGAATATGGTCCGAGAATCGTCATACCTGTGGCACTTGATACATGTGCAAACATAAATCGCAAATTATTTAATCGGTATGTTGTCTGCCATAATTATCTTCTCGTAATATACCACCATCAATTAACATAGGATCAAGCATCTCAAAGATATCATTAAATTATTGATCTCTCGAAGTTATTAGCTATTAGGGCTATTAGAGCTATTAGGGACGCAAGATATTCTTAATTCACTATTGTTCTTGAATGATTCTGGAATAAATAAAACTGAAAAACTGCTCAAATAAACGAAGAAGTAGTTTGATTAGATTATATTAACTTTTGAACTGATTATAGCATGGCTATGCGATATGAAATTGGTTCGGTTCGCAACTTCGAGGTTGTCGCAGTCGGATTGTGGAGATGCACTAGTCAAGGAACAAAGTCCATTTTCGTTGAATAAATCTCCGTTTTTGAAGTTAATCGAAGTTAATCAACCGCTATCAATGACTTGATGTGTATGTCATGAAAGTTTTGCACCTTTGGATACACACATGCCTAGTTGTAAAGATATTGTCATATGGTTTGTCTTGGCGGTTTCTGTTCATTTAAAGGTTTTTAGAAATACTGATTGTTATAAATGACGGCAAATTGTAAGTTAGAGGAAGTAAGAGGATTGATTATATTTTCCCAAAGATGATTGAGCATCCTTTTGTGGATATTATCTAGCCATTTCACTTCGTGATGCGCAAAGAACAATGTCCGCTTCCGGACCGGCAAGCACCCAAAAGCCGTTTATTGATTATCCAAACAGCCGCGAAATGTTTCTCTGGACGTCAATCCTTCCCAAGGCATTATTTTATTTTCTTTCTCCTTTTGAGTAGTTTTTTTTAGTGATAGAGAATAAACGCTTCGTTTCTAAATCTGCCGATTCGTTGATGCTCGTGCTAAAAGCATAAATTTCCTTCCGTGCCGACTCATCGCCCGACGTCGGCAGGGGCCGCCTCTAAGGAGATTGATAGATAAACATAATTAATCGAACGAACTTGAGACCCATTAGGAAGCCAGACGTTAATCCGTCGAGACGTCGGTCGTGCACACGATATAACGCAGCGGGGGAGTGTCTTGTAGCAAGTGAGCTGAATTTAAGGAGGAGGAGGGGGGAGGGTGTGAAGTGCGGAAAGAAGGAGAGCAGGGTATCAGGGGTACGGCCTCATACCCCCCCTCATACCTCTCACTCCCGGCAGTCATTACCGCTCAAAACTCCCGCTCAATGACTAGTTTCGAGCCCTCCGAATAGGAGCTATTTTATGGCATGATTTTTTTCCTTTACCGGTCTACGACGCCTGATAGGATATACCAGTGATTCGCAAAGATCAACCTACCGTCTTTTAGGGGAGGTGGTTCAATTTTGGAAGGCAAAAATAAGCAAGAGAGATGCTAGATATATCGTGGGGAATACGCATACAGAGCATATGTGGCACAGCATTAAAAAAAACTAGGTTTTTTAAAGTGTGTAATAGGAAGGTCCTCGGATGAAAAAGTCAAAGAGAGATGATACTTCGCTCCGGTTAGGCAACACCTAGAGTACGCCGCGAGCATTTGGGACCCTGGTCATAAAGATTTAACCAAAAAAATTGATAAAATACAAAGGAAAGCAGCGCGTTTCGTTAAAAACTGCAATACGAGCGTACATTTAGTGTATCACAACTGTTAGAGGGATTAAGGTGGGAGCCCCTAGAGACTCGGAGGCTACACGCTAGGCTTAGGTTGCTTGAGAAATTCAGAACTGATGATTTTCAGAGAGACACAGAGAATATTATCATGACTCCACACAACATCTCTAAGTCTGACAGATGCGATAAAATAAGAGAGATAAACTTCCGAACAGTTAGATACAAAAACTAGTTCTTTCCGCGCACAATAAGTGACCACAAAAAATTGAGCTCTACTAATTACACCCCCATAATTCATGTCACCATTTCATCTCCCAAAGACTTACAATTTTACACCGCTGGTGACCTAACACCCCCTGCCACACGCCCATGCGTCGGCTCGCAGGGTATTATGTAGACGTAGAAGTATTATAAAATTTAATGCAATAATTGTTTAAAATATATAATTTATTTCTTAAGACATTAGTTGCGGTAATTCATTGGTATAATTTTTTTATTATCACGAGAGAGTTCCCTTTTATTTATATGTGGACCCTGGCTTGTCCATTACTTGTCCTGGGATTAAAAAGTATCGATTAATTGGATTCAAATAAAAATTTTAAAAATCTAGTATATTTTCATTTTAATTTTGATTTCTTGATTTTGTGCTATGTGGGATATGATTGTTTAACTTGGGGTTGGGAGGCGTGTGCTATAGGTTTACAGGCGGGCTCGAAAAAAATAGGAACACAGGAAAAACCTGATGAGGTAAAATTTTTGGTACGGTTCTGGTTTGGTTTTTCGGCTTTGGTCCTTTACGTATGTCATTGCTTTGTTTTGGGTGAGGTCACGTAAATACCATTCAGACCGAGTATTATTTATTTATTGGTGCATTGACGTTCATTCTCCGTAATGAATACTACATCACTCTTTGAATTCGCCTTCGTTCAATTTCTTCGTAAAGACGTACACTCCTGTACAAATGGCGATGAGATAAATGCTGGGTGTTTACATTCGCTTGCCTACTATATCCAGAGTATACAGTGGTAATGTGAGATCTTAGTGGCCGTGGTGGGCACTTCCATGTTCGGTAATAATTGCCCAGGGAAACGGGAGCGCATATTATCATTCGAATTTGCGGTAAATCCCGTTTCGATAGCGAAACTCCAAATCCGCGACTGGAAAGACCTTTCAGACACCCTTTCACTGTGGTGGGGGGGGGGAGGGGGCATAAGGGGGAGACATGGAAAGAGGAGTTGACCGCGGCGGCATCCAGGAGTGGCGCCCGTCTGCTTCTCCTAAATAATACTTCACCGTACACGAAACCGGCTTCCTCAAGATGGCGTCAGAGACGCGGCCTTCCATTGATTGAGAGGCAATGCTCTGAAATAGATTCCGTGATTACGACGCCTTAAGTAATAATAACAATGGCGGAAGACGACTAGCCTCTCGCCTCCTCTTCTCTGCGTTCGCCGGCCTTCGACGAAAGCGACATCGTTCGGGATTCCTTTGTGAGCGAAGGAAATAACTTACATAAACTTATGCCGCTCATTTGGATTCTACTGGAGCGCCCAGATGTACTTTGGAACGGATCCAATCCTTACGGCATCCAATTGTGTCAGGGTCATCAGCTTTAATCGCTCTCTTAAGAGCTCACTCAAAGTTTAAGATTTCGTTTCCATATTTCCATCGTTAAATCTCAGAGGCATTGTCTCGTACCTGCGCTGGGTACTGAGAGTATTTCGTTGACTTTTTTAAAATGCAGAACCTCTACAAAAGGCCTCATATTTTGGGGTCATTTTGTTGTGATTGAAGCAGTCACATCGATCGTGGGCAGACGATTGAAAGAATCCACCCTAGAAGCTGATTTCCATCCGGATTAGATTTCGGCAAAATCCGCTCAAATGACAAATCCGACAAAGAAATCGCGTTACCTGGAAATAGAACCACGGACTGTTGGCTTGCTCATTTACAATATCTACGTATTTTACGCAGTGATTCGGAGTAACCAGTCATATCGGTATCAAGCCACAGCATACGATCTGTTGTAGGAATCAATCTCACGGGGTGTGACTGCTTCTCTAGTCTTCCTATCCCTGGCATTACCATCCTTGATGGACCACAGAGCATGTCATCCTACAAAAATTTCCCATATAATAAGGAAGAACGTTCAGCGCTGTGGTCTGTGCATTGACCTGGCAAGTCAAAAGTCAATCACTCCATTCCCTTTCCTGGTACATTTCATTTCGTGGTATTTTCAGTGTAAGAAGTCACCGTAATTATTCTGCATTCTTTGTTCCAGAATTGGGTTTTATTTTTATCACTTCCTCGTCGTCCTAAAACGTAAACCCCTTGGTGATCGAACAGGCCAGTCAAAGGTCAGTGCTCCCTCTGTCTAGAATGAATGGTTTGAATGAATGGCTTATTGATACACTGGGAAGCCCATAAGAGCAAAAAAGAAAAAAAAACATAAGTACAGAAAACATTCTGCTCAAAATACAATAATTATGAAGTAAGCATAGCATAAACACAAGAGCAATTGAAACAAAGGTTCTTACAAAAATGAAATTAATCAACACAAAGATTCTTACATTTCAAAACAGCAGTGCTACAGTTTTAAATATTCGCACAATTTCCTCACAAAAGATTCCGGATAGGAGGAGCATTTTATTGAGGGGGTAATGAATTCCAAAACTTGGATGCTATAATTGGGAAGGAATTTAGGTATTGGTTGGTACGGGCTTGGGGTATGTGGAGAAGGTTTAGGTCTGCCCGAGTTCTTCTGACGGAAACAGTAGTTCTGAGGGTAAATAGATCGTAGAGGTATTCAGGCATATGAGTATGAAAGAGGGAGAACAGAAAATACACCAGGAAGTAGTTCCTTCGGGAGCCAAGAGGCAGCCACTTCAAGGCAGCAAAGTAATCAGAAGCATGGTCATCTCTGCGAAGATCGAATATAAATCTAAGGCAGCTGTTAATTCATCGCTGGATACGTGTTCCGAGAACATTTGTTAAATCGATATACACTAGTATACAATAATCTATAATTGGAAAAATCAATGAGGTTACAAGTGAAATTCATGTGTGAACAGGTAAATTTTTCTTTTGAAGCTTCAGTAAATAGAGAATTTTATTTCCCCTGTTACACATTTCCAATACGTGCTGATCCCATTTTCAGTTAGTGGAAAGAGTGATGCCAAGGTATCGAACAGTTTCTTTTAATTTAACAATGCTCGTGTGAACACGAATAGGCGGAAGACTATCATGATCGATGCTATTCAAAAGTCTTGAATTTCCGAAAATGATTGCTTGAGTTTTTATGGGGTTTAGTTGTAAGCAGTTGATATTAGCCCAATGGCTGATGGAGGAAATATCACTGTTAATTAATTCAATGAAAAATGGAAGTTCATCAGCAGAACAGTGAATATAAATTTGCAGATCATCTGCATAGAGCATATAGTTGGCGTGACTATTGCTTTTAGCCAGATCCAGGGTGTACAAAGTAAAGAGGAGAGGTCCAAGGACGGATCCTTGCGGAACGCCGCATGAAACTGGGAGCCAATGCGATAACTCCTCACCAGAACCCTTAACGGCTTGGGTTCTACCCGTCAAATAAGAGTTAAGGGCGGAGCTGGAAAAATTGAGGGATTTTAACTTGCGCAACTCGGTCAAATGCCTTGCTGAAATCGAATAGGACCATAATGGTTACCATTTTTTTATCGGAGGCGAGACGAATATCATTAGTGACTTTAAGCAAGGCAGTCTGTGTGCTGAAACCCTTGCGGAAGCCAGATTGAAAAGGGTCTAGTTTACCAGAAGATGTAAGAAAATCAGTGACTTGTGAGTTCACATTCCTCTCCAATGTTTTAGAGAGGGCGCAGAGAATTGAAATGGGTCTGAAATCGGATGGGTTTTCAGGCTTTTTAACCTTTCTAATGGACATGACAAGTCCTTTTATCCAGGCAACTGGAAATTGAGCGTAGGATAAGGAATAATTAAAGATTATGAGGATAAATGGTAGCAGGACCTGAGTGGCTTTGTGAACAAATATAATTGAAATATTATCGTGGCCTGGGGAATTAGATTTGGTCTTCTTTAGGTACTTCAGAGCAACATCCGGTGTAATGTGTTGAAAAAAGAAATTTTTGGCTTCAAATGGAACTTGAAAATCTTCATTCGTAAGTGCCGCTGTCGCAATATCACTGTTCGATGGAGAGGGAAAAAAACTGATTTATTTGGTCAATGTGAATATGACCTGGGAGTGCATTAGAATGCTGGCGTACTAACCCGAGGTTAGACGAAGGGAACACCACGAAGTTCAACAACATTACGTAGGCACTCTTGTTCAGCCCTATTTGGCTGAACTTGAAGACTCGAAACACGATTTGAGATTTGAATATTATCTTCACATAGGTTGTCAAGACGTTGGGTGAGGCAAGTAAGAGAAGTCTTAATACCTTTGAGGGCATCCGCATGGTCAGTGATGCACTTTTGGATGTCGGAGAGAGATGTTTTTATGTCCGAGTAGCCCTCTTGGAGTTGCTTCACTCTATCAAGTAGCTCCTTGACCAGGTCAGCAAGAGGCTCTTCGGAAGGTTTCTCCTTGCCATGTTTTAAGGGCGTGGAGTCACAGCGAGAAGCACGTGACCGAGATGTACAGGGATCGCACACCCAGGTTTCCTGCAGGTCTTCCAGAACTTGTAGGTCCCCATCGGACAGAGAAACACAGGTCGGATGGAAAAATGCCTTACACTCGCCACAGGTCAAGCCCTTTTGACCACGTCGAGAGCCTTGATTACAAATACCACAAGTGGGCATAGCGAAGGCAAAGCAGGAGCTCTGATGAGACAACCTTTCAGCTCGAGAGCAGAGCGAGGAATAGACAGTAATTGTTATAGACAATATCGTTTCATTTCATGTAACGCTTTTCCAAACATTTAAGCGTGGAACTTTAACTTTGGTGTGATCTTCAACTTTTGCCTTAATTATGCTTAACGCCATTTGATAAAACATACTGTATGGTTTTACTAATATTTGTTATAGACCAATGGAGAGAACCTGACCCTGGATCTTTTCTTTTTGGGAAATTTATTAATGCTTTGGTGGCTGCTCCACATAAATTGCCTTTAAAAACAAGGCGAAAACTTGTTTTGGTTCAGAATTATTTTTGATAAACAATTGTATTGATGAAAAATATCCTTGAAATAGAGAGGCTTCTTAGTGTATTTCATTGGACTTCAGATATTCCTTGTCGAAGTTTCTTCTGCTGTGCATTTTGTCTTGAGCTACCTGCTAAAAGTTTGGATATTGTTCGGCATAAGGACTTAGCAGCGGAAGATTTATGCTATCTTTCTCGTAGCCTTGAGGAATTGTGAGTGCTGTTTCTGTGTCAACGGATTGGCTAATAAAATCAAGGATTAGGTATGGAAAAAATTATTTCTTATGTTCTCTCTGTTAACTTTTGGCACATATTTTTCTAATTTTTAACATATCTGCTAATCGTCGCGTTATATTTCCCTTATAAATTCTCTGATACCACATGTTGAACATGTGTTGGCTGTATAACTTGGAATTCATCGTCATGTGGTGTATTTAATGCGCTGACATTTATGCGTAAATTGGGAGTTGACCTTATGCTGGAGAATGTCCTTCACATTCTCCGAGGGCGCCATTGCTGAGCACGCGCATGTTGACTCCCGAATGAGTCGTTTTTCTTGAAATGGCCGATAAAACCATGTCGCGACAGAGGAATGGCTCAATATCGCTGAAGTTGGAATTAATATCGGCCATGAAAAGGTTTTCTTTGACGTCGCCTGAGTCTTGGTGAAGAACGGCTCTAAAGTGCATTTGGGTAAATAACGGCAGCGGTAATTTGAATAAATTAATTGAATTGGACTGGATGGCTTGCAGAAGAAAACATATGAGGCTCTGCCTCAGCGTTAGCTTTGAAAGTGACAAAACAGCCTGCTCATGATCAACATCCTGTGCATATATATATTGCATCACACGTGCGACAGGTAACTCCTTATTCTTAATTACTCACCCACGCATCTCAGTCTCATTCCCTCCCTTTATTGGTTTTTTATTTTATTTCCGCATTGTAATATCAGGTATTACGGGCACTAAATGTGTCGTCGTTTGAAGGAATATTTACAACAATTTTCTTTTATTCATGAGAAATAAGGAGACGATAAGGAGCAAATTAATGAGATAAGGCTATTCGAGGTGGATTACCCAATTTATTCCTTTTACTGTGGGTGAAAATGATTCTAGTCCTCAATAACCTTATGGAAATAAGTTTAAATGGAACAAAAATATTCTTGATAACCCTTGATTTGATAACCCACATCAATTTTGAATTACTAATCTACTTTAGATGATAGCATATTTCTCACATGAAAAAGCCAATGCTATGGTTGATGTAAAATTTGTGAATATTGTCAGAAGTTCTGTCCTCAAAGATATTTCAAAGATACAATGCCTCCACCAGAGTCTCTTTGCATCTCCGCGTGTCCTTTCTTCTTTAATACCTACCAGTCGTCCGAGCTTCCTCCCTTCTATTAAACTAATGCCATCTAGCGTCCTTTCTTTTATTAAATTCTGAAAAACCATCTTTCCTTAAAGATTTGCAATTCGATTGACCTTCCTTATTCTTATTCTTTCAGAATATTTTTTACCTACAAACCTCCTGGTCACTCTCATTCTTACTCTTTTCCCTCCAGGCAACCTTTATCTTTTCTTCACCTGAACCAAGTTTCAAAGTCTTTCAAGGACTTCTCTCTTACTACTCCTTCAAGTCCACTTTATCCAGCAGTGCAACAAAATATTCCTGGTGAAATATTGTTCAAATATTTTCGTAATTTTTACCTTGATATGCCTTGCTGATGCCAGTTCTTTGATTTTATTAAAGTCTACCTCTCCAATCACAAATCTGCTTTTAAGGCCATCTGTGCATTTTTCGCTCTGTGTTCCTATACTCCCCAGACGTTTGAAGGAACCTGATGGCTGTTTTCGTTGTTATTACATAGAAAACTGCTGACCGATTCCATTACAGACTATATTAACCAGAATAATTGACGCCTTCTTCATGAGCTCTCAATGGGCCTCTTAAGTGGTGAAAGCACCAAGTGTGCATTAGAGTGTGCAATCAAGTGAATTGGCAGCGTATTCTTAGTGGGGTCTAACAAGTTACAATTAGTTGATGACCCTAACTTAAATGTCGCAATTTGCAAGTAATCTCTTAACAAATCCTAGTTTACGATTATTTTGACAGTAAATTTTGTCTCATACGGGTCTCGAACATGTGACCCTCATCAATAGTCCTTGTCCTTACGCCTCGATGGCTTCCTACCAATTTTGGCCCGATTAACCCTTCCACGTAGTCAACCGGATGAATGAACGTAGTATTCTAAGATGCGGGAGTTTTAGGGATAATTTTCATCGATGGACACTAAGGGTAACGCAAACGGACGGAGGCGTCGTTGGTTCTGAATCCGTCGCCTAAAATTTCGCCGCGCATCGAAACAAGAGCATTGACATCTCCTCGTGGTTGTGTGACGGACGTTAGTGATACCGAGGACACGTATTACCCAAGTTAATGCAAACTCATCCCCTGCCACAAACCCTTGAGATGGCTCGCAGAATATTTTTTAGATGTGCCGATCTCCACTTCTGTCCTGAGATCTCGATTAATGAAAATTCCCTCTTGTCAGCTTACCAGTGGCGCAAAATAAAAGTAGCTAAATTGATATCTGTGGTTAATTCTTCCCGCCGGGCTAAAATGGCAAATAGCACCGACGTTTCAACGGACGACTTCCATCATCCTCAGGGTAAAAAAAATACACTGAAAATAAAATTGTCACCCTGACGACGATGTACGTGACATCAAGCGTTGAAGGTTTGGTGCTTTGAACCAATTCAACCCGGTGGAACTTCCAAGAATAATTTACTATAACCATTCGTCTGGAAAGGATTAAATTTTATTTAATATCTCCTGATAATGTGTTAAAGAAAATTGGATTATCTCGAATTATTCGAAAGAAAAAGGCTTTGTGCATTTGAGCATCGTTCAACAGTAAAAAAAGTACAGTGCAATCCTCAAAGTAGTGAGAATGCTCCCGAGATTGTTCAATACCGTTTGTGTACTTCCTTCTATGCAGGTATTTGCAACATAAACTATTGTGCTTATGTAGGTATGTTCTCATAAGCATAGCATAGGTTATTTAATATTTTTTGTTTTGGTAGTGTATTTGCATTGGTAATGATGACTTGCGCCGCTTATTCGCAGATTATTATGAGTGTGCAATGGTAGTGAATGCTCAGGACGCACGCTAACCACGGCCATGTAGCGAAAATGGCGGCGAAAACCAATATCTATAGAGCTCCGGACGTATCGGATTGAACGGCAGTGTAATACTTCGGCCAACGATCGACCACTAGCGACTCATTCTAGAAATGTTTCGCAAAAATAGCACTCAACGTTTTACGCATTTGACAAAACCTCCGTCACGGTGTGTAAGATAAGGCAGCCTTTGCTCGTAAATATTTAGTGAGACCTCGTTTTGAGGCGATTGGTATCCTGCCCGTAGGAGCGTGTGGTGTGGATTGTAAGTGGAATTGGAATTCGCGTTCCTCTTCCTCCCGCCCGGCCATAGTCCTCAAACACATCAGCCCTCGATCCACAATTTTAGAATAGACTGCCCAACTACGGCGGGGTTTTTCATCGCGTCGGTGAATCCACGCCAGGTGCACTAAATAATTTTGTTGGCATTTTCATGGTTGAGAATTAGTGGTGAAGTTATGCCACTGGAATACGAAATACTGTTTGATAGAGTGTTTTGGATGCTAGCTGGTACAGTTGTTAGAGCAATTCATATAGTGTATCATGAAAAGGATGACAGAAATTTAATAAAGTGTTGGAAGTTGATTTTATTGCTTCATGTCTTAACAAATTTGAGCGAATGTTCTCATACATTATACATGTCATATTTAGGAGTATGGAATGGATTAAGTATGGATCGGGATTCTAACTCCTCTTTCTTCTCTTCTATATTCCCTTCATCATGTGCTGCATATAACTGGTGTCGCACCCGGGTGAATTACGCGAAAGTTTGAATAAATGTCCAACTTCGTTAACTTTGTGGTACTACATCACAATAATGTTTTTAACTCTTGTAACCTTCTGTGGTCTGTAAAAGTTACAAGAGTTAATACATTTTCGTGAAAATTCATTTTGTATTTGACGCTTTAGATATGGAATCATCTTCAATTTCCACATTTGAGATTTAGGCTACCATTGAACTCACGGTGCTGTGGAAATTCTAATCCCAGCTCTTTCAACAGCCTTGTGACGGTACCGAGATGCCTTTGGGCCATTCCATTGGTTTGTAAATGAACCAACGGTGGTTGCATAACAATTTTTAAATTTTTGGTACACGCATATCCACATTAATTTGTAGTGAAATGTGATCATTTTCGATAATTTATGCCTCTTTGTTCACTAACATCAGCCAATTTTCTTAGACGGCGCGTCCAATTTTTGGTATTTGCTGGTGTTTACTTTATGCGTAATATATCCGTAATATCAAGAACTATCCGTAATATCAAGGACTAGCAATAGCAAAGGAGAAATCCTGGAATAATACTATTTTAAACATAATGGAAAATTGAAGTGAAATCGAATGGCTGGAACACCAATTTTTTAAATGATATCTGTGGAACTCCATTGTTTAAGTGACAATGAAAACGGTTGGTGACAGCCTATAATTTGATTTAATTTATCGCTAAGTCACAATTGCCTTAAATCCCCTAAGAGTTAAATCTCAAACTTCAAGTTTCGAATCCACGCTGTTTTTTCTGCATTTCATATTAGTCTATAAGCCACACGTGTTTAATAGCTCTCCCGTTGGAGGAAATCAAGTCTAAAACTGGGGTGCATGAGCGCCAACTGAGCGCCATGCTAGTTTCCAAGTACCCTATTTCTCTCAGTTCTCACAATGCAATCTCTCTTTTTTTCTCCTGCATTCCTTTTAAATATATTCAATTAGCCACAATGTTTAGTATTTTCCCCAACGAAGAAAATTATGTCATGTTGAAGATATTTTTGTTACTCTAGAGAAGAAAATTTTAGTTTTACACGTATAGCAATGACTAAAAATATTCCTCTAATTTAATACTTGAAGGAAAAAAAACAATCAACATCTGAGAAATCCCATCTATGTATAGCTTTCTCGAGTCTAAAACCAGTGTTTTTAAGGATAAAATGCTTACTTCAAGTTCTATTTCAGCAAAGAAGAAATATTAACGGAAAAAATAAAAACTATAGCAAGAATTTCCATTATGTTTGGATTAGTTAGTTATCAGCATCTCTTATCGGGCGTTGTTAGCTCTTTAGATGCTACAGGTAGAGTAAACATCAGCATTATCAAAAATTCGCATACGCCATCTCGGAAAAATGTTTGCCCCGTGTTAACGAGGGAGAATAAAGTTTTAAAAATTGTGCCATTGAATGTTGGTATGTGTGCACAAAAATGAATTTTTCACAAATGTTCATGCAGCCAGCTAAATTTTTATTGGATCATTTGTCGTAAATTGACCCCTTTCTCAACACTCTCCCAGCGTTCTCTTTTACTCTACAGATAAAACCGGCCCCTCTTGTTGACCACAGTAAATGGAAGCGTATTCAGGAGATTTGAGGCATTTTATACTCACAGTAAAAATAGATTTTTAATAAAAATGTTAGATTTTAGTCAATAATTCTGTAGAAACCGGCTGCAAATGTTCACCTTTCCAATCGAACAGCCTTTGTGCTCTTTTTACCGCTCAGCGGAAGTTGCTTGCGATGGATATTTCCACCATAGCCAGTTGCGTGAGAATTTTTCCTTAGGCAATCGCATTATGCACTTTCAACATTTCATGTACGCAATCCTGTATTCCATTTTGATATTGGCGATCAGTGTTCTCTGTGTTAGAGAGCATGTTCATCAGGAAAACTTTCCTTTGAGTTTTTTGTAGACAGTCTTGTGCAATTTACCGTCGTAATTTCTCTTACTTGCCGCTCAAAATTGTAAATAATTAAATGAATAGGCATTAATTTGGTTTAATAACTTGTCAACCAATTATTTGCGACTTTTAACTGGACCGGATTTTTGCAATCAAAATCTCCACCACTGCGTGAGAGCCGAGTTCTCATTCAGAGTAATCGCTGTCGAGGTGTGTGTAATTTACCTGTTTTGGGATGGTGGACCGGTTACCCATCGAGTGGGAGTGGTGAGCAGTTTCTTACAGACCCAGAGGTGAGTTCTTGAGTTTCCTGAAGATTTTTACGGAAGGCACCACAATTGGTGCAAAAAAAGCTACTGGAATGGATTTATGGAGACGTGGTGCAGGACGATCAAGGACCGAAAGAGTTACAAATGAAAGAATACGACAGATAATGAAAGTCGAGCACTATATAACGGAGGACATCATGATTAAGCAGCTAATCTGGTACGGATATGCAAAGAGAATGAACGAGGATAGACTACCAAGAAAGATCTTGGAGCTAACAATCCAAAAGGAAAAGAGGAAGACCTAAGAAGAGCTGGAAAAAAGAGGGAGTGGAGAAAGAAATGAGAGCGAGAGGAGGATTGGAAGAAGATCTATGGAAGGACAAAGAGACTTGGAGGCTAGAAATCGGAAGACGTCAGATGACGTTATGAACCGATCCCACATATATACCACAATTGATAACTAATACTTTTCCAGTTATGATGTGACCAGTTACAAGAAAATTAAAGTAAACCATGCTGTAATATTTTTTGATTTTCACAATTTTTCATTAATTATATTTATGCATGAGTTGAAAGTTTTAAGTATAATGCAAATATTCTCTTAATATTCAGTGTAGAAAGTTTAATGCTTTCGAAGAAGGCGTTGGTGGGGGATTCGATTTGGAGGGGAAGTTGCAATGCGATGCCGGCGCGCCGACATTTCCCGTTTGGGTGACATTATGCGGCTCTCATCAGATCTCACGATGATTCCATTTGGCGAGATTATAAAGATTTCCCTCTCTCATCCCCCTCCCCGTATCTCCGAGGGCTCCGGCCGCTCCAATTTCCTCCGCTTCCGCAGACCCACGTTTCGGAGCTGCCCCTCGCTCTTTCTCAACCCCCACATCATGTTCCCCCCGTCCGCCGACTCGCTCAAAGTCTCCTCTCTTCGCCCTTTTTTCTTTAATTTCCGCTCCAATTGATGTTTTTTTCTTATATTCGGGCGTCCGTGTAGGAAAGCACAACGCTATTCCTCCCCTTTTACGCTGGATTCTCTTCCGTAGTCTGCATTTCCATCCACGTGCCTTAATCCTCTCTTCCTCCATCTTCCCAACTCGCCAGCACCATCCTTTTTTTCGGGTGACCTTGTGGCTTTGAGGGGGGGGGGCGATCTCTGCCGCGGCGGAGAAGTGCCGCTGATTAGAGGAGCCCTCCCTCGCTTTGTGACTCGCAGCCTTCCTTCCTCCCCCGTGAAACTGCCCCTCGCCGCGAATCTAAAAGACAGCCACTGAGACCCTCTTTAATTCCCCTCTCTCCTCTGCCGCTCATTCCCTCGCCAGGTGATTCATGTGCATTGCTTCAGACTGGGAGGAAAGGGGTACAAAAGGGTAGGCGTGGGAGATTAGGAGGAAGGTAACATGGAAACATGTCATCTGTTTCTTATGGGCTCTTCGAAGTGCAGAAGAAATGATTGTTCACATTATAACGATTATCTCATCGCGATCGATCATTTCTTTATAAATTTTGGTAGATTTTTGTTTGGTTGCTTGAAAAATGTTTTGGGCGAGTATTTCTCAAATATTATAACCATAGTTTACTTGCATTTAATAATATTGTCTACTGATTTTAACTATGCTACTTCCAAAGCTATCTAATCTTAAATCAGAACTATATTTATCTTTATAGGACAAACCCCATAATAGTCTGCTTTTTACTCTTTCGATGACTGGACAATCGATCTCCAACTGTATTTATTGGATGAGCCCCCGTTTGAACTAGATCACGGTATAGACATCACAAGGCTTTTTGTTACTTCCTCTTTCATCTTTTTGCCAAAAAACTGGTTGAAAAATGAAAATTGTGGAATAAGACTGAGATAATTGCTATTATAGTTGTCAAAAGCAAACTGAAGGGTTGAAACAAGCTGCTATGTCATTTTATGTCCTGTGTCCTGCCTTTTAAAAGCTCTTGCATAAAAAATCTGAAATAGCTTCGGCAAGTGAAGGAGGCCAATAATGAATTAAAAATTTTAAAAATAATTATGCGAAAGAGATTCCCCTGATAAATAGCCTGACTCTAAATATACATTTAAATGAAAAATTTCTAAACTGAGAACAATTGCCAAATATTTTTTAAAAGTTAAGGTGAAAAAATCCCTTTATTTTCAGATTGCCAGGTATGAAATTATCCGATCCTCTTAGGTTTTGGGTCTGAGAAATACACAAATTTCTGCTGGTGTAAATTTCCGTGCCAGAGATATAGAGAACTTTTTCATAATTTATCGGAAAAAATTAAGTAATGCGTGAGTGCAAAAATTCTCTGCTATGCGCACCACTTGTAATGGACTGCAGGGAGGGCGTTCAGACTGCTTTAGATTTCCACACCCAGCACAGCCTAGGATTTACCAAGCATATAAAGTGAGGTACTCGGATAAAAAAGTGAAGGAGAGGTACTATATGCTCTGGTTATGCCACACCTCGAATACGCCGCGAGCGTTTTGGACGTTGGACTGAGAGACTTTACCCAAAAAATAAATATAATATAAAGGAAAGGAGCACGCTTCGTTAAAAACTGGTACGATGGAACATATTGTGTTCCACGTCCTTTATAAGGATTAGTTTTGGAGCCCCTGGAGACACGTAGGCTGCATGATATGCTTAGTTACTTGATTAATTAAAAGAGGTGAGCTTCAGAGCGACCCATAGAATATTATTTTGATGCTGCTTTTCATCTCTATGTCCGGAAGGAGCGATAAAATAAGAGGCATAGATTACCAAAAGTATTGGCACAAAAATTCGTTCATTCCACGCACAATAAGCGACCGAAATAAAAACTGAGCTCCATTCCAAACGTGGATGTAAATCCAGGTCACGCTGTCGTCTCACCGCTTCCACGTTTCGCACTCATGTCCCGCGCCCACATCCTGCATCCGAGGGCATCATCAATTCCCTGCGCCCTTACTCTGAAAACGCACTCTACACCAACACCCAAACTATGTACCATGAACCAGTACCATGCACCCATGCCATGAGTGGGGTACACCTTACGTCCACCACTCGCAACTGCACCCACCTCTTTCATGCATATCCCTCACCCAAATCGTGCCCTCAATTCTTGCATCTACATCCTGCACTCTCTTTCTCAGCCCACGCTCCGCACCCAAGTCTCACAACTAAACCCTGAACCGGCGCCCTTCATGAAAGTCCTCTATTCGCTCTCCGCACTCAAATCTCAATACCCTGCTCCCGTTTCCTTCAACTTCACCCCGTACCTGTGTTCTTTACCCTTTATCCACGCCTGATACCCGTGCTGCACGTCCACATCGCGCAAGTTCCTCATCCTCTACACCCATTAGTCCCGAGTTTCTCATCCAAAACCGACATTGGCGTCCCGCACCCAATGTTGCCCTCGCGACTTGAACTCAAAAGCCCTCACACTTCCCCTTTATCCTGCTGCTCCCGCACCCAATTCTCGAGGTCATTCGCCCACTTCCCACACCCAGGCTCAACTGTTGCATTTTGCATCAGCGTCTTCGCTCTCAGTACATCGTACTCCCACGTCTGTCCTTCCTTAAACCGAGTCCTTCCCTCGCGTTCTGCACCCGCGACACGCACCACATTTTCGCACCCTCAACTTGCACCCGCATCCAAATCTGTCACTAAATGGACAACTTTGTGACGTCTATAGTTGTACTTTTTTTAACGAATAGAGTTTAGTGCCAATCCCTTTCGTACTAAGCATTTTCTCGCACTCCTTCGGCTTATCGACGTGGTCCTAAGCCATAAGGCATGGCACATTTTCAAACTTTACTGTGTGAGATCATTCACTGATTTACAGTCCTTCACCCTCAGCGCTTTTTCCTCACGCCTTGTTTTACTACCCCCTCCCCCTCTGCTGATTTCCTTTCAACCTCAGTGTACTCCACTCTCTCATGACGTCGGCCTCTTCAATTGTCACTCCAGGGGATCGACAGCCCATTGGTTCCCTGAGTTCATCTAATATGGCTCTCCTGCTCCTCTGCCTTAATTGACCACCTGCTGTCACACTGTCGTTTTTTATTATGGATTGCGATCGCTCTATTCCTCGTAAAGAGATGTTGGACGGATTTCTACTTGTGGAATGAGGTTGCTGTTCTCTGAATTCTGTTGACCTCCGGATTGTCTAACTATCGAACTATATAATTGTCAAACTATCGGATAATGTCAACCAACTGTATTCCTTGAGCAATTATTTTTTTACCTGCTATTATAGCTTATGGTAGCTTTAAAATGGTTGCATTTATCGCAACGTTAATGACGCTGAAAGCTCGTTTGTTAACAATTTTATCCTGATTCTAAGGATACCACCTTAATAGCAGTGAATTGTGCGTCAGAATCAATGAAAATGCAGGGGGGAAGAAATGATAAAATATCTAGCCAGTTAAAATATGGCTTGATTCCATTTAACAAAATAGTAAATATTCCTCTGCAGTCGAACAAAATTTGTATGCTGACATATGTGGTTCTGCCATTGTTATGGCCGACAATGTCATTCGTTCTCTATTCCCGGCCTAACAGACTTTCCACTGGCGTCCTCCCGGTGTCCTCCATTACCTCTCATGGTCAACATCCAATAAAGAGAGAGGTCTTTTAGACAATGCACATCAGGATGATGTTCCTTAAATTTTATTATTATTTTTATCCAAAGTGTTATGACCATTGGCAGGTTTTACCTCAATATGCATTGTTAATTATTCTGTACCCTTACATAGAAATTCTGAGCCCTGAAAATAGAAATTATTAAATTCCGAAACGTTGGCAAAGGATGATTGTTTGAATCACTAACACTTGACCTATACTTGATATTTAATTGGATTTAAAATGAAGAAGTTCAAGAAAATTAATTTTAATAATAATATTTAGTTTGAAAGTAAGAGTTGTATTTTTTTTTTAGATATTTTTGGATAAAAATAGGAAATTTATAATGAAATTAATAACTTTTGACTAGAGAGTAGGTCATTCAGTGGAATTCAAAAGTATACTCCCGACTACAGCCTCCGAGTAAATAGGTGTAAATTAGAACTTCACTGTCGAAAAAACTTAGGTGAAGCACAAATAAATAAATCTTACTTTCAGAGCAAAAATAATTCCAACACGCGCTTTCAAGATAACTGCGAAATTTCAAAGAAAAACTCGCTCCTCAGTGGTTTCAGAGAACATCCAGAAGATAATACACAGAATCACAGAAAACAGCGTACCGACATTCATCGAGCTAAATGTGACATAAAGTAAGTAATAGTAAATTTTCGTAGCGTAAAGAACAAACGTGCCGAAGTTGAGCATATATTTGAAAACGCAGATATAGTAATTGGAGCAGAAGCCTGGCTTGCATAGGATATTAGCGATAGCGAAGTTTTTCCGACAGGATATAAAACCTATAGACGTGAGAGACCAGATAGGACTGGTGGCGGAGTATTTTTAGCAGTTAAATCGCATTTGAATTGTTCCGAGCACAAATTAGACGACAATGAAATAGAGAGAGCATGGTACACTGTTAAGCAACAAAACAATAGAAATGTACATGTATGTTCATTTTAAAGACCATCAGATTCCAAAATAGACGTTTTGTACAAATTAGAAACTCAGTTTTCATCATTTACCTCGAGAGATAAAAGAAGCGTGATAATTATCGGTGGAGATTTCAACCTCCCGGCTATAAATTGGAATACCAATAGCGTCGAACCAAGTTCAATGAAGCGTGATATAAGCGAGGAATTACTCAATACACTTTTACATCACTCTCTAACTCAAGTAGTAAACGAACCTACGAGAGGTAAAAAAATATTAGATATTTTAGCTGTTAGTCACCATACAATGATTAAACACATCGATATCCTTGAAGGCATTAGTGATCATAAAGTAATTTTTACGACTTTGAAAACAACAGTATGGTCGAGCTCAGGAAACAAAGGCAATTAAACAACCTGTTTAAAAATCTATTACGTCAGGTAATTAAACAACTGAACTTGCGGCGAGAGAAATTTACGTTGCCCAACGCTCGAAGACGACGAAAATCATGCGCACTAGTTTACGAAACTTCAATAATAAAATCCTAGGTGAATTACTAGATAAAAATCCCAAGTTATTCTGGTCTTACAAGAGAGAGTTCCGGGGCAAATCTTCAACAGTAGAGTCTTTACTGGATACAAACGAAAAAATGGTCGACAACAGCATCAATAAAGCCAACTTATTAAACCACTACTTCGAAAGTGTTTTCACTAAGGATGACACAATAAACATACCGGACGTTAACGAACTGATGGCGGACATAACAATTAAGCGTGATGGAATAATTAAACAACTGCGTTTGATTAAAAGTAACAAGTCCCCAGATCCAGAAGTAATACCTGCACGCGTGCTCAAGGAGTTAGCACCACAGATTGCACCATTCTTAGATTATATTTAGCAAATCATTATCCGAAGGCAACGTGCACCAAGACTGGAAAATAGCCAACGTCACACCGATATTTAAAAAAGGAAATTAATGTGACCCAGGTAATTATAGGCCTATATCGTTAACATCACTTTCATGCAAGATCCTCGAACTAATTGTCGTTAGCAATATTATAGCATTCCGGGATAATCGTAACCTCTTACACAGCAGTCAGCATGGCTTCCGTAAGGGCAGGTCCTGTGAAACACAGCATGCGCTCTTCCTTCATGATATCCTAAAATCAGGCGAATCAAATAAGCAAATCGACGGAATATTCCTTGATTTTAAGAAGGCATTTGACAAGGTCCCTCAAAGAAAAATCATATATAAATTGTATTCATGTGGAGTTAATAAAAAAATAGTGAACTGGATAAGGGACTTCCTCAGTGATCGAAAACAAAAAGTAGTTATTGATGGTTTTAGCTCTGATATGGTCGAAGTCAAATCCGGTATTCCTCAGGGAAGTGTGATTGCCCCTCTTTTCGTCATTATTTATATTAATGACCTTAGTTCTCGAATTAGTAGTAAATTAAGATTATTTGCAGACGATACATTTATCTACCGTGAAATAAACGAAGACGCGAACTTTGAAGTTCTGTCATCGGACCTTAACAACGTTCATTTGTGGTGCCAGGAGTGGGGGTTAGAATTAAATATTAGTAAATGTACCACAGTTCACTTCCTGCTAAAGTCATCAAACGAATGCCATACCCATACTGTGGTTAAAGTGAACATAAAACACGTTTTGCCGGGGACATATCCAAGTAATAACGAATACACGGTTCTGACATCACCCTCGACGCATATACACATAGGAGGAGCCGGGAGACGCAGTTAGGTTCCAGAGATATTATATTATGAAGAAGCATTCAGGAATAGTACTAATAACTCGCACACATATCCAGGGGCTGATGCAGACAAAGATGACAACTTATTAGTAATAAAATGTTGCACTGCTAACTCTATGGTTTAACTCACGATGGTAAGAATGGGTCGAAGAGTTCAAAAGTAGAATACCGAAGTATTGACCGGAGAAATGAAGGAGAAATATCGAGAGCGGGTTGATAAAATTATTGGGGCGGATCGCGTAGTGAGATCAGAGGAAGTTGCCTTGGGAAGTCTGATTAAAAGAAGAATTGTGGTGGCGGCGCCTGAAACGGTAAATGCAGTAAGTGCAAAATAAATTAGAAAACCATGGGTCACAAAGGGAGTCATAATGGAGGTGAAGGGGAATAGGAAATGGAAGAGTGTAAATACAGAGCTCGGAGAGGAAATACAGGGAATTGAAAATCAGGCTTCGATGTGAAACAAAGAATGCAGGAGAAGAATGTGGGAGAGAATTGATTGATTTCATAGAAAATTTTCAGAAAGAGGGAAGAAAATATGCTCACTATAGGAAAGCAATGAAACTGGCGGGCGGCAGCAAGGGAAGAAAATTGCACCGATAGCAGACAAGATAGGAAAGTGGTCTGATAGCCAATAGAGATCCAGAAGAGGTGGAAGAAATACTTGGAAGGAAGCTCTATTGTAAGGAAAAAAAGGCTCAGTAGGTTGTACAGAGAAGGGGAAGAGGACACGAAGAGAGATGGAATCAGACCAGGTATCCTTGATAGTGAAATCGAAAGAGCACCACGAGACATGAACAGGAACAAGTCGGTAGGAATAGGTAACATAACTGCAGAGTGTGGGCCAGAACGCAAGCTGAAAACTTTTCGCACTAATCTGTAGGATTTCTGGCCAGAGGAATTCACAAAACTAACCCTTATTCCGATGCCAAAGAATATACGATGGCAAACACTTGCGACGGCAAATGGACAATAATATTTATATCCCACGTGGCCAAAGTAACCCTTAGAATTATAAATATATGGCTAGAGAGCAAGGCTGATGAATACCCAGGGGACGACCAGTTTGGATTTAGTAGAGGAACTGGAGCGCGGAACGCCATTGGAGTGATGAGAACGCTAGTAAAAAGAGGCCTAGAATATGAGCAGGATGTTTATTCTTGCTCTTTAAATTTCGAGAAGGCGTTTGATAGGGTGGACTGGGCGAAATTAATGGCAGTGCTGAAGAAATTAGAAGTCGATTGGAGGGACAATCGTCTCATCCGGAATCTTCATAGGCACCAGCGGGCTCAAGTTAGGGTACGAGTAGGGTAGTCAAGTTAGGGCACCCGGTGGAGAATCGGGATGGGCCATGATAGGACGGGGAGTGCGGCAAGGGTGCCCAGTGGGCACTGTCCACTATCTCCGTCACATTTTAACGTGTATTCAGCGGATACAGTGAGGGAGGCATGGAGAAGGGGAGATTGTGATAGGAATACAGGTGGGAGGGGATCTGATAAAGTCAATGCGAGCATCAGATGAGCAAGCATTGGTCTGTTAGTCAGCCAAGGAGTTACAGTCAGTGATGAATGCGTTTAAGGTGCAGATCGAGAGGTATGAGATATAGTATGAGAGATAACGATAAACTATAAGGAGACTAAATGTTGAGATTCCCTAGAAGCAAGAAGTCGGGTCTGAATGTAAGGTTATGAGGACACAAAATAGAGCTTGTCGAGTAGTTTACGTATCTGAGTATTATTTTGCAGGAGAATATATTTAGTGGTATGCACTTGTAGAACATGGTAGGCATGTAGGAATGTAGAATTTCCTTTTCTTAAGGTGCATTTGGAAGGAATAAATGAGGGTGTATCTGAGCAGAGACGTAAAGAAAAGACTGTTGGGAGATCTAATATGGAGCGTGGTGCTGCATGGGTTGTACACTTTTTCATTGCAAAGGGAGTATGCAAGTAGACTTGAGGCGTTTGAGTTGTGGGTTTGGAGAATGATGATGGAAAAGGTGACCTGGATGGTGAGAAGGACGAACGAGGAGGTTTTTGGTATGGTTGGCGTGGGGGGGGGGGGGGAAGGAGGGCTGTGGAGAGAGAGGAAGCCGGTGGTGGAGGAGGCAGTTGAGGAAGGAAGAGGACATGAATTCTAGACGAAATAAAAAGAGGGAGATGTTATGAGGCTTTTAAGAGGAATCTAATGGTGGATCATACTGAGGAAGGAAAACCGAACGATATGCCAGAAATAAGGACTCTAGGATAAGCACATTCGGAAAGTCTACCTGATAGCTTGTTGGATACTCAAAACTAACCTCTTTTATCACACTCATGACTTTTGTGGTCTACCTTTTCCTCACATACCATTTTCTCCAATGTAATATGTGTTTCATTAATTCAATCTCGTTCATTTTCTTAACATGGCCAAACCAATGAAGCACACTCCTTTCATATATGTCCATTGCTGGAGCTTCCTACCCACATTCTTTCATCACGTTTTTGCTTTACCTACTTTTATATTTATCGTAACATACCTTGGCTTTGACTCCAAATTATTACGTTGGAAGGAGAAAACTTTTGTACATACAATTCCCTTTGGCGAACACTCATTTCATGATATTTCTCTTTTCCTATTTTGTACACTTCCCTTTGACAAACACTCATTTCTTGACTTTTCTCTTTTACTACAAACTGCTATTTTTCCAGCATTTTTACGCCTTATTATATCATCGTTCATTCTTCTCCCTTTGCTAACTATTGGTCAAGATACGCAAAACATCTTCTTGTTCAATTCTTACAGAACTTACCCCTAATTCAACCCGTTCAATTATTACAGAACTTAGCGGTATCTATCGCTACCCTGAATAATCCACGGTGGAGCAGGACCCCTCTGTAGTTTGACTGGCTACATAATTCGTCGCGATATCAAGGGATGTAGGTTTAAGTCCTGGTCGAGACTAATTGTATTTCCTCCGTGGAATCGCACACCTCAAATTAATTCTCCTTGATTCTTTACAGATGTAATCCAGGAGTCCCTGTAAATTCTGTTGACTCTCGGCAACACAGCAACATTTCCGCAACTTATCTCCGGACGATAGGACTTGCATTTGTATATTTCCAATCATTACCCCGACATCATTTCTTCACGCATCTTACTCACAGTTATGCATATGAACATTTAATTGTGACGGTGACATAACGCAACCCTGCCTTACATCCTGTTTTATTTCAAGCCAACCACTCCAGGCTCCGGATTCCCCCCCCCTCACCCGACTTACCATTATCATACATTTATCCATAAAATTCAATAATTGCTCAATCACTTCATAATCCTTCAAAACCTTCCTCAACTTATTTATATTTAACCTGCTACCTCTATGCCTCTAAATCAACAAATTCACTATATACTTTCTTTTGAATATCGTACATACCTCTAGAGCTTGTAGAATTACGAACGGCAAATCACTATATCCCCTCCCATGTATAAGCCCACTCTGCATACCTCTAACTGTGTAAATATTAATGTTTGTTACTATTTCAATTGATATTTTCCTCAAAACTTTCCTCAGAATATTCAATAAACTAATTAGTCTATAATTTTTACTTTTGGTCATCCTGCCAGTCCCTTTGTACAATGGAAGTATTATCGCATTCTTCCTTTTCGTTGGAACAACAGAAGCTTTCAAACTTAAATTATACAGGGTGCGGCATTATAACTTCCTTTTTTCAAAACGTATTAAAACCCATTTTATGAATTAGAAATGTTTTATTTTTTATGATATTGTTGGTACATATCTAAAGTTTTGTTTTACACAGTTTTGAAAATCATACAAGGTAGGTGACGCCCCCCATTGTCCATACACTGAAAAAGCCAATTTCTGGCATTTTTCATGACCATTACCAGTATAGCAGCGGGTATGTCGGCAATTTCTGCCCGGATGTTGGCCTTCAGGTCTTGTTGGGTCCTTGAACGGTTGACATAAACGCGGGATTTCAAAAAACCCCCGCAAAAAATCGCAAGGGGACAAATCTGGGGAGCGGGCTGGCCACTCCAAATCGCCCCTTATTGAGATGAAGCACTCCGGGAAGTGTTCCCTCAAAACAGCCATCGATGCCCTTGAAGTGTGACCCGTTGCTCCATTCTGTTGGAAACAAATGTCCCCCAAGTCCAGTTCATCAAGTCGCAGAAGAAAAAAATTCCTCCAATATGTTCACATACCGGTATGAATTCACTGTTACAGTGACCTCGTTTTCTTTAAAAAAACCAGGGACAAACAATCCCATGTGAGGAAATTGCACACCACATTGTGACTTTTGCTGATTGCAAAGGCCTTCGATGCAATTCTCTGGGACTGGTGTCAGCCCAGTAGCGTATGTTCTGTTTGTTGACGCATACACTCAAATGAGCTTCATCACTGAAAAAAACAATTGCGGGTTGAGGAATGTTTTCGACAAGCGCCTCACATGCGTTCCTCCGAGAATTGAAGTCGCATTCGGAGAGTTCCTGCACAATCTCCAACTTACACGGATGGTAATGAAGATCATCGTGAAGAATTCGCCTTACTGAACGATCGGAAAGTCCAAAGGCAGAATTGTGCGAAATTCCACATAGGAATAATCATCCACCTTGACCGGGTTCCCGGTCAAGACGGATGATTTTTCCTCTGTTAAATTTCGCACAATTGTGCATTGCGGGTGCCTCCGTAAAAGTTCAATCCGTGGCCTGTCTCGGGTCACTCAAAATCAGTCCAAGGGCAGACGCATGATTAAAGCTATCACTTCCTCAATGTTCTCAGGTGATGGTCCGAGGGACACCAGTTCTTCGTTTTGTCGCACTCGCTGTTTGTCTAAACATAGTGATCCACAAATAGTTTTGTAAATCGGGTTTGCACTTTTTAATAGACACTGCCCGATGTACAAAATTATTTGCGCCTTCATCCCTTACTGGGTTAAAATGGTGCAGACTCTCAGACCCATTTGGCTAAAAATTTATTTGCAGACTCTCTTCCCCCCCGCTTAGCTAGCTTATAAAGATTTTTCAAGGAGTTTGCCCCCCCCCCCCCACGATTTGGGGGGTTGTTGCGCCCCTGCATGTAGCAATTGTTTTCCGGTCCGTGACTGGGCCCAACGGGGCTGCATTGAGGCGATTTCGGCGCGCTGGGTTGCGATTACAGAACATCCGTTCGAAAAGTAGACCTCGACGGTAAACGCACGCTTCTCACTGTTCCAACGCATGATGGCGACTGACCGGGGTAGCGAACAAAACTAAAGAACCACGCCCGGCGAATGAGACCACTCCCACCCCCTCACCACCACCTCTACAGCCTGATGTGCGCGCATTTCAAAAAAGTTATAATGCCGGACCCTGTACAACTGTGAAGTAGAGAATGGGATAAAGTGTGAGAGGTGCCCAACATTTGATGAATCCGCGTCATTTTGCAGCTTTCCCTGCTTACAGTTACGGAACTTAACCGGCCACGTTTTCGTTAGTGTGTCACAATCGAAACCGAAGCCTTATGATACGATCCATCATTCTCAGGCTAATCCATTATACATAGATCTTCAAGAGAATTCTTTCCATAATGTCAAGGAATAAATGCAACATTTCACACACTTTAATGAGATAGATGGACTTAGGCTAAATTTATTCAAAACCCTTCTTCAATAAAAATACTGTTTTCTTATTACATATCATGTCCTAATCGTTAAATCGCTCACAAGTGCCAATTTTGCGTTTCGTACGACAATCGCAATGGGATAGTTAAAAAAAAAAGATTCATTTTTCCTACATAGTATTCGGGTAGTATACAATTATGACGCCTTCCATTCATTTTCCCCTTTTGATTAGTAACCCATACATTACAGTTTTTCTTGGGTTAAGAAATGAACTGTTTCCAATTAGTTTCATTGATATCACGTTCGTTCATGACACATCTAATATTGTGATAAGTGCCAGAGAAGGAGGCCATTAAAGTCAGACGAAGAATTCTCAGGAAATAATTTCATTACGATTCGGGGAGAGGCGGGTAAGGAACGCAGTGACATGGCTTAATTTGCGGAAAAATAAAGGGTCGAAATATGTTACGAAAGGTGTGAAGTCATGTTAATTTAAACATTTCCACCAAATAATGAACATGACTTTAGCACGAGTAGATTTGCTTGAGTTTAACAGAAGGGTGAAAAGGAGTTTAACAGAAGGGTGGAAGAGTGATTCATCCGTCGAAAGGAGTATGCCCAGACAAGACGCGTTTTGGGTTCTTTAAACATCTCCCATCCCCTCCCGAGGAACTCACCCCCACCCGCCTCCCCTCCCTTTCCCCACCCCCTCAAATAAGCCTCACCCCCCACCATGATTCCCAGCGAGCGGAGGAGAATTCACATCTCTAATTATTTTTTTGAAGGAGCCGATTTTTTTAAAGAAAGCATTCGTGGCGAGGCAAAATGTGCTCTCCTTCATCTGCGTGAACTTCAATGGGGGCTCAAAACCTTTTCAAAGCTCGAGTTAATTTTTTTTCCTAAGCTGTAAATTAGAGGAATTCTGTCCTTGGCACTTGTGCTAACAACATAAGAAATATAATCTTATATGGTTTTTGAAACAAGTTATTCCCGGGACCTGCTCTTTAAAAATTTCCTGCAAAATGGCCAGAGTTTTTTCCTCATATTTCCCATCAAACTTGTGAAATAACCCCCTAGACGTATGGTTTTCCATACCTATGCTGAGAACTTTAGAAAGATAAAAATAGTAGCTGGGGGATCGTGTTGGTGTGGTGGTTAGAGTACTGGCTAACCATACGGACGGCCAAGGTTCGAATCCCTGCAGAGGAGGATGTTTTTTTTAGAAACCTGATCCCTACTTGAGTGTCTTGTGGAGACGGAAATGTGTCAGACGGAGTACTTCAAGTACAGTACTCCGTCTGTAGGATGAGACGTTAACCTGTGGTCCCCTTGGCGCCTTTAGTTAAGAGCAGGCTAATGCCGACACCGGGTTTCTATCCACCCTTTCTCCCTTACCTGTCCCCTATGACGCAAATGATCTTAGCCGTCGGTCGCCTCCCCAAATATCCAATACAATCCAATAGTAGCTTACTTGTGTGCTCATGCTTTTGAAATTATATTTATATTTATTGCAGAAAGAAAGTTAGTATTTATTCAGAAGAAAGGTTCGAAAATTCGAGTCAGACTACTAAAACGATGTGCGACGACATTGACTTGATATGATTTTCTAATTATTGATTCTGAAAACAGTCATAGAAAGGAGGAACAGTAGGGAGGACATGTTTGAAGCAGGCATGAGCGTAAGAGAAGCGGAAGAGGAGAGGAAAGGTCATTACGGAGAAAATTGTTTTCGAAAAGCCTAAAAGTTTTCTAAGTCTTACCTTTTCTAGGCCTAACATAATAATTAGGTTATTTTCTTTTCTTACACGAAAATTGCGTGATGTATATGTAGGAATTATGTCTAATTTCTGAAAACCTACTTTATGGATCGGCATATATCATTCAGTTTTAACATTCTTCTCCATACATATTATCGTTAGTTTATTTTCGGACCATCAGGGAGGGTTGCGGCAACGAAAGCCATTGCGATGTCTGTCCATATTTGTCCTATTTCGGCGCAGTTCTTTCTGCTGATAGTCAATATCATTGTCTAACGTCATAGTCACACACCGCGCCCCCTAGTAATGCTGTGTCATTGGGAAAGAGGCAACCTCTCGTGTTACTGCACCTGTGGGCGTTTTTTGTACTCATCCGTTTAACATCGAGGACCACATGGAGTTCGAGAGAACTGATGGTGACGCGTCACTTATTCAGCAAAGAGCTGACAAAAGGATGAGGAAGAGTCCCGTTGCCACGGAAGGAAATCTTCTCCGAATGAGCACCGTAGACACAAGTAACACTCAACGGAAGGAATTTCCTCCATTCATCTGTCATTGCTGCCTTCGTCTTTCTGAATGATCCGATCCAGCGAAAGAGGGAAATACTTGTTTCATTCATTAGCGATTAATCCTGACAGTATCCCCGATTAATTATCTATGTCGATGGTATGACTTACATCGCTGGGGTCTGAAGTAGCACACGGTTATTTGCCTAGCACTAAAGTAAATGCGGTCAGTGTTATGCGTAGCCAGTATTATGTGTAAGCTACAAACAACCAGTATTTACATGCATAAATGGGATAATTATTGCAGGTACTATTATGCTCGCACTCTCGGTTTTATCCTTTTGAAATGTAACTTAAGGGTTCCACAGTGCAAGAATAAGTATTCATCAAAATGTAAAGATTGTTGTGGAGGTGTATCATTTCTTAAAGCAAAACTTTAGAATCATTAATTTTGCGAAGGGATGTTCGGACTAATAAAATATGTGTCAAGATTAGATCTGAAAGCAAGCTTTAGTTCCATTTTTTTAACATTAAATTTTGGCGGTGGAAGAAAAGAAAAAGTGTGTTTTGTACCATTATCTACTCTTGAGGAGAGGGCGGGGCTGAGATTTCCAGGAGTAAATTACTATTTGGATTATTATGTTGGCAATTCAATTAATATCCATGGTTCAGCTTCAATTTTCTGGGTTGTGGACGTGTCACCCCAAATAACATAAGGTCCCTTTCATCATCGTTTACAGGATATACCATCATACGTTATCCTCACATTCTTCTCAAATGTTTGTCTAAAATTGAGCCGAACACATTCATAAAAGGCCGCACCCAGAAACTTCGCTGTTCATGCAGCGTAGGCTCCGCTACTCCAACTATAAAACTTTCCGCTACTCCAAGTATCCACATGGGCATATCGATGTCAACAGTCACGAAGTTTGTTGGCAGTGCGAACGATATGTGTGCGCAAAATATTCATTGTCTGCGATTTTATTATTGGCATTTCATTTCGTTGGAGTCTCATTTTGCATGTCGAGGTTAGTGTACAGCCATCGGTAGAGTGTCGAGTGTTCTTTGAGAATAGAAGTTCATACAAAGTCGAGAATATTGCTTGAACACAGTGAGGTGAGGACAAACAGGTGCCAAACGAAAATTTTTCGGATTATTTGCGATATTTACTTTATATTGAGCGCTAACCTGACATAGAAGGAACATCAAGGACCGGGAAAATCCCATGGAAATATAAACGGAGAGCGAATTCCGAGCAAGAGATCGTTTCTCCAAAGAATCAGTGAGGGATGTGATTCTGCCAATGATTTCTCCCCATTATGCTGATTTACGAGGATCACCCCTCCATCCTTTTTTTAAAATTACTGACATGCTTGAGGTTTCTATGCCACGAGAAGATTTCAGGCAGGGGATTTTTGTTTCAGTGATGGCAATGCTATAGACAGTACTGTCATAAGCCCCTTTCTTTGCTCTGGTAACATACATACATACATACTTACATACCAATCACGCCGTTCCCTTCCGGGGTAGGCAGAGTCACAAAGTTTTACTCATAAATACATATTTGTACACCTAACTCTACTTCAATAATTTCCGCCGCATTGACCTATCCTTGCAAACCTCTTGTGCCATACACTGCTTCATGCTTACTCTCCGATTTTTATGACTCCTAATATTCCTTCTTCTAAGAATTTCCTCAACCACATTCAACCACAACTTTCTCGACCTACCTCTGCCTCTCTCACCATTCATTTCACTCTTGTATATCTGTTTCATTATTCGACTCTCATCCATTCAACGCACCACTGGAAAATTCCATTTTTGCACCTAAAACAGTAAGCTTTCACTGATTTGGAACTTGAAATCATTATAAAGTAGTAACCTAATGTAGTATCAATAAAGGCCTCATAGCATGTGAAAGGGGTTGAGTCTAAAACAAATTCAGTTTAAGGAGCCAATTGTAATTTGCTTAGAGCTGATGGTTTCTTTCATTCGGATTACCATATTACTGGTCCATCATTCTTGCCCAAATCAAATTTGAATGAAGGTGGCATGCTCAGCAGCGCCACGTTGATTTCGCCGATTGAGTGCAGCCACCGGAACATTAATATTGGGCAAGTATGCCACCATACCTGGAATATCGTCCCTTCGCTGCCTGGCAACATTGCGTAGAGCAGCACAGGCAAATATAACCATAAATGTATGATGACGTATCCAGCGAAGATTCTACCATAGCTAGGTTTCAGGACTCGGCCCTACGTAACATCGCTTTACGCAGCATAGTTTGTCAAAGCTATATTTCAGTTGAGGGCTGTCTAATGATAAAAATCACCATGTGAATTGCACCTGGTGCGGAAAAATAAGTTGTAAGTTGTGTGTGAGACGGAAAAAAGTTTTCTTTCCGAATTTTCATAATTATTTTCATTGGTTGTGAGAATTCAATAATATCAAAAAAATGGAGCCATGAATCGCAGAATCTACGGTTATGTGGCATGAATGCATATTGGAGGCCAATGTGATTTTTTGAACCGCACATTTACTGCCTTCAGTGGTCCGGCTGGAACCGCGCTTGTCAGATATGCCTGCATCTTCGAAGCATGGGAGATTCTATTCATCATGTATCCAAAATATATTTCCAAGAGAAGAATCGATTCGTTCAGTCTTCTAGAAAACTGTTTTGTATTATGTTGAACTGTCTACTGTTTTTTTATGGGAAGAGGTTCATTTATGATAAATATAAACCACTTATTTTTAAAATACTTTTTATGGCTATCTGAGTTAAAGTGTTTCGAATAGATTTCATACTTTTCTCCAGTCACTGTAATACTGAGGCCATGAGGCCGAGTGCACTGCAGAATTAGATTGACTGTTACCAAATACTCGAACGAAGACAAAATTTTAATGATTATAACCCCATTTCCTCATTTTAACGAGCAGCAGTAAAGTTGGGCCAAGTTCGGGACTGAAGTCCGTTTCTAAATTCGTTTTCGATCATTAAAAGTCAAACATCCCAAGAATAATGATTTTAAGTCATTTCAACACAGTTCACTGATTTATCTTCATGCTTCTGTGGGCGTCACTTAATTTATCGCTGACATAGAAAATAATCTTTGGGAATCCGTTTGATCTTCCTATTATTTTGGAAAAGAAAGGAATGACATATTTGTTGTGCCGAATCAGCTCCTGGCTTCTCCGATCACGCGTGCATGGAGGCCAAGGCCGTGTATTTTTAAGCGTAGCCTTGTGAGACTCTGCTGCCATCTGTCGGCCGACGCTCCCGTGCGCTTTCAATTTCACGCGCGGACACAGTCCACGCCGCGCTCACGACAGCGCCTCCGTCGCTTCCCTCTTCTCACCCGTAGCATAGTGAATGTAAACCAGGGAGGTAGAGGGAGCTTCTCACTCAGTGATGTGAGCAATAGAATGGAATCAGGATTTACCACATTATGAATGGAATTTACTACATTACGACTGTAAAGCTCCCATGTTAGTCATCGGGATGGACTGCTAGGGGAGCTTTTCAGTCACGGTGCAGCAGACAGCGTACATTGGAACACATTAGCGCACAGAGCCCACAAACGGCGTTGGATTGAACGATGTGCGCTGGCTAAATGTGTCATAACCTGACGACAGGTAGCATTTTGTGGGTGAGCAACAGTCGTGGCCAAATGTTTTGCGTGAAGTTGTTGAATTCGTTAAAAATCAGTATTTTAAATCGTGATCTATTTATCGAAGAGTGATTAAAGCTTTACAAAAAGTATGATTGACGCCATTGCTGAAAAAACAGAAGTCGATAACAATCTCATATCCCATTATCAACGTTCAATTGTTGCTAAGCGCACGTGAGATTTGCTACCGATCTGTTTTAGCACGCGCTGCCTTGTGCGCAGGGTTTGTTTCATGAATGGAAGGTAAGTGCGCTGATGTGTTTCGAAGTGATTAGCGCTCTAGGGCAATTGGAAAGCTCCTTTTGTTTCCTTTTACGTGGAACTGGCGGCGTTCATCTCGAGTGATTACAGGCGATCGCAACGGATAAGCTCTTAAACCGGCAGCTCATGGTAAAGATTTTCGTTAATTGATACGCGGATAATTCACGAAAACTCTCAAAATAGGATGGCGCATGCGCGCATCAACATTCTGTGAATTTCGGTGAATGAGGTAAATCTGCAAATTCTTGACAAATTGCGACCGCTGATTGGTTTTTCTGCACGCATGCGCTTCGACCATTTCCTTGCTTAAGAGGGACGACTTCGGCTTCTTAAGAAGATATGATTAAATTCCGCCAACTTCAACACCAGTATCCACCATCATCTTTGCATGAGATGAGGAGGAAAGTAATACTTACTCATCGTATGAAAATTTGAGGGAATTGGTGACTATTACTTAACTCATTAAGGTGGCTCTGGCTTCACTATGTAAGTCAAGACAAATACTAATTTGCACATTTTTATTAATTCAGTGTAAAGAATCCTGATCTCGCCGCCGATTAAATGGGTTACCTATTAAAAACCAAAATTAAGGCGCAAAATATGCCGATAATTCAACGAATATATTTTTAATGGCCACATTCGTCCAATCATAGGAGCTGACTTCAGCGCCATTCGCACGGTACTACCGTATTTTGACTTCAATTACGGCAGTAATTCGGATTGGATATATCTGGGTTGGAGGCGACCGACGGCTAAGGTCATTTGCGTCATAGGTAAGGGAGGATGGGTGGATAGAAACCCGGCGTCGGCATCAGCCTGCTCTCAACGAAAGGCGCCAAGGGGACCACGGTTTAACGTCTCATCCGACAGACGGAGTACTGTACTTGAAGTGTCCTGTACAAGACACTCAAGTAGAGATCGGGTTTCCTCTGACAAACATCTTCCTTTGCAGGGATTTGAATCCTGGCCGCCCGTATGGTAGGAGAGTACTCTAGCCACCACACCAACCCGATCCCCGGGCAGTAATTCGCTAAAAACTTTTAAAAATGGGTGTTAAGATGCATATATTTAATTTGTTATTCTATTTTTACAAGACATTTCGCTCCTTATAAACAGTTTTGATCAACAGCTGTATCAAAGCGGAGTATGCTTTCTCGTTAAACTTGACATTTTTCTGCTGCTCTATCCACGCTGCTCTATCTTTCTCTGCTAACCCTCTGCCTTTCTTAAATCCTGACCTCCACTATGTCCGTCAACATACTTTATCTTCTTCTTTTATTTTGTTCTCTATTTTCCTCTATCTTTCCTTTCAATGTTCTTATTAGAGGGCAATCTTTTCTCAGAATGTGTCTCATGCAGTTCGCTTTCGTCTTTTACTGTTCTCATAATGTTTCTTTTCTCATTTGTTCTTTCCAGTCCTGCTGTATTTCTTACTCTATCACTCCATTTGACCCTTTTCATTCTTTGCCCTAGATACATTTCAAATCCCACTGGATATCTCTGCATTTCCCACCCGAATGCTCTTGTTTCTGCTGCGTCAAGATTTACAAAATATTAACCAGGTTAATATTTTGTAAATCTTTTTCTCAAGCCTATACTGATTGAATTGGCTGTTCGTAGTTGCTTAACTTGACTGAAGGCTGTCTTTCCCTTAATGATTCTAATTCTCATTTCCTTCATACATATTCCAACCGATGCCATTCATAGGATCTAAGGAAGCTGAAATTTATCAAGGTCACTTGAAAGCCTACGTATACGGTAGAACATTTCACTTAAGGATGGCTATAAGAAAGTTATTCTTAGTTATCTCATTTTATTTTCATCACTGCTTCACTTTTGTCTGAAATTAGTATTTTCAGCTATTAATGGATTCTCTGTTGCAACGATATACATTTTATTAATTTCATGGTCTTATGATCATGGGTTTTTAATGAGAATATATGTCTATGATCTCAGGTTCAATTAAAGAATAGAAGCAAGACTTTGGTATTTTTCATCCCATTCGCTTTTTGGGTGGTTGATTAATGGTTCTATGATATCCGAAACGGTATAATTATTATGAGCGTCACTGTATGGGCATTTTTCTGGTTCTATGCAATCCTTTTCTTTTTCTTCTTTCATTTGAATTTCAATGGGAACCCTCTTCTAGTTTCATCAATACATCATGTATTATTACGAAGCAATTGATGCTTTGCTATTTTTACTTGGATTATCTTGGGCCTGAGTGATTGAGCAGTCAAACGATTCTTTAGATGTGTATGGCTTTAATTATTTTCATGTAATTACTGCAATTAGACTAGAAGACTCTGCATAAAAAACTCTTCTTTCAACTCAGACCCATCATATTTTCCAGATACCAGCACATTCACTTTCAGGCCCACTCACACCGATCTCTGCCGATCAGCACACAATTGAAGAATTGTTCTCCTCGTGCGACATCGCGGAGTACGTATGAGTGGACGACTCTTGTTTCATGGATATGGATTCCTGAATAAATTTATGAAAACATTCATCGTGGCTGAAGTGCTATAAGGTTTCCTTTGCCTCGTCGAGTTGCAACGTGCTCCTATCGTATAAGGATGACTGTTAAAATTGTCTGCTCGTTTCTTGCCCGGAATGTGAGAGAAATAATCTTAACAAGATGTGCACCATCCAGCAGACGCATGTATTGGAAAGACACTTATATGACACATTCGATCGCTTTTCAAAAATCTCAGTTCTATCTTTTGAAATCCTCATTTATAAATAATTTTTTCAAGACTGATGTCATTTCATGCTGGCATGAGTTTGTGAACTAGCTTTTAATTATGTTAGAAATTTAAAAATGCCATTTTAGGTAGTATTTATGTGGAAACAGTACGGTGTATAAATCAATTCCCTGCAAAAGCCTAGGGATAAATAACGAGGATAGACGGGTGTTTAATACCCTCACTTTGTGCGGTTGTTATCTCACTCACACTTTTCAAATTATTTCATCTCTCCAGCTTCAATTGAATATTCTAAACGTTGATCGTCTCTTGAGTTTTATTTTCGTCCCTTGGGTGTGTCATCTGGTCATCAGTGTATTTATGTGAAATCGCGCCTTTCTGGTTTTTTTTCCAACTTAGATTTTTAGGTTTACGGATTATCACAATGGGCTTCCAGTCGGACTCTTATATAGCAAGCCTTTTGCCCATCAATGTAGAAGAACCGGCACTGTATTCAAATCCATTTGTTAAATTTATTCTCACGTATTTAAAAATGATTTATATATAGCTCTATAAATATTCGGAGTATCGATATATTTTGAGGTGTTTTTTTTATAAGCTCTCATTTATGCCACAGTCTTGTATTTTCGCCCTTCGTCAGAATCTTGAAAAGTTGATTAGTTGATACGATGATGAGTGTCGATTCAGCATTGAGGCAGGGACGGGTGTATTTGTAGAGCTGGAAAATGGATCGATTTGCTTGCTGTCGTCACGAGCGAAGGGATTTGGAACGAGAGAAAAATAAACAGAAGGGAGAGCGCAGAGTGATAAATAGGAATGCGGAAAGGTAAAATAGGACCGATATACCCATGGAGTGGCGTGAAAAGACAGATGGGAAAACTTCAATTCACTAAGGAACACCTATACTATCTTCATTTTCAAATCAAGTATATATATATATGATAGTGTGTAATATCCTCGTAATCTTTGAAATAATACTTTTTTAACGTATAGTTGTCCGCAATCGTTTGTGTTCGGGTTGCTTTTTAAAAATAAATTATTTTAAGCGAATTCGAACAAATTGATTTGTTTTTAAAACTATTCCTCAGACTTTTTAATGCCTCCAATTTATGATACCTGGGTAGTGTTGTATCTGTAGTAGGCTGGTCTGACGAGGACGTGGACAGTAGAACCAGAAAAGCTAAAGGAGCATTTGGCCAGCTGAGAAACGTTTGGCAGTCCAGGGAGTTGATGACAAAAACTAAATTAAGACTGTTCAACTCAAATGTAAAATCAGTGCTCCTTTTTGCACCTGGTGAGACCTGGAAAACCATACAAAAACCATAACACAAAAAATGCAAGTCTTTGTAAACAGATGTCTACGTAGAATCCTAAGCATAAGATGGCCTGACACATTCTCAAACGAAGAGCTGTGGAGGCAGACACAGGACAAATGCCATTAGAGACTGAGATAAAATACAGGAAATGGAGATGGATTGGCCATGCGCTTCGTCAGCCTGAAGACCATATAGTGAAACAGGCCCTGGAATGTAACCCTCCACTGGGCCAGAGAAGAAGAGGAAGACCCAGAAAGACGTGGAGGAATGGAGTGATAGAGGAGGCCAAGCAGGAGGGGAAGTCTTTGTAAACAGAGACAACAGGGAGGTGAAGGAGCTTGCCAGAAACAGAGTCCGGTGGAGAGCTTTTGTTGAAGCCTTATGCTCCACAAAGAGATACAGAACATGGTGGTGATGATGAATTTATGATTAAAAAGACCAACATCCGAGGTCTGAGAGAGAGATATTGTCTACGGTGGATTACTTGTATTTATTTTAGTTGGCTGTTTTGTTTCCAACTTATTAACCTCTTGTAATTACTATATTTAAATATAAATTCACGTTAAATAACATGTATTGATAGTGAATGCGTTTTTTCATGCTCCAAGGCATACGATTGTTGGGACCATAATCTACAATGTAGAAATGTTTATCGATTCCATAATTATGATACGGTTCTTCAAAGTTTGACCCTAATCAGACTTCTGAAATAGCTAGTACCCATACACCTGTCTCTTGCCCAAATAGCAGATATCGGGTTCGTGGTATATGGAGACTAATCTATTGAGCAATACAAGATAGCTCTGCTTAAGGGTATTAATGAGTTTCTGCTTCATTCTCAAATATCCGAGCTCTTCCTCCCGATTCTCTTCTGAGAGTTTCGCTATCCCGCTTCATGGGGGTTTTCAGTGTGCATGATACAGACTCTACGACAGGATCTAAATCTCGTCCCTTCCCGGGTCACGACTGCCCCCCCTAGGGCACTTCACTTTGGGTAACCGACTGCGGATGTATCGTCTGAAAATTATCAAAGGTTACGGTCAACCACTTCAACGATAGCATTAATATGCAAGATGAACACAAGCAGGCATATGACACATTCCCTGTGGGACTTCAGATTTAATTTTAGCTTCATTCGATGTGGCGCCGTCCGAAATTCGCCGAATCCGCCCTTTGTTTCCCTCAAGAATTTTCTAATTCAGGAAATTATATCACCCTTTTCACGGTTTATGGTTCCGGAGGTGAGGTTCCTTTTTGAACAAACGTCGTATTTATAATTTTTAACAGTTATTAAGGAACCAAGGAAACAACCATTCCCAAGTTACAGCTAAAAATGTATTTTATTACCCTTGTATGTATAGCGGTGTACACGAGGTGAACTGCTGCTCCAGAGTCATGGGTCAAAATCCTGTAATGTGCGGGCTTTATTTTAATGCGCCAGTCTCTGATGGACCAGTGGAAAGCTTTCACCACACCTGTTGAATAATTATATACCTATCCTCGACAAATGTAGAGTGTACTCTCCTCCAAAAGTTACCAATCGTCAAGAAAGCATAACTACTCATCTCGACCTGGCCGAAAAGCACCCTACATCGGCTGTAACGTAAGTCGACGACTTTTTCAGTCCTCGGCGAGATTTCGACCAAAAAACCCTAGAGCAGCGTTAATACTAAGAATTATCTTTGATTTATAGGAAATAATTAAGACTAAGTGTTTGTTTTCCGATTTTTTCCGAAGCTTTGAAAGTGTTTTCTATTCTAGAAGGGTTGCATCTGCGAGAAGCTCAAAACCCCTCCCCTGAAACGCTACAGCATCTATAAATGGACTGCATCACCTTTGAAACGTCTTCACCACCAATGATTCTCCATTCTCAGAATCTGTGATTCCCTCTTCTAAGGATGACAGCTCCCATTGAATCTTCTAGACGTTATTTCCCTCGATACCAAAAGGATAAGGGCCCAGGAAACTAATTACGGAGAGCAAGATGTGGAATCTAGAAAAATATTTACTTTAACGTTTCCCCAAGAACGACTGCCATCTATTGACTATAATATATAAAACGTGAATTGAAAATTTATTATATCTAGCTACTTTTCTTTCTTGTGGGTTGTTGAAGACTGCTGGGGTTTCCCAGAATGGGTAAAACTCTCCATAGCTGCAGCCTATTCGATGTGCGAATCGTCCATCGTCATCAGGATATTTTCTGATGACCCGATGCCGATAACGTGCCCTGATGACAATGGACGACTCCTACATCGAGAAGCTGGGATGAATTTGGAGATGGACCCTGTGGGTAAACCAAGTAGTCTTCAATAATCTCTTACGCCGGGAAACCATTATATATTTCTTTCTCATGGGTGGTAATTTGTGTTTATGTAACCTGCGCAGGTCTTCAATTATTCATTAGTGTCAATACTCGCAGACTCTCACAAAGATTGAGATGACTTCTTGTCGGCTCTTTAGCCCTTCTGCCTTTGCCTCATCCCGTCCTCCACCTCATTTCGCCTCCTCCCTTCCTCTCCTCCAACCCCTCCCTCCGCCCACCCCCTCCCGAGCCAACCCTCCCACACGATACACTTTCTACAGTTGTCAAATCGTTTGCGTGAGTAAACAGGAGGAGAGGTAAGCGCGGGAGAGGGTCCACTTGGCACCAGGGATGCCGTGCAATGCCATTCCAGCCCCATCCAGTGGTCAGTCTGCTCTCCTGCGTCAATTCTATCCTCCTGAATCCACCCACGGAACTTCCCAAGAAGACCAGGCTCGGTTCTAGGGATCAATACTTTTTTATTACACGTTTATTTATTTGGTACCCCCTAATAGTAAACATAAAGTCAATTCTTATTTTTTCCGTTTTTTAAATAAGACTATTAAAACTATAAATTTTTAAATAAATTTATCAATCCATGAATCGGAGTATCCGGCCAAGGAACAAGGTTTTATAATACCTACTGCACTAAATGATTTTGTGTCATGAGAACCACAGTGAATACTTTTTTTTGACATAAAGACCATTGAAGCGGTGGTCTGATTAGCCTCAGAAAATCTTAAATGTTGTTGACCATCTAATTTACACAGTTAAATGATAATATCAAAACCTTAGTAAAAATTCAGTTTATATTTTGTTAAACTTATGATGCAGTAGAATAGTGTCAAATGAAGAAACACGCTTCAAAGAGGAGTGCATGGTGAGTGAGGAGGGCACTGTAGAACAGTCTTTCCCGAACTTTTTTGAGCCACTACATCCTTTATTACATAAACCTATACTAAACTCTGTTCTACCATAAGCTTTAAAATCGTTGATTACTTGACCAAATGTAGAAGACCCTAAAAGTAAAGTGTAAACAAAATAATGAAAATAACGCTCATTTCTAACCCAATTGATGGATAGTTTATTCGACCGGAGACAGGTATGCATGCATTGGTCGGTCAAGGCCCTCCTCCATTGCCCCAAATAAATAAACCAAGACCAATGAAGTCATGAGCGATTGCCACGGAGGAAACTTTTGAGAGGAGTAATATTAAGAGTCTAAAGAGTAAGAGCGATTGGATATAGTTATCAATAAATATGACAAGCCAAAGAGGTGAGCCAGGATTGGTAAGCATTTAAGAAAAGATTTTTTAAAAAAGCCAATATCCCGGGCAAAGCGTATATTTGTCCCATTCCTATTTCCGAAGGGTACGATGATGGGTGTGTGTGCTTGTGTGTGTGAGAGAAGGGAATGGGAGAGTCAACCTCCCACAAATCCCCAAGATATCTGAAATTCGTGCGTTACGGATTAATAATAATAATAATATATTTATTAATGTTCTGTGGCAAAGCCACCTAAGAACAACATTCATCATATAGCAATTTTGATAGTCGCAGAGATAGAGCAAGGAACAAAAAATTACAAAAAATACAAAGAAGTAATTGTCACAAAATATACATAAAAAGTAGCTATTGACCAATGCACATATCGTTACACATTACATATGTATCATATTACTATCAGTTTATAAATACACAAATTACACATATCAAATATTAATCACATCAAGTTTCAACATAATTTTATTCAACAAAATAGAATGTCAGCAGAAATTTCATTTGGTCTTGTGTCCTATTACATAATACAATTTGTTGAAAAATACTCATAAAAAGAAGTTTGTTTTAGTGCGTGAGTATATATGCGGAGTATGCGGATTAGATTGGGGAGTTTTTCCATCTTCCGAGGTTTGGGAATATCCTATGAGGCTTTATCCAGATCTGAACCCGAGACCCTAGGTCCTCACTCTGACCCTCTCTATTTCCTAAAATTCGACGTGATGCGTGATAGGAGAGCATACAATTGTTAAAATATGGTAAATAATGGACAATGGTCAACATTAAGTGGGCAGGGGTCGTGATTAAATTAGTGAAGCTGAGGAATTGTTTCTCAATTCTCAGGTTACCACCTCGTTGATTTTTTTTCAAGAGAGCAGTTTCGCTCGTATTCCAACCGGCGTCTTCACGTCAAATAAGTCTACGAGCAAAAATAGAAACTATGGTTTAGCTAATTAAGGAATTTGTTGTATCGCATCCTTCCTTCTCATTTTTTTCTCATAAAATATTGGTCACAATTTTACTAATTTCCCTCCACTAACTTCAATTTTTCAATATCCTACGTTTTCAGGCGTATTAATTGTAATCCAAAATCAATCCAAAAGCGTCTGGAAGTACGAATCTCTATTGCGTTGAAATTATCTTAGCTACCAAAAGGCGCACAAAAGACTTCAATGCGACGTTTTCAATCCAAGGACGCAAAAAATACCTAATCCAGATCAAATTTTGAGAAATTATTGCAATGATGCGCACTCGGCACTAGAAATGTTCAAACGACACGACTGCTATCCTCGTACAGTCCTCGTACAAACTAAAGTACAAAAATCCTTCCTCAGTCATGGCCCCCGCTCCTCACTCTCCTCCACTGAAATCACCAACCAAAAAAGAGTCCTTGTAAACAGGGCTTTTTACAAACATTCTACCATCTGTCTTATAAACTTCCTAGGGGCCGGAAAGATCAAGAGGATCCTTCGCGATCAGTTTCTCATCGTTTATTCGTGGCAAGAGACAACTTCCATGCCTCACTCCTGTCACGCCCCTACGCCACACTGCATTATGTCTTGTTCTGTGTACTATCATAATGCACCCTTCGCCAAGTATAAATATTACATATTTTCCTTTACGTTAGGAAAAATATTCTCGATCTTCCTTTATACCGTGTATGGAGCACTCACAGTCTTACATTTAATTGTTTTCTCGACTGGAAGGTGATTTTATCATGTGCTTTAAAGATTTTTCACCCCTCTAAAAATTCGATGAGTTACGCCCAAGGTCATAATTCAGTCATCCTCTTACTCCAAAATGGATTTGAATCCACACCTATTCACCGGCAAACGCATTATTTCCTAGGAGCCCCCGAAGGTATTTTGCGTTCTCAAAGTAAATAAACGAAAGGTTCATTTTTATCGCTTACAAACTTTATTTCTTTTACATAATTTAATCAGAAGCAATCACTGAACAAAGTTGAGATATATTCCAGTTGAAATAAAATTCCACGAAGATTCTTAGATTTATCCTGAAGTGCAGTTTTCGGGTCAAAACTGCGGGGAATTCGGTGTATATGACGATTTATTGTGAAATTTTTCATTTTAAACTGGCCTATCCCGTGATGCCCGAAGGTATTGTTTAGCAGCTTGCCTCTCACAAGAAGGTATGGCCAAAATTGGCCTAAAAAAGCAATGCGAAAATATATAGAAGGAATCCCAAAAAATATCGAAAATTTTAACTTTAGTTTCAACGAGTGATAAAAGCTATTAAAACGCCATAAATGTTTTTTGGAAAAGTATAATTTTCTAAAATTACTTTGTATAGAGGTTATAAAAATTTCTCTGTTGGTATTATTAACTGAAGTGTGGGTTCATTTAGAGTTCTGCATTGATATGTATGGGCGCATTAATAGGATTTTCTGCGTAACCATTTTGATGTTATTAATTGGTTGATTTAACATAGTATCATTGAGTAAAACTCGATAGTGAAATCGATAAGTTAACCTTGTTGCTTCTAATATCATCTTCTAATATCAATTTACCTTTGAATATCGAGTTCGTCACCATCTCAGACACTCAAGTTTTTTGGCTCTAAGATTTCTGGTTCGTCTATTTAGTCAATCGTTTGCGTTCTTCCGTGCATTGTTATTATTTTTTTATATTTCGAATAATAATGCTCATAATTTTCCTATAATTCTTAAAGTATATATTTATTCATAAAGGGCGAGACACTGGACCGGAAAATCTGACATTCAAACGGAGTTTTTGTCTTTTAGAAATAAAATATCCCATCCCTCTTAACAGAACATGTAGAAATAAAATATAGAAATGAACCATAGAAATAAAATATAGACAACAATACAGTGAATTTGCAAAAATAAGAAATAAAAATGTACATCACTTAGCAGAGAAACGGGCACTTTCCAAATAGTAAAAAAAGCTAAGATAAGGTAGGGGTATTCTAATTCTCTTCTACGTCCACGGAGCTACTACACTATTTTTGTGTTATTTCTCCCATTGAGAGTCAACAGGAAATGCTGATAATTTTATTAATTAGTAGAAATAATATTAATTTTCCTTCTGTTCAGCATTTCAATAAATTTTCCTGAGTTTTGTTAAGGATGATGATGATGATCGTGCTTGAAAGCTGATCACCTTGAGAGTCATTTTTTACTCAATGAAGGTGAAATTAAGATGAAATGGTGGGAAGCAAATTCAGAGGCACGTTGAAATACAGGGTAATAGAGTGTTAAAGGTTAAAGGTGTGGAAAGCTCAAGCCTACCAATTTAGGTTCTCATGATAGCTGATCAAGATTGAGGAGGCGAAGCGCTGTTTTTTCTCACACATGGAAGGAACGCACGATCTCTGAATATCTGCAGTAGCTTTCTGTGGCCTTCCCAGTTCCCGGCATGGGACATCACCTCGGTAACACTCCTCAACGGCTAGGTGTTTAAAACACTGGGATTTATTTTCATCCTGATAGACAATCATACGGAGGATGGGTTGGTTTCATTTTCAAAGGATACGAATAGTGTATGATGAATGAGATGAAAGGAGTTCTTTGAGTGCCCACGGACACCTTAAAGAAAATGTATTTGTATTGTTTAGCAACTCAAGGCAATAAAATGAAAAGAAAGTCGATAATTATATAATGCAAAAGAGTTTTCTTCGACCCGAAAGCGGTGAACATCGTCGGAAATTCTTCTCTTAAACCAGTCTCATCATCAAGTAAGTACTCTTATCCCAATTTTCCCTAGCTATTTCTATATTCCAAAAGATGTATTTAACACTAGGTACTGGCGATTTGCTTCAATCTTATTTAGAGCATATGATGATATTTGCTTTCTATATGATTTTTCGAAGTGGAAGACAATAAGAATAAATCATTCTTTTGCAAAACGATTTCGTCGAAAATTTCCTATTTAGATCGAAGATTTTTCTGATTTAAAATAGTTAGTAGTCAATATCGATTATTGTTATGTTATTCAAGGGTTCAAGTTCTCCGACAATGTCGAAGTTTTGACACGCGACTTATTCATCAAAACGTCCACAGAGATGGTCTCGGTGTGTTGCCCAATGTTGAAGTTCGGCGGGAAAGAGCGAGATAAACGGCCGATATTTTGCGCTCATGCTTCGGGAGGTCGTGCGTTCCACTCAAACCACTAAATGTACTTTAAGCGAGACATCATTTCGCTTGGTAACATTGAAGTTGGCCTAATTTTTAAGAATAATATCTCACCCCATAATTACCAAAATACAAGACTTTTACTGCACTGCTTTCCGAAATATTTGCCAAAACATGGAAGTGGTTTTCCATAGGAAATGGCTAAGATATGCACTCCAGAGTGATTTGTTTTTAAAGTGAGGAATTTAAAACATCTAGATCTCGTCATTAATTTGGCAGTGGGTGCTGTTTTCTGTATTTTCTCAACTTTTTAAAAAATATATCATATTCTCATCGCAGAAGTATTTTTAGAATCACAAAAAAACCTTTCGCTGTGAAGAAGCTTTTAACGTACCGCGTCAAAAAATGAGTCAAGTTATAGTCTCATATAAATATTTTTCCTTAATTACTGAGAATCTCAGTCATATAAGCGTATATTATTCCGCCATTAATGGTACAATATTTACCTCAAGCTTTCCACGACTGCTGAAACGTAACACTCGAATCTGTTCTCCATAATGACGAGGGAAAAGTTTTGCTCCATCTATCTCAGGCAAGCGAAACTGTTGAAATACAAAGGCGAGGAAAATTCGGGAGGCGTTTTGTGGAGATGACAAGGAACCACCGACGATAGCACACTACTTCATATGCGCGAGGGGCAATTTGTTGGTGGATTCATGACACAGCGGAGCGGACTTCCGAACCGCACCTCCGCATCGACGCACCTCACCTTGACAACCACTCTTACTTACCCCTCCCCGCGTTAACTTCACCGGTCCATCTTTTCTGAAGCCGATGGCGCAAGAGGGAGAATGGTTCCACCGGTCGCGCTGCCTAGCGTCGTCTCCGGGAAGCAGCATTCCCGCGGCTCCCAAACCCCCTTTTTTCCTCGACGTCTCCCATTTCTCTCTCTCTCTTATCTCTCTAAATGCCTCTGGCCACTCTTCCCTTCGTCTGTTCCCCGGTGTTCTCCGTCGAAATCCTTTGAAAACAATGGATCCCCCAAAGAAATATGTGTATGGAAAAGTCTCCAGGGAGCTTATTTATTCCTCGTTTTTTGTCTAAAGGAGAGTGGTGGATGGTGGGGGATGGAGGTTCTCCATGAGGTGATCATGAATTCCTTTCGTTTGCTTGTAGTCGCATTGGATGGGGGGAAAGGAGGAGGGGAGGGTAGAGGAGAGGAAGGGAAAGAGGGGAAAGGAGTGCTCATTGTTGCGGCGCTTGGGACGAGCGCCGTCTCCCTCACTGGAGACTCTCGCCTTAGGGGGTGGGCGCGTGTTTACTTGCCCCCTCCCTCCCCCAACATTCCTCCGTCTCCCTGGCACCCTGGGCTCGCCCTCGTTGCCAAGGAAACGGATCCTCAACTAGAAGGAAAAAGAAAACGTTTCGCGACCGCTCTCCTCCCGCGCGTCGCAATTAAGCATCGCAATCAAACTCCTTCTTTCTTCCTTCCTTTGTTTTTTTCATCGCCCTCCCCTCGAACGCCTTCCTGTTCCCCCTCCATTCCTCCCCGTCCGGCTAGCGCGCCACCCCCTGCGAATTGCCCCTCTGTCCTGGGACTACTTATCCCTAATTAAGTTTCGCACTGCCCGCGCCCTTTCTCTTTCCCACGACGCCAACGCTCCCCGCAGTTTCTTCGTGACCGCCGGTTTCTTCGTCTTTATCCCGTGAATTCTCTGGCTCTCATGTTTCCCCCGCAGATTCGTGAAAATTAAGAATTCGTGAACAAATTAAGTCGATCGACCGTCCATCTTCCATCTGGATGTGCGAAAAACATTATGGAGACAAGGAGAGATGTCGATCCTATTCATGCAGCTAAATATATCCATTCATTTCAAGGGGCAATGTTTACCATTGGTCGACCCTAGGTAACTCGTTGGCTGTTGTTAAAAGAAGGATATTTGAGGAGGTGGCGGTGGAGGGTGAAGAGAACTCTGCCGTGAGAATTGGTTTGACTTAAAAAAGAGGCATCAATAGAACCAGAGTTACCATTCCATCTAGCGAACCAAGTCCTTCCCTTCAAGTGTCTTCCACGCGGCATCAAAATATAGGAGTTGGGTTCTTCCACTGTGAAGAGTCTATCCTGGGCCTGTGATTAGAAGCTCATACTCAATAGCCACGCCAACCACCCCAATCCTTCTCTTTCACTTTCCACAAAACGCACTGAACTGGCAGTTCAAAGGTCGCGTTTTCCAAGTCAGCCTAGGCAACGAATATTACGTTTGTGCGAAGGTTTAGGCCGTGCGTCAGACAATTATGAGCAACCCAGGCACAGAACACCGAGAAACAATACTCTACGTCCACGTTCGAAAAATGCCCTTCTGAATGTGCTCGCGTAGCTCTCGAGTTCAATGCTCCCCATCGGGATCTATTGATTCAATATATCCGTTGCTCTATAGATATAGGTGTTCGCAACCATTTCAACCACACATCCACCATTAATGTGCTTACTGAGCATTTACAGCCATAGCACACCCAAGGAAGTCTGCAAGTATGTGGCGCAAGTTGTCATTTCGAATACAGCTGCACGGCCAAATCAACCATCAACGTTTAACACCCTTAGCTTAGCTTATTGAAAATACAGCTCGCAAATACGCAAAAAATGCTCTCGTGATTTCAACATTTCTCGGGTTGCATCCGCGTCAGTTGTCATTCTGCACAACAGTATCGCCAACTATCCTGCTGGCGTCCTTAGGTGAAGGATGGGTCGCCCGCACCTTCATCAGTGATAGATGAAGTGCGGGCGACCCACCGAAATATTTAAACTCGTGAGTTTGCTTTTTATATGTTTTATTCCAGTCGAATTTTTTCTGCTTGGAATCGGCCATCTTTACATCTTCACACCACCACTGTGTTCGTTCATTTTATGTGTTCCTATCCACTTTCTTTCTACCTTTCTGTATAAATATTTATGTGAGTATTTGCCGCTGTGCGGTCTGAGTGAATGAGTGAACGATTGTATGCCCTGAACGGGTCATTTCCTACTTGGGTTAGCGTACCCCGAAACGCCTGTTCTATATCTTTCACCACTGTCTGTGTGCTTGAGTTATTCTTTCATTTTCGCCTTCTGTGTATGTCATTACCTCTCTGCCGGTGGGTGAAAAGCTGCCCGCGCGCCATCTACTGGCCGCTCTCATGGGTCATGCCTTGGGGAGTGTTTGTTCATATAAACCCCCGCCGATTCCAGTGGATTCTTTGTAGACTGGGTAGCTCGGTGGTCTGAGCAGTGGACGCGACATCCAAAGGTCCGTGGTTCGATTCCCGGTCCAGTCGAATTTTTTCTGCTTGGAATCGGCCAACATTACATCTTCACACCACCACTGTGTTCGTTCATTTTATGTGTTCCTATCCACTTTCTTTCTACCTTTCTGTATAAATATTTCATGTATTCCTCAATCCTCATTCTATCACTGATGAAGGTGCGGGCGACCCACCGAAAATTTTAAACTCGTGAGTTTGCTTTTTATATGTTTTATGTTTAGTGTCACCCTGTGACAAAGTTTTATATTGTTTGCCACGTTCGTGGAATCTTCGCAAGAACTTTATAAAAACTGCGCATCGCAGATTCCTTTCTCTTCAAGCTGCTTCTTTAGTTCCTCTGCTGTAAGTCGCTACAACCTTTCTCAGTGTCCTATCCTCCCTTCACCACTGTTTCTTTATTACTTTCCTTTAAACTTTGACATATCCTGGTCTCGTTCTCCTTATTTCCCACATCCTTCCTATAATGGCTGCCATTGACCCAACCCCTTTTTGGCTTCGTAGTATCAAGAAACAAGCCTTTAAACTAGCCCAATTTACTTGCCATACTGAGTTTTTATCTTCTTGCCTATCTTTAGGAGTGATTCCCAATGGGCTTCTCATTAAATTTCCCTTTTCAGGAGTGCCTCCTTCACTTCACCCATCCTTTCATAAATTCATTTATGAACAATCGTTCACCCATTGTCTGTTTGTTCTCTCCCAATATTTATCACAAGTTCACAAGTATCAATCTAATATCCATATCCTTATTAATATCATTAGCCTCTCATCCCCCAAAAATCTTCCGTATATCAATAGATGCCTACAATCAACTCAAGACTCTCTTTTCCTCCGACGCCAGAAATCTTACAAAAAGTTGTCCTCTCTTTATGCTTCATATCTTTACCATGGCGTCTCTTTGCCAATGCACGTAACTATCCCATCCACAACTCCACCTCCTCTTTTCCTCTACAAACCACATCTAGCCACCCTCTTTCATCTCTCTCCACCAGCCCCTTCTACCACCCGGATGTTTCCGCAGCGAACCCCCCAGTTTAAAGATTCTTCCTCGACGTTTGATTCTTCCCCTTCAGAGGAAACTCCCCTAGATACGTCGCAACAAGAGGTAGTCAACTTATCCTCCATGCCTCTAAGGCCAGCTGAACTGTCATTGTTAAGTAAAGGTCTCTTTTTCTCACCAACACCCATAGTAAATCCCATCAACATTGTTTCTGACGCTATTAATTTTTGCCGTAATCTTAAATGGAAGGTTTACTGGAGTTCCCAACCCTCTAACCCAGCCAACTCCAACTCAATTCACCCCGCTCTCACAAAATTCAAACCTTCTTCTTTTGAACCCAAACCCCTTCCTTCTAATCACCCAGTTGAAATTTTTGCCAACCAGCTTCTTTCTAAAATTTCCAACCCTTCCTTCATTGAGTCCCTTAACCCCAAATACAAGCTCTCTTCAGAAGAAACGGCGGCCCTCAAGCAACTCACCCACAATCCCAAAATAGTAATTACCCAAGCTGACAAAGGTTCCACGGTAGTCATCCTTAAAACCAATGACTATGTAAACGAAGCCCTAAGGCAACTTTCAGATACATCCTCCCACGGGCCTGTTCCCTCAGATCCCACTCTTGATTTTGCTAATAAGTTAACATCTCTCCTCCTCCAAAAAGGTCCAACAGAAGGTTTGGCTAAGTGTGACCTTTCCCTTCTCTCTGCTCCTCACCCCAAAACCCCTCATTTCTACATCCTTCCTAAAATTCATAAACCTAACATCCCCTGCCGTCCAATTGTTTCCTCCTGCAGTTCCCCTACTGAACACATATCGGCATTTGTTGATCACTATCTGCAGCCTCACGTTCATGCCCTGCCCTCATTTATTAAAGATACACACCACTTTCTAAATTATTTGAAAACTGTCAAACTTCCACATTATACACCACTTTTGATGGCCACTATAGATGTCACTTCCTTGTACACTTCCATTCCCCACTCAGAAGGTCTCCGTTCCATCCGTCATTTTCTCAGCCAACGCCCCACTCCTCATATACCCAGTACCGACTTCCTCTTACAACTTTCTGAATTTATTCTTACCCACAATGCCTTCTCCTTCAACGATCTTCACTACCTCCAAACAAAGGGCTGTGCCATGGGAAGTCGATTTAGCCCTTCTTATGCCAATCTTTTTCTAGGTCTTCTGGAAGAGAATTACCTCTCCCAAGCCCCTTTTAAACCCCTTCTGTGGCTCCGTTACTTAGATGACATTTTTCTACTTTGGACACATGACATCGACTCCCTAAACTCCTTCATTTCCTCTCTCAATGACTCCTCTTCTGTATCATTTACCTCTACTATATCTTCCACCCATATAACCTTTCTAGATGTCGACGTAGCTTTATCCAACCGTAAATTCAGTACTCTGTTCATATAAAGCCCACTAATAAACAGCAATACCTTCACTTCAGCAGTTGTCATCCCGCACATACCAAACGTTCCCTCCCATACTCACTTTCTATCAGAGGTCATCGAATTTGTAACAACCCGGAGTCCCTTGATTGCTTTCTTTCCAAGCTACACCAGTCTCTTCTTCGCAGGGGCTACCCTGAATCCCTTTTAAATAAAAAAATCCTTAGAAAACCGTACCAACCTAAATCAACTTCTTGTCCTAAGTACAACAACGGTGCAACCACGGTGCAAAACGTGCAACATGTTTCGCCCCCTTTCCTCGTTTCAGAGTCCCAACACAGAGACGCCGTTCGACATCAAAGCTCCGGCTCTTGCGACTCCCATAACTTAGTTTACGTGTTACAATGCAAACTATGTCCCGGTTTTTATGTGGATGAATGTATTACACCCCTTAATATCAGAATCAATAATCATCGGTGCACTTGTAAAGACCCAGCTTCCACTTTCCCCGTCCCTACTCATGTGCGGAAACATGGCTTGTCTTTGGACAAGTGCTTTGAGGTGGCAATATTGCTCTCCCTTCCCTCGGACGGTTAATTGAAGTGCGCCAGAAGGAGCAGGCCTTAATCTGGTTGCAAAATCGTACGCCGCGCCCGGATTAAATAAATTACATTAATTGCACGCTTCCCGTTCTTTTCCATTTACCCCCTGCCTTTCCCCCCCCCACCCTCACTTCGGAATTCCACTTCGACCCTGTCCGCTCTCTCCGGCCAAGACACGAGCTGGTAAAAATTTCCCCTTTTCAAGAACCGTTCCTCAACCGCCGGGAAAAACCCCTTCCCCCCTCCCCTAATCTACCGCCCCTCCTACCCCTATCCTCACCAGCGCACACGACATTTGTTCCGTGATACGCCTTGAAGACGGACTAGTTCCGAAAGCTAGCTATGTAAGTGTGATCGTCTCTTTTTTTGTGTGTCTATCTCCTCCATCCTGTCAACATCGTGTGTGTGTGTATATATATATATATATATATATATATATATATATATATATATATATATATATTATATATATAAAGCTACAAAACCTCTAGGGTATTTCTAAGCAAGCTAGGTGGGTGAAATTTTCAGGATAGAGTTGGAATCATGTATCGAGTTGGGAAAAAATCGAAAAAGTTAAAAAAAGTCGATTAGGCTTCGATTTATTGCATTAGATAGCTTTACATTGGATTATATGAGAAAAACAAAAAAATTTAGTGTAGACCTTTTTTCTTTCGTTCATTAAAATATGAAATAATTGAGCTACAAGACTGATTCTTTCATAACCTACCGTACCTGACCGTACCGTACCACCTACCGTAAAACTGATATTTTTAAACTTTTATTTGGAATTTTAGAAATTTTTTCACTATCGTTGCTATGGATTTATTCCATTGTCGCCGGGCCGAGTGTCGATTCGATGTTTGGAACGCAGCGAGGCGGGGCAATTTCAGGGGAGGGTTATATTTATGTGTTGATTTGGGGTAAAATCGGAAAAGTTAAAAAAGTCGATTCGGCTTCGAGATATTGCAATCGATAGCTTTACATATATGAGTTAGGTATCCTAAGTACATGTTATTTAGTCTTCTCTATGCCATTTTTCGCACTGCTAAATACTGGGTATAATTTCTTCAAATTTTTCGTGGCCTCTACCGTACCTTTGATGACCAATTTCCACCAACCAAGCTTCGTGATATTGTCGTTTTCATGAACACAATATATGCAGTCCATGTAGAAGATTGGAAGAGAAAAAAAATTGAACATGAAAATTAGTATATTAAAAATCTCGATTCCGTTCGAACTTATATAGTAAAATTCTTCATGTGAGCTCTAATTAAGTATGCTGTACTGAAATGAAATATCTAACGTAGAAGAACGTCTTATATGCCGTCAAATGAGGTTATGATAATCTTTCAGTGGTTCCACGTTCGTTTCGGTGCACTGATTGTAGTATTTTGAAAAGTCGTTAATAACCGGATGACATACAATATAAGTTTGTACTAGAACTGTCTGGTATCCATACGTTATGAGGCGCGTATTTCATTTTCGAGAATTATATTTTTCTTTGCTTGCATGTAGCACGCAGACTTGAGAGCTTTCATTTTTTCCTTATTTAAAGAGTATCTTCATATAGAATTCCCCCCCCCCCTGCTTGCAAATTGCAAGCACCCATATAGGCATCATAAAATGGACAGGTGCTATTAATACATCGCTGCTAAGTACTGGGTATAATTTCTTCAACTTTTTACTGGCCTCTACCGTAGGTTTGATGACCAACTTTAACCAACCAATCTTCATGATATTTTAGTTTTCATTCAAAAGCATGTGCAATTCATGTAGAAGATTGATAAAAGAAAAATTGAACATGAAAATTAGCATATTAAAATTGTCAATTCGGATGGAAGTTCTATTATAAAGTTTTCATGTTAGACCTTATTAAGTATGCTATACTGAAAGGAATATCTAACGTAGTAGAAAGGGCATCAAATAAAGTTATGTTGAACTTGCAGTGGTTCCACTATCCTTTCATTTCACTGACTATAGTATTATGAAATGTCGTTAATTTAGGGATGAGATATAATATGATTTGTACTAGAACTGGCAGGTATCCATACCTCATGGACCGTGAAATTCATTTCGAGAATTCCACAATATTTTTCTTTGCCTGCATGTAGCACATATACCTGAGAGCTTTCATTGGTTTTGTATGGATGATGCATTCATTTTTCGATACTTAAAGTGTAAAATAATGTACAAACCCCCCTTGCTTGCTAACAGCAAGCACCCATTTACTCGTATATATATATGTAATTGCACTTAGGATCACTCAAGTGACGACTATATAAAAACAGTTTGCCAGAGGAAGGCAGACGATAAACACAGAGAAACAAAAAATGAACACACTTACACAGTTTCTTAATATTTCGGTGCCACTAGCACCTTGGTCGCAAGAGCAAAGAAGAGTGAGAAGGAAGGGAGGACTGAGGTGGAAGGAAGGGAGGGAGGGGAGGGACAGGGGAAGGGGAGGAGGGGGAGGGAAAGGAAAGGTGGGGGCGGGAAGTGGGAAGTGGAAGAAAGACGAAAGGAAGAAGTAGTATGGGCAGAAGTGAATGAAGAAGTCAGTTGGATTTATTTAGTCCTGGCGGAGAGAAAGCCTGGAAAAAATAAATGCAAGAGGACTCAAGATCTTTAATTTGGAGTGGGGAGGAGGATGGAGGAAGGGAGGCGAGAATGCCAACCTTAAAAGTATTATTAAAGATGGAGTTGTGGGAAGAAACGTGGGTGGCGACAGGGAGGGAAACAGAAATAGAAGGTGGTTCGTTGCAACTGGAGCGGTGGCCATTCATGCGGATGTAAAGAGGAGTGGTAGTCAAGCCGATGTAAAAACTAGGGCATAATTGGCAAAGGAGGACATAAACTACATTATGGGAGACGCAAGAGAGTGAGGGGACGGAAGGAAGATGAGCGGCAAGGAATTTATCAGGCAGAGGCTGGGTGAGAATGATGCCACAAGTTTTGCAACGTGGGCGATTGCAAGACGTCGGAAGGGATTTAGTAGTGCTGGAGATTGATTTGGAAAGAGGTTTAGTAATTTTAAAGAGGGTGGAGAGGTTGGGGGGGCGTCTAAAGGTGAGAGAAGGACAGCGGGGGAAAATTTTGGAGGTGGTAAGGTTGTCAGAGAGGATGGGGTACAGGTTTTTGATTATGCGACGGATGGAGTGAACTCCAGGGAAATAGGTGGTGAAGAGGGAGATTTGATCATGAGGAAACTTATTAAGAGGGAGAGATTTAGAAGAAGAGGGTCGTTGTAGGATTTTTTTCTGAAGAAGATGCTCAGGGTAGCCTCTGCGAAGGAGGGATTGGTGGAGATTAGAGAGAAAAAGGTAAAGGGATTCGGGGAAAATCCCACTAACTTCTTCTATCACCTCTGCTCATACTACTTCTTCCTTTCAAATTTCTTCCACTTCCCGCTTCCCGCCCCCACCTTTCGTCTCCCTCCCCCTCCTCCCCTTCCCCTGTCCCTCCCCTCCCTCCCTTCCTTCCACCTCAGTACTCCCTTCCTTCTCATTCCTCTACGTTCTTGCGACCAAGGTGCTAGTGGCACCGAAATATCAAGAAACTCTGTGTTCATTTTTTGTGTTTCTCTGTGTTTATCGATTGCCTTCCTGTGGCAAACCGTTTATATATTCGTCACTCGAGTGATCCTTAGTGTAGTTTTGTATATATATATATATATATATATATATATATATATATATATATATATATATATATAAATACGTTGATGGATTGGAGTCAGCCATGCGGCGATGAACACACGATGTGGATAGGATGGAGGAGATAGACACACAAAAAAAGAGACGATCACACTTACATAGCTAGCTTTCGGAACTAGTCCGTCTTCAAGGCGTATCACGGAACAAATCCGTTCCGTGATACGCCTTGAAGACGGACTAGTTCCGAAAGCTAGCTATGTAAGTGTGATCGTCTCTTTTTTTGTGTGTCTATCTCCTCCATCCTATCCACATCGTGTATATATATATATATATATAGTGCTAGTGGCACCGAAATATCAAGAAACTTTGTAAGTGTGTTCATCATTTTTTTTTGTTTTCTGTGTTTGTCGTCTGCCTTCCTCTGGCAAACTTTTATATATTCGTCACTTAAGTGATCCTAAGTGCAGTTATATATATATATATATATATATATATATATATATATATATATATATATATATATATATATATATACATATATATATATATATATATATATATATATATATATATACTGTATATATATATATATGTGTTCGCCCCCCCCTCATCCTATTGATAAATAGGACTCCCACCGCTAATTGGGTGGCGCATACTTCCAACGTAGGCGTAATATCTGATCTAGAATTATAATTCAGTTCAAATTGATTCACATATATTTGAGAGCATTAAACAGGAAAAGTTTATTTAAGTAGGCGTTCCGGAAGAGTGGTTAGTGTGAATAGCTGACGGAACTTATTCTAAAAATTAATCTGCGATGGGTGACATGCCAGATATCATCTTTCTCCGAGGATTATTTTTGCTCTCAATAGGAAGTAAGACGCGGAATAAGCGCGTAGTTAGAATTGGTTTTGGTCGTTAGTTCTACTCTGATTTTTCTTAGTATAATCTTTTCCCAATGCTATGAATTGGGTCTGTGACTAGAGTTGTCAACTTTCACTGCAATATTCCCCTCTCAGTAATCCCCACCTGGAGATCCGATTGAGGGACTATTTTACTTCCGAAATATTTCACCGGGAGGCTTGACCATATATTTCGGGCGGAATGCCATCACCCAGATATCGCTTTAATGCAAGACTGCGTCTTCTGGTTTCGAGGTTTGTGTGATGGTTTCCCCCCGCAACCTTCCACATCGCTGAACCTCGGCTGATTCAATTAATTTTACACGCGCCTGAAGCTAGTTGTTTTTAAAAAGTTAATTCCGGAGCGATCTTCTTGATCAGTGCCATCAATGCCAACTGCTGAAATTTCTGCCTCTCAATAGTGGATCCTGGTATTTTGGGGTGTATGTCGGTGTAGAAAAATCTAGTGGCCTAATTTTAGGACTTTTCCTCGCATATATTCGTCCAAAATTAGGAAAATATTTACCGTCACTTGGTCGTTCACCTATCACCTTCAGACCGAGAGTACAAAACGTTAACCCTTGGCCAGAACGTCCCCTTCGCTATCTGTCGAGTAATAATGGTCATTTTCATGATGCTGAAGGATACATCGTGTTTCAAGTAATCTAACCCGATCAGGATCAAATCTGTTTCAGAACAAATAATCCTGGAAAGTCTTAAGTAATTGCTTTATTATGGAGCGTTTCCACAAAGTGAATCCTTCGCCAGGGCAATGTATTAATTTTTGCATTAATTGAATTTACCCCCCTCATCGGTATTCACTCTATTCAGCCTTCTCGCGCAAGCTATCAGAGGCCGAGGCGATGGTTTTGGGCTGGCGAGATGAATTGTGGGAAGGGCGTCGGATGGACCCTTTCGGGTGCGAATGGCTGACTGATAACGGGCATCACGTGACCAAGGAAGTCGTTTCATTTCCTCTCGCCTCCGGATTCCCCGGAAGAGAAATCTGAAGGAAGAGGGGAGATTTCGGAATTCGGGTCCGTTGGGGGAGGGAGGGGGAGGGAGGAGGAAGGGGAAGGGAAAGGATAATCGCCTGGGAAATATTCTCACCCTCCCGGAGACCGATTCTTCGCCTCCGTCATTTGTCGGTCGCCAAGAGGAAAGATTGGTGGGGTAGAAGGGGGTAGAAGGGGGGTAGGGCGGGAGAAGGTATTAAGTCTTTAATCTCCTTATTAGGGAAGGAACTCGCCGCGCGAGGAAGCGGCGTGGGAGGAGGCAGGTGAAGTTCGGCCGAACGCAAACTTTATCTCCCTCCGCCTCCCCCCCCTCTCCGTCTCCCCCCCCCTCTCTCTCTCTTTCTCTCTCTCTCTCTCTCTCTCTCTTTTTCTTCGGAATACTCATCTTCCTCCACTCCCCACCCCTCCCCATTCTCTTCCCCTGTCTTTCTTTCCATATTTACCCTCCCCCCCCCAACCGTCTTAGACAACTCACACACCCCTTTCGAACAGTGCCCCAAGGTCAGCGACGTGGATTTGCGTCTTCACAAACCCCAGCGAACTACCTCGAGGGAGTGTGGCAGTAGGTGAATTGTCACCAGCTTGCTTTACACTATGCCCTATTAAATGTAATTTAACTGCGGCTACTGATGCATTAGTAAAAACCTACTAACTTTGTCAATAAGCGGAATGTCAAAAATATGCGCTGCGCTATTGGCATGCTACCATTGAAAGACTATTTGTGCTCATGATTTGTACCACTACACGAATGCACAGAAGTAAAATAGGTGCACCGAAAACATGAAGGGCTTGCTGTTAGTAGTGCGTACGTTTGTGTGGATTAACGTTGATACACAATTCTTTATCCATTCCCTTATTAAAATCACTCCGTAGCAATATTACCATTTTTGATCTTCACCGATGCCGATTTTGAGTATTAACTACTTCACGATTGCTTCAAGCGTCAACTGTAACCGCAGTTCACCAATTTAAATACAAGTTGAGCTTCCACGCTGACCGCGGCTCCAAAGTCATACTTTAAGCGTGATCTCCAGACGTCGGACAAAATTCGCAATTGCTCAACTTCAAACTTCATACGTTGGCTATGCAGGACTTCGACCTTAAGACGCCTCCTGTAACGGAGGAGAAACTGTCGTCATGAATACTGACCCACGCAGCTGCACCGGAAAAACTGGAAGCATGATCAACAACCGCTGCGGAAGCCTTCGCTCTAATTTCATACGTTGGCCTTTGAAGATTACTGTCCAGGATTTGGAGTGCGGCGGGTCTGTATATAAGACGCACGACGACGGTGACGTATATGCTGTCGATTTTGAACCAGCTTCAAAAGAAAGTAGATTGGCGATTTTCGCTGCTTCAATGGTGCCTAAGACCACAATCACATGTGGCGTGATTGACCTGCTCGATGCGGGAAACATTTGACAAGTGATGGCATCGGCCATGCAAACAAATCATACACAACCGCCCAAAGAAAGAAGAGCTTTGCCGACGTCAGTCGTGGAACCGGTTGACGACTAGTCGCGGAAACCTGCGTTTGACACTTGAAGTTGTCGATGATTCGTGGAACAGGCATTAATCGTGCTGATCGTATGACTGCATACACGATAAGACAAACCGCCTTCATCGCTCCTTAAGAGGCTTTCACCTTTACTCATTAGACTAGAGATTGATAGATGATAAAGTAAGCTTGGTACGAATCTACATCTACATTTACATACCACCCTGCGAGCCACCGCACGGGCGTGTGACAGTGGGTGTTAGGGCACATGCTGAAATGAGCTTAGGAACTCATGGACAAAAGGAGTTTTCCTTTTCCGCATTATTCGAGGTGACAGCAGAAACAATGTGATCATAATTCGATTGTCTGGCTATTTTAAAGGTATATTTTCTTCACATGAGTTTTTTAAAAGAAATACGTCGATAATTCTAGATTATAACCCAAAGATTGATATAGAGTATAGGGTAAAAATTTAAAATTAGGTTCTGTGACCGCACCAGAATTTTTCCACTTTACTGGACCATCAGCGAAACCCTCAGCCCACGATTGAGGCCCAATTTATTTTGTTATCCCAGTGACGGTGGTCACAGGAATCGATTACTCATAACGATCTCAACAGTGAAATCTCATTCTATTCTCCCTGGTAACGTCATTCTTGAATCAAGTCGATCGCTCTTGGAATGACGTCAGTGGAAGACGGCAATCATTTCCCTGGCTGTCGATGGCGCGTCGACCTGAGCGACCAATTATCTCCGGAGCAATGCGCCCCGGGCGATGACATGCCCACGGTCTCCGCACAGTCATTTCGCGGATTCCCGCATATTTTCCACCCCATCTCCCCGCTTCTTATCAAGGAAATCGAGACCGCCGGGCGCCCTCTAAATTCAACAGACCCTTATTCCCACGCCCTCGACAGTGATTGAAGAAGAGGAAAGAACATCAGCGATTAAAGACCCGCGCGCCGACACCTCGTCGAGTTGGTTCGTCCAATCAATTATTAATCCCACGAGGAGATTGCCGAGCGGTGTCCTTCCTGGATTGGGACGGATTTCGAGGGGGAGCGGAGGGGATAATTAAACGGCTGAAGACGTAATTCCCTTTCCTTCTTTACTGGCCCGTTCGTCCCTCTGTGTTTCCCGCTGCAGGACTTCTTGGCGGATTCGTCATTTCCCTCAGTGTATTCGGTTCTTAGTGATTGCATGCTCGGTCACCTGCACGAGTTTCAATTCCATGCAGGATTTTTGAGGATTCTGCTGAGTAGTAGCTGCGGTATTGTCCTAGCGTAGTTTCCTGTAATCGCGCAGAAGCGCGAAAATCCCACCGAGGAAAAAATCACCACGTGAAGATTTGTGTCGGTTGTGTTTGACCTGTTTGTGAAAATTCCAATCACATAGTCATTGAGACACGTTAAACGATCATAAAGAATTCGAGATTTTGGTGTACGTATTGGATCCATCCGTGCAGTCTCACGCTGTCTTCCCGATCGGGATTATTCGGCGGGAATTTTGTAGATGGAGAAGAATATCCCATGTAGAGACACAATAAACAACATGTCAGACGCTGGAGTTTTTTTTAAACATTCAGACCCGTCAGTATGTTTTATTCGAAATATCGGTCCATATGTTATTTTTCCTCGTGACTCCTTAGTTACGCGTTCTAAATTATCTCAAACGGTTGAAACATACCACCTCAGTGAAGAAAAAATCAACTCGCGAAAAAAAATTCACTGGCGGCGGCATCTCTGAATCGCGTCACTGTCCCAAGCGCTTGGCGCGATATGAAGAGAGCCGGTTTGGAGTCACTGTCTAAGTGGATGAATTTTTTTCGTGAAAATTTTTTGTAATCCTCAAGGGGCTGTACTTTGCAAAAGAGGCGATTGTTAATGATTTAGAACGGGCTTTAATGATCTTGTTCATGGGTATTGAGGAAAGGCTTGTATATGGCATGACAATCCAGTGTTAAAATTACACCTGATTATATCATCTTACTTGACCGGCATTTTTATGGGTATTGTTCACGCTTTGATACTGTAATATCGATGGTATGAACTCTATTTCACTGTTTCAACGTGTCACTTTGTATGTTTCGGATCCTTGGTCACGGTTGAGATAGGGTGAGAGTCATTTGGTCCACTTTAAGATCTGTACCTGTTGGTGAATAGGAAATATATCAGAGGCTAAACTAAATATTTTAAGATGAGGGATGTCGAATATAATTTTGAGATCAGTAATGTTTTCATGATAGTATGATGATAATAACTCATGGAGTAGTGGAGAACATATAAATTTTCTTAATTTACCATGAGTAAAAATTGCCTTGATACGTGCAGTAGTCCGCGAAAAAAGTTGTCATTGAACCAATTATAGGAGATGAAGTGTATAACATAGGATAAAATTAACTGTGTGAGGTTTAATTTGGCAACAATTCTTCATTATTGGATTTTCGTTTCTTGAGGTAAGTCGTTCATGAGTAAGAATTATTTGTTAATTGGGTTGAGCGCTAGCAACCAGCGAGTGCGATCCAGAAACTATACACAATCTGTATGAACTATGACTGGCAGGTCGCCTTGCGTTCTTAATTCTCCGGTCATGGCAGAGGTCTTATGTTCGAATCCGTCGAGCGTAATCACTGTGGCGTACTATCAAGTGTATTGCGTTACTGTATGTATTCTCACGTCAGACGTAAGCGACAAGGGTAGCTCGTAACATCTTTAAGGCGTCTCATCGACTCATTTCATAACACCGTGGCGCTACATTCCATGTGAAACCAAAGGGAGGTCCAAGGAGGAATACTTAACCAAATGCCTGAATGGAGTTGTTTTCTGGGTGAGAAAGTATGTGAGAGGCAAGTGAAAGAGAGGAGGGAGGACGGGAGCCTGAGAGCCAACGGATGGCGGGGTTTGAGTGAAGCAGCCGCGGGGGGTTTGGAAAGTCAAGTGCGTTGACCACACTCAGTCACTTAGGGAAGAAGAGTGGGCCATTGTTGAAGGCTGCCAACGTTTATAGGGAAGTGGTGGTTGTCGTAGAGACAGGTTTTGGAAAGGGGGATGGGGAGCATGGTAATAAGAAGGGGAAAAGAGATGGTTGTGGAAAGGAGAGGAAAGTTGTCTCAGCTAGTCTCGGAGACCAGGATACAAAATATCACTGAATAGCTGTAAAGTTGTGTATTTCATACTTAAACGGATTTCACGTACTCTTCTTGACTTTAGAAAAGCTTTTGACAAGGTTCCCCACTGTAAGTTACTCGCGAAGTTAGCATCATACGGAATAGACAGTAATATAGTAGGCTGGATAGGAGACTTCTTACATGAACGCGTTCAAAGGGTGGTATTAGATGGTGTCAGCTCCGGCGAAGTAAAAGTTACATCAGGTGTTCCCCAGGGAAGCGTGATAGGCCCAACTTTATTTCCTCTCTACGTAAATGACTTGAATACAGTAGTAAAAAATAGCAAGCTCCGTCTTTTTGCCGATGATGCAGTAGTGTATAAGGAAATTAGAAATGAAGAGGACAGACAGTTTTTAGCTAAGGATTTAGATGCGATTGATGATTTGTGTGATAGATGGCAACTAGAATTAAATTTGAAGAAATGCGCGATTTTGAATTTTTGGAAAAAGAATGGCTTTCCCCGGAATAATTATTGCATCAAAGAAAACAAAATATGTAACGTAGATTCAGTTAAATACTTAGGCGCCGTCATCACTGAAGACATGTAATGGGGGAAACACATCAGGGAAATTACAAGTGTAGCGAACTGTAGATTAGGATTCGTAAAAAGGGTTATAGGCAAATGCGATGAGAGAGTACGAGAAAGAAGCTATTTTACACTTGTCAGGCCTCATTTAGAATATGCCGCTAGTATATGGGATCCGTACGAGGAAGGTATGATAAAAGAATTAGAGCGAGTGCAAAGGAGATCTGCTAGGTTTGTTTGTATAAGTGTTACGAGTTTAATAGAAGAACTAGGATGGGAATTACTATCAGAACGCAGGTTAAAATTTAGGTTAAAACTTTTAAGTAAATTCGAAACAGAGTTGTTCTCAGATGACGTTAGATATATATTAAGAACCCCTGCGTATTATGCTAGGTTTGATCATATTAACAAGGTTAGAGAGATAGATTGTCGTACCGATAGATTTAAAATGTCATTTTTCCCTCGTACTATAAGAGAGAACAATAGGCAGCGTAGCAAAGGGATAGGTAGGTGAAGTATAGTTAGAGTAGTCTGTAGTGCATGATGCATGTAATAACAACCAATAATCCCTTCCTTATTATGTAGATACTAACATCTAGCTCCATGTGACCCTATTATCTAGCATATCTCCCTTAAATATCCTAGTTGCATGTGAATAGTGCATGTTTGGTGACCTTCACTCCCTGCCACACACCCTCGTGGTGGCTCGCAGGGTATCACGTAGATGTAGATGTACTCCAAAAGTATTCCACCTTACCATTAGAGCTCAATATACAGTAGTTAATTTTGTCTCTCTTCATCATGTTCCCTGCCATATTGAGATTCATTCTTTTTTCGGAAATTCTAGGGATTATCATTACATTTTGACATTTGAAACTAATATTGTATGACCATTGCCCAACAATCTCTTAGCTATTAGTTCAAAACTCTCACATGCGGTCTACAGTATATAAATAAAAAACAAAGTCCCCGGAATTCACCATCTCATCTTAAGCACTGACGCTGATGTAGTGATAGGAACAGAAAGCTGGTTGTCGAGTGAAATTTCGGATAGCGAGATCTTTCCAAAATCATATGCAATGTATAGAACAGACCGATTAGCAAGAGCAGGAGGAGATGTGTTTATAGCTGTAAAAGATGAGATCGTAAGTAGAGCCGCAATATTTCCAGAAAATAAATAATACAAGCATCCCACATCACCATTAAATCATCTGATATCTTTCCAGAAAATGATGTAGAAAGTGTGTGGTGTTCCATCAAGTGCTCCTCAAAAAGATTTTTATATCCACATGGTACAGGCCAACCAATTCAACTTCAAACACAGTTTTGCAGTAGAAAAACAGGTGAAGCATTTCATTAATCAAGATAACGAATGTTATATAATTATTGGTGGTGATTTTAACATTCCCTCAATGGACTGGAAGACGTATTGTTTCAAAAATAGCGGAAGAGATAAGGAGTTGGGTGACACTCTTCTCTTTACTCTTACATCAAACTCTTTGCATCAATTGGTAGCAACACCCACGAGAGGAAAGATCATTTTAGATCTTTTGTCGACAAACACACCTAAAAGCGTCCTTAATGTTAAAACAGTGAACGGAATTAGTGACCGCAAAGCAGTTAGTGCTAAATTTCATATAAATACTGACAAAAGGGAAGCCACAAAAATAAAAGTGTACTGTATACCACAAGGCGGATTTCAATTGCTTAAAGCAGGAACTGTTGACTTCGTATAATAAGTTAAATGATATAAGCCTAAACCATACTACAAATGACGCATGGAATAATTTTAGTGACATCACGCGACTAGCCATTAATAACGCAATACCAAGTAAACTGAAAAAAGTCAATGCGGAACCTAGGTGGTATAATGTAGACGTCCGGAAATCTCTCAAGCGACAACGAAACTTGCACGCGAAAATGAAGAACGCCCATCAGGGTCTACCCGATGAGGAACTCAAGAAAATTCATGATAAATATAAGAGAGCTAAAATTACAGCAAAAGCAGCCTTAAGGAAAGCACTAATGGAATTCAAGAGTAAAATATTAGATGGATTTTTGGAAGATAACCCTATGGTATTTTGGTCTTACGTGAGGGAGGTTCAAGGGAATAATTCTACAGTAAAGTCACTGAGAAACGGTCAAGGGGGAAGAGTAAGCGATAGATTAGAAAGAGAAAATATCTTTAACACATGTTTTCAAAGTTTCTACACTTCATGGCCTCAGAATAACGCCGCTACATTGCCTTGCTTATACAAAAATACAATGCAGTCTAGAAATATTTCTTGTCGCGGCATAGAAAGTCACCTAAAATCCATTAATCCCAAGAAATCATCTGATCCCGATGAAATTCCCGCCCGAGTTTATAAAAAATTAGCGTCAGAAATAGCACCGTAGTTGAAAATAGTATATGAAAAATCTGTAGCAGAGCATCGTGTCCCTTGCGATTGGAAAATCGTGAAAGGTACGTCTATCTTTAAGAGCGGCGATAAGGAAGATCCCAGTAACTATTGACCTATCTCCCTCACGTCCATCTCATGCAAAGTAATAGAACATATAGTGGTCAGCACGATTATGAGGTATTTAGATAGTCAGAACTTGTTGATTGAAAACCAACATGGATCCCGAAAAGGCAGGTCCTGTGAAACTCAGCTAGCTCTTTTTCTGCACGACGTTCTTTCCTCAGGAGAAAGGCTCACGCAGGTAGACGCGATATTTTTAGATTTAATAAAATCTTTCGATAAAGTTTCGCATTCAATATTATGTGTTAAGCTAAAAGCCTATGGAATTTATCACGGTATAATATGCTGTATTGAAGATTTCATAAGTAACCGCGAAGCGAGGGTAGTCCTAGATGGCGTTAGTTCAGATACAGTTAAAGTCACATCCGGTGTACCCTAGGGAAGTGTCATTGGTCCCTTATTATTCCTTTTGTTTATTAATGTTATCACCACCGTCGTTACGAGTAAAATTCGCCTTTTCGCGGACGACGCAGTGTTGTACTGGGAATTTAACACAGAGTCTGATAGAATTGCGTTGAAGAAAGACCTAGAAGCTATAAGCGGATGGCGCGACACTTGGCAGTTAGAATTAAATTTTAAAAAGTGTGTTGCTATGAATTTTTGGAGGAAGAGTAGCTTAAAAAACGAGGCGTACATAATTAATCAAACCGAACTAATAAGTGTAGTCAGTTAAGTACTTAGGAGTGACTCTACATCAGGACTTGTCGTGGGGGAAGCAAATACGAGAAATTTGTGGACAGGCAAGTCGTAAATTAGAATTTATTAGAAGAATCCCAGAAAAGTGTGACGAGAAGGAGCGATGTCATTTTTCTCTTGTTAGACCCTTACAAAGTAGGACTAGTTTCAAATATAGATCGAATACAGAGGAGGGCAGCTAGATTTGTAAAAAATTGTTATGATAAACATAGTAGTGTTACTTAATTGTTGAGGGAATTAGGGTGGGAACCTCTATCCGATCGAAGGGAGAAATATAGGTTAAATCTTTTACGAAAGTTTAATGTAGACTATTTTTGCCGGACGTTCAACATATTTTTCTAGAGCCAAACTATTATGGTAGGAACGATCACAGGAATAAGATTAAGAAAATAGACTGCAGAACCGATATATTTAAGATGTCATTTTTTCCACGTACAATAAGGGACCATAATAGTTGTGATAGATCAGTTCTAGGATACTGGCGAGGTTAAATACGTTTTTTCAGTAGTGCTAAATATCTTAACATGAAATGTAGATACTAACCTTGCATGCAATCTCCGGTATGGTATACTCCTGCATGTCTTAGTACCTTGTAGTGCTATATATTTGTCGCATTAATAATACTAACCAGTGGTTATATCTTGAGTAGTGTGCTGCATGGTAGCATGTTTTTCTACGTATCACTCTTCTGGTTTCTGGCCTGACTGCTTACCGTTGTCTTGACTGCTTTTGGCCTGCACCTGGCATTCGGAGCAACGTGCGCGGTTCTCATTTGAACTGGGATGAGTGCTGCATGCCTGGTGTAGAATCACCCCATGCCTAGAGCTGTGCGCCGATGGATAAAAAATATCGGCGGCGGACGCCGGATGAAAGTGGGCGCAGAGCCAATGGTTATTACCGGCGGCGTACTCATGCAGCCATAATGTATTCACAAGTATTTCAGAATGGTATAGCAAAAATTATTCACTGATTCTCATTATTTAATGTGTTCAATTGTTTATTTCATATTCAAACTTATTTTATTAAATTTTTATTAACGTATGCGAGAAATTTCTTTTAATTTTAAGTATTTAAGCAAATATCGTATCGTGCAATTTCTTTCAAACCTGATATTATACCCTTTCATTACTAAATTTTACAAGACAAATTCATGACTAATTTACCTGTTATCTCAAATGCGAGCGAAAAATTTTGCTGTAGAGAGATATGTCCATTTCACTGTTATAATTTTATTTATAGTTTTTCAAATATGATGAAATACCATTCAAACGATCCTGTATGTATTTTTATCGCCTCATGCATTCTTATATGTACCACATAGTAAATTTTGAGAACGGAGGATTTTATGGAAAAGGCCTCCCGTTTTTTAGATTTTTATTAAAAATTTAATATTTATAGATAAATATCAATTTAATCAGACAAACAAAAATGCAATATACAAAAATTTAACTCTTGGAATTCGAAGAAGACTCCCAGAAAAACAACACAAACTTTTGCAAAATATTTAATAAGAAAATATCGGGGTACCAACCCCATAACCATCACTTTAGAAAAGAAAATGGGAAACTGGAACTTAACAATCAAGATAATGGCTGAGAATTTGTTAATCATTTCAAAATACTTTCGAACAGCCCAGAACCCAAGAAAAGATTCCCACCAAAAGATCCCAATGAAAACAACCCTAATTCACAAGTACCAGATAAAGAAGAAACCCCAAGAAAATTAAAAATCCCCAAAACATAAAAGCATCAGGTGAAGATGGAATCATAGCAGAACTTGTGATAACAGCTGGACCAAAAACCATAGCAGAAATAACAACAAAAATGCAAAATTTTGGCGAACTAAACAAAACCCTGATGACAGAGAAAATGTCCTTATTTATCCATTTTATTAAATAAAGGAGATAGAACAGATGTAAACAACTACATAGGAATTCCACTCCTACTTGTCATTTATAAAATTCTCTTACAATGTTTTCTTCTTCATTAACAACTTAAATCCAAAATTGCAGAATATCAAGCAGGCGTCAGGCCAGGTAGATCACTCCCAGAAACATGTCCTAAATCTAAAACTAACAATTCGGCACCAAAAGATGTACAGCAAGAACATCTTCGTTGACTTCAAAAAAGCCTTGGATTCAGTCGATCGCGAATCTCTTGATCAAATTTTGACAAAGGCACGACCCTAAAACACTTGCAATCATTAGACAGACGCTCACTGACAAAAAATATTAAGTCAAATTCAGGGGCAAAATTTCGAAACCCTTCGAAATCTACATCTACATACTACCCCGCGAGCCGCCGCTTGGGCGTGTGGCAGGGGGTTGTAGGTCACCATCCGTGTAAAGATGTAAAAGTTTTGGAGGTGAAATGGTGACATGCCCTATGAGGGTGTATTTGGAGGAGCTCAGTTTCTATTGTGATCGCCTATTTTGCGCGGAAAGAACAAGTTCTTATGCCTGTCTGCTCGGCAGAGTATCTCTCTTATTTTATCGCATCTGTCAGACCTAAAAATGTAGGGAGGCGTCATGATCATATTCAGGAGTGAGTCAAAGAGACGGACTCTCAACATAACTCTTAATTTGCGTCCTAGAAAAAGTAACTCGGGAATGGTCAAAAGACAATTGAAGACTAAAAATTGATCAACCAATCAAATTAGAAATAACAAATGTGACAATTGACAACCTGGTTTTAGCAGAAACCGTCATGCCCAGGCGATGTCTTGCACTTATGCAGGGGTTACTCGGCAGGGGCCGATGACCCATCATCAAGGATACGACGTTTGGATTTTCCATGTTCTTGTTCGTGATTCCCTCTTCCTCCCCAGCATACGCCCTCTCCCAGGATTTCCCAAGCCTTTACGGTGTTTGTTTCCCACCCCCCACCAGCAGCGGTGAACGATCCATCTACAGACATCCGACTTAAACCTTTTGGACTTTCAATGTTCTTATTTGTGTGATTTCCCCTTACCTCTCCAGCACACGTCCCTTTCCCAGGGTTTCTCCGAGTATCAACGGTTTCTGTTTTCCAGCCCCACGCCCTTCTAAAACTGCTTTGTTTGACCCATATCTCTTCCGTCACCCATATTTTTCATGAATATATTTTATGCCCAAATAGCATTATGATGATGATGACGTAATATCGGGAATAGTCGAGTTAAATCCATCATTAATGGAACTGTTTTCTCTGTAATTATGGAACTTTTCCACCACATCACATCTGAATCTGCATTTTATATATTTGACGACCTCGTAGTCGAAAATTATCGAAGGGCATTCAATTAGAGCAGAAAACATAGCAACGACCTAAGTAAAAATATCACCGTATATTTGGTGCTATGTTGAATTAGAACAGAAAAGTCGAAGTAAAATGAAATTAATAAGGTGGTTCATTAATGTTTCAATTGATAATGCAGTACCACAAATGTCAAAATAAGTTAGAAAGCCTGCCTTCCGTCTTCTATACTTGGACTATTCCGTCTTCTATACTTGGACGAACGATTGTTCGAAAAGTACGGGAGTATCTAAAGCGCACCAACTCCTTTTTTTGGCCACCCATAATATGACCACCACGTTTTTTAATCGAAAGGCACTCCGTCGAAAAAAAGGGCTGCACAAGGAAGCAGGAACCAATGTGTAGTTTCGTACCGGAGCAAAACTATAAGCTTTCTTATTCAATGTGACTTCGTTTCAGATTGAAACCTTAAGTCAGGCTTGGTTTTAGATTTGTTTCGGAATGAAAGTAGAAAGTGAACCAAATATGACATTCCGGAACTGTTCCTTCTCTTGAATATTTTCGGTGTAAATGAGTGGGAGCTATGATGGATTTGTGACACTCTTATGATAGACCGTCGACAGTAAAACGACTTGTCTCAATGAATACTATAGCGCAAGTGTGTATATTTGTCCTTTCTAGTGCACGCAAACACCACTACCAAATTTTGGACGGGCCAATCATCTTTGGCAGCAGACATGCGCCTGCTCCTTCGTTTTAGGGAATTCCCAGAGCCTGGGAACTGCGGAGGAAAAGCTGCGAGCCTACCTTGAACCACTGTATCGCTCCCCCTCTGTCAATATCGAGCCCTAGGTATCAAAACTGCCCCTTTAGAGGGTCATTTTCAGTGGTCATCGACCTCAAGGACGATTCGGACAGTTTTTCTATAACACCTTGAGTAAAACAAAAGACAAAGAACAAGAGGGGACATTATTGCTTGAGAGCCATGCGTGGAATCTGATGGGCACATTTGTTCTTCTCCTTGGGTGCCGCATATCGGATAAACTTCAGTTTAAATGGTCAGGGCCCCTTCCTTCTCCCTTTCAGCTTCTAAAGAGACCTCCACCCCTCCAATCGTTCAAACAAAAATCGTACCCACAGTCTCTTTGCATCGGGACCGAGACAACTTTTCTCCCTCTCAGATTGCCGCAGAGACGTTTATTTTGTAACCGTCCCTCAAATCACGCTTATTATCTTTTTAATAAAGATCCATTACCTGTACTTCAGCACTTGCTTCATCCGCAGAGGAAAATTCATTAGACTCCCCTATTATTAGCCATAGAGACTGACCCGCCAAACTCAAGGCGGGAAATCCCAGTCGGTGGGGGGAGGATAGTGAGGAGGGGACACTGCAGTAAAAAATTCCGAAGAACAGGCTGCTGTTATTAATCGGAATATAAAACTGCAAAAATACGTTTCATATAATTTTTTACGTGAATTAATGTACATAATTGAGTGAATATCGAAAGACTTAAAGATTAAGAGCGGTAAAAGAAAGGACATATTTTTCTTGTTTCAAGCTCCACAGGAGACGAGAATATTCATGTCACCACTTGGATCCCCCTAGCTTAACCATTCATTACAGCCTTTCCGGAGACACTAAAAACAGCTTGCGCATTCCATGGGTTTTTCAGAATTTTTGTAGGCCTAAGATGAAAAGTAAAGTAACGCCAGAGCGATACAACACTATACCTTTGCGTTAACCAGGCTTATAAGTTAACCAAATGTAGGTGATTCAGATTTCTATTCATGCTATTTTAGTGCTTGTTTACGTCAAGAATCGGAATCGATTCAGATGCTATTTGCATTATATAAATGGCATTTCATGGAAGATTACGCATGGAAGATAATCATCTATGCAATTTCATGACACCGATTTCTTCTCCCATCTCAATGCGAAGTGGCGAATGCACTCGGCATCATCCTATATACACTATGATTACATTTTTGATTTACTTCCTTGAACTTCGTTTGCCTACGATCAAAGTGCAAAAGGGTTATTGTGAAATACACGACTAGTGTTTTATTACTGAATGTAGATAATATTCGAGCCTCCACAGCATGTTTTTAAACCAAATGGCAAAACTCCCGTTGTCAGAAACATTTACATTGCATTGACTGTCTGGAAGACATGGAACCTTGGAAGGGAAAAAGGAAGAAATAGAAGTCTTTGAGATGTAACTATGGAGGGAGAACAGAAAAAGCGCAATAGATGGAAAGACTAACGAGAAGTTTCTTTGGTAGGTGAGTGAGGAAGGGAAATCTGGATATCACAAGTCCTAAATACGCATAGTATAAAGAAATGGAGCACTAAGGATATCCGTCACCTTGTTCGATTATGCGGCCTGTTGTATCATTATTCGAATCTCCTATTTCACAATGTTGATTAGGACGGCATCAAACGGGAAACTGAGGATAACGCACTCACGGGGCATTAAAGGCTTGAGCAGAGTAAAATCCATGCCGAGGAAGCGTGGACGTGTGGTTGCTGGCTCCAAATAAAATGGTAACTTTGTTAATTCCTATCGCACAGATTTAATTGAGAGACTATTTTCAACAGCACATCAAATATGGACAGAAGAACTGCTCTCTTTTTTCATTGGTTTTTTAAGATTTACGTTATTATGAGGAGTCCGCAGTAATAAGTGAATATAAGTATAGTTCCGACGCATCGGGGACAATGGTCGGTAAATGACCACCTATGACGGCGCAGCGCCGCGCCGCCGATACGGAAGACCGGCGGCGCGCCGTACATAATCCATCGGCGGCGGCGTACAGGTCTACCCGCGAGCCACAAACCCTAGTGGTGACTAGCACGGTATTTCGTTGATGTAGATGTATACGTCTCGATTTTTTATTTTTCTCCATAGAAATGAGTTCTAATTACAAACACGTGTGGAAATAATGAAATTCCTTATATTTTATAGTTAATTAATTAACTAGTTTCTGCAAATATCTATTTGTACTTATTTTCGTTCTAATGCTGCAAAATTAGAGGCGTTATTAATAACGCTGCGTTTTTTTGTGGTTTTGTTAGCTAGTGATTTATTTATTATTTCATGTTTCAAAGTGGCGTTTAGAGAAATGTTTGCTCGTTTAAGAGAGAGAGAGAATGCATTTTTAGACTTCTAGCATGCGGGATATAATGGAGTATAGGAAAGGCAAATGACGTGGCCAAGGAGTCAAACGGTAAGCGATGGAGATTGGAGGAGAGGGAAAGAAGTAAGAGGCCTAGCGTTCAGATGAGGCAGCCCAAATGGACGGGAGAGGCGAATCTCAATATTAATATCCAATATCCAATATCTTAAAACATTGAAAATTTAACAATATCAACAACCTGTATCTGGCTATTGAATATTGGAAAATATTGGCATATTGGAATATTGAAAATTTTGTAATATTGGAAATAATGAAAAATGAAATATAGGTATGTTGGAAAATATTGTACATAGGAATGTTAACAGGTTCAATTAATCGGTAAAAAAACGGTGGCAGAAGTGTTTTAGAACCGAGGGGGGTTTCTTAGAAATAAACTTTATGAACTATGTAAAAGTCTGCTAATAAAACAAGAAACCCAATATAAGCTTCTTTCCCACAGTTATTGCTATGAATGACTGTGGAAAAGGAGGTTCTGCACTGAAGGCCACGCGCGCCGTCTGTTTTCAAAGATTAGGGCGCTCTCCGACCACCCACCCTCCTCGCCGTGTTCCAATATTCAATACTTGAACTTTTAACATTGGTAATCCAGTATTCAATATTCCAGTTACAAATATTGGTTTTTCCGACCACCAATATCCAATTCAGGATATTGGTATTGGTCGTACCAAAATTTAGATTTTGGAATCTCAATATTAAAAAATATTGATTTTGGAACCGAATATTGGAAAGCCATAGAGATGGGGGTGTGATTTGGCGAGATATGATTTTGTTACGGGGTGATATTGACGTATATAATAATAATTATAATAATAAATATTTATTCCACTCCAACAAGAAATACAAAAATAATTAATTAAACAGAAAAGTGAAATTAGGCACCCCTGATGGAAAGTTCCTGTGATGGGGTTGCCATTCCTTGGATATGGCGTTTTTTGGCAGTTACATGAAAATATAATAAAATAAATTATACAAAGTGAGCTATTCAACTTAACATACAAGCAGTGCCCTTACACATTATGAAAATATCATCTAATCACACAGATGTTACAATTTATCTATAGTGGTATATATCTCAGTCAATTACAATGCATATGGAGCAACTCTACATAAACTGTATGGAATCCGTGAACATGGTCAATAGAAACCTTATTGAAGGGGCTTAAGCTATAGTTTTGAATAATATTTCAACATTTTTGTGAAAATAATCAATTAAACAGTTTCTTTGTAAACAACACTTGTTTGTTACAACATTGTAACTCTTGTGGTAACTGCATAAAAACTTTTGGTGCTATATGATTATAAAAATGTTTATAGGCGAATTATAATAACATTTATAGGCGATATATTCTCGGCGATATGATAAAATATTCACAAAATCTCAAAGTTCCAAGTTACTCTGCTCCTTGTCTTGTTTTCTCGTCCCGTAGTTCCGGATTTGTGAGTTTCTGATGTTCTGTCGAAGTGTAGCGCAGTGCCAGAGTGGTGTTGCTCCGGGGCCGAGTCGCTTTCGTGATATTTCTCGTTCCCGAATGTGCCAATCTGCAAAAAAAGAAACAGATCGGTACAAACAGCGGAAAACGGAAATATGCCGATATGTCGAATAAGCAATTTTGTAAATGTTCTCGAGCTGTTAAAGAGCGCGGGAGGACGCAGTAAACAAACCGAAACGGACAAATCCACATTACCCACCGGGAAAAATTACGCCACATTGGGAGGCCTGGCCAAGAATTTTTAAATGTATTCTCTTCCTCAGTACTATTTTGTACTATTAGCTCTTTCTACTGTATATATTTTTTATTCGATCAAAGTTTCGTGCAGTGTTTCGTCCGAGGGAACTCGATGTGATTCGGCGTACCCAGTGTCGTGGCAACAATACGATAGACAGACTCAGGATAAGAGGAGCCACTGAAGAGGCCAAAATTATAAATTTCAGGGAAATTAAAAAAACTTTCGGGGGGACCATTTCGTTTCCCAAACACAGTATCCCCAGGAGTCTCGCTGAACCACTTGGTGAAACCTGTTGGATCCGAGTGAGAATGAAAACATTTGGGAAATAGCTTAGACATAACCCTTACTCTGAAATTAGGACACTTTTTCCTTCATCTCATATTTCCAAGACTTCATGTATGTTTCGTGAGCGATATTCTATTGCATCTTGAAAATAATTGTATGCTTGTTGAGCCCACGGTCAGAAACACTATCTGGGGACTGTTCGAAGTACATAATTTTGCATTGTACGCAAATACATCTAGAAGCGGCTCAAAGATGTACGACAATATATATAAACGTAAAAATATGATGCAAAATTTACTGCAAAATACAAGGATAAATATTATATTCAGGTTCGCTGGTGTTTGATTCACAGCATCAAGTTTAAGGTAGATGATTATCATTGTGGAATTCCATATATTGGTGTTAATATTTTGCCCATGTATCCTGTTACAATGCATAAAATTTGCTTGTTTTTTACTTCTATTTCTTCGTAAAATATATGTAATCTCCGAGAGGTAGTGGTTTGAATGTCAGTGGAATTTTTTTCTCTTTCGAGACACTGACATGCAAAGCGCCTTAAGCATATCTTCATGAAGCCGCCTTAACGTCTTTCGGGCGATTTTCATTTACGTTTGAAAATGTGCACAACTTGTATGCGTGTCCTCTTTAGTGATATCTATTGATAAAAGTAAAAAAAATGAATCATACCTGTTTGATTTTTTGGCAACTCATTGGTATCTTATCACGTGGCCTTATGGCATATGACGTATATTTCTTGAAGTTCATTTTCACGTGTATAGATTTTCTTCTGAACGAAAACTGATAAATTTCTTATTATTGTAATTTTTGCTGACAAATATGAAGGAGTTACGCCAAAAGAGATATTCGAAAACAGCATTATTCAATATAATTTCGTCAAAAGGGCGATAACCCCGCCCAAAATCAAAGTCACAACATGCTTCAATTAAGGAAAAAAATTAAAACTAAATTATTTAATCATTTCAATTACTGCACATATACTGAGTTCCGAAGCATTAAAATTAATTTAAGAAAAGTTTTGACCTAGAATTTATTTCTAACAGGCTGAAAAAATTATTAAAATATGCACTGAACGACCCACGACTCCGGCCGCCTTCAACTTGCACCATTACAGTGGCGACGCCCTAGTTCCCATTCCATAGCATAAATACGCTCGCTCATAGGCCGTTTTCTCATTTGCAGGGGCCTTTCTCATCCCTTACACGCTGATGCTGGTGTTCGGCGGACTACCGCTCTTCTACATGGAGTTGGCCCTGGGGCAGTTCCACCGATGCGGCTGTCTAACCATTTGGAGGCGCATATGCCCTGCGCTCAAAGGTGAGTCTAGACCTCCACAAGGGCTGTTATTCTTTTGAAGAGCAGCTAATCGAACGCACATCGGAAATCAATTGTTGGCTGAAGACCATCTCGTGATTTCCAGTAGCAAAGTAAAAATTACCTTCTCGGCCAAGAGCATATAGTGTCACTCCTTTTCCCCTGAAACTTGTCTTCTTCCGTGGGTTGAGCGAGGACTGAAATTAGTCAACAAACATCTACTTCATATCCATCCAATTATTTAATTGACGAACCATGGTGTTGACTCTTTATGACATTCTCAGCCAAACTGAATGTTTAATGTAATTCTTAAGGTTCAATGCAATCTTTTGGATTATCAATTGAATAATGTCTGGCCGTCAACTCAACTAATCCACTTTTAAGTTGTCCCTCCCCTTTCATTTCCTCGTATAACTATTCCTAAACCCCTAGTAATAGACATATCCTCAGAATTACTGTCACGAAGAAAAGATAACAGCTGACAGCCTTGCCTCGCCCCAAGTCACCCACGACTGGTTCTCCGTCACTCACCCTTGCATATGCTGTCCGGACCATATGCTAGTTCCTTACGAGTCTTATGCATTTCCAATCTCCTCCCATTTTCATAAGTATATCCATCAGTTTTTACCATTTGACTCTGTCAAACGCCTTTTCAAACTCGACGATACAAGCAAAACTATAGCTCAACGCAAAACTCTGATTACTATAGCCCCTGGGTTCCTATATAAAAGTGTTATCATCACCGTCAACGCATCACGCCTTTCCTCTTCAAGTGATATCGGGACTTCAAACCTTAAGTGTTAAAGTAACTTATCTTTGATTCAAATTCTTTCAATAGATAAAAAATTGGGTTTGAACTGTAGTGCCCCGAAGAATTATAAATATTCATTCACAGATAATTAATATCCTACCAGGAAGGTGTGCCAGGAAAGCCTTTACCAAGTAATTGTCATTAAATTCTGTTAAATTCTCGGAAATAACTGCGAATGACATACGAGATTCTCTTGCTTCGCATTCAATGGAATTGCTGAAGGAGGGTTCAGTCCGCCGCAATTTTTAACTTCACCTCTTCGGACGAGTCTCACCATTCTCGTCTTATTTCTTTCGTCAACAGCGGCGCCTTCTCCTCGTTCCCCATTCGACACTCTCCTTCCCGTCCTTCCCTTCCAGAGGTCACAATGGCAGGACCACGGCTACCGCGCATCTCCCAATCCAAATCATTCGTTCACGGAGCAAAGACACGACCCGTATGCGCGAGTCGGCGTTCACTGGACACCGATAATCTTACGATCGGCTGACTCCGATGTCACATCCGGTTTTTTTCCTCCGGAAGCAGCTTCCCGGCGTCACTTATCACGACTTGCTGCTAACATGGAAGTGCATCAAAATCTGGTAAATGTGTAAAACATCGCCCTTAATTTAATGAAAGCTCTTTTAGTGCCATTTTTATACAGGTTTGAAAAGATGGTAAGGCTCTGATGAGAACTGCAGACGTGACTTTTCCTAATTCCTCAAGGAAAAACTAAGCTCCACGAAATACACTCCCATAAAACACGTCAGCATTTCACCTCCCAAAACCTTATCCCTTACATCTTTACACGGCTGGTGTCCTAACACCTCCTGCCACACACCCATGCGGCGGCTCGCAGGGTAGTATGTAGATGTAAATGAAGGATGCTATTCTGAAGACGGCGACGGTCTTCCTATGCCATTTTCGTTTCGATCGGTGAGTTTTAATAAAATCCGACGGAAACATTTTTACCAAGAAAAAATCGAAATAGACTGCTGAATATGAAAAAATCTGAAAGAGTAATTGGTGGTCGCTGATTTGGAGAAATTGAATAAACTGGAAAAAAATGCATTGTTTTATGAATGTCGGTATATTGTATAATTGAATGTAATACCATACTTCCATTTAATTTTTGGCCCAGTTTGTTGTTACCAAATGGATTCCCTCCTACTTGATCGCCAAGCATTGAAAAGCATATACATGATAATAATAGAGCAAGTAATCCTCATTAATGCGATAATATTTTCAATCGCTTCTTAGATTGAATACTTAAATCAAGCTCACGAAAGAAGTTCTCGCAATGATATGTTCATAAATAGGAAGATTCCTAATTTATGCTATCTCATGGGCTTCTATAATGCGTACGTACATAATTAGAATATTTTAACTTTTCTGGCTTAGTACTGGTGAAGCATATTTCGTTCTTGTGAAGCCCTTATTACCCTGCCTTATGACAGTGGCCCTACAGTTCTCCTAACTAATTAGTAATGCCATAGCAATAGTGAGGAATTGAGATGTGAGGTTAAGTAAGTAGATGCAGGTCTATTTCAGCAATAGTCAGTCAACACTAAATTTTACTTCCTTGCCCTTTTGGAAGTCTAACATAGGATCTCATTCTCCTCGTGAAGTACAAATTTTGATTTCTGTTTCGCTCTTACGGCGACCGCTCTTCCTGCCTTTTTCTATTGGATTTCATGTATTTTTCTTAGTTTCAGACCATGTGATGGTCCGATTCGCGAAACCGAAAATGAATGAACTGCGCAAGTAAATACGAGCTAACGGAATGAGTTATATGTTGGGCGTTTATGTAGATATGTGACCATTTATAATGCATGAAAAGAGCTCCACGGCTCCACTCACAAACACGCTTCCTTAAAAATTCGGCACGGCTGAGGTTGAGAGGAAGTCTTGTAATTATGGAAGTTTCACTCAAGGCCCATTACATTGCCCTCCTCGTGTGAGTGATACGCTGAAGCGAGAAATATTCGCAATCGTTTACCGCATCCGGACACCTAATGTAACTTCGTAGGTAATTATGGGTGATGCATACGCCTACCGACAGCTTAGCTCATTAGTGAAATTAAATGCTGAAAGTTTGCATTTTATGGCATTGTTGAAGGTTAAAGGAAAGATTGGCGTCGGCACTTCACCACGCAATTAAGTGGTATCCATGTAACGACTCGACCCAAAGAATACTTTCTTAGCCAATTACTCGTTACAAATCGAGCCATCGGCCAGGGATGCTTCTTAGTAAGGTCGTTGGAGCTATTTTCGTTAGCAAACAGATTTGTGTGAGACTTTGCGTACTCGTAATATGAATAAATGAAGGCGATAAATTGCATGTTACTGTTTTGGTTTCAGGGCAATTTCATCCTATTTTATCAGGAAGCCTTGTGGCACATTACATGTATTTCGAAATAACTCGATTACATAAGCACAAATTTTTTCCTATGCGCAAAATAATTCATTTATCATTATAATAAACGTGGCTGATATATATATCAAGGTATTATGAAAAGTAAAAACAGGTATTCACATGAGATTTTTGCCTATATTTCGAATTCTGTACCTTACATTCAAGTTATACTTACCTATGTTTAAACTTAGACGAAATTGTTGAAATACAATTCTTGCGTCATTTACATCGCTGGAAGTGGTGGTGATTTTCACCGGAAGAACGGAGGATTATTGTAACCTCTTACACAGCAGACAGCATGGCTTCCATAAGGACAGTTCCTGAGAAACAGCTTGCGCTATTCCTTCATGATATCCTAAAATCAGGTGAATCGAATACGAAAATTGACGCGAAATTCCTTGATTTTAAGAAGGCATTTGACAAGGTTCCTCACAAAAAACTCATTTATAAATTGTATTCATGCGGAGTAAATAAAAAATAATGATCTGAATAAGAGACTTTCTCGGTGATCGAAAAGTAGTTATTGACGATTTTACCTCTGATATGGTCGAAGTCACATCCGGTGTTCCTCAAGGAAGCGTGATTGGCCCTCTTTTATTTATATTTATGACATTAGTTCTGGAGTTGGTAGTAACTTAAGATTATTTGCAGACGATACTGTTATCTACCGTGGAATAAGCGAAAACACGGACTCAGAAGTTCTGTCATCGGACCTGAACAACGTTCATTCGTGGGGTTTAGAATTAAGTATTAGAAAATGCACCACAGTTCACTTCCTACGAAAGTCATAACACATTTGTGTAGACCAACAAAACACACCTACACTGTGGGTGGAGTAAATATAAAATCTTCAAATATAGTAAAATATCTTGGAATTACCTCAACTTCAGATATATCGTGGGGAAAACACATACATAACATATGCGGCACAGCATTAAAGAAACTAGAATTTATCAAGCGTATAACAGGAAGGTCCTCGGATAGAAAAGTAAAAGAGAGATGCTATTTCGCTCTGGTTAGACCACGCCTTGAATACACCGTGAGCATTTGGGACCTTCGACATAAAGAATTGACCCAAAAAAAATACAAAAGGAAAGCGGCACAAGAAAAGAAAAAAATTAGCAAAATACAAAGAAAGGCGGCGTCTTCGTTAAAAACTGCTACAAACGAACGTATATCGTTGCACGACTGTTACAGGGATTTAGGTGGGAGCCCCTAGAGACTCGGAGGCTGCACGCTGGGCTTAGGTTGCTTGAGATATTCAGAACTTGTGTGTTTCAGAGCGACACAGAGAATACTATCATGACGCCTCACCATATCTCTAGGTCTGACAGAAGCGATAAAATAAGAGATGTATTGCCGAACAGATAGGTACAAACACTCGTTATTTCCGTGCACATTAAATACTGAGCTCCTCTAAATGCACTCCCATGGTACATGTCACCATTTCACCTCCAAAAATGTTACAAATTTACACGGCTGGCGACCTACCACCCCCTGCCACACGCCCATGCGGCGGCTCGCGGGGTAGTATGTAGATGTAGATGTAAATGAACGAGAGTGGAGTATGGTTCAAGAAATATCTTTCGATGTTTATGAAAATTTATTGAAATGTGCCGTTAATGACTCTGGAATACCACTCCATCCACCCTAATGGTACGTTTTCACGAACGCGTTTCAGACGAAGAGACGCGAAAGCGAGATCCTCAGCCAATCAGAAGCCCGAACTTTTTCGGGTGAGTTCGCGTATGTTTGCGTAGATTCTCGTCGCCCGAGTTGAAATATTTTCAACTTTCGACTCGTGGAACGCGTAGAATCACAAACATGGTTCACCGGCGAAGTGTAGGTTCTATGGATGACTTAATCATCTCCCAAATTCGAGAGAAGTACATTTTCCTGTACAATTATAAGGACTGTTCATACTGGGATAGAAACCTAAGGGAGATGGCGTGGAGGGAGAAGGGATAGAATGGTGTCACTGCATCCATTTCTTTCTTTAAAAAACTACACGTTTATTAGCCCCCGGCAAGTTGGCGTGTGGATGAGAGGAATTAAGTTGTTGAGGAAATCGGAGAACAATAGCTATTGCACCAGGGTTGAAATTCGCTATGAAAACAACATTTGACTTATCCGGGATTCGAACCCGGATCTCCCAATTGCCGGTCAGGTGTGTTAGCCAGTTACACCATCGAGCCATCTTCCTTCAAGGCGAATTTCGAGGGGGGTTTATGCGAAACTTGGCTCGAGCTAGATAACTATCAACAATAGGTTGTAGAGCGATAAGCACACACGGTTGTCACGCTTCTTTTTTTCTACCATTTATTCTCTGCTGTAGATTGCGAGTTGGTACCTCCTACGCGTAGGTTTGCTTGCATGCAAACGGTTCACGCGAAGAAATGACGCGTCTCGTCGCGCGCGTGCATCCATTAAACGTAGTTTAAGGCGTATCCCCGTCCTTCCGATTTTACTTCTAAGACACCAGAGAAGGCGGTTGACTTAACCGGGAGAGGGGAGGAGAAACACACATACATATATATATGTTCTGATTGGATTTCTCCCCTCGTCCAGGTTCTTTATTAATATTATAACTTATGGATATGTGAATATATGGGTTCGTGATTATACCTGAGGCAGCCCCGCGCTGTCATTTTTTCCCTCCGTTCCTCATCGCAGACTCGTTTGTGGCGCGTGCGTGCTCCAAGGGTCCTTCCTCGACCCCACCCTCTTCGCTAGCCCCCCGCTGCCTCCCTCTTCCCCTCCGCCCCTCCACGCACCCACGCCCTCGGAGGCCCTCCAAAGGCGGCGATATGGATTGGTGGCGGAGGCGCTGGCTGCAAATATTATTCCACCAAAAATTGAAATTTCACCCTCGACGGAGCCTTCCTACCGACGGATTTCCACTTTTAAATTTATTTTCCTCCCTCCGCTTCCGCGGCTCTCCTCCTCCTCCTTTATTCATCTTGGGCCAACCTCACGTCAGTCTCACCCAATCAATTCACCAACCCCATTCTTCGAAGCTGACGACGATTGAAAGTGTGCCGTCTTAATTGCCTGTTCTCTTTAGGCAAATAATCTTCCCTCGCTTTCTTTCCCTTTTAAGTGCACCATGTGGAGCTTAAAAGAACGCAGGAATTACTTATTTAAAATTTAGAACATCGGAAAAGTTTCGAACTCACCAATGAAAAGTGTCGATACCCTTATTTATAGCGTATGCGATTGACTGTATGTATGAGAAAACATTGAAAACAAAGAAAATACATGGTTGTTGTTGATTTGTCTCTGCATGAACTCTTAATAAATGAAAATCATTGATACAATTTTTGTAGATCACATTCGACAGCTAAAATATTAAACGCTTCTCCTAGCACTACGTTCGTTTATGATTCTCTCTCATTTGGTATTTTTTAAAATTACTATGTAGTTTTTTCATCGTACCCAGCATGCAGCTTCGTGGGGTAACATCTTACTAATTATATGCTCTTTTCTCCTTGAGTATGGACGTTAAAAGAGGTGATACGAAAATTGAAATTCAATGCCTAATTTTGAATACTATTGTCGTCAGAACAAGTATTTTTATGATTGATGACCCCATTTCCATTGAGAATCTCATTCTGAAATAAAAAATTTGCTCTACCATTAATAAAAACTGAAATTTCCTTCAGTATTTTCGTCTGTAAGTCCTACAAATCCACTTAGACATCCATCCTGAATATTTCAATTATATTGGAAGTAAAGTGATTTTGTGCAAAGAATATATCTTTTCCTTCTCAGTTTTTTATTTACCACATTAAGCTGTCGGGACTGAAACATCCTTCCCAACGTGCCTTCCTTTCCGTACCGACACCAAGCGCCGAGTAGTCCTGAGGTGCTACTCATTGATGCCCGTTAGAGTCCATTGCGACTCAAATTCCATCCTTCGATTGATTCCCTTTGTCTTCGGAATCACTCCATCGAGAAAGAATTGAAGTAGTTATTTTCATACGGAACTTTAGTTTGATTTTCGGAATCCGCATTCCTATCCCAAGCCTCCCTCTCGCCGCTTACCTATCGCCTAGCCCTATCCATACGAAATTGAAGTGAAGAGGGCCACCTTGTTCTCGCCGCGAACTTGTTGCGCATGATCTTAATGCTCTCAGAGCCCGATTCAGATCTGTTGCCTTTTTTCGTTGGCTCCCGCTTCATGCTGTCGTTCAGGGCACAAACAGCTGTAAGCGTCTTAAATTATCTCCGCTTTTCCCATTTAAGTCTCGCGAATCACTCTTGGTAGCATTTGAAGCTCTATTTCAGCTGCAAGCTACTCCATGAATAATTTTCTTTTCCTTTTCGCTTACGTCATTTTAATTCATATTTATATCTTTTATATTCACATTCACCTACAGTACGTGAGACAGCGTCTGCCAGTAAAATATAGATTATAGGCTCAGTTCACTTCAGATGAGCGGCAATGAATGAATGGCATTCGACGTGCAGGCGAATGCATTTTGAAAAATACGCATATCTCAAAGGAAAATGCCCAGGATCAGCTCCACCTGCTTCACCAAAATTATTATATGCCAATAAATTCCCGAAATTTATATATTATGCATTATTTCCCACTCATTCATTGGTCGTGCAGTCCTAAGATTGGTTGACTCCAACTCTCCCTCCTTCCCCATCAATTGCGAGGTCTCTTACTTCCTGTGCCTCAGAGTGTGTCCAATCCATCTGGTTCATCGTTTCGGTATCGTGTTCAATAGGTTCCTTTCTCTTCTGTTAACTTCATCATTTCTTATTTCATCCAGTCATTTTATCTGCAGTATCCTCCTCCAGCACCTGGTTTCGAAGGCTTCTAGTCTGTTCTGGTCAGCTTTTCCAATGGTCTATCCTTCCGATCCATAGAGTGCCACGTTCCACACGAATATTTTCACATATTGTTTCCTCTTTGAGCACAGTGGTTTTCATTTTTCCATGAACGCATTCTAAGCTTGGGATATATTCGACTGATGTCCGTAGTAATTCTTCCGTCCCACACGATGATGGTACTTCCGAGATATGAGTGAGGGAACCCACTTGCTCTAATCTCTCTCTCTCGTCAGGGTGACTTCTTCTGCATTCAGCCTCTCTCTTTTGCACACTTGGATTTTAGCCTTCGTCTTCCTTACTTTCGAGTTGTATTCTTGGAGAACTTGGTCCATTACGTTAATTTAACCGTGATGATTATAGTGAAACTCTTATATGACTGCGATGTCATCGGCCCCGGTGGCGGCGGAGTAAAATCTTCGCCTGCTAATCAGAGGGTCGCGGGTACGAATCCCGCATGGGTGGATTATTCCCTCCCCAGGACATGGATGTTTGTGTTAAATTCGAGTTAATTGTAATAGAGGACTGTAAAGTCCTAAATTTGCTCAAAAAGAAAGACAAATTATTTTTTTTTACTTCTGTAACTTTCCCCTCCGAGTCCCCGGCTAACATCGGGTTTCGTTGCCGTCATAATGGCCGAGAACTCGAGAGGGGGGGTGCAGAGTTCGTAGCCGCTTCCGATTAACCCATCGGATCAGTGGCTACGCTGCGTTCGGGTCGTGCGCACGGAGCAGACGGAGCGACCCCAACAGGACGGCCTTCTGCATGCGGGCTGCAAGTGATTCCGCCCGTGCCACGCAAGCAGGAATACACTTGATGCTCTGTATCAGCGAGCCCTTGATTCCACCGAGCACACCTATGACTAGGACTACTAGTTTTACAGAGTGTCCCGGGTACATCTGCCGAAGTTCGAACAGCAGGTCTTGATATTTCGTCCGTTTTTCCGCCTCTTTCGCGTCCAAGTTCGTATCGGCCGGAGCCGAAAATTATTATTATTATTATTACTATTATATTAATTTCGTCTCCATTGATCTTTATTACGCCCAGTCCAATTTCTTGTGCTTTCCTTATTGCCAAACACATGTTTAGCAATGCTGGAGAGAGGTTGTATACTTGCTTTACTCCTTTGTTAATTTTAGCATCTATCCAGCTTTCATATCTCATGTACGACGACTTGCTTCCCATGTAGTTGGCAGATTATTATTCTGTCGTTTTAATCCATTCCGAGATTTTCCAGCAGCCCGAACATCCTGCTCCACTCAACATTGTCGAATGCTCTCTCCAGGTCCATGAATGCGAATTACAATTCCTTGTTCACATGTATTGTTTTCTCTATTATTACTCTCAGGAAGAGTATGGCGTCTCTGATACCTCTGTTCTCCCTCTATCCAAATTGGTTTACAGAGAGGTTATCTTAAATTTTCTTTTCCATCCTTCGACTAATTATTCGTGTGAGCATTTTTGATGCATGTGGCACTAGACTCAAGGATTTATGCCGATCTCTCAGTCCTTATCTTCTTCGGTATGACCATCGTTACGCTCCTTTGAAAGTCCTCTGGAAGTTTTCCGCTTTGGTAGCTGATTTTCATTATTTCGTAGAGGTTGTCCTTGGTTTTAATTACGAGCGCTTTGATGATTTCGCCGTTGATGTTGTCTGCTCCAGGTGCTTTGTTTTTCTTGAGGTCTTGTACTGATCTATCGAATTCACTCCTCAGAATGTGTGGGCCCCAATCTTCCTCTTCAACCTCGCCCTCGTCAATGTCAGGTATTCTTCCTGCGTCGTTCGCCCTAAGTAATGGTCGTCTAAGTATCATTTACATTTATTTTCAGTGTCTTCATCCTCTATCAAGATGTTCCCGTTGGCATCCCTGATGTTGTTGCTTTTCATTTTCCTCTCTCCGAAGTGTTTCTTCTCAAGTTGTATGCTGTTTTGGTGTCCTCCTTCCTCATATTTTCGTTAACTTCCTTGCAGCATCTTTCGATAAAATCTTCCCTAGCCTTCTTGACTGACTTGGTTCCTTGGCTTCTTGAAGAGGTTTGCCTCACTTTGGTCTTTTGGGTTCGTGTATTTTCTTCTTTCTTATATTAGTTTCCTAATCTCCGTCGTTATCCATGGCTTCTCTGATTCGGCTCTGTTGATCACCAGTTGCTCTTCTGCCTCTTCTGCGAATGTCCCCTTCAGCTCATCTCATTTTTCTTCGTTGCCCATTTCTTCTTTATTTTCTAGTTTCTTGTCGACAGCCGCAGCAAATATTTCCAATTTCCCTTTACAGGCAGTATTTTTGTGTCCCCTTTGTTCATGTTTTATCTTCTTAATTTTCTTGTATTTCAGACGGTTCTCCATTACTACTAATAGTAAGTTTTGCTCTCTATTTATTTCCGCACCAGAATAGCGCTCGCTTTCAATCACTTGGTTCTTATATCTAACTCTGACAAATATGTTGTCACTTTGGTATCTGAAAATATCCCCCGGCATCTACCATTTGTTCCTCCGACGCCGATTGTGCTCAAAGAGAGTGTTAGCTACTGCCATATTTTTTCATTGCAGATCTCTAACAATACCTAGGGAGAAAACTTTGGCATTTCTTTTGCCCAGTCCGAAATTTCCCACATAAAACACCATGTTTTCCCTCTCCTACCACTGTGTTACAGTCTGCCATTATGACGAGATTCTCTTTCCCCTTCACTACTCTGATGACTTCTTTAACTCGCTCGTACGTTTCTTCTATTTCATCTTCCGTATTACTGGACGACTGCATGTAGAACTGTACTGTCACCGTGTCCGTAGCCTCTCCTTTCATCCTCAACATCAGAATCCTCTCACTGTACTGCCACGCTAACTTAACTCTCATGCCCCATTCTTTCTTAAATATGATGACTACATCTGCAATCCTCTGGTCGTCTCCTGAATATATCACTCGGTATCCGTCGCTCCAGAATTCGTCTGTCCCCGACCACTTAATCTCGCTGACTACCAATATATCCTTCCATAGTCTCTCCATCGTTATCTTCACGTTCTCTAGCTTCACGTTTACCCCTTGAGATCTAATGTTTCGTGCTCCTATCCTGCATTTGTCCTTTATGACTTATTTTCCCCTCCCGAAAGTCCCCATTCGGTAATCCGATTGGGGCACTATATAACCTCCAGAATATTTCACTTGGAGGAATGATATCATGCCGTAGAGATAGAATGCAGGGCTGCATCTTTTATGGAGATAAATTTGGTAGTTTGCCTCCCACATCGCAGTACCCCGGCCGATTTCGTAAACTTCACTCTCACTCGAAGCTGTGGCTGTCGATATTGGTCCGATCTTCTTGATCTGACTATTTGACACAAACGCCAGAGTGGCCACCAACAGTATCGAAAAAGCCAACGTTTTAAACCACTACTTCGAGAGTGTATTCATTAAGGAGTACACAATACACTATATAGGCATTCCTGACTTTAACGAGCCGATAGCTGATATAACAATTCAACGTGATAGAATAACTAAACAACTGCGGTCAATTAAAAGTAACAGGTCCCCAGATCCAGAACGAATACTGCACGCGTGCTGAAGGCGTTAGCACCACAGATTGGACCATTCTTAGAAATTGTATTAAGCAAATCATTATTCAAAGACAAGGTGCGCCAAGACTGGAAAATAGCCAACGTCATATCAATGTTTAAAAAAGGAAATAGAAATGACCCAGGAAATTACCGGCCTATATCGTTGATATCGCTTTTATGCAAGGTCCTCGAACACATTGTCGTTCGTAATATCATAAAATTCCTGGATAATTGTAACTCCCTACATAGCACTCGACATGGCTTCCGTATGGGTACGGTTGCGTAAGGGCAGGTCACAGCTTGCGCACTTCTTACATGATATCCTAAAATAAGGTGAATCAAAAAAGCAAGATGATGCGATATTCCTTGATTTCAAGAAGGATATCGAAAATGTTAATCGCAAAAACTCATATATAAATTGCAATCATGCGGAGTTAATAAAAATAGTGAATTGGATTAGGGACTCTCACAGTGATCGAAAACAAAGAGTAGTATTGATGGTTTTAGCTCTGATATGGTCGAAGTCACATCCGGTGTTCCTCAAGGAAGCGCAATTGGCCCTCTTTTATTCATTATTTATATAAATGACCTAAGTTCTCGAGTTAGCAGTAAATTCAGATTATTTGCAGACGATACAGTTATCGACGGTGAAATAAGCGAAGACGCGGACTTAGACGTTCTGTCATTGGACATTAACAACGTTCATTCTTGGTGTCAGGAGTGGGGGTTAGAATTAAATATTAGTAACTGCACTACAAATCACTTCCTGCGATAGTCATCAAACGAATGCCAAACCTATACTGTCGGTGGAATACATAAAAAACTTCAGATATAGTGAAATACCTTGGAATAACCTTTTGATATATCGTGGGGAACACACATACAAAATATATTCGGCATAGCATTAAAGAAACTAGGTTTTGTTAAGCGTATAATAGGAAGTTCTTCGGATGAATAAGTAAAATAGAGGTGCTCCTTCGCTCAGGTCAGGCAACACCGTGAATACGCCGCGAGCATTTGGGACCCTGGTCATATAGATTCAACCAAAAAATTAATAAAATACAAATAAAAGCGGCACGATTCGTTAAAAACTGCTACGAGCGAACATACAGTGTTTCACAACTTTTAGAGGGAATAAGGTGGGAGCCCCTAGGAACTCGGAGGCTACACTCTAGGCTTACTTGAGAACTTTTGATGTGGTGTGTTTCAGAGCGACACAGAGTATATCATCATGACTCCTCACTACATCTCTAGGTCTGACAGAAGCAATAAAATAAGAGAGATACATTGCTGAGCAGATGGGTACAAAAACTCGTTCTTTCCGCGCACAGTAAGCGATCACAGTAAAAACTGACCTCCACTAAATACACTCCCGTAATACCCTTCACCATTTCACCCCGTAAGACCTATAATCTTTACAGGGCTTGTGACCCTGTCACCCGCCCATTCGGGGGCTCGCAGGATAGTATGTAGATGTAGATCTGCGCCATCAGTGCTGGGACTGCTGCCTCTCAGTAGTGGGATCAATACGGGTAGCGTGTAAAAGTTGGTTACCGCCTCTCTTTTCCGTCACTTGGTCTCGAACTGGCGACTTTCGGAATGGGAATCGGACCCGCTACTACTGGTCCAAACTGGATCCAGTTATTTCTCATAGGAATATAAATTGTTTGTTCTAAAAATTAGGAACATATTTTAATTTCTATTTAATAATCTTTTATTCGTTACTTTTTGGCTATTTCGTCGTATTTCAGCCTGTTTCTGCATAATTTTTGACTAGTCCAGAAAAATTTTCAAACAAAAGATGTACATCATTATGTGCTGTCAAAGAGTAGTATTTTTAGTCTATGTCTGCATTTTAGATACTGCTTACTCCTGCGCTCCCTGAACTACACTGATCAGGGAGTAAAAATTTAACACTTCTGCTTGGGGGTAATGTTGAAGCCCTTGCAATCAGGTTTAGGAATTATGCACAGAAGCTAAGGTATGCTCTCCTAGACATTAATTTCCCATTTCAGCTTAAAATACCGTTAATATATGTTTACCATTTAAACATATATGAAGTATCTTTTTAAAGGTTCTAAACAAACGGTTGTGGGGGAGTGGGAATCATGCCGTAATGAACATGTACTCATGATTAAAGATACGTTTCCTTCACCCAACTGTTATTGAATGACACAAAGTACCCCGGTGGTATACTTTTTGGCCGGAACCGATGAAGATGAACGCTTTTTTACACGATGTTTTCGAGACGACATTTTAAATGACTGAAACGTGAAAAATAACGCCGAGAACGTAAAAGTGTCATGCCCGTGGACTTTAATGGAGTTTTTCACTCCTGGATTTAAATGGAGAGAAAAATTTGACATGCCTGTAATGAGATATGCGCGCGTCGTGTGCCTCTTCAACATGCGCAGCACATTTTGTTTTCGGACGCGGACGGGTATTTATTGCCACCTAGGGATTAAAACTAAAGCCATTTCTTTGTTGCCGTGTCCGGGGCGTCATCGATCACTCGCCCCGCCCACTTCTCTCTCCGTTTGACTCATCCTCACCACGACGAACATGTCGTCCATGTCCCCATTCATTTCCATCTTCTGCTCCTAAATTACTCCTTGTCTCTTTCTTCGCCCGCCCGTTGACGAACGAAAATGTAAAAAAAGGAAAGAGCTATTCTTTCCTCAATCATGATGGATACAGTGGCCCCGGTGAATTTCGTCTCTCCGGACTTGAGGAATATCAGACTCTCGATAATTAGAATTCGGTAAGATCTTACCAACCTACTAAAGGGTATGTGGTGGGGGTATGTTTCACCCACATGACCTGCACTATGTATTACAAATACTATCAAATCTACCATTGTTCATTATTTATAAAAATACCTTTAAACATGGGTAAGGGGTGAAATTTCCATTGAATTTTCTTCAAAATATAGGAAACTTTATGCTACAAGTTTTTTTTAAATATGTGTGTTTACTAATATATTATGAAAATTGCTTCATTCTGAGATATACTTGACTCTTACAGTATGCGTGCAAGAGGTGGTACTAGTAGTACATAGCATATAGAAGCATTGGATAGCCAATCAACCGATTTTCTACAAGTTATACGCTCTACAGCCATATCCCTAATTTGATGCCTGAAATCTGATGTGCTGTTCTATGTAGAGTTTTCTAACCAATATGTGACATAGGTAGGAAATAAATTGGCCTGGAACTTACTTAAATTATTACATATACTTTAAACTGAATCCTTTACCATTGCCTTTCTGGATTGTAGGAGAATTTCCATAATAATAAATTTATCGTAAGGACCTTTACATTAATAGCCGATAATACCTGTTGCACTCGTACTGCCGGATATACAAGTCTTCCATCGAAATGTCAAAAGGAATTGGTGGGTATATTACAGGCTCCAACTTTCACTCTGTTGAAATAAATTGTATTTATCAACGTTATGAATGTTATAATAGTTGTATGCGATTGAAAATAAAGGAAGTTTAAATTATTCGCTCTTTTAACATCGAGCTCTCTTGAGGTTCTGTAATTCTTGAGATGAAATTCTTGAAACGAATTTCTTCTAAGCTATTTCATTCCGATAACAATGCTTTCAAGTACTTTCCACTCATTGTGGAGAAGATCTAATAAATTCATTCTCAGGTTTATTGTTAAATTGTTCAGGAATATGAGAAAAAGTGAGGCCTTTAAAATTATTATGATTTTTTCTGACGCGTTGCCTTAGAAAATGAAAGTCATCATTTTGTTATGCTTAAGGATACTGATGCGAGACTTAATAATGAAATGCTGTTGTTAAAATCTGGGGCATTTACTTGAGACATGTGGTTATAAATTAAATTTGGAAAAGTGTGTTCTATCCAATTCTCTATGACTATTAATCAAGTCAAGCGCAAAGATCTTTACCACGCGCGGTAAATAACCAGAGAACAAGTGTGACCTAATTTCCAGTTACAAAACTGGATTAAATTATGTGGGTAGATGTATGAAAGTAAAATATGCATTATTTCCCTTAGTGAAAGAGGGAAAACTTTACTCAGAATAAGGGTTTCTTGGACAAATGTTACATCATCATTGTGTACGAGTGATGTCCAAAAGGAGAGTTTAACTGTTTAGAAAAATTACTGTAGATTCCTTCCTGTAATCTTACATCCCATTAGGGGTACACAAATTACGAAATATATTTGTTTTTTTTTTTAATAATTTTCCCACTTGATTATGCAGTGTCTGTTTCTTGGGTGATGTTAGCCAAAGTTAAGAGGAGGAGGTGTTGTTGTATGGATAGAGCTCTCCAAAGCGAGACTTTAAAATGCATGTTGTAAACAATTGAGATTTTAAGGATCTAAATGCTAGCCTTAAATATTTCTCATTGTTCTTGCTTTCCTCTTATGGAATAGGAGTTTCATTAGAGAGTTTCAATTTAGCAACATTAAGGTAAAAACTTTAATTAATAATGAATCCATAAAATCTCACAATTTTTCCTATGATGGACACCTTACTAAAGATAAAAAACGGTGTGATACCAGGGAGCGGGGTCATTACACTCTTATGAGTGTAACTGCTACCTTTTGTCTTTATTCGGGTTTCCCCATTCACACAATGTTCGAGCAACAATGACTCACCCTAAAATTCATACCAGCTTGAGGCATTCGGCGGGTTTTAATCTCTCCCCTTCACTCTCCGATGGAAATAACGTTGAAGCAAAAACGCGAAATTAAGACGATCTTGATTTCACCCCTTATAGTAGACTTGAGCGGTGACCGATTTTGTCCATCGATTTTCGGCGCAAAAAGCCCTTCGAAATGCTTTGATAGTCGTCATCGATCATCAAAGGGCATGAGAATGATGATCAACGATTATCAATGGGTATCGGCGATCAGTTCATATCGATGATCGATTACTGTAGATTTTTGGTGCAAAATTTTTCGTTTGGCAGTTTGGTATTATGCGTAAGAACTAAATTTAAATTAGATCTAACTAAAATGAGAAGGACGAGGACTTTTTATCGAAGAAAGCGTAGCAAAACCCACATTACATCAGCAGTAAACCCCACCCAGCACCCATTTCAAAGAAGTGAGAGGTTCATACAAATCAGATTTTCTCAACTTTTAGGGAACCAATACGTACATGATGAAATGTAAAATTTTAGATTTTCACAGTTATGCAGGTTTTCATGCCTCTGGTGACACTGCTGCCAACATTTGGCTGAAGCAGTTTATGATCTGTAGTCTGGAGCAGTACAAAGTCATGTATAATACAGATTTACCTCTTGGGACTATTAAACTCGACTTTATCCGATCAAAACTGGTTATGTCTCAAAAGCTGCCTTCCTGAAGTGGGAAGAATGACGTGAAATATTAAGCCAGTAGAATAATACCTTTAATCTCTGCATTTGACTTAAAGTTTTGAATTTTTCCAAGAAAAACAATTTTCATTATTTTTTCAAACAAATTTCTGTTATTGTAGAAATACCTGACACCAGCAGAAAGACTGTTAACACGTGGTAGATGACTGTAAAACTAAAAAAAAATCAACATAATATGCGTCTTTAGTCTACGCATAAAGTCAAAACATATAAATTTCAACGTAAGAAACAAGTTAGTGGTATAATAAAAAGAGATAAAAAAAGCCGATCTCGATTGCTGGACAGAGAGAGTCGACCAAAATATGACGCGAAATAATTGTGTTAGGAATGATGGAATAGTGCTTTCATGGTTGGGAGGGTACGAGGAGGACGCTTGACATTCAAACACCTTTAACAGTATGCATCTCTTATGGAAGAGACCGGACTTTGTCGAGCTTTTCTTTCACAACACCTACATTTAAACTATTCGGCCGTATACGCTAGCTGAAAATGAATTTTTTTTACTGGCTGAATTTAGGCTTTCTTTCCTTAACGACGTATTTGGAATTTTTTAGGTACCCGGTCTTCAAACAACTTACATAAACTTTTTATGAAAATTGTGAAAAGTTTTTTTTGTTATAATTCATATTTATTGGCTTGAATTTCCGGCTAAAGGTTCGTATTACATACATGGATAATTTTTAGTTTTACAAAAATTTACAATGTATGAATAGTGCTTTGGTTGATATCAGGTATTTCTCTAATCACGGATGTTTTTGAAAAATTTACGCAATTTTTTTTCGTAAAAATTCAAAACTTGAGCCAATCGCGCCGATTAAAGATATCGTTCGAAAGGCTTAATATTTCACGTAATTCTTCCCACACCAGGAAGGTAACTTTTGAGACATACCCGATTGTAATGGGATGAATTTGAGTTTTGTCGTCCCACTCTACGGTTTACGGTGCGGACGAGCGATGCGACAAATATATAACGGTCCATCGGTCATTCACACGAATGATTTGTATCGACTCATCGGCATAAATGGTTCTTATCGATTCATCGTTCTCGATTGTCCGTAACATTTGTTGTATCGACGCGGTTCACCGCGGTAATCAAAATCATCGTGCGTCGATGACTCATTGCCCAAGCCTATCATATAGCTTCAATATATCTCATCCAGTTAACAAATTTACGTGAGAAATACATTTAACATATTTTGAAAGTATCACTTTATTTTTATCAGTTAGGAGATGATACAGAGTACGCTGTCGTGTATACTAATCCTCAGCATTCAAATTAAAATGGGACATTTTGGTACTTAAAACATCAAAAGAGCGTGACAAAAGTCATATAAAATTCTACTATGACAACATAACTTGGCGAAAGTTTTCAGGATAAGAGCATATTTATATCTGGTAATCTTTGGGTTCTGCGAGTATATTTTTGTATTATATTTGCGACAGTTTTGCCGTGCTCTGCTTCCGGCTTCGTCGGGCTATTTAAACAGCAATGGTCTTCTTTTTTATAAATAAACAATAGCATATTTGTTCCAATAAAATAATTGTCAAAATTCTTATCGAATCAAAGGATGGGATAATATCCACTGATACCTACAGAACGCAAATAAGAAACCGGCAGTGTTTGTTTAAGTAGAGGAATAAAGCGGAGAGGAAGTTGAATCAGATCTTTGTATCGATGAGCAGTCGCACACGCCTCATAGAAAAACACAACGGCCTGGGGGCGAGCGAAGGACGAGTGGGGCAGAGAGAAGGAAACTGCGGGAAACCCATACGGTGTGAGCGGCGTCGTGTTCGGGAGAGGAGGCGAGTGGGGGCAGGGGGTGGGGCAACAACCCCCCCCCCCCCGGGGGTGGAGTTCCCGCCTCGGAGACCCCCGCCCCCCCCATTCTCTCTCTCTTATCCCTCTCCGTCCGAGATCCCTGACCCCATTACTCCAACTGCTGTCTCCACGTGCATGTCTAAAGATTGGCCAAATCAGACGACCTGTTGCTCTGGGGATGTTTGAGGCGGGGTATAGTGGAGGAGGGAGGGGAAGAGTGAAAGGGGGGGGGGGGGTAAGGAGTGAAAGACAGACTGGCTGGGGAAGGGGATGAAGTGAAGTGAAGCCCTGAGTCCTCAACTTCCAGTGGATGCACATCCAGCGATCGTAACTGAGGAAAGAATCATTTTCCCATAAAATGAATAGGGCCCGTTTCTCGCAGCCAGAAGTCAGTTCTCGAGTTCTTATGGTTCGTTTATTCAGAGACTTCGAGTAGATTAAAAGATGCAGTGTTCATCGTTTTTGTTTTTCGTAACATTTGGGGTTGAGATTTCCAAATGCTACTTTCTTTGGGGTCAATTACATTATTATAAACAAAATACATTGACGTATTTATTATATAAAGGAATGGTGAGGTCCTGCATCTAAAATCCCAGATATACGCTGGCGATGACTCCTTGCTTATTGATTTATATCGTGTCGACTACGATATACGACTCCTCTTAGAAGACCGATCGTATGTACCCGCACTTCTCGCGAATCTTGCTATTTTCGTATGTTGCTCGCGCCGCGGTGTCATCATGCGGAACCCGAAACCATAACAAATAACTGGAACATAAGGGGATGATATATTCTTTGAGTATGAAAGAAAGGCTTAGATCATAATACCATATATTATTATTGGAAAGAACAATATAAATGGATTTCAGGCACAAGATTCCAATCATAAAAATGGGGGTACATAAAAAATACAATGAAAAAGTCACGAAATGGGGAATCAAACGATTTTCATAATTAACTTCTGCGTGGTCTCCAACCTTGTCTCCAATTATCAAAGAATTTATTCGGACGGTTTCGCAAGGTATCTATGACAACCCAGAGGCCATCTGTGTTTCCGTTTTCCAGTTTTGCAGGAAGGTGGTGCGCGCAGTGCTCAGTGAGACAGGCGGCTGATTAAAGTGTCGCGAAATAGCGCATATCCATCTGCTTTAATGATGCGTATGGAAATACAAAGTGTTATTATTGATTTTAAAACACAATAGTTATCACGTAGTAGAGCCGAAGACCTTTTGATTAAATCTACATGCTACGATACCATCGTATGCCTTGATTGCTGCCACGGCAACTATCGAGTTATGGTTGAAGTGGAAAGAAGATTTTTCTATTTAAGATATAACGTGCCAATTTATGATGTGGCGAAAAAGCAGTGGTCAACCTACTTCTTCCTCGTGGGAGATAGGCACAACAGAGGAAAAATGACACATACATAGCTTTTGGGTGCCTTATTGTTTTACTTACGTTGCCACAAGCATAGGTCCTTTTCGCGGTAAATTTTTCCACCATTTAAGTCAAATGAATCACTATTTTATAAATTAGCAGAAGGCACAACTTTTTTCATATTCCTTTCCTTGCTTTAGGCACAAACCAATTCAGTTTTTGTTCATATTTTGCAACGGAAAACCGAGGGAAAATGGACATCCCCATAAATAATTCGTGGCGATTTACTGGTTAGGGGAGGTTTACATGGTAGGGGAGACCGGGGCACGTTTACGCACGGGGCATGTTTACGCAAGGTACTTTCCACAAAATCTGTAACAGTTAGAGCGCCACCAGTCATGACAGTATTGTGCTGCTACCTATCCCTCGCATTCACACAATTTTGGGCGCCATACCAGCTTTCGTTTTTGCGCAAAGAAGATTCTTCTGTTTTTTCTCAAAGTAAGTAAATTTTGATATATGACTTTCGAAGCATGTAGTGAGTTAACCTTTTATATTTAAAGGCAGATATATATATGTTTATAAACAATATTTTATCTTTATTTAAGCCTGTGTGTAATTGAACTGAAACTTCTAAGGTTATAAATGCTAGTGTAAAAATAATTTCAAATGTGGTGGTGGGGCACGTTTACGCATTCTCTTCGGGGCACATTTACGCACTGCGTAAATGTGTCCCAGCTGTATATATTTATTTCGTGCCAATTGATTATCGAGATAGGTCCTTAAATGAGTGTCCTAGGCCTTCTACTTCAACACAGGGTACTTTCCGACCCCTGAACAAATAAGGCCTTTTGAAAAAAAGACCAAGGCTTGACACCAAAAAAAAGGAAAAAGAAAAAGGAAGTCTGCCATCCTTACCGATACACCAATCAAAGAATCCCTCAGAAAAGAGCAGGAAGAAACAAAAGCTAAAAAAAACTAAGAAGGAAAAAAAATTGCTTTGTGTGTCTAATGCTTTTAAAACAAAGGCAACAAAACCAAAAATAAAGTAACTAAGACAAAAGGCAAGATCCTACCAATACAAATAAAACAACCAATCAATGATGACTCAGAAGATGAGGATGAGGATTGTGTCTGTATTTATTGCGTGCAATGATACAAATGTAGCAAAAGTAGGCAAGAATGGGTGCAGTGCACGCGATGCAAATGATGGGCCCACAAGGATTGCGCCACAGGGAACAGTTTGTTTTTTGTGTGCATAAACTGCAATAGTGATGATGAAGATGCCGAATAAGTTGCGTAATGCTTTAATATGTTGTTCTTCTAAAAATAGTTTTATGTACCACTAATAAAGTTTTTATCAAATTTATCTACATTCAAGCGTTATTTATTAGTAATGTAATTTAATCCCAGCTGTTTACTAGTGCGTAAACGTGCCCCAGTGGATGCGTAAATGTGCCCCGTACCCGGGGTACGTTTACGCACCCGACATGAGAGTGAATAAGTTTAATTTTCACAGTTATATATGAGATATTGTAAAAAATATTTTTGAAACATTATAGCCTGATAACTGGTCTATAACGTTAAAAAATGTATACTTTAAAAGAGCAGACAAAAAAAATGTGAAAAATAATATAAAAAAATCCGCGTAAACGTGCCCCGGTCTCCCCTACCCTTATTAATCTGATAATCTGATCTGAGATAACTGTATCGTCCGAAAATAATCTTAATTTGCTGCTAGCTCAAGAAATTTGATCTTTAATATAAGTAATGAATAAAAGAGGGCCGGTCACACTTCCCTGAGGAACACCGGATATGACTTCGACCATATCATAGCTAAAACCATCAATAACTACTTTTTATTTTAGATCACTGAGAAATTCCCTTATTATGTTCACTATTTTACTATTAACTACGCATGATTTCAATGTATAAATGATTTTTTTAAAGGAACCTTGTCGAATGCTCTCTTGAAATCAAGGAATATCGCGTCGACTTGCTTTTCCGATTCACCTGATTTTAGGATATCGCAGGAAGGAAGAGCGCAAGCTGTGTTTTGTAAGACCTGCCCTTACGGAAGCCGTACTGACTGCTATTTAAGAAGTTACGATTAACCAGGAATGTCATAATATTGCTAACGGCAATGTGTTCGATGATCTTGCATAAACGTAATGTTAACGATATAGGCCGGAAATTTCCTGGGTAAATTATAAATTTATAGTTGTGAGTGTGCTCTTATTTCAGCAACTTGCATCCTGTTCCTCACCTGTTCTATGTAATAAACTCTTTCTCCATTTTTCGGTAAATACCATCGCTACTCCACGTTGAATCTCTCCACTTCCTCGCAAAATAACCCCATAACAATCACTCCAATAGTCCCTGCTGTCCTTTCATCTCAGCCAGAGTTACCTCAATTCTCCGTTATTTTCACTTCCAGCTCATCTCTATGTTTTCAAATTCCAAATTCTCATCATTTATTGGCTCAGCACTCCATTTTTTTAATTTTTATCGCTGGTTTTGTCTTCTAGGTCTTCTCCGTTGCACTCGTCTCTTAACAGCTGTCGCAAAAGTATTTTATGAGCGGACGCCGTCAACATTTGGTGGAAAACCGATGCTTCTCTTAATGACTCGGTCAATGTCTGATATAAATTTTAGAGATGCGGCTCGTATATGATGCATACCTATGATCATCACACTCATTTTTCTATTCCTGTCCCAAGAGTGAAACATTTTAGGTCGATTTTATCCATGCATATGCCAGTATTACTCTGCTTTTCTGATAACGTCTAAAGACATAAATTGAGGCTATAATGGAATATTCCCGGCTTTTGTGGTATTGGAATACAATGCTTTTACTTCAAACAGTTGTGATTTTCGAGAGTTTTTTTTTTCTTTTCCAGTATTTTTAGCTAATGTCACACAAGGTATCACGGACAGAAAAGAAATGTTTGCCAGTCGTGAGGAAGCCATTGCCGAGAGCTTACATCAGGGCGAGGAGGCGTGACTATTTTCTGGGAAAAGATTCGAATAATACCTACCAATTTATAGCTTATTCCCATGAGAGTTGATAAGTACTCGTTTACTTCAGGACTTGGCAAATGCTGACGAGGTTTTGGAACCTATATGTGCCACGCGAAAAGTAAAAATTCTGATACCATTAACTGTAAACTATTGATTCTCCATTAATATCTTCATCTTGGGCTGCTGTAATCATTTCTCTCAACTATCGAATGAATTTTCCGTAATTGCAAAACTGTTGTCTTGCTACACCGTGAGTATGCGTCTATTGCAGTGGCAATAGTAGTAGTCGTGGTATTGTATCAATTTCATAGCATGCTTCCACTTCCAAGTTTATGTCGCGCTATTTAGCCTGAAATATAAATTCCTAAGGCGAGAACGTCTATGAGTGATGAAATCGCCAACTTGGTTATCAATGCTACCAATACAATGCCCATGCTAAGTACGACTTCAAACTCATGGAGGGAGTGCTTAAGCATTTCTTTTGAAGTATTTCAGGAATATATTTGTATTGATTTTTTCAGTTTACTTCAATGCTTGTTTAGCGTTTGTTTTGCTGAAATGAATCCTACTTTATGATTATTCTGAGAGGAAATCAGAACTATTTTCAGGATTTACTATTGATGATAGAAGTTTTATTTTATTATTTGTCAGAATGTGCAATTACTTACATAAATACATATACATACATACCCATCACGCCGTTTCCTTCCGGGGTAGGCACAGTCAAAATGTTTCACTTATTAATACATAACTGTACATCTAACTCTGCTTCAATAATTTCCTCCATACTGACCTATCCTTGCAAACCTCTCTTGCCTCATTTACCCCCATACACTGCTTCGTACACGCCCTCCTGTTTTTAAGACTCCTAATATTCCTCCTCCTAAGAATTTCCTCAACCACATTCAACCACAAATTTCTCGGCCTACCTCTACCTCTCACACCATTCATTCTACTCTCATATATCTGTCTCGTTATTCAACTCTAATCCATTCTCTCAACATGGTCAAACCAACGAAGCACACTCCTTTCATACACGTCCATTACTGGAGCATTTAACCCACATTCATTCATGACCCACTCATTCCTGACCCTATCCATCCTACTTTTGCCGCTAATACTCATCAGATAGCTCATACCCACGGCGTTTAGTCTACTCTTATGTCTATCCTGACATACCCATGTTTCACTACCATATAGCAAAGTGGGAAGAAGTACACTTTTGTACACGGCAGTTTTCGCTTCCTTAGACAAGCACTCATTCCTTGATATGCTCCACATGCTATCTACCACTTTCCTTCCAGCATTCGCACGTCTCTTTATCTCCTCATCTATTCTTCCATCTTTCTCATACATCTTACCTAAGTACACAAAATCATCCACCTGTTCAATTACTTCACCATTCGTCCTCATCACACAGTTATTCTCCCCATTCTCCTCATCAAAAACTACTACTTTAGTCTTGCACGCATTTACCTTCAAATCCATTCTCTCCGTTGATTCACAAAACTTATCTAGGACCCTTTGTAATCCCTGTTGACTGTCTGAGATCAAAACAGCATCATCCGCATATAGAAGAACTCGCACGTTTACATTTCCAATCAAAAAACCCGTCGTTTTCACTACATGCGTCTCTAACACATTTATCCATAAATACATTAAACAGCCATGCAGACATTACGCATCCTTGATTTACACCCCGATTTATTACAAACCAATCACTCAGAACCCCGTTAATTCTTACACTTGCCTTACTATTGTTATACATCGCCATCATAACATTCAATTACTGCCCATTCACTCCATAGTCTCTCAAAACTTCGACAACTTCTTTCTATTTACTCTGTCATATGCGTTCTCTAAATCGACAAACGCTTAGTACACTTTCTTTCGAACACTCATTCATTTCTCTATCACTTGCTGAAGTGCAAAAAGCTGGCCACTACATCCTCTCCCAGGCATAAACCCACACTGCACACCCCATATTCTGTCGGAAGTAATATTCCTCACTCTTTCCATTAATATTTTACTGAACACCTTTCCCGGGATACTCAATAAACTAATGGCCTGATAATTATCACATTCGATCTTTCCTCCCTTCCCCTTGTACAACGGAACGATAATAGCATTTTTCTAAGCGCTGGAACAACAGAAACCTGTAAGCATAAATTGTATAGCTCACGCAGCCTACAAATTTGTAATTTACACCCACACTTCAACATTTCACTGGATATCCCATCTATGCCTGCAGCCTTCCCATTTTTCAATATTCTCACAGCCGTTGTGACCTCCTTCTCACTGATATCCTTTTCCATCCTCACATTCTCGCATACCACTACACAAAGCTCATCCTCAACGCCATCAATATTATTGTACAATTCTTCAAAATACTCCCTCCAGCAGTCCCTGATATTGCTCTCGTCCCACATGGTCTCTCCACTTTTGTTCTTTACCGCATTCATTCCCCTACCTTCACCAATCTTAGCCCTTTTTACCCACTTCCAAAACAGCTTTTTATTACCTTCAAAATCACTCTGCATTTTGTTAACTTCATCCGCACGCATTCTTTCTATACTCTCTTTCACAACGATTTTGCATTCATTCTTTTTCTTTCTGTAAATCTCACATGCCTTAGTACGCTCTTCCTCAGATTTGGCAGCAATCATATCCTTGTACGCCTCTTTATTTTCTCTGACTGCAATTTTCACTTCTTCATTCCACCAAGCATTACTTTTCGTTCTTCCTACCACTCCTTTTCTACATACACTTTCAGCTTATTCCACAATCACTCCTTTTAAACACTCCCAGGCATCATTTACGCTCTCGTTTCTGATATGCTCGTCCCATTCTCTCTGCTTCAGCGATAGAGCATCCTCAAGCATGCAACCATACCGCATTCTTATCACGCTGTATAGCAACCTTTCCACTTTTACTCTCAACTGCTTACGCGCAACGTTCTCCCTTGGTACCCACATTCTGCCCAGATTCACTTTGGAGAATACCAAATAGTGGTCTGTTCCACATTCAGCGCCCCTCATCACTCGCGTGTTCCACACAAACTCTCTCAATCTCTCATCATACACAATAAAATCAATCATGCTTTTACAATCGCCCCTTTGCCAAGTATACATATGTATTCTCTTATGTTTAAACCATGTATTCGACACAAACAATCCTTTTTCCAAGCACACACTCACCAAGTTTTCACCATTATCATTCACTCGGGGGTCACCAAAAGGCCCAACCACTCTCTCAGATGCATCCCGCCTCACATCCATTCATGTCACCTAGTAAAATTATTCTCTCACCAGGATCACATTCATTCAAAACTTCTCTCGTTTTTTCCCAAAACTCATCTTTCACTCTGTCACTCTCTCCATCCACTGGTGCATTGCACGCCACAATCACAACTCTCATAATACCTACTTTCATGCGAACCCAGAGCAATCTAGGGGATACTAACTCGAACTTCCTTACTAGTAGCTTAGCTCTCTCATTAAGAATGAGTCCTACACCTTAACTGCCGTATACATTATCTTCAACTCTTGACCACAATGCCAGACTACCGCCATCTGATGTAACAGCATCCCGCCCCTTACGCTTAGTTTCACATGCACACAAAACATCCATTCGTCTCACTTTCATTTCATTCTGCAACTCATGCTCGTTTCCATACACACCTCTCACATTCCAAGTACCGAGAGTCCAGTTCGTTTCCAGTCCGTATCTTGATGAGTCAACTTTAATCAGCTTCCGCCGCCCATCGTGGCTTCGGCCGTCCGAGGCTACTTTGTGACTCTTATGAGTAAGTCGTAATATAGTATGCAAGGTTACCAGCCTTCACAGTACCCGCACCACGCGCAGCTTTCCCTGCTAACGGTTACGGCGCTCTACCGGTCAGTTTTGGCACATTTTCGCCAGTATGCCACAAGAGAAACCAAAGCATAGTAATACCCTAGGCCCGATTTCCCTATTCTGCACAAGCTAGGATCCCTTCTGAAACGACTACCTTGAGAACCAGCTTACCGTTGCCCGCGACCCACCGCTATCTATATATATAAAAACGAATGTATGTCTGTGTGTCCTGTATGCATTACTACGCTGTTCATCCGATCGCCAAGAAACTTTGAGAAGTTGTTGAGTACACTCTTGCAAAGGTTTATGGTATAAAATGTTTTTAATTATCGCCCCCCTTCCCCCCCCAAGGCCCTCTCAATCTTTCGAATACTTTTCACGCAACAACGCCCGACGGGTAAGCTAATAATCCTAACCTCAGTTTTAATCCTATCGTGCTGAAATTTTGCCGATTAATAGTTCAAGGCAGGAGGAAAGTTATAGGCTACTTTAAAATGATCTCAGGGTCCATAAAAGTCCCATGGCCCTCTTAGGTGGGCCCTTTACGTGGGAGTCTCATGGCCCTTAGATGGTTCGCGGTACGTATCGGGTTTTGTGCAGTGGTTTCATTTTTTACTTTTTTAAATTATTTTCGCTCAAGATAGAGAGTTGGAATTTTTTAATTAAATGTCTGAATGAATGAAGTTTTTAATTCTGTCAATTAATTATCCTTTTCACTTCGAAATTGACTGAAAATTGCGTTTTTAGCTGCAGAAACATATTTTTCAGTCAAATCAACAATACCATATTCGCTTGACAACTAGATTTCGGTTATTGCTGTTGGAATTCATATTTCTTAGTTGAGCCGATTAGGAATTCTAAGCATTGGAATTTGTGCATCGGTTAATTATTTCGTTTTTTAAAACAACTTTAACTAAAGATATAGAGTTGAAATTCATTTTATCGCATACCCGAAAGCATGATACTACTAAAATTAGTGGTATCATGCCCGAAAGAATGAAGTTTCTCTCTTTTTCAATCGATTTTTTTTACGCATTTTCCTTGACAACCAAATAAACAAACAAAAATAAACATCAAATCAAATCTTAATTAACGAATCGCCAAGAAACTTTAAGAAGTTGTTGAGTACACTCTTGCGAAGGTTTCGAAGGTTGAAGGTATAAAAATGTTTTAAATATCGCCGCTCCCCCCCCAAGGCCCTCTTAATCTTTCGAATACTTTTCGTGCAACAACGCCCGACGCCCGACGGGTAAGCTAATAATCCAAACCTAATTTTTCAAATACGATCTTTATTTTAACCAATGAGAGATGTTCTTATTTTAACCAATAGAAATTGAGAAACCATTGAATTGTTGTGCGCTCGCCCCTGAAGGTTTCTGAATTATTAAATCCATTTTACATTAGGTGGAGCGCCAGTCGTTTCAAAATATTAGTGGTTGCACGCGAGCTTCGCAAAAAAGCGAGGAGCGGCAATCAAGCAAGCGAAGCAGATCGTTTACGAGTTGCTCAATCACGTGCATCAGAATCATATTAGTGAGACATTATTTGTTTTAAAAGGTACGTAATTTATTTTTGCGTAAAATATATTTTGGTGCAGTGGTCTCTTTGTCTGATTATTTTAAATTCTTGCATTCGATTTTCGTATATCCTTCGCTTTTTCCTAAAATTGTACATTTTAGCTCGAAAATCTTTAATTTTTGTACTGCTTCAGCAAAATAATATTTTATTAACGTGGAAGTCCCAGCATAGGCATGGAATGGAAACTCATGGCATCATTTGTACGTTACAAATTTCTGTGTAGGTACGAGGAATTCATTGGACTGAGTCTAAAAGTCGTTTAGGGACCAATTTTGATTCCGGAAAAGATTTGTGGGTCAAACCATGAAAAGTATAAAAATCAGTGGGGAATTCAGGATGGAGTATTTTATTTTTCAAATTTAAGTAGGCAATTGGAGGAATTTTGTACATGCCAATGTGTGTACTTTTTTCATGTTCAGGAATCAGCATACTTTGTAAGTTTTACTCAGAATATTTATTGCACGACCGGTTTAGTTTACAAATTTAAGGCTGAAACTATTGAATTTGTTGAGTGTGTACTTTTTATATGTGTGCCTGCTAAGAAAGAAAAAGAGGCAATGCAACGCATGCCGGGCAGAGCTAGTTTTATATAAAGAGGAGGTAAGTATAATGCGGTGTACTGACACACCGGGTCACGAAATTACTTTGTTGATGATAATATTATTTTTTGTATTTTTGGATTGTCCTTTAATTTATTTATTTTTTATTTAATTACCTTTTTTGTCTGAATTGGGCTCATGGTATATTACCACGATATCGTTGTGATAAACTGATGTAGTTAGCTTGGAAAACCTTTTTAAATGTTGCATAAATTTATTTAATATTTAATATAATAAAAAATCTTAGTTATATCTCTATTGCTGAAGCGCATTAAAAGTAGTTTAAACTAATTATAATATCTTTGTGTTGTGTTTTCGAGGCACTGAAGAGAGTACAAGATATAGGCGCTAACATTCAGGATTCTCATTTGTTTTAAATTATTGAAAGTCACCTTCGATAATTCAGCACCGTGCACTGCGGAGTATGTATTTACAGCAGCAGAGGGTTTTACGGGTGGCCGTTGCACTGCTGGTTCTCTGAGTGCGTCTATGCCTTCGCGTTACTGTAGCCGCGCCTTCAATTCAAATGGAGTCCCATTAACCCCGATGCTCGAGAGGAAAAAGAAGAACAGAAGGAACCCTTCAATTAAGCGCTCGAATCGGATTGCAGCAATTATCATTTCCGGGCCGACCTGCGAATCGCGATTCAATCGATGACACATTAAAAGGACTTATCGATTCGGCTCCGTCGTTACGAATCCGATAAATACCTGACGACGAGCAATTTTGTGATGGCTTTTGGGAAGCTACAATCTGTTACGGGAGTGGATTTTACGATCGACGGGGAATTTCCCTCTTTAGCGATTCTGACTCAGACTGGTCGATTTAACCGTTGAAAGCAATCTAAAGAGTGAGAGAGAAGATATCTTTTGGTTTGCCTAACGACTTTATATCTTTGTTCAGTTGTGACTTTAATATCCTCCCAGTTTGGGAAGAATTAAATGGTTAATTATTATCAGGGCCCTTTCTGATTGATTGCCCATCAAAATCCTTTTAAATGGGGCTTAAAAGTAAAAGACTTATTTTATTGTATCCAATGATGACAATATTTCAAGTTGCTATTCGACCGTTCAAAACTCTTTGCATATTAAAACTATCTGAGAGAGCATCAAAATTATCCTCGGCTTCATTGAGCTCGGCTAAAATTTTAGAGAAAATCTCTCCCAAATCTTGCTCCAGCTAGTTGTGTCATGGAATTCAACAAATCAGTAAGCAAACTATGACTGACTGCTGACTGATGCAATGATCTTCTCCGTAAATTCTTCTTCTTTTTTTCTTCGGTCACCCAGAGTGAAATATGTACACAAAAGCCAACCTTTTCGCATCATATCGGATTTGAAGATGTATTAATCGAAATGTCCAAGTGAATTATCAAATCGTTGAGCAGATCATTCCGTAATATGGTATTTACTATTGCCTCGGTGAATACATTTCTTTCCTTATTAACAGGCACCGCGGGATGCAGGTGTGTGAAATCACGATGCAGTCGGGAAAAATTTCAAAATTAGTCAAAGATACACCATGAGATCGGTCGTCTCACTATTAGCTGCATCATCTATGTCAGAAAGTTCAAGCGTTCGGTAGTATCTTCAGTTTTATAAAAAAAGACATGGGGATACTCTGCTCCATATTCTCTTCTGTACATTTCCTTCTCTAAATTGAGCGACGCCTGAGTTGAGCGGAAGAGTTAGCGTGGAAGGAGCACGCTAGGTGGGAGCACCAGTCGCAACGTGGCGAAGAGAGGAGAAGAAAACAAAGAAGAAGCGGAGGCCCTTACTTCTCTCGAGCGGGGAGTCTCGTTAAACGTCCGACGCGGGTGCGGCTGTCCCTCACCCGCTCTCCCTCCATCTCCAGCGAGAAACGACGCGTCGGGCGACGATGCCAATGAGGCATGCCTCTCGCCGAGTGGAGATGGAGATGCAGGGGGGTAAGGGGGGCTACCGGCCCTTATGCGCTTTGCTCCGTGGCGCGATCACCTTGTATCAGACACAGGCCGCTTTCTTTCGAACCACCCTAGACCCCTTCCAATTGGAGGGACAACAATTGGGAGGGCGGAAACAGGCGGAGGATGAAGCGTGATCCTTTAACAGTTCGTCTCTCACCTCCCCCCCTGAGTTTTATTAGAGTGCGTCCTACGTTTCCGCTCCACTACGGACTCTCATTGCGTTAATCTTTCCTGAGTGCTATCATAGAGGCTTTTGAGTGCAACGTTGCCGGATATTCAATGTTTCTAAATTATGACCACATGGTTGAGGAATCGTCATCATACAGCGGAAACTTACCTCCGTTTTGTTGGTAAATGAAAGAAAAATAAAAAAGTCATCGCTGACCTTTTTTTTATTTGTGTTAGCCTTCTGAGAACGAAAATTATCCCAATCTTTTTCCTTCAAACTGCTATAAGTGGGATAATTATCCCTTAACTGCATTTTTCAAAACATTTCCAACTTGATCTTTTTACTTTCCAAGGTTACATTTATGTATTTTTTTATAATTGAGGTATGGAAAAATTACAATAAAATATAAATATGAGCACCTCGTCATTATTCCTGCGAGGAAATTCAGCTAGCGAGAAAAATCTTTCTAATGGAAATACCGTGGCTCATACCACAAGAGAAATGAGTAACAATCATTGAAATTGTTTTTAGAGAAAACCCTTCGGCATTAGTAGGAGAACAGGGAGATTTAGGGCTTTCCAAACTTTTGCGATAGTGCAGTCTACCAGCCTCAAATGCGTTTTTCCGAAATTAGGCATAGGTATGGCTTTATTTCAGGTGCAGGCTATAGGACCAGTACTTGATGGTTTACCTAGTTAGGTAGGTAATAAGTGAGGAATTCTTTGGTTTTCTCGTAATCGGCGGAAAATATTTGCAAATATGCGTCAATTTTCATAAAACAAGTTAGAAGTAAAAAAGAATCTTTCAATTGGTATTCCATGGTTCAACATGAACGCACACGTAGAAAACGCTTAAAGAAGAATTATATGCAATACGAAAAAAGAGAAAGGATTTTACCCTGATCAGGCAGTTTTTTTGAAGGGTAAGTCACAGTTATTTGAAGGATTGCAAATGGACATCTACAAGCACAAACAAAAAAGAAGCTCGAAGGACTGAAGGAGGTCGAGGTTTCCATGAACTCAAACCCAAGAACATCTGCTATCGAGACGATTTTTTCCTTCCTTCAATAGATCGACTTTTCTTGGCATCAGGACGCACGGTCTAAGAGCTCCTTTACTGTTGTGAGTCGTAGCAGCACAGTGCGACCAGGTCTACCGTGACCAGACAGAAATATAGTCTCAGGTTGAAAATTCTCACCTCTATTTGTATTTATTAGTTAAGAGAAAATCCCGACCGTCATAAAATTATGAAATATTTTCAAAGGATGACTCATAAATAACTAAGCACGCTATAATCAGCATCATCTACAGACTATTCACATGAATCGCAGTAAGCGTGAAGTAAAATGGCCAGTGAAAAAGATGATGTGCAAGAGCCCGTAATTACACCGTATATTATCAGGCGCCAGCTTAAGAAATAAAATCTCGGATAAAAATTACGGGGAGCATCGACCAACAATTGAACACTCAACGACTCGATAGCCATAATTTCTGAAGTAACTGAAGGCTATCAAACTTTGCTTGCCCGAGTGGTAACGCCATACACCGACCGGTGGCGTTTCTCTGCGTATCTGCAAGGGATAAGTAGGCGTTTGAAAGTTGTTGAACTTCATTACGAAACTCAGTACGATTCATTTTAACGATATCACTCCCAGCTTTATATAGTATTTAATACTTCTACACATATAATGAGGTCTATGTGTTGGGCTGCTAACAGCTGTCCACTTGACGCCGGATTTGGCAGAGAGATTAGCGTAAAGTCGGAAATACTATTTTTCACCAGGGTGACCACCTGTCCTTGCCATTCCTAGAAACTGAGAGAGCTCCATGGCATTCCATCCTCATTCCTTAGGATTTGGGATTTCCCCTCTATGTTAGCACAATTCGGGATGTTTCTATATTTTCAAACATATCAATATGTTACAATATATTATTGGGGTGATTTCGCTGAATTGCGAATTTGTTATTGTACTAAATGTTTTTGAACACCCTAATATTTCCTGTCAGTTTCTGAAATCGTAAATTTTGCCAATATTTGATGACTTGCAATTGAGAATATTCGTATTGGTTTTTCGCGCCACTCCTTGGATTGCCTTAATTTGCTAATAAAAATAATAATTTAATAATAACACGCGTCAAAAAATTTCAACGAGTCGTTGGATATAAATTTTTGCATAATCATCCATGTATGGCGGCCCTTTTAGCCATAACGACATCCCTTGATTACCAGTCATCGTTGGGTACCATTACACCAGATTGTGGTTTAATGAAGTTGGGATTTTTAGTTCTTCCATTCACTAGATTAAATATCTTCTTTATTTCATATTCAGTTTTTCCAAGAACCTCGATATTGCCATCAAATAAATAGAGATTGGATCTATCACCAGATTTCTCCCGCGCTGTCGTTAGTCTGTTCTTTCGTCTCCACGTAATAGGTTTTGCAGATACAAGTAATTAAATCCAGAATCACTCGTAATCTTCGTCGAAGTTACTCTTCAGTTCACGTTGGGGCATTGGATTGGTGTTCCAACTAGCGCTCTGGAGTCCTATCCTAAAGAGTCCAGTATCGAATTCTGGTATTGATGGAGATGTCTTCTCAGTGTAATCTCCCGATTTCTGCGCATTAACCATGTGAGAACACCAAGTAAAGTGTTCCGACCGTCAAATGGGACGTTAATTGCCAGGACCAGGGAACATAAAAACCAGTTGTTCTGTACTAAGATAAGAAGAGATCTTGAGCAGAATGGGTTGCCTTTCATTCATTCACCGTTCCGCACTTCCTTTTAACCTGGACAGCGCAAATTACCTCAGTTGCCAGTCTTCTCTCCAAATAACTAACCCACAATGAGTTTAGACTTCAACATTTAAGAGAGTTATATTAACTTTACTCGCGGTTTCCCAGGATGAATAGGTAATCGTGTTGGCTTTGTCGGACGAGACCAAGACCTCCCGGGCGTCGAACCCTTTATCTCCCGCAAAGAGTCCCGCGTTCCAATCGCTCGGCAGCTAAGACAGTAGGCATTATATATCATCGTCTCTATCACTGAATGTAAATGTTACGAGGCACCGAGGGGATCGGAGTTTGTTGCGAATGAAACAATAGCTTCCCATTCGTGATGGCTTGGGTTCGATCCCGGCAGTGACGGGGATTTATCCGTGGAATTTTGTTCCCTACACGGGTTACATGTGGAGGGGCTGTCACGTGGAGTAACTCGTCCGAAGGATTGTGTGTATGAACCGGGGTCCCCTTGGGAGCACTCGACTTTGTGAAAGCAAATGCTGACCCCGGGTTCTTTCTATCCAATACTCGTAAATTTAGGGGCCAAAGTGGCTTAGTGGTAGCATATTTAACTCCAGTTTCGAGGGTTGCAGGTTTGAGACCAAGTGGCGGATAATATTTTCCAGACTCTAGAATCCAAAATTTACATGCTACCATGACCCCACTACTGAGAGGCAGCAGTCTCGGCAGACGGCATTGATGGAGAAGATCAAGAGATCAGTCCGGTATCAACAGCCACTGCTTCGAGTGAGAGTGAAGTTTACGAAATCGGCCGGGGTACTGCGATGTGGGAGGCAAACTACCAAATTTATCTCCATAAAAGATGCAGCCCTGCATTCTATCTCTACGGCATGATATCATTCCTCCAAGTGAAATATTCTGGAGGTTATATAGTGCCCCAATCGGATTACCGAATGGGGACTTTCGGGAGGGGAAAATAAGTCATAAAGGACAAATGCAGGATAGGAGCACGAAACATTAGATCTCAAGGGGTAAACGTGAAGCTAGAGAACGTGAAGATAACGATGGAGAGACTATGGAAGGATATATTGGTAGTCAGCGAGATTAAGTGGTCGGGGACAGACGAATTCTGGAGCGACGGATACCGAGTGATATATTCAGGAGACGACCAGAGGATTGCAGATGTAGTCATCATACTTAAGAAAGAATGGGGCATGAGAGTTAAGTTAGCGTGGCAGTACAGTGAGAGGATTCTGATGTTGAGGATGAAAGGAGAGGCTACGGACACGGTGACAGTGCAGTTCTACATGCAGTCGTCCAGTAATACGGAAGATGAAATAGAAGAAACGTACGAGCGAGTTAAAGAAGTCATCAGAGTAGTGAAGGGGAAAGAGAATCTCGTCATAATGGCAGACTGTAACACAGTGGTAAGAGAGGGAAAATAGGGAAATCGTGTAGAATATTCCAGAATGGGCATAAGAACTGCAAACAACAGGTAGAATTATGCAATGAGAAGAATAAAGTAGAATCTAACACTCTATTTGAGAACAATCAGCGTAGGAGGTATACATGGAAGATGTCAGGGGATATTGCCAGATACCAAATAGATTACATACTTTTCAGAGTGAGAGAATGAAGCAAGTGAAGCAGTAAAAGAGCTTATCCGGTGCAGATATAAATAGCGATCACAAATAACTATTGAGAGTCTACTTTATTGCAAGAAAATAAAGAAAATCAAACGTGAGCCAAGATAAGGCTCAAGGATGCTGGCGGAAAAATACATCAGAGAAAGATTCACCGTGGCCGTTGAGAGAAAACTGGAAAATGGAGGAGAAATCGGAACCGGAGAAGAATGCGATAAGCAGAAGCGAGAAATTCCAGAAATGGCAGGAGAGCAACAGGTGAGTAAGAGGGGCGACATAAAGAAGCCATGGACTACGACGTAGATAAGAAAACTAATAGAAGAGGGAAGAAAATGCAGGAAACCCAGATACGAAGGTAAGGCAACCATCTAAAAGAAGCTAAGGAACCATGTAAATCGAGAATCCATGATGGCTAGGGAACATTGGATAAAAGGCTGTTGCAAGGAAGTCAACGAAAACATGAGGAAGATGTACACCAAAACAACATACAAGCTAATAAAGAAACACTTCTGAGAGAGGAATATTAGAAGCAGCACCATCAGGGATGCAAACGGGAATATATAGAGGATGAAGACACTGGAAACAGATGGAAGCAATACATCAAAAAGCTCTACCAAGGTGTTGGCCGCCGAAAGAAAACCTAATACAAGACGAGAGCGAGGTGGACGAGGAAAGTCGGGGCTCACATGTAATAGGGAGCGAATTCGATAGAGCAGTAAAAGACTGCAAGAAAAACCAAGCACATGGAGCAGAAAAAAATCAATGAGAAATTCATCCAAGCGCTCGGAAGTAAAGCCAAGGAGAACCTATGCGAAATGATCAAAGATAGCTACCAATAAGGAACACTTCAGGAAGACTTCCAAATGATTGTAGCGATTTCGATTCCAATGAAGATAAGGACTGAGAATTGAGAGGAACATTAAACCTTGATCCTCGTATCACATCCATCAAAAATACTTGCGCGGATGATAAGCCAAAGGATTGAGAGGAAATTGAAGACTCTCTCTCTCTGAAAACCAATTTGAATTTAGGAAAAACAGGGAGGCCAACTCTGCCAGAGAGAACTGGTAGAGAAAACGATGAATATAAACAAATCTCTGTATGTGGCATTCATATAGAAAGTCTCCAAGTCTCCAACAACATGAAGTTTAACATGTTCAGGCAGTTGGAAAAACTTGGAATGGATTACAATGACAAGGTAAAATACAACCAACGGTACAAAGAAGCAAGTCGTCATAGTGCGGATGAGAGGACGAATAAAATTAAAAATAACAAAGGAGTGAGACAAGGATGCAGCCTCTCACCTGAACTGTTCAATATATACTTAGATGAGGTGATAAAAGAAATTGGATTCAACGGAATTAAGATAAACGGAGAAGAAACAAACATTATCCACTTCGCAGACGATATTGCAGTCATAAAATGGCTTCGCTATAATATTCACAGGTCAATAAACGCAATGTACTAAGTTCTCCAATAATACAACATGGAAACAAAAAAATTGATGACTGATATCCTAGTATGCGGAAGAAAAAAGGTTGAAGTCACACTTATATGAGAGAAAATAGATCAAGTGGGTTCCTTCACCTAACTCTGAAGTAGTATCACGTGAAAAGAAGTACAACAGACATTAAGCGAGGAATATTCGAAACTAAGATAGCGTTCACGGTGAAAAGACAACTACTTTGTTCAATGAAGATAGGACTACAAATGAGTAACCAGTACCAAAAATTAGTATTCGTGTGGAACGTGGCACACTATGAATCGGAAGCTTGGACCATTGAAAGGTCTGACCAGAACAGACTCGAAATCTTTGAAACCTGGTGCTGAGGGAGGATGCTGAAGACAAAATGAGCGGACAAAATAAGAAATGTTGAATTTAGAGAGGAGTAGAAGAGGAAAGGAACATATAAAACGCTGTTTAGAATAGAAGAACCAGATGTATTGGATGCACCCTGAGGCACGAGTTTTTGTGAAGAACATAATTAAAGGGAAAATGGAGGAATAAGTACCCAGAGGATGACCCTGGAATAAATTCATAGACCAAGTAAATAGGAAAGAGAATAGGAAAAACTACCACATTTTTTAAACCTTAAAAAAATGAGTCACTCTCATTTGTAAACTACTTTCATCTATTCTGTATATAATAGAGAGAAAATTGATGGTCGCTCCGGTGTTACCTTTGATAACATAAGTGGTAAAATGTATGAATTGGCCAAATCCCACCGTATAAGTATTATTGTACAAGTAAAGTATAAAAGAGCAAGTATGCTACGTACTTAATTCTATAGAAGAGAAGTAAGTGTAAGGTGGAAAGACTTGAGCCTATATTATTTTTTAAGCCCAAGCGTTGAAGATTAATCTCAATACTTTTTATAAATTAAAATCATCATACTTGAGATTTCTCTTGAAACATTTTAATGCCAATCTGTGGAGCTAAGAGTTGAAATAGAAGGTAATTGTTTGACCAATCAAATGAGCATCGGCTTATAAAACTTGAATTTTTATGTTCACTAGCATTTGCCGAAGAGAGGATCTTGCGACCGTAAAAATCTGAATTGAGGAGCCATTTGCCGAGGCAATTGTCTCTTAAAGAGGGAATGAGATAGCTCTCTAAGATGATCTTAGCGGAAGAAGTAAAGATAAATCTCGTTTTTGCGACATTATTCGAATGAACTTAGAATATATACAAATGGCAGGACTTCTTGAGATGTATGCCTCGGTAACTGGGGGCGAGAGACTACTTGCAAAAGCCTCCTCGATCCATCCGATCCCGCCGATACACGTCATTTTGGATGTTTAACTCAAGAATTCACGTTGTTGTGACGACTTTTGCTCTTCACTCCTTTACGAGAAACATTTTTAGTGCGGAATTCACCTGAATTATCCGAATAGTATCTAGAGGCAGTCCACATTAAACTATATTCGTAATAATTTCGTGTGGAAGTGTCAATTGATGAATGTATTTATTCCTAACTTGCCTTGTGTAGTAACTTTAGTCAACAAAATCTTTTCCATCACTTTTAAATTGAAAATCTGTGCTTTTAAATCTCCTTACATTGATTGACTGTCATTAGATATGAAAATGAGCTGATCTCCAAATTTTTTCTCAAATTCTGCACTACATTCACTGGTTGAATCAATGCTCAAACTCTTTCCTCAACTTTTCTTGCTCGATTAATAATTTTGTAGTTTTTCCCTTTGTGATTTTGGTGATTATACTCAGGCGTCATTCTCATCATAGTCCACTCAATGGAGGTTGAAACTTTAAATCCTTAGGGGATCTCTGAAACTTAATCCATGAGGATCTCACCCGCTAAGCTGGCAAAAAATATACGAAAGTGACGGTAAAGCATTCACTCTCATGGACTGAGTCTGTCGTGGCTTGTCTCGTCATCTTTCTAACGCTAAATGTACATAAAATCTTGAGAGCTGAAGATAAAAGGGGGAGGGGTTGAATGGTTTTCCAGAAGAATGATAACATTCATGATATCAGTCATGATAAGCATTTCGCTATCTATATATCAGTAAGGTGATCGGTCGATCTCTTGTCCACATCGTCCAAAACCCCCTTCGTCATTTACCGTTCCGTCCGTCTAGGGCATAAATCAATCGCTCTCTTTCTGAAAGGACGTGCCCTTCGAGCAGGTTACCCGACAGAGGAACAAAGCCAATCCTCCACGCCGTTGTGTTTCCACTCCGCCAATCAATTTCCAGAGAAGGCGTGGCAGGATTCGCATCAGCGGCTCTGATTGGCCCCGGAACAGTGGAACCTCTCTTCCTCCTCTTAAGGATCATTAATCGCCCAATCTGACCAGGTGGTGTGGATCCGTCCCGGTTAAGAAGACGTGATGGTCTCTTGTAAGCGATCATAGTCGTACATACTTCGATGAAGGTATTCTTTCCGTTATTCCCGTATATAGGGATGTCATTCTAAGGAACCATTCGAACACCTTTCGAAAAATTTGTGCAAATGAGTAATATACAAGTGGGTGTGGCCACTTGGGAAAAACCCGGGAATTAGAAACTACCGAAAAAAATCCTGTAACTTCGTTGAGTTTCCGAGAAAATATTGATAGCATAAACAATAGAGAAATTGAGGCCATCATACAACTTTTTACATCGTTTCTCAATTTAAAATCATGTGCGGAAACTTTGGTTGTAATTAGATCAAATAATTTTTATCAAGAATAAATTGGGGGCAAAAATCGAAAATTACGTTGTAGTTCTAAATAGGAGAAATCAGATCATATAAGCTCTACCCCTTTAGATTTCTTCAGTTGTAAATGAATAAATATACTTTAATTTTTTCGATACCAAAATAAATAGTATATGCAATCAATGTTTTACTGTTTGGCGCATGTATAAGTAATGAATGATGTAACACATCGGAGATAATAATTGGACAACATTCGGAGGTGTAGAGGGCTGAATTATGGCTCCGATCACATTCTGTCGAGGCCACAGTGAAGGAAAAGATTATTGCTGTTAAAAATCCAGAAACTGCGAAAAAAAGAATTGGATACTGGACCTACCGAAAAACATGGAAGGACGAGTCCAATTTTAAGAAGAAATGTGGAAGGAGTTTAGCTAACAGTGGCGGCAAGGTGGGTGTGGAGAAGAAGTGGAGGCGAATAGATGAATGAAGTTACCAAGGAGACTGCAGATAAGACATAGGGAGAAGATGGCTAGATGAGAGACAAAGACTGGTTCGAAGAAGAGTGTGAGCTGGCCTCAGAATCCTAGAAGGTAATGGTGGGCTAAGGTAGGGAGAGGGAGAGGTTGAGGGAGGGCGGAAGTAGGGCAAAGGAAGGAGAGGGGATTCATTGGAAGGCATTGATGCCAGGGGGGTGGAATGCCCGATACTACGGAATTAAATAGAGTTCTACCGTTTTGAGTTCGAGAGGGGAAGCAGATGAAGAAGGGAGTAATTACAGAAACATTTTAACATTTATTAAAGGATTTATTATGTAGCGAGGCGTTAATCACTACGGGAAGGAAGCAGATTGGGTGTTTTCTTTAGTGTTAGCGCGGTGATTATTAATACGTATGTTAAGCGGTGTAGAAAATTTGCCAATATAATAGGCCAGGCAGAGTTTACATTGTAAATAATACACAGCGTTGCTGGTGTCGCAAAGGTGGGAGAGAGAGAGAGAGGTGATGGCGAGGTTTGGAGAAAGGTAAGAGGTGAATATCGGACATTATTGGATCTAGGACGATAACAGGGGGAGAAAGTGGGTTTCGATGCAACATGGCTTTTGGAAAGTGACTTGGTAGATTTAAAAATCTTAGAAAAGTTGGGAGGACGCTTATACGTGATTCCAGGAAATTATCGGCCTATATCGTTAACATCACCTTTAGTGCAAGAAACTCGAACACATTACCGTTAGCAATATTAAGTCTTTACTGGTTAAAAGTAACTTTAACATAACAATCAGAATGGCTTCTGTAAGGGCAGGTCCAGCGAAACACAGCTGGCAATCTTCCTTCATGACATCCTAATATTGGGTGAATCGAAAAAGCAAGTATACGCGATATCCTTGATTTTAAGAAGGCATTCGACAGGGTTCCTAAAAAATGCATATATAAATTGCACTCATACGGATTTAATAAAAAATTGTGAATTGGATAAGTGAATTTCTCAGTGAAAGAAAACAAAAAGTAGTTATTGATGGAATTAGCTCCGATATGGCGGGAGTCATATCCGGTGTTCTTCAAGGAAGCGTGATCGGCCCTCTTTCATTCATTATTTATATTAGTTACCTAAGTTCTCGAGTTAGCAGTAAATTAAGATTATCTGCAGATGATACAGTTATCTACTATGAAATAAGCGAAGACACGGACTTAGAAGTTCTGTCATCGGACCTGAACAACGTTCATTCGTGGTGCCAGGAGTGGGGTTTAGAATTAAGTCTTAGAAAATACACCACTGTTCACTTCCTGCGATAGTCATCACACAAATGGTGTGCCTATGCTGTGGGTGGAGTAAACATAAAAATCTTCAGATTCATTTAAATATCGTGGAATTACCTAAAATTCTTGTATATCGTGGAAAACACATAAACAACATATACGGTACAGCATAAAAGAAACTAGGTTTTATTAAGCGTATAATAGGAAGGTCCTCGCGTGAAAAAGTCAACTACAGATGCTACCTCGCTCTGGTAAGACCACATCTCAAATACGCCGCGAGCATTTAGGACCCTGGTCATAAAGATTCAACCAAAAAAAAAATTATGAAACACAAAGAAAAGCGGTGCGCTATGTTAAAAAGTGCTACGAGCAAACATATAGTACCTCACAACTTTTAGAGGGATTAAGTAGGGAGCCCCTAGAGACTCGGAGGCTGCACGCTAGGCTAAGCTTGCTTGAGAAATTTAGAACTGGTGTGTTTCAGATCGACACAGAGAATATTATCATGGCTCCTCACTACATCTCTAGGTCTGACAGAAGCAATAAAATAAGAGAGATACATTGCTGAGCAGATGGGTACAAAAACTCGTTCTCTGCGCGCACAATAACCGACCACTGTAAAAACTAAGTTCCAATAAATACACTCCCATAATTCATGTCACCATTTCACTTCCCAAAACGTTACATTTGTACACGGCTGGTGTCCTAACACTCCCTATCACAATCCTATACGGCGGCTCGCAGGGTAGTTTGTTGATGTAGATGTATATACGAATGTAATATTTCATTGAGCTTTGGGAGATGCTATCGTGTGGGAGGTCTCGGGAATTGAGACAAGACTTTCTTCACCAAATGAGACGGGGCTTTTGTAACCAATAATTTTTTTACGAACGCACTTCCTTCCATTCTCAACCCTTCCCTTATACAGAAATGAATCCTTTTCGAAGCAGCGCATCGAGAGATTAAAAATTCGTCCTCTCTGTCTCTCGCCATACACCACCCCTTCCTTCTCCTCCATCCGGCACATCTGATTGGCCCTATTCTCCCCCACTCCCTCCCCAGCCGTTCACCCCCTCCCCCACTCCACATCTTAGGTTAGCCCTCTCCATCATCCCTCCCTCCCTCCCCCCTTGTCATCCCCTTCGCCCTCCCAAGGCTCTCCTGCAAGTGTAAACTGAATTTCTTCTCCTCGCGTCTGATTATCCCGTGTCTTTGGACCCCCCCCCCCGTCTCCTCTCTCGTTTGGCAGACCTCCCCTCCAAGAACTCCGCGTGCAAGTGTGTGTTCCCGAGGGAAGATCGTGGGGTGATTGGCAAGGGGGAGGGGGTTGGGGAGAAACTGAGCTGAGAGGTGATTTTCCCGCTTCTTGAGGAAGGAAGGGACGAGGGAAGAGAAGGTTTTCTTGCAAACCACTCTCCTCTCGATTTCTCTTCCTCTCCCCACTCCCGCCCTTCTCCCCCAATTCCACCCCCCACTCCTCCCCCTCCCCACTCCGCGAGGGGAAACGCCCGATTCGATGATATAATAATCCAATTCCCGACGATTGAAACGGATTTTGAATGCCAGGCGATTTGATTACTTGAGGAAGTTCACTTCTTGTTGTGCTGCGAGTTGTTTTTTCCCCCTTTCGCAGCTACTTCCCACTTTCCCCTGTTTCCCCTCCACCGTTCCACGCCTTCACCTCCCTCCCTCGGTTGGGAGTCGTATCACTTCTATGGAGACTAGCACCAATCCCTTTCAACTTGCTTGGGGGCGGAGAGAAACATGAACGGGCCAAGATATACTCGCTCCACTCCTCCTTGAATGACTTCACCAAGTACTGCGGACGACGCCCTCGTAATCACTGAATTCTTCTGCAACTTGATTCGTAACTAGTCATTATTGTAGGGTATAGTCAAGTTGTATTGGCAAAAAGAGAAATAACTTCAAAATTTATTGGCTACCCTACTAGTGGCAACGCACAAGCACCATTTGCAAGCGTGCCGATGACCTTAGATGATGAATGATGACGCTGTGCTTAGAAACATGTTAACCGGATAGCTAATACTTAGTAGAATTTTATTTCAGTGGAATTTTTTGTAGAAGTTTTTCAACTAAGTTAGTTCTTAATCATCATGCCTATTTACCACCGAGTACATCATGAAGAACTGGGCTTTATTCTTTCGAAATATTAATGTTTTAGCCTTGGTGCGGTTTAATGTCTTACTTATTACATATTTAATTTTACCACTTCATACCGTTTTAACAGATGATACCACAGGTGGGCACCGATGGCATTTCTATCTGCGCAGGTGGTCAAACCATTTATCATTTCGACGGCGTGTCGGTCGCTGTCCGCTTAATTCAGGGATTGGCAGAAATTACAGTTTAAAGAGCCAACTCTGTCCTTCTCAGCACTAAAAATTATTCGAGAAACAATTCTCTCTTTACGAAAAATGAAAGTTTAAAGTTATATTTAGCTATTTATAATACTAATTGGTGCTTTGTGCATATAGATTCGGAACAATCACCATCAGTGGAATAAAACCATATAAAATGACAGTAAATGAAATGATAATGGTTTTATTTATTTTTCCCTTCTACTTCTGCACAACATGTACCTAACCAATGAAGCGAAGCTTGCCAACCTCTGACCAAAATTAAGGTTGGAATTCAGGGATATTGGAATTTGATTTATGATAGTAAACTTGAGTGTTACGCAAAGAAAGTGTTAATAGTCGTTTATGGATGACGATGTGCGACATCATCAGGACTCTACTGCTTACGTCGTGAGAAGAGATCAGATTTACTGCCATACATTTAATGGGTTACACACGCGGGCCACTTATTCAAAAGGAATAATAACTACCAGTGACCAATTCTGTGAGCAATGATGTACTGTACTCAATGGTCACGAAGCTACGCATCCAAGCTGCCAAAAATCGATAAATTGCGCCAGTCACACACTTAGCCATGGATACATTTCGACGGCGCGTGGAAGATGGCCTGCGGTAGGCAGGCCTAACCCCACTTTTGATATGAACCAGATGCAGTTGATTTTATCTTTAGTGCAATTTATTTCTATTGGCTTTTTTCTTTCATTTTCATTCTTGCGCGTCGTGGTTCTTCATTTTAATGTGCTCAAATGGTTTCTTCCAATCACCTTTACGTAAAGCCAATCATAATGATTCCATTTTGTTCTGGTGAAGGCGCATATCCTTATGAACTGGACATCCTCCTGACTATCTCTTTACTACCCTATAAACTTTCCACCTGTAATCTTTGTTTAAAAATGCGGGGTTGCCTAGGAGACCATTCCTCTCAAATTTTGTGATTAATTTGAAAGGAACTCTCGTTTCATACCTTTTCATAAATTCGTCCTGACTGCATGTCCGATTTAGATTTTGGGTGGAAATCCACTACATCGTATGGGTTTCCTGTGGACTGTGTTCGATTGAATATGATGAAGAGGCAAAGAGTAATGAGTTTAAGGTGGGCCATGAGAGTGGGTTGGAGTAAGAGCTGGTTAAAAAGGTGCTCAGTTGTTTCTTGTGTCATTTCTTGCATGATAACATGCATCAGGAGCCTGCCGCATTATCCAATATAATACGGGGAAAGGCAGCCATACTCCATTATTTATTAGCTAAAGAAACTTATGCTGTATGAAAAATGAATCATTTCACCATCGACAAAAATTAAAACAAAAACAGTGAAGCATAAGCCTGTTTACGTCACACCTCAGGTACGCCGCGAGAATTTGGGAACCTGGTTTAGAGGGATTGAACAAAAGCATTAAATAAATGCATAGAATAGCTGCAAGGTTCGTTAAAAACTGCTGAGAGACAAAATATAGTGTTTCACAACTTTTTGAGGGATTAAGGTGGGAGCCCCTAGAGGCTCGGAAGCAACGTGCCAGGCTTAGGTTGCTTGAGAAATTCAGATTGGTGTGTATCAGAGCGACGCAGAGAATACTATCTTGATGCCTCATTACATCTCTAGGTCTGACAGAAGCGATGAAATAAGAGATATATATTTCGAAACAAATAGGTATTAAAACGCGTACCTTCAACGCACAATAAGCGACCATAATGAAAACTGTGCTCCACTAAATACACACCCATAATACTCGTCACCATTTCACCTCCCAAGACTTTTTCCCTTACATCTTTACACGGCTGGTGTCCTAACACCTCCTGCCACACACTCATACGGCGGATCGCAGGGTAGTATGTAGATGTATATGTACATATGGACTGGTAAAGCATGAAGTTGCAAACTATTTGTTATCAAGGTATTTTATTTCCAAATAAATGCTAGGTAAATACAGCCGATTATTATTTGGATAGTGATTTAAAGTCACGACATTACCAGTTCATAAAATCTAACTTTTATGATTAACACCTCGAAACCCGTTCGATTGGGTTTACTCCTTTCTATGACAGCACTGACGATCAAGGTAAAAAGGTTGACACTGAAAAATTCAATGAAATCAATAGATCTGGAGACATTAATAAAAATGAAATTCAAACAAAACCATGTCTTCATAATTTCAAATCATTAAATAATCATTCATTAGATTAAGTTAACTACTGTGAATATGTAAATGAAGGAAAATTCGCTTTAAATATAAAGGTGTTTGCCCCTGACACCTTTTCTGTCATGAAATTAAGTCCAAAATGGTTGTCTGGGATGGATAACGTCGCAGCAAACCTGAAAAATAAGCCAGTAAATGGAAAATTTTTATTAAAAGCCTTGTTTAGTAGAATACCTAGAGCGTATCCCATGAAACGTCCCTGGCAAATGAAGGAGTCGTAAAGTCAACGTCAGCTTGGATCCGGAGAAGAGGTGATACCCCAAAGTATTTTTACATTAGGAATGGGTAATTTTTAATGGCATGCCACCCATTATTAAGTAAAATTGAATGAAATTCATCTAATGCTGTCAGCTATAACCGCTTCATGCGCTTTTCAAATAGTCTCTAAAGCTCAAGAATTGAGATGATCCCCACCATATGAGCGTAGAACGTTGGTATATATTGTTCATTTACCAACAAATTAATGATTTTTGCCTCCTCCATAAATAATTACATGAAATTCCTAGGGCATACATACTGAGTGCCTTTACCATGTGGGCTCCTTCCTCGTGTCCTCGGCGGCTTCTTACGATTTAATCGACGCTGGAAAAATTTTGGGAGGTTCAGAAGAGCATTATTTCGGTTTTTAGCGAGTAGCCCTCGTGTTTCACTGGCTGTGCTATCTTTTTCCCCCTGGAAGATTTAAATTTCACACTTTATGCCTGTATGACTGAAAACTAACTTCTGGAGGAGCATTACCTAACTCATAGCGACGTCGCTATGAGGTGAAAGTCGCTATTATTTCTACCCCAAGTTCTCATAGCGACCCGAGCGATCACCTAACTCACAACGCCGTCTTTATCAAGAGCAGAGTCGCAATAATAGCGACTCAAAATATGGAAATAGCGACTATGATGGCGTAATTGCTCAGGGTTCAATTCTGAGATCCCGCAAGGTATATAATAAAAATCTACGGCTGTGTGAAGAATAATTTGACAAGATATAAGCATTTATTATTAGACACGTTGCGAGATATTTTAAAAGTATTTCCCAGGCGCAATACATGTACATTGCTTAAACTCGGGTGTACCCATGACGAGGTGTCATTTGGAGATCTCGATAGGTGACAAAATAAAGGGAGTCTCCAATAGCCGTAAAAAATTGGCACCACTCGTCAAAAATCACCAGCCTTGCTGATTTAGTTTGCCGGGAAGGGGATTCTACAGCAGGGACCAACCGCAGCCTCTCCACCAAGAATACTCTCCTGCGGTGGTTAACGGGAATGTTCCTTCCTCGCCAGTGACCAACACAGACGCACACTTAAAACCCAGATGGGATCCTTCGCAAGGGCTAATTGGACCCCGCTAAGGATGTTTGGGTTATAACCTGGGATCCTTCACAGGGCTAGTGGGACCCTGCTAAGGATGCCTGGTTATTAACACAAACACACTCACAAGCACTCAAAATCATTTACACACACAAATGACTTCTGGGAGAAACTGCTCCAAAGGAGCATGGTCAAAATCTATACACAAGAACGGAGGGTGAGGGTGGAATACGAGTATTTCGGCGACAAAGTAGCGGCGATCCGAAGGAATAGAAGGAATAGGAAGGAATATGTAATGATGAAGAATAACGCAACAAAAACTAAATTATTTAATAATAGGCACATCATTTAATGTTCTTAAAATATTTTCGAGTTGAAAATCACGTGAATTGCTGAGACTTGTGTATTAATGACGAGGGGTAATTCCGAAGATCTCATTAGGTAGGCATAAATAACAACGATATTCAATGTAATGGTGAAGAGAAATGCAACAAAAGCAATCCTTTATAATTGGGCACATTATAAAATATTATTAAAACTATAACGCGTTGCAAATCGATGTAAATTGATGAGACTTGTGTATTTATGACGAGGTGTCATTTCGCAGCCCTCGCCAGGCAAATATAAAAATAATATTAAAACTAGTAGGGAAGAAAAATGCGACAAAGAACCAAGCATTTACGAACATTTCGTATAATTTGGTGTATTGAGAAGTGTTTTTAAAGATATTACTGAGTTGCAAAAGACGTTCACCGAAAAGATTTGGGAGTACTTGTCTGATGAATCAGTGTACGGCTGGGAAGTGGCTTACAAGCTAGCGTTGATTTGATTGGCACTACTTGTATTCCTTACACGAGACAGTCATACGAAGAGATAAACTAGCAGTAAATTTAACCATTTTTCATCTTTCATAATTTAATTAACACTACTGCTCATTTTTCACTTCTAAGAACAAACAATCTCACTTAACACACGCGTCGAGTTCAAACAAATAACTCTAATGTTAAATCCCTATGAACAAAATTAAGCGGACAAGATGTATAAAAACTATGTTTGCCAACTTTCTGAGCATTTGATAGCCTTTTCCCACTCATTCCTGTGCGGCGGCAATCAAAACATATCGATGGAACACTAAGTACAATTTTTGGACACACATCGCTTCGTTTCCTCGCTCGATTATCACTCAAATGCACATAACATTGATAATTGATAACTCAAACAAATTTTGGACTAATTTAAGGGACAATCCTCTGAACAGTAAATGGGTGACACGTTTTCTGCACACAGGAGATACGACCTCTACTCATTTCTCGACTGCATTGAGCAAATACTCTTTTTCAGTTTTGTCACTCTCTTCCTCGCATCGTAACTCACGAAAGTAGCTATTACGATATTGTAAAAATGATACAATACTTCATTAAGATGATAATTATTGATAAACGCATTTATCCCATTATTTATTAATTAATTATAGTATTTGGAATTATTTCCTAGGCTACGTGTTGCCTAAATTTCCACTTTTAGTTCACCCAGTCCTTGGCGCTTCTTCGATTAGAGTCTTTTCTGTTGTCATCGTAAATAGACGTACTTGCTTGTTGCTAACGTGAGGCTGTGGTAAATATTCAAAAACAATCGAGGAGATAATAATTACTTGATGCCTTGAATAATATCTTGCTATTTTTTAATCTAAAATTTACTTTTTAAATGCTAGAGAAGAAATATCTATTACAGGAAATCAGTAAGAGGTTAATGAAACGTTCATCGTGTGCCGACTACGATGCTTGCCATAATCCGATTATAATTGGAATGCATTAAGCCTTTTTTGCCTATACAAAGAATTCAGGATGCCTTGTTTGAACAGAACTGGACCTACCGACCAGCATCGTACCAGGCTGCAAAACAGGGTATGCGTCTACGAGGACCCAAAATAGGAGACGTGGATTGAAAAATAAGAAACTGTTCAAGGCGGCGGTAAGTGCATTCCTTTTTACCAATACTGCAATAATGGAAATTGGGAATACTCATGAAGTCACCTCGCATTATTATTAAATTTCCGTCTAGTGATATTCACGAAGTGCTAAGAAGTAATTGTGCATTTGTGTAATTAAATTTTGAGAGGAATAAAATATATTTGTAGACCGGACGATGTTAAACAAGTGTATTATAACATCCCACGTGTAGTACTACATTTTTTATCCACTGCCCACTGCATTATGATTAATTGTAAGTAAAACCCATATATATTTTCATGGTTAAACCGGTAAGACGTATTTATTTACAATCTGTCGAATGTATTTGTATTTGAACTTCCGTCTTTCATCACTAGGCGGCACCACTTTCCAAAAAGTTGTTTGTTTACAGAACTCTAGACAACAGTTTTTGGCGACGAGATTACAATCCATAATATATATATATGATTTTTAGATTGAAAGCCAGGGTTTGTTTAAATTCACGACGGCCGTCGCTAAGTGATAGTCATTTGTCTAGTGTTGTTTATTTTTCGTTGATGATGACGTTTCCATCTTTGGTCCACTATTCCGCATAGGAACATAGAGCATTACGTTGGTCAATCCAAAGTCGGAGGTATATGTACAGACTTGAACGAAGAATTTGCCATACACGATCCTTTTTTGGATAACGACCACCTTCAATATTTATACCTTGAGTTCCGTAATCGCTGGGGTTGCTATTTTCAGCCGAGTAGAGTCGCTATTTAGCGCGGTCGTTATTTAATGCCCAGAGTTCCCCCAACGCCCCAAACTAAAGCCTTGTGCTAACATTTCTGAAAATGCATTACACCATTTCCGCAAAGATTCACATTGAGCCTTAGTTGCAGTTTAAGTGGCTGTTAGAGGAATTCATTGGTTAACCAGGAAGTGTTTTCAAAGAGGACCAGTGATCGCATGCGGGAACGTGACTACTTGGTGAGTAACTGTTAGTCGCTGACTTCTCGAGGTAACAAGACGATTAACATCCCTCCATTGCCAGCCTCATTGGAGATTGAGTCACTTGCCTGCGCGTCTCAACTTTCCACTTTAAAACTAATATTACAGTATTAATGGCATTTATAGAATTATTTATATTACGTGAAACTGTAATTGCACTTTTTCACTCAAATATTAGAGGTGATACTTAATTTAGAGTAAATAAATATGTACAGTGCTCTTGAAGTGTTCGTAATTTTTCTGGCAATCAATCCTGAATTTTCAAATTATTCATTTTTTTGGATAGGTTAAGAAATCCGCGAAGTTAAAGTTGCTTAAAATCCTCAACAAAAGGGGACGATAAGCTATAAGAGAATGAAACTTATTCCAGTAAAACTGTCAGCATTTCTCCATGATTGCTTTCCAGTCCAGAAATAAGTACCAGCTGCTGCACAAATATCCCTCTTTAATTTTAATGAATTTTATCAACCGTCTTAAAGAGCGCTTGAACTTGTTTGTATTGAACTTTCTGAGTAAATTAAGATACTATAGAGATAAAAGTGTGGTCTATATTCTATTTTTAACATTTGATTATCAATTACGCATATTTAGTAGTTCAGTACTGGGAGTGGTGTACTGAGTTACTACGGAAGGCGTCAGTTGAGGCTTTGTCGTAGAAGAGAATAAGGCCAAGCAGCAACACGATGCATGTACGGCACAGGGCAGCCGGGCATGGCTATTAAAAACGTTTCCAACGATTTCCCCAGCTACAGTGTCACAGTAAAAGAACATCTGGCCGACATTTCTCGTTCAGTCGTCAATTTCAATTGAACTAGAAGCCCCAAAAGCTTCACTTAACTGTTAGGTTTTGCGTCAGCAACGAGCGAACGTAACGAAATGCAATCGTATAAAATAGCCATTTCTTGTATGTTGCACTCCCTTGGTGTAATACGAGAGTGTTTTGCGATCCGTAGCATTCGTGATAGGTGAGAGTTGGAACTCCCGAGTAAAAGGAGAGGCGGAGGTGAGGGAGGGGCGGCATTCTTAGTTGGGACTGGGCCCTGACTTGAAATGGACTTAGGACGAAATGGGCCTAGCTTCCAGCAGGTTTGGATACTTGGAAACATTGCGCATGAATCATATACAAATGCGGAGCCATCTCTCTCTCTCTCTCTCTCTCTCTCTCTCTCTCTCTCTCTCTCTCTCTCTCTCTCTCTCTCCCTCTCTCTCTCTCTCTCTCTCTCTCATGCGCTGAAGGTATCGGCTTTCGAAAGTTTGAACAATGCAAACTCACAGAGGCTAAAAGGAAAACAGGTAGCCTTTTTTATTTCGTATAAATATACCTGAATGAATATGTTATCAGAAAAAATACTTCTGGACGAATGTTCTTTGAATATTGCTGCACGTTAAGTTTGATGCTTAATTTGTTAATAAGTTCAACCCGACCTTGTTTTTGAGGGAGGAGAAGCATATTTTTTGGAAGTTAAAGCATATTTGTGGAATATTTTCAAAATATGTACATAAATGTTTGACGATTGGTGATACCCATTTACAGAAAGCAATGACTGCTTTCACGTTGGGGTGCAAAGAACTGGTCGAGGCTTCTTAGTAGGTTTAGTAATTACACGAGAGGAGATAGAAAACCTGACGGCCACTTTCATGTGCAAGTTTACACCCTTAAAAATTCACCTTCCAAAACTTTTGGTCGTGTGTGCCGAAAACCTCCCCTTCCTTTCATTCATTCTCGCACCGACTGTTTCTCGAGAGCGTCGCCTTGGGATAGAAGGGGGATCTGGCCGGGGGAGGGAGGGGAGAAGGAGGGGAATGGGTTGTAAATAAAGGGCAACGAAGCGAGATGAGGGGGGGAAGAGCGAATGAATAAAACAAAAGACGGGGGGTGGCGCGCATTTACACACACTCGTATTTATTGAGGGAGGGTGAGAGGGCGGCATAAGAAGGAGCTGACGGAGGCCGTGCTTCATTTGTCTTCTTCGCCGAGGTTAGACGCGGTGAGAGATGGGGACACCCATATAACACTCCCCTTTCTCCTCTCTCGCCTTGGCTATTTATCTGTCCATCTAGCCATCCTGCAGCTTCTTCTCCTCCGCGTCGATCGTTGGGTTTTATTTTATCACCCCCTCCCATCATCCCCCTCCTCGAAGCACTAGATGACTCTTAGGAGAGCGAGCGAGTGGTCGTCAATCAGTCGATGAGGTCAATCAATCACTATAAGGACTGCGTTATCTCCGCGCCCTCCCCTTGTTCCCCTCCCCTCTTCAATAAAGTCATGATTATGCGCATGTTAAATCGTCCAGAGCGCAAACGAACGCTCTCTTCCGCCGCCTTCAGCAACCCACCCCTACTTCCCGAGAGAATAATCTAGTCCTAGAGAATAATCTCCCGAGAGAATAGTCTTGAAGCTTCGAAATCTCAACGCTGAGCGACACAGCACAGATACTCTCATCTGCGCTCTGACCACATCAATTTTGGCTCGTGGCACGAAGAGCCATTCTTAGTATTTCTGAAACTTTTTGCGAAAAAATGCCTTCAATTCCACGAGTGTGCTTGGGAAAATGCATTTGTGAACGGGGGAATGATAGAGGGTATACTTAATTTGAAAGTAGAGTATCTATAAAAATTTGGTTTACTTCGATAATTTTCAGAATATTGTCTCTAAATATTTTTGTTGAAATTTATGGCTTGTTTGATAGTATAAAATAATTTTTTTTTTGCTTTGGGTACCCATTATTCTATTATCTTTGACGTTCACCAAACCAGTGTTCGCGAATTAAATTCTTGAAACTATCAATAAACACCACTGCACATTGATTCTTGCATCAATTCGTGTTTAAAGAAGGGATTTTTATACCAAGCCTCCATGTCACGTAGCATATCACGCTACAGTTCATAGACGCGTGCTTATTTTATTTTTCGACTATATTTCATGCTTACTTAAACCTGGATGATAATGACTTGTGTCTCTCAAATATTTTCCAGTTGCAGTATCTGAGGACACCAAGGCTTAATACTCTTTAACTTCGAACGGGTGTTGGATTCCATGAAATTCTTATATCTCTAACTCGTGCCATGGCTGGTTTTATTCGACACTGCGGACAGTATATACTTGTAAGATAAGTGTAAAGCAAGAACGTTGTATGGAAATATTTATCCGAAAATTTGCGAAATGGTGCATGTATGGTGAGGCTTGTATTTTTGAGACAGTTTTTTCTTCAAAATAGTGGATAATATTATTCGTCATTGAAAAAAAATCCAAATATCTATTTCATTACACTGGATATAATCACTTTGCACCTTTGGTGAGGAGAATTACATGACACACCACCTCAGTTAACAAGTAAGTATAAGTACATGAATCAGAACGTTTTTGAATGAATGTTGAAATACTAGTAGATCACAAATAAAATGACATATCTAATATATGCCGTGAAATTAGAAAGTTTGCGTCGGTAATGCCAAAAATTATTGGAAGTTTTCACTTATGAAAAGGAGGTGAAAAATTTATTCATATGGGAAAGAAAACCGCCAATGGCGTTGAGCTTGAGAAATAAGAATTTCATGGAGTTCAATACCCGTTCGTTTAACAAAATGTTAGGTCACTTTAGAATGGTTGTAGAATCTGAGAGACTTCTGCGAGCAATTTTGTGGGGATCATGAAATGTGTGGGCAGATCGTTTGATTATTTTGGTTTCATTGTTGGAAAAAATCGTTACCTCTTTCCCTTAACATGTCTGCCTAAAAAGCATGCAAAGCAAAATATGAAAGTTAGATGAGACTTTTCAATTGAATTTATCTCCAAAATAATGTATTTATTCGGACAAACCATCAAAATTAAATTTTAGGCCTCGCATTCATTCAATCTCCATAACCTTGAATAAAAAGTAGAGATGAAGGTTATTAGCCATTGCACGAAATATCAAGCCTTTATCATCTTTTTCAAAAAAAATTTCGTCTAAAACGTGTAACAACATTTTCATTTCTCGAAAGGCCAACGAAAAAGAAACATTTTTGGAGATCCCTGCTAGGGTCGGGAAATAAACATGTTTTGGCAAACGTTGTCACTAAAATCAGCGCCACCAAGATCCTATTTAGGCCTCATTTTATGCTGAGATCCATACGTATCATAGCTAAGCATGTGGAATTGTATCTTAAGTAAATTTTTTAGTGAAAGTAAGTCATTTTAAGTAATTTTTTTAGCCGTTACAAGTGAAAATTACTTTGGAAAAGTATTTTTATTTATCAAAATAACTTGGCACTAAAAATAGTAAAAGATCCATTTTTATCATACCGACAAGAAACGAGAGAAAGATGTTTCATATTTGGGAGAAGAAATTTTTTCTAAGAGTGATTAACGTATGAAACTTCAAAAAAGGTTAGAAATTCCTCATTCTTCCATATTGCAAAAAGATTGGATGTACATGGAATGAAATCTTTACAGAGGCACATATCTTTGCGAGGAGGACAAAATATCAATAGCCTTCTATACTCTCACCACGGTAGCACTGAAATTTGAAAATGAGAAAAATTTTATTAGTAACTATAAAATTAAAAAAAACAAGCTAAATTTAAATGCTGATTGCATAAAACTCAGTTTTGGCGTTTTCTTCTATAACAGTTCAAAATTGAATGTTCATACCATTAACTAATTACTTATTAACCCATTATACTCATGCCCTTATCAGGATAAATATTGCATAAGCAAAACTTTTATGCACATTTTTAAATATGTCAGATACATGGCAGCATGTTTCATTAAGTAATATGGTTCCTCTAAAAATATTTGCCCATTTTCTATAACTAATCTTATCAAAATAACAAATATTCTTCAGAATCACCTCCACGGTTCTTAGCATGCAGAATGGTAGTCATAAAATGAAATACGTGCGAAGTCGACTGCACAAATTAATTGTCCTTATATTTTTTGTAAATTTTTAAATACGGTCTAGTATTTCATTAATAATTATGCGCTTTTACTCAGAAAAATACATTAAAATTGAATGCAAGGTATTATTTACCTGAATTTCCAGCTAAATTTAGAGGCATGAAGAAAGAAAGTTTCCCTGGTGTGAAATATGACCGGGTTGGTGTTCACAGAACTGGCCTTCTTTACCCTGGGGCCCACTTCCAATCTTTACCCTGGGGCCCACTTCCAATCGGACAAATGGAGGACCTATTCAAGGTAATGTGGCTTCGGCAAACTTCAAGTCCAAAGTTCTCCTTTCGTGAGAAGAGATATAAAAAGTGGATCCCATCGGTGCCTTTCATTTAGTGACTAAAGTTTCATTGAGAGCTAGTCAATGTGGACGTCGGGTTTCTCTCCGCTTTTCCTCCATACTGCACAAAATCCTACAAGCACTAATCTACTTAACTGCTCGTAATGGTGCAGATCACCTCAGATGCCGGTTGCTTTCACTAATCATTACCACCCCGCTATGTCTCCCCCCTTTCGCCTTTTGGAATGGTTCGATGGTCACGTTCCGCGCGATACCTTTGAAACTATGACCGTGATAAAACTTCGCGTGAGTTAGCGAGGAATAAGTTTTCTACTCAGGGAAAGCGAGCAAATGACTGGAATGAGAAAAAAGGTAACCGCTTTGTATTGAATCAGCACTGAAATAATTCCCTCCGTCCCTCGTGGTACTTCTTTCAATCAGAGGCCCTCGCCTCAGAGTGTTTCCGGCTAACAGGGTCGGCATTAATCGGGCCCCCGCTACGTCCAGGCGTCATCTCAGTCTCGCCTTTTACCCTCTTCCTCTTCCAGTTGGGGGAGTTACTTTTCAATGGTCACATGACCCGCCGCAAACGCTTTCGGTGAACACGTTTCGGCCATTCCCTCTCCCGCCACATCGACGCCATTATAAATCTCTCCCACTCGTTTTGGCCGAAGATAAAAAAGGCTGAAGTCTTTCCTTGCGGGAAGGATTTCAGACTCTTTTGAGGAAAATCGGATTTAAAAGAATGACGTACTAGGCTGGGATTTTGCCGTTTAGGTTTCCATCAAAGCCGTCTCGATTGTTCAATTCTCTTGATATCAAAATATAGGTAACCAGCACTCCTGTGGTAATATCTCTGTACTCAAGTTTTTATGACTAAAGATTTAGAAAGCCCGATTTAACTAACGATTTTGATTGGCAGGATTCAATGATGCTTTTTTACATACCTTGATTACTTCTCTAAAAAGAATTCCCCACGTAATCCCTTGAATGATAGGATATAATGAGAGTTACTGAAGGCAGTCTGTACAATGTAAACATTCAGTAATATATGTATGTACAATGTAAACTTCCTAGAACAGTCTCTTACTGTGAAAAATTAAAAATATAAATATTTCCGGCATCACTTGTAAATGATTGGAAAAATGGACCAAGTATAAATTTTTTATTATATTTTACATGGCCAAAAAAAACCTAAATTTTTTGTTTTGGTTTTGCCTAATTAACGAAATCAAGCATTATTCTTTTTCCCTTCACTTTGCTGCACAAGAAGATACAATTTCTTAATGGTGATCAAATTTACTTAGTTTCAACAGTGATATTTACTAAATAATCAATTTCCGGATACGGCGGATAAAGAGTTTTTAGGTGAACACAAAGGAATACTATGGAAATTGTAAACTTGTAAATTCGTAGCCTTTATTTTATGCTAAGTAGACTTCAGTAATTTTCAATAAAGACTCGGTGTCAACCACTTTTTTTATCAATTTTGCTTGCAATTTTGTAATACAATTTAATTTACTCCTTTAATCTTCAAATTTATCGATAGCCAATCTTTCTCAACTTAACCTCGGCGAACCCATTTTCAATTGAAGTGTTTTCTTGATGGAAAATGTTTTTTCGATAATGATGGAATTGCATGGAATAATTTATGCAGAGAGTATTGATATTCCCATTCTACCGCCTTCCATCACTTTTATCTGCTCAACAGTCAGTTGTCTTCAGTGCAGTATGTAGCAGATGAAGGAAGTCAGAGGCTTTAAGCGTCAACCTTAAGATGTTTTTTAAGCAATTAAGTCATAGTCTGTAATGATATCTCAATAGCACTATCAGCATCATAAAATGATAGGAATCAATCATTAGCTCATTAGAGCCAGAGTCAATGTTAAAGTGAATATCAAAGCGAATATCATAAGAAATATCCTATCTCTATAAGTCCACGTAAGAGCAGAATCGAATTCATCGATTGTATTAATAGGACTGCTTATTTACGTGAATGGTTATTTAGTAGCTTTCTTCACGTTCTCGACGATAGGTCGAATGTTAAGGCGGCAGCCGATGATTTCAGCTGAGTAAAAACAAGGATATCAAATGCGTCTAATAAATCTCAGTTTATTTTATTTCCATGCCTCAAAGAGTTATGCAAATTCACGAATGGTTTTTTCAGGAAAATTTTGCTATCTGCCTATTGCTTGTTCTGTTTACGTTCAATGGTATCAGGCTCAACTTGCTTGTTCTGTTGTTCTACCTTGATTGCCACAGTGGAGTAAAATCTTTATGAACAATGCGTGGCACAGAAAATATTTGAAACCTGACAGCAATTTGATGGATCGATAATTGTCTCTGACTACTTAATGCCACCTGAGTAATCTTTCATGTACCTCTAATAAATGTTAAGAATGCAATGTACACTTTCAATATTTAAGATGGCTCAGAACCCAAAGTGGTACTGGAAGGTATCATTTTTTTTCGCAACCCTTTTAAGTGGCGAGGCATTTGGAGCTTTCGGACAAAGATTTCCGTTCGAAGAATCTGGCAGTCTTCGATATCCTCATTTAGGCTCACGAGGTGGGCGACCGCCCTCGGCCCCACCCACCCTTCCCTTTACGGGGGCCCGAATGCCATTCTTACAACGTGAAGGCCTTCCCGTCATCCATCACCGCGCTTTTCAACGACGATTTTCTCCCCTCCCGCAGTTGAATCTCCACATTTGTCCTCGTTATGCGCTCCAAACCTCTTCCACCTTTCCCCCATTCATCTCAATCTCTCGACCCTTTCCCATCCCCCTTGTTTGCACGCAGTTAAAAAGAGCACCCTAGAAAGGAGACGGCGTTAATTTGAGTCCGCGGCCGAATGGAGTGGACCATAAGTGCAAAACGTAATCGATTCTAAGTGGCTCTAAAACATCTGCCGCCAAAAATCCGCGATTCGATGCAAGTGCGTGGCCAAGAAAGCCTTTGGTTTAGAAATACTGGATCTTCAGCGTCCGATCTCTTCGTTTAATCAAACTCTTATTTTTCTTACCTCATTTACGCCTGTCTTCTGGACAAATGCTTTATTTTAGCAGCCACTCTGAGAATCAGTTTAGTTTTTATTCCTCTTTTTGCGATGGCCAGATGTGATGGCCGGAAGTTATGATATTCCGGAATGCTATTAATGGATTTCCAACCGAGTTCTAACGGGCCACACAAACTAAGTTGACACTGAGTTCCTACTCTTGGTCGTGGATGGACTCGAACTCACAGCTTTCTTCGGCAAGGTGTGTTTTTAAAGATCCAATGACCATGTATTTGAAATATGAACCTTCTTATGGAAATTATGGGAATTTTGGAAAAAATTAACGAGTAAATTTGCGTTATAAATATCCCTTCTTGTGTAGAGTTTCCAATCGGTGACTGAGGCCCGTAAATGATTAATCAAAGAGGTACTCGCCAAGGAAAGCGTCTCTTCCTTCCTCATTGTGTCCTCACTTTTTCTTCCCCAAAACTGTTAGTAATATCTGGGTGGGTTCTAAAGCTGTGGCGAATGCAACCCACCTAGGAGAAGGAAACTCCAAAATTAAACCTGGTCCTCCAGGTTGGGGTTGAGACCCCAGGCTAACTCCTCGTTACTCACAAAGCCTCAGTTTGTTTTAAAAACCAATACTAAGCCTCGGAACTACGGACAGGATAAACAGAGACGACGTAACCTAAGACAAAGGACTATGACTTTTGGTACCTGGAATGTACAGGATGTATCTAGAAAACTAATAGAAGTAACAAATGAGCTGAGAAAAATGAAAGTAGATATCGCTGTAATCACAGAAACTAAAAAAAAGGACAAAGCTCAGAAAATGTAGGTTACTATGATCACTTTTATGGTGGGGTATCTAAGGAAAAAAGGGCCCAACAGGGAATATCCATCCTGATTCGAAAGAGTCTTAGAAAAAATGAAACTTCATGGGAGCAAATCAATGAAAGATTGATTAAAATGAATTTCTGTATTGTAACGGCCTGATCGGCCCCACGTTGGGCGCCAAATATATGTATCGGCCTTCTCGAGCACCGCGGAGACTTATCTGAACATACTAGATGTGCCAGTTCCGCGTGTGGGTCCCGGCTTCGGAGAGGACAAGAGGAGAATCTACCCCAGGCCAGGGCGACGTCAAAACGGGCAAATTAAGGGGCGAACGACGGTAAAAAGGAGGTTGATAGGGTAAGGGGTTAGGAAGGCAATTCACGACCATTAGAAAAAAAATCCAAGATAAAGTTGCAATATCGGACATTAATTGGTTGGCAATGGCAAAGCACTTACTAGAAAAAGATTAGTGGGGATGGGAACACAAAGGAACTTAAATCTTGACATAATAAAAGCATTTATCAAATATCAAAGCAATATCAAATTAAATTAAATTGACTCTTCGGCTAGACGAAGCGATTGAACAATTTTCTCCCCACACTGGGATTACAATCCACGTCTTTTTGCCAGGATGTCGGTCACAAGGGTTCCCTTTAAAGAGGGGAGCGGGGAACGGTATCTGGTCACCACGTGGAGGACGATGGCGGGAGTCTCCCTTTGTACATACTTTGCTCTACGCTGGTGGAAAACGTCCCGGACGTCGGAAATCAACTATGTCCTTGCACGTCCAAGCGATTTCCTAATCGTAGGATTTCTCTCCCTCTCGGACGCTCGATGCGGCAGACGCCTCCGGCTGAAAAAAGGATGATGTGGCTGAGGACATGCGGTGCAATGGCTGTCGTCGGCTGAAGTGGACTGAGGGCCGAGTTCCGCTGAGTAGGTCGTCTCTAGGGCTCACTTCGTTGCTGCGGCCGGAGTTCTGCGGATACATGGACTCAACCTACTAGAGATCTCAAATCAATTATTGACTACCTCATCATAAAGCTAAATACTAAGATAAGAGTACGAGATGTCAGAATATGCCGAGGTACTACATGTGGTAGTGACCACCACCTGTTAAATACTAAGATGAGATTTCCTGGAAAAGTAAGGATAAGAGAAAGCCACGAAAATTCTGTAGTTGAAATGAGGCAAAGGAGATATAACTTGGACAGCCTAGAACAACAAAGCGTTATACAGCTTTACCAAATCCGTCTGGACGAAGTACCAGTTTGCCGAAAAACGTTATCGAATACAGAGGATCTATACAGACATATATTTCAATGTATACATGATGTATGAGTCATCAGGCTACTATGAAAAGAAGAAGAAAAAAAGCCAAATTAGTGGGATCTTGAAATAGAATAAGAAATAGAAGAAAAGAGGATTAAATAAAATAGATATCTTACCACAAAACAGGTAATGACAAGGTTGCATACAAAGAAGCAAAAGAAAAGTTGCGACGAAAAATTACCCTGAAAAAGAACGCTTGTTGTTCAAAGAAATGCAACTATTCAAATGCCTAAATCGGAGGAACCAGAAGTACAGAAAGCTGGAAGTTTTTAAGACAATTGAGGCAGGATAAAAAGGAAGATTTAATTACATCTATTAGTAGAGAGCAATGGGAAATATACTTAAAAATGTTATTGACATAGGATAGAGAAGGATATAAAAATAACATTTAATTACCAACCATAGAAAATGTTGCATCACCTAATGCACCGAATGCACCAGTGCAATGCATCGAAGTTAAACATGCTTGTAAATCCCTAAAAAATGGAAGAGCGGCTGGCCCTGGAGAAATACCGGGATAACTGTTTAAATATGGATCAGAATCACTGTACAGAAAATGAACAGAACTCTTTACTAAATGCCTCAATGGAGAAGAGGTCCCAGAAGATTGGAGAATTTCCCATATCTCACCGTTGTACAAAAAAAGGCAATAAGACTTTCGCGGAATATCTTTGACTAGCACAATTAGCAGATTATATGGCAAAATAGTAAAAATTAGAATTGAAAAAGAGTATGTAGACAAGGAATCCGAAGAACAAGCGAGGCATAGAGAAAGAAGATCTACTCTAGACCATCTGTTTTGTTTAACACAACTGATAGAGAAAATCTTGGCATGCAACAGGGAACTTCACATCTTATATGTTGATCTTAAACAAAGCATACGATACGGTGCCACAAATTAAACTGCGGGAGGCCTTGGGAAGATCTAACATGAGCGCAAACTTAATAATAGCCATCAAAAATTTCTACAAAAATGGTGCATCCAAGATCACAATGGGAAACGACTTCTCTCGGGGATTCACAATAAATAAAGGTCCATAACAGGGCTGCTGCATTTCTCCAATACTTGAAAAAATATATTTAGATCGAGTGCTAAAGGGCTGGAAAAGGAAGTGCAACTCCATGGGAATACCTTTGAAAGAAAGTACCATATAAACCTTAAGCTAAGCAGACGACCAAGTTATTATATCCCAGGATTATGAAGATTTAGAATATATGACCAGAAAATAATGGAGGAATACCAGAATTGGGGTCTGGATATCATATTGACAATACAAAATATATGTGTATAGGAGGAATACAACAGAATCTTATTTTAGAAGGTGATCAACAAATAGGACACTGTAATGAGTATAAATACTTAGGGATGCAAACAGTAGAAAATAAAACAATGAAGGCAGCCATTAGGGATAGATGTAACAAAGGTAAAAAGGCCGTAATACCACTTAATAGCTTTTTGTGGGACAATATTCAATGAAAATAAAAAGAAAATTTACAATACCATAGTAAAGAGCACAGTAACCTACAGCTGAGAAGTATGGCCGCTGAACTGGAAAATCAGAAAAAAAATATTATTGTCAACTGAAATGGACTTCTGGCGAAGAGCAGCCGGAAAAAAGAGTAAGGAATAAAAGGATCAGAGAAATTATGAATGTCAGTGACACAACAATAGATGAAATAAAGACACAACAATTAAGGTGGTATGGGGCACTTGCAAACGAATGGGAAATGAAAGACTTCCAAAACAAATGTTACTGTGGAACCCGAAAGGAAGACGGCGGAGAGGCAGACCAAGGAAAAGTTGGATACAAGGGATACAGAAAGAAATGAGAGAATGAGGATTAGATGGAGAACTGTGGAATGATCGGGAGGCATGGAAATTGACAATCGGAAGACATAGAATATCGTAAACCAATATATATAGAGTGGGTGGGAAACAGGGAGCGGTTGCTCCAGTGCCTTGTTTCAGAACTCTTAAGGTATAGGCCACCTTCCCTAATTGCAAGGGGTGTTCAAATGAGAAGGTACGAAACGACACTGTGGGTATAATATAGTCTTTATTCAAAAGTAATCATCAGAGGCCTGAGCACAACTATCCCAATGTTTCATGAGCTGAAGGATTCCCTGTTCCCAGAATTCCTGTGGCTGGGACAAGAGCCAGTCCTCCACTGTGTCCTTCAGTTCGTCGTCCGAGTTGAAGTGATTCCCTTTGAGATGTGTTTTTAGCGGACCAAAAGGATGGAAGTCGCAGGGCGACATGTCCGGGCTGTATGGTGGATGCTCAAGCTGCTTCCACTGGAACTTGGCCAGTAAACTGCGTGTAACCCAGGAGACGTGTGGACGCGCGTTATCGTGGAGCAGAATCACTCCCTCCGTGAGCAGCCCAGGCCGTTTGCTCTCCGTGGACTTGAGTAGGCTATGGAGAGTCTCACAGTACACGTCATAGTGACTGGTTTTTCCGTGCTCGAGGAATTCGATGAGTATCGGACCTCGGACGTCGAAAAAGACAGTGAGCATCACATTGTCAGCTGAGGTCACAGCTTTGAATTTTTTAGGGGGAGGTGACGACGCATGCATCCATTGCATGCTGTCCCGCTTTGTCTCAGGCTCGAAGTGATGGGACCAGCTCTCGTCACCGGTGACGAACCGCTCCAGGAAAGTGGGGTCTTCATGATACCGGAACAGATGTTGCAATGCTGGCCCCATATGCAGTTTTTTTTGCGGTTAGCTGAGCATCTTCAGAACCCACTGCTCGCACACCTTCCGGTAACCCAACCTGTCGTCCACAATTGTCCACACTGTGTCACCGCGTCAATTGGACGGAACACACGAGTGCCTGCTTCTCTCTTATGCGTCATGTGCGGGCGCCCATCGCATGCGCACAACCGCGTCGGACACTACATTTGCGTCCCTAGATGTCTCCCTACGTTTTCCCAAAGCGGAAAACTCAAACTTCGACCGGTTTGGTTGTTACGACGTTTCGTACCTTTTCCTTTGAACACCCTAATACTAATGCGCGTCATTTGGAGAGCCGAAAACAGAGGTGCGCAATACAACAGCCTTTAATTTCTGAATTTATGCCTCCAAGGGCTTCCGAGATGGAATGAAAACTAGGATAACAACACCATGGATAGAGAAAAGGAAGAGAGCGCTGAGTGAGGGAGGGAAGGAGAAATGAGCAAATATTAAGGCTGGAATAATTGCTCATCAAATTGTCATGATCATAAGATTGATGAAACACAATCAAGATGGAAATATTTCCTGTGCAAAATTTTGCTGTACGGATACAAGCTACAGGTATTAACATCTGTAGCAATTAGTAAGACGCTTCGCTTCTGAAATTTCGCTGACGTAAACGCACTGCATCGACTGAGGCGATCAGGAAACCTTTTTACCGAAGCGTTGTAGAGACCACTACGCTGCCCTCCCGAATGTAAGAGGTCGATTAGTACGTGGAGGTCAGTAAAGTATTGTTACGTCAGTGGCCCACTCTCCCTCCCCCCTTTTACCTTCCCACCCCACCTCCCCAAACCGACCACGTCCCCACTCCCCAACTCAAAAACCTTTACCCCTCACTCCAGCAAGCGCTCCTTTTTTATAAACCCCTCCCTTTTCCCCCAATCCCTCTCCCCCTAGTCAGCCATTTGTTTGTTTGGCACACAACCTCGGTCCGTTAGTTTCTCGGGAAGATCTCTTGGGTTTGCACGGGAATTCACTCCCGAAGGAAGATGGACCCGAAAATCGCTTTCGTCAACAGATTCCTTCTCTGCTTTTCGTCTTTCCCACTCTTTCCTCTTTCCTTCCCTCCTCCCCCCCTCAACCCCCGTGCCTGCCCTTCCACCCTGCCCACCCCCTCTCCAATGTGGACCTCCACAAAGCCCTCCCTCCATTCCCAAGCCCTCCCCGACGATGCTTTTTGCATTCGCATAATGGGCGGGACGAATGGATACATACACACACACACACAGTTACTCAGAGTCGCACTCTCAACCCATCCCATCTCTATTCTGTTGACTCCGCTCCCCTTTTCAACTTTTACTCCGCATCTCCGCTCACAAGTCCCGCCATCCCGTGCATCCAGCGAGAGGGCACGCCTACCGCACTCTCAAGCTCCGCACTTATACCGAGAGTACTTACACGGAAACCTTTTTTCCACCACACAGTACCAGTATTCTTTTCTTTTGACGAAATTGACCTGCTCAACTGGCAAAACTGTGATTCCCTTTGACACAATTCTCTGTTCATTACATCATCGGGCTCATTTAGCGTGTAAATGCAACGGTAGGTCACCGGGCCAGGCAATATCTCGGAGCTATTGATAAGGATGACTTTTCTGGAGTATATCACTTCACGTACACAGCTTCCTTCCAAATGCTCCCAGATTTCTTAACTGAGATCGTAACTGAGTATTTTGATTTGAATCAACACTATCGTCATTTTTACAAGGATCGAAGATATTTCATTGGCTTTATACTAAAAACAATTAAGTTTACGAATTCTACCACAAAATTAAATAAAATGCGACAAAGTTTGGAAAATTCCCTTGCCAGATACAAGCGATAGTCTGTTGTATGCTTCACCGTTAAATAAAACTCTTGAAGTTTCCGTTATTCTTCTTTCGATGCCTCATCTAGCAGCGTGTAAATCAACAATAGAGCCACTACTGGTTTGTAGTCTGGGGTGAATGCGGTGTAAGAGAGTGAAAATTGGAAAAAATAGTTACAAAAGCTAGATTATAAGAAGATACATAATGAAATTTACCCTGAATATTATCTAAACGGTGAAAAAATAATTATTTTAAAATTTACTACCTAAAAGATTAAATCCTCCTGCGTCACATTCAATGCGAGCTCCTTGTTAAGTGACATCACTAGAGATCAGTCCGGAGTTATGAGAAAGACGTTTACTGATCATCAAATAATTCTGTTTTCCGTAAAATCTGCTCTTTGATGACCTTTTTTTACGGAGTTTTTTAAAGTTTCTTTCGTCTCTGTCCACAGTTGCTAGCGGAAAATCAAACAAACGTACTTGGAAGCATAATTAAGGTTTATCTCTCTGGTGCGCTTTAGCATATGGAAGTATCATAATACCCGTTGGTTTTCTGTCTCCATGAGACCGCATTAGTTTTATTCATGATGAATTTACAAAAAAATTTAAACATCCAACTCACCAAAAATGTGAAAATTTGGCATTAATATTCGTCCAATCGTTGCATGTCCAACTCCATCTTTTTGATATTAAATTAGCACTTTGTCTTTAGGCACAATTTTGAGTATTCTTTTCGTATTGGCACAAATTTACCACAAAAATAATGAATAATTATTGCATACTAATAGCATTTTTCTCCAAAAACAAGTTACTACAACTTGACGACATGCCAAATAGTGATATTAAAAAATGGATAAGAATCCGGCAAGTGTCGAGGGGATGACAAGATAGGTTATTAATCGGGCATTTATACCCAGATGGCTGAATTGGACAAGAGGCATGGGAATTCTTCATTAGACCTCTAATACTGATAAAATCGAATGTGTATTCGGAAGGTAAATTATTTCCTTTCATCTCCAGAAATGGATTTAATATAATTTGTAAAAATCCCCTCATTGCCCATGAAAATATTCATTGATGGCAGAGCTCCTATGAGAATGAATAACTCTATATATACATATTGTTGTTCCTGAAGATATCAAACTCAGTTACATCCTAGCGCAACTTTTAAAAGCCCGACATTCGCAGCCGTCTGGTGCCTCAGAGAGGATTTCACTCCCGACAGCATCGTGCACACAGCCTTCAAATAGGGAACCAAATAGGATATTTCTCGGGTGTTCCACCGGGTAAGTAAGGTCCATAAGTCAGCGACTTATGGAGGGACAGGCGGGGGAGAAGAACGGGACTACTCCAGCCTCACGCCACAGCAACAAGTGTCTTCCATCACCGAGAACAATACAGTACCTTTCATTGGAACAACATTCTATCAACGAGGGAATTTTTTCCTTCCAGTGCAAGAAAAACAGAATTTGTGAATTCAGTAAACAATTACGGAGTATATACAATGTATATATCATTCACAGTGTTATTAGCTACGAAATACTTCAGCATTATATCTACCTTTGAAAATCCTCTTGCAGATCATCAATTTTTCATTTGCAATTCATCAATTTTTACGCAAAAAATGGGAAAATATTACTTATATATTCGTACTAATGGTAAAGCAGCATTCATTAAAATGTTTCTTCACTTCTATTTTACATATTTACCCACATTATTACCTTCCAGCATTCTTACTGGGCATGTAGTGACCATAACAAGATTGCAATTTCATTCACTCGGTTTCCGCACTATACATATAGAAAATATGGCGTCTGCGGTCACGTGATTGTGACATCATCTCCACCCAATGCACTCTAGGCTTCAAGGGAAGATAACTCGATTCGCCGAAAACAGCAAAAATCTTTCTCATATGAGCTGTGGCTGTAGTCCACGAACTCTAATCACCTTCCTAAAATCGCGAGTCTTGAAATGGCGCTTGGAATCGTCGATTGGATTTGAGTTTTTTCGCTGTCCACTCTGTGACCTTCCGTTGTTTGTCCAGCGATTTCGAACACCTCATGCTGACAGAATGAGTATCCCGGTCTTCTAATGTATGTCATATGCTACCCCTGCGATAGCAAACAACTCCGAAGAAGATTCTGGCAAGAAAAAGGAAACGTTAGTTCCTAAAACATTGAAGCGGATTTGCACCAAAAAACGAGTTTAAGCATCAAAGGTCTATGTACATTCTTTGAGCGCATTTGTAAGGCATTGTTTGTCCTCTCACTACGTATCTAGACCTTTATGCAACCGCTCGTTCGTGTCGGATGTTTTTTAAAGCTACGATCTCGCTGGTGGTTATTTTGTGGTATCACATATTGCCACGAATGGAACTTCACTTTTCCCTTGCCGATATTTCACATTAAGCAATTTTCAAGTCTCTAATGAAATAGAAATAAAGAAATGCCTCTCACATTCTCTCTTCACGACTGAATAGTTCAGCACATCAGTCTTTTAGACGATTATTTGTGTTTTCTAATTCATAAATTTTTGCTGTTTAGAAAATGAAAATATAAGATCATTAAAGTGTAATAATTTTAGTTGCAGATAATTAATTTTTTATCCCAAGGAAATTCTGATCTACTTACAGTGAAAGCAAGGATATGTAATACAAAGGTAAATCTGCTCTTCATTCTGGTCCATTAAATCATAAATATTAGTACCTCGTTTTTGTGGCTCCTCTAACCCTTAGCTTCCAGCATATGCATAGAATTTCTTGGCCAAGCTTCCACCTCATCCCCGAGGCAACTGGATAACATCGTCTAGTATCTTGTAATTATTACAAGTATGAACTCCGTTTCATTAAAATTTGGATGTAAGTTTATGGAATTGACTCCGATCACCGGTAGAATGGTAACCGCTCAGTTGCTGAGTCAGTATTCTAATAATCAGACAACGGAAACCCAAAGCTCTTCATAATTGCAATATAACCGATGGACGGGATCTAATGTGACTCCGTAGGCCTTTAAGCTGGGACAATTTCAGAGTACCTCTTTCTCCCCATCTCTCTTATTCCCAGGGATCGGCTACGCCATCTGCATCATCGACACCTACATGGGCATGTACTACAACACCATCATCGGATGGGCCGTGTACTACCTCTTCGCCTCGTTCACTTACGAGCTGCCGTGGACGACTTGCAACAACACGTGGAACACGCCCAACTGCACGCCCATCATGAAGGGCGACGGGGGGGAACATCTCCTGGTTGCCGCCGCCAGCGTCTCCTCCTCCGCCCCCAGCCCGCTCTTCATGGACCGGGCCGAGATGGCCTACCTCAAGGACATCCTGATGGGCAGTGGCGCTGGGGCAGGGGGCGGCGGCGGCGTGGGGGCGGGAGCGGGGGGCGGAGGCGCGGGGGCAGAGGTGGCGGGGCGGGAGCTGAGCGACGTCTCGCAGGGCGTCTTCGACGGCGTATCCGCCCTGGCCGAGAACATCACCTCCGACTCCAGCAGCCCCGCCAAAGAGTTCTTCGAGTGAGTCGGTCCACTTCGTCGCCTCCTGCTCGCCAAGGTTTCGAACTGATGGTGCAAACTGTCTGCAAACGTTTAGGGCGAATGTTTATTTTGTCCAGTTTCTCTCTGTTTACGCACTCTTTTTCTGTCTCATGCAGCTGTTAGAATTCCATAGAAAGCCCATTTGTACGGTGCGTCCTCGGGTTCTCACTTATGGTAGCCGTGGTTACGGGTCGGTTCGGATTGCGGAGGTCAGTAACAACCGACGTATCGCTGACTAAGCCTGTCACATTGGGCTCTGAAGACGACCTCAGTGCTATCGTCCTCGAAGCGCCACTTCTGAAGAAACATGAAACGCGCTGGGAAACATGATAACGCTTCATCGTATGCATTCCTTGAGATAAAGGTTAATTCTTCATTCCCATCTTTGATGCTCTTTCTTCAATGTCTCTTCACATACTGTTAATTTTTTTCGATTCCGCTGTAAGATCCTTAGTTTTGTGACTCTTTTATGTTTTTGGAGTCGAATATGTTTGTTGGTGCCAACAGAGGTGACCTGTCAGTTCAAATAGAAAGCTTCTTTTCCTTGAGAAAGTGCAACTTTGTTAAAAAAAATTGTTACGAGAATGGGACAGAAGGATTAACTTAGCAATTCCACATTGTAAAAGATTTATTACGACCGGTTTCGCCGCAGTGGAGCATCATCAGGTACACAGACATGTTTTCCACTCTATATATACACATAAAAGTCTATGGATGAAGGAGAGGGGGCGGGTGAAGGGGAGGGAGGGGAAGTCACAGGTAAGGCGTTGGGAAGGTATTGGGTTGGATGGGTGGGGGTGGGAGGCTCTATGCTTGATTGGATGGGGAGGGGTGAGGAGCTAGGGTATTGGACATAATCCGGGAAGCGGACGCTGGATAGGGCGTCGTGGGAGGAGGCAATGGCCTCGGCAGCCAGGTTGGTTGGTGTATTGGTTGTAGGTTGAGCAAGGGTGGTGGTTGTGGGATGAGTAAGGACGTGTAGGAGAGGGGAACGGGAGGGGTACAAAAGTTCGTTAACAATTTGAAATTCGTTTGAATTTGCCCTGTACAAAATGTCCAATTCTTCCAAAGCATCTAACTTCATTCCTTTTTCTTGAATATGTAGAATTTTAGGGGTAAAATTGCTGGAGTGTCCATTTTCTATTAAATGTTTTGCAAACTGTGAATTATAGTTATTGTTTATGTAACAGGCTCTATGTTCTTTCACTCTAGTCCAAAAATTCTACCAGTCTGACCCACGTACGTCATACCACAATCATTGCACTGGAGTTCATATACACCACTCTTTTGTATCACTTCCGTCTTGTCCTTATTGCTTCCTAACAGGTTCTTCACTGTGTGCCTGTTGTAAAAGGCAGATCTCACTTCTTCTTTGGGCAATAACCGTTGGACTTTTAATGAAATGCTTCCCAGGAAGGTGATCCTTCTCCACTTGGAAGCGTCTTTTTCTTTCGGTGTTGCACTGTAAATCTCCTTTATTTATGGCTATCTGGGTGCGTTTTTGTCGGTACAGTTTGTCCATTAATTCCACTGAGTACCCATTGTTAAATGCAATTTGTTTTATTATGTTCAGTTCTTTGTTTTTATATATCTATCGTTCTTCCTAGCATTAATATTCACTACGGGGTTATTGTTTATATCTTAGGTTTAACTTATTTGGTTCATAATAACAGTCAAGTCTTTATACTAGTGCCCTCGTAGTAGCTTTATACATGCTCTTTTACCGTAAAAATGTGATAACCTGCATTTTTATTTCAATCACACAATTACGTATTTGAAGTTTACAGCTCTTCGGAAATAGCAAGGCGAAATTAAAAATTTGTGATTTTATGTTTGAGAAGTTTTTCTCGTGAAGTATTTTATGTTAAGCCTGAAGCACACGATCATGTTTTCCGTCCATTTTAAGGGATAGCTCCAATGATCGCTCAAATGATCGCTCGAAAATGATCGTGTGACTCGAAGAAAGTCAGGGATAGCTCCAGCGATAGGGATCCCTATCGCTTTTTCCATCACTGGGCACGTCCCTTTTTCCGTCCCTGGAGGCATCGCTGACTCCACCATTTAGCCAATCAGAGCGCTCAGCCGCAAAGAGCGACTCTTACGCCACGTTCGGCATTCAATGGAATGAGAGTAGTAAACAAATGGAAATGGTGCGAAAAGGGACGGAAAAAATTATGGAAAAGGAAGGACGGCCAAAATGACCCTTGTGATGATTCAGGGACAATGATAGCTCGAGCTATAATTGTGTCACGGTCCCTGAAAAGCTATCATTGGAGCTATCCCTTGAAAAGGGACGGAAAAAATAATCGTGTGATTCAGGCTTTACAATTATATTAACTGAAGACAAAAATGGCTACACACGTGCAACTACATTAAAACTATTAATATCGCGCCATTTAGCATTTGATGGCTACGACGGTTGGTGTTTCTGATCTGACGATGGAATATCTCCGCAGGCGGAGCGTGTTGGAGTCGTACCGGGCGGACGGTTTGGACCGCATGGGACCGATCAAGGGCTCGCTCACCCTGTGCGTCTTCGCCGTCTTCGTCCTCGTGTACTTCTCCCTCTGGAAGGGAGTTCGCAGCACGGGAAAGGTGAGAAAAAACGGCATCCATCGCCCTCACGCTCGAACGCTGCCCATTGGAGAGAAAACAGTGACGATACTTGAAAGTTTTATTCAGTCGTTATTTACTCCAATGTGAATTACTACTGACTGATGACACTAGTAAAACTAGCTCACAATTTTAATATCTTTCTCGGTCTTCGCACCGGGTAATGTTTTCAAAATCCACAGCCAATCATAGGGATCGCAACCTTCATTGTTGGGGCATCAACAGCTTGTTTAATTGTAGTGTTATAGTGGTCACGGCGGAAATAACACGTGCCTTGAAAATGGAAAACAAGTCGTTTTCCGAATCGTCGGCGGATTTTGAAAACATTGCCCGGTGCGAAGCCCGAGAAAGATATTTAAACATAATTCACCGGGAAAATCTTAAATCATTGAGCTGAAAATTATCCACCACTAATAATATACATTTTGTTAAATGATCAGTACCTATGTTAGTATTATAATAAAATGGGTTATAGTAGTATAAATAAAAGAGTAAATCCTTTGAAAAGACAGTATAATGATACTTCAGCCTTCGATTGTTCTTTATATACTTTCCTCCTCTATACATATGCATCTTGGGGAATTGCAATGAAATGGTACCAAAATGCCAACTCACTGAAGGTGGGACACTGTAACTGTATGTGCATTTTGAGGATGCTTATTGCAAAGCGTTTGGATTACAGCGACCGACTTCCGATCGCCAACAGTACAATTTGACTATGTTTGTTTTTCTTTGTTTCGCAGTTAAATTTCAGTTTCTCGCCACCACATGACGCCAATGCGCATCGAGATTCAGTTTTCTTGCCGTTGGCTTCGCGACTCTATGAGCTTGGCCTTATTGTGGGTTGTTAAAGATGGACGCATCAGTGTTAACTTCCTTATTTGTTTTCTAAGCTGATTTCAATTTACGTAGATTTTTTTATGGTCTTAATATTTTGTGCCGACGAAATTGGGAATGCTGACATCAACCATATTAATTTCCATATGATGGATTATTTAACTTTTCAACGTTAGTGTATGAATCATAGCGTGCAAAGGTATTTTCTCAAGTCGATTAAAACCAGATGTCAATGTTAAAATCCATGAATAGTCTTTGCTCATATATTTGAGAGATTTGAGCTAATAGAGTTGTTTCAGCCTCCAATAAAGCCCCCTATCTATCATCTTTATATATTAATTTTGTAGCGTGTCAGTCATTCTGCATCCGTTTTGTTTCTTTCTCTGTCAATTTTTGAGCTAGAAGAGTGAGGTTTGGTGCGTTGAATGTGGATTCTCTGTCTTCATGATTTGGTAGTAGTTATGGATTTTCATTGGGCGTGTGGCAGGGGGTGTTAGGACACCAGCCGTGCTAAGGTGTAAGATATTTGGAGATGAAATGGAGACATGAATTAAAATGAGTGTATTTAGTTAGTTTCAATAAGATCCAAAAGAGCGGCTGCTTGGGCGTGTGGCCGGGGGTGTTAGGTTACCATCCGTGCAAGGGTGTTAGTTATATTCTTAGGTTATGGTTGCAACAACCAGATGCTGGGCAATACAGTAATAAGGGAGAAAGGCCAAAAGGGAGAGTGGAAGAGTATAAATGTTGAAACAAAAGAAACCCACAGTGCTCTCCCATTCAAATGGTTTTAAAAACAGCAAAGGAGAACAGTGAATGAAAATAAAACATTTTCACCAAGGAGCTATTTGTAGACTAGGACACTTACTCCCTGCGGGTACACACCCCTGCTCAAGGAGTGAGCAGGCTCGCTGCCTGCTAGTCTAATCTTTATTTTTAAATTACACTGGATTCCATTTTATGTGTGTAGATTGGTCATTTACGCCTTATACATTACCTTAGTACCTTTCAAAATCCACGTCCTACCGCTCCCTTTTATCGCTCCCTTTTATCTCCCACATCTCAACAAGGCGTCGTCCGACCACTTTTGCTGCCTCATGCAAATTTTCCTCTCAAATCCTCTCTATCGTGCAGCGTTTAATTCTTTATTGTTTGCATTACTCTCCTCGCAACCCTCTTCTTTCATTTTCCTCTATATAATTCTCGAATAATATCTTAAAAACCCGCATATAAACGATCTCTTTTAGTGGAGCCATAGTTTATGAATTGTACACAGACGCTCCAGATTAAAATGTTAATTTTGCCATGATTATTGTCCTACGTACTCGTGAATTTCTCAACACTCAGTACTCTTTGTGTAGACTTTACCATACGTTGATCTTCTGCGTGTCATTGGTCATGTACTATTGTTAATAAGAGCGAAAATAACAACCTAGCAATATCTGCAATTGAACGATTTTTATGTGTGTATGTAGACGTGTATTTAGACGTGTATTTAGACACACTTGCTTTCCCCCTTCAGGCCGTGTGGTTTACCGCCCTGGCGCCGTACGTTATCCTGTTCATCTTGCTGGCCCGAGGGGTGACGCTGCCCGGCGCCGAGGATGGCATCCGATACTATCTCACGCCGCAGTGGGAAATGCTGAAGCGACCGAAAGTGAGAACTGTCCCGACACATTTGTTCATCTTCTCTTCCGTCATAATCTTCACCTTTCGAGGGATCATCGCTCCGAAACACCGACATCCACACTAAGGAACATCATCCATACAGCCAGTTATTTTTAATTTCCAGAAAGAAGACACACACATGAATCGTCTAAGACTGTTTACTGGTCTGTTTGAAGGCAGCATCTGTCCTTTGCGCGGCATATTCTATTGTCCGGCATTTTTTGTTTCCGCATCCCTGGTTATGGTCCAGAAGTCCCGAGATAAAGTCACAAATCCATAAGCCGCGATGTGATTATTTTTTCAAATGGAAGGAATGAAAATTGGTGGCTTAGACTTGCGCAGTGATGTTTATTATATCCTCTTACAAGAGCTTTCAGTTTTGGCTAAGAGTTTGTATGTTAATCTCAGCTCTTGTAGCAGTTGTAGATGGCATATTCAAGAAAAATCCCGACGATGCTGCCGGCAGTAATTGTGTCAGGTAGAGTCAATTAAATCAATGGTCTGTCACAATCGGAGGCCATTCGACGGAAACTCAGATTGCAAAATCGACTCGGGCATGGGGGGACAAATACCAATCCATGGTTCATATTTTACCTTCGGTTTCTGTTTTAATACTGCAGGAACTGGGCCATTTGATCGACAGAAACTGCAAGATTGGCCGGGGCACATTAAATAACTGATTTTTGTACCCTCTCATTTACCACTTTTGTTATCATTTGTAGGTTTGGATAGACGCGGCCTCGCAGATATTCTTCTCATTGGGTCCTGGGTTCGGAACCTTGTTAGCACTCTCCAGCTACAACAAATTCAACAACAACTGTTATAGGTGAGTTGATATTTTTCTTCCTTTGGTCCTCTATTTATTTCAGCAATAAGAGCTTATGCGATGCGGAAAGAATTTTCATGCGAAATATAATTCCACAGCATAGATTAATTGGTCAACAATGTTTTGGAGTTTTTTCATTGCATTTGATAGTTACTTAGGCACGCAATTCACTGGATGTAGAAAATTGAAAGAGGTGAAAAACCTTGGGTTCGTCCAAGATAAAAGTGCTGTTGGAATACACTGAATTTGCTCAGAAAAATATGAAAAGTAAACGGTTTTTCGCAATCGTATTATTTAAACAAAGGCCACCATCTTGGATTCTTTTTTCACGTGATTAATTTCCCCACTAGACGTTTTTAATGGTTGGCTGTATTTATTGCTGTCAACTGAGCTTTTGTTTTGTACTTGCTATGCTACCAAGTATCATCACTAAAGTTATCGTTTGACGCCAGTAAGTAATGGAGATATTTTTCCTGTGGCAAACAAAGGATGGGACTATTTTTTTTATTTAGAGGACTTTTTCATGGGGTGGTCGATAAAAATTGCGTGTTTTCCCGAAAAGAATTTTCTGATAAAAATTAATATATGCATGCATCCAATGACTTTTTAAATTTCATTGATAATATTGCCTGGCGGTCTCGTGCAGTATGAAAGCAATAACGTCGTCGGCCGATACGGCCGGGCTTTCCTCTCTCGTGTTTTTCGCTTATTGTTTCCTGACGCGCCTCCTCTCATCTTGCCCGTCGTTCTTCACTTTTGGAGCGAAACATTTGCCTCCTGGCGAAATGGTAAGGGGGAAAGGAGAAAAAGGGGCGGTTCACTGCACCCTCGGGCCCTGGAAGAAGAGGTACGGAGAGGGAGGAACCCTTTTCGCGGATCGAAGCGTCGTAGTCCACAGATTTCCCTTCGCTCAAACCGTCCTCGCGGGGTTATTGAGTCCCCTTTTGCAAAAAAAATAAGATAACAATACTGACATGCTCCATTCTAAGGTAGTTTGACCGAAATATGATTTCACCTTGAGTTTGATGAATTTGGTCTTATTTTGAAGAAATATATCATATCCCCTGCATGACACCTAACTATTCTACTCCACCTCTCTACCTCTTAGCACTACTCTTCGAAATATTGGCAACAAATAGCAGCCATTGTCCATGGGAAATGCCTACACCATTGCACTTTAGAGGGAATTAATTAAAACTGAGGCGTATCTTGCCAGAAATTAAAAAGTATGTGGTTTGTGTATTTTCTCAACTATTAAAAAAATAATTACTCACTAAAGAAATGTTTACTGATTCGCCAAATAAATCCTTCCGATCTGATGGATTTTTCCCCGTATGGCGTGAAGGAATGAGCCAGGTGAGACTTTCGAATCCATATTTAGTAGATTACTGGGAAATTCATAGTCATAAAATACTGAGATTTTGCGTAAATAATAGAGAGATACATGTTTACTTCGCGCTTCCTTCAGCAGCTGTAATAAAAAATTTTGAATATAGTCTCTCGTATGATTAGGCAAATATCTCGCTCAAACTGCCTCAAATAGACGTTAACTGCAGAGAATCTTGGAGTGGAGCGTAAGAGGGACGGGAGAGTGGGCAGAATGGACGTTATGATCGGCGGGAATAATGAGTCCAAGCACTCGTCTCATCATGTAAACTGCGCCGAGAAAAGAGACGGTAATGAGAGCGAGGAAAATAAGTCCGCTCCTCAGCAATCAAAGATGAGTACACTAATCCTTAACGCAAGTGCTGGTGGACTAACTTCAGGAGTTATAGACATTTGATTCCTCATCTAATTATTTGGAGAAAGAGGGGAAATTATTCCCCCCTACCCCCCCCCCCCCGCGGGAAATTGCTGTTCCCTCCATGCTTCAAGTAATTCCCTCCTGAGAGAAGGTTAATTAGGTTTGCCTTTTTAAAAAGTGACATCCTAAAAGTAATTACAGTTCATTTATCTTTTAGTAATAAGCAAAAGGCACATGATACGTACGTATTTTTAGAAAATATACGGCCTAAATAATTTTATTTTAGTTTAAATATCGCGATGCTTTTGACAAATGACTATATATGCACCGTTGCTAAAATCCATGGAATGATTGAGTGCTTTAATTTCATTTAATAAAAACTTGCGGCATATGTGCCTGAAGGAAGGGTTGCGAAGTCAGCTCTTGGATGTAATCTTACTAATATATAATAATCTAGTGGTGTCTGTCTGTCTGTTACTCAATCACTCATAAATCACAGAATCGATTGAAACAAAATTTGGCAGGAAGATAGTAGATATATCTGGTTCACGCATACACTATAGAACAAGGGCCTTGGGGCCCTAGAAGGCCCTCAAGTGGTCCCTTTCATCGCCAAAAATTGGCCCTGGAAGATAATTTTTGCCTGTATTAGAAACACGTAAAATATACCTATACTGAATGTACAAAAATCATGAGGTGGTAAGTCACGCTGCGGCCCCAGATTCCTAAAGAATGCTTTCTAAAAAGCCTCATAAGTACTGAATGAGTGAACCGATTTTAGTGAAATTTTCACACACGGTTACTTCACTGATCCAGTAAAGCTTTTTTTTTAAGGAAATTGGAACTATAAGGAAGGCCTCTGGACCCCAATGGCAGTGTATTGGGCCGTCTGGTGTCTTATGTGTTTGAAAAACTCATGTCTAAACATTTTGGTTCAAGTGCAGAGGTTTCTCTTTCTGCAAATTTTAATTAGTTCTACTAAAGATAGAAGGCTATAGTTTTTGCCATTAGATGGATAAATAATTGCAGTTTCTTATTCTTTCATTCAATTTTCTTATGCGAATAAAATTTTCCTAGAAATCGTTTTTTTAATGTCAAAATCATGAATTTTACTTTTGTCAACAATAGGATATTTCCTTGGTAACCGTAGAATTAGCATTAGCTTTAGAAGGGAAATGGCACCTTTACAATGGCGGCTGGGTTTTATATCTAGGGATAGGTATTACAGTGGAAATCTAGGCCGTATACTGAAATGTTGCTGATTAAGATATTTTCAGGGATATTTTTGCCTAAAATTGACAAAATTCATTTTAAGTGGGCCAATTTAAGTTGGACCCATCTATAACAGGAGAATGCGGCGATTTTATTTTCATGCGGAAAGCCTCTGGAATGCAAATGGCCTGTAGTTCAGTTTCGATATGTTACTGAAAAAGAATTTCGAAACTCGGTAAACATAATGTAATGTGGTTTTCATCTGCTGATTTAAAAAATAATACTAAAATTATAGCTGAGTAAAACAGGAGAATGCCACGATATTATATTAATGCGACTATAGCCTCTGGAATGCAAATGGTCTGTCGTTTAATATCTATATGTGACTGCAAAAGAATGTCAAAACTCGGTAAGCATAATATATTGCGGTTTTAATCTGCAAAATTAAAAAATAAAACTAACATTATAGCTGATTTGCCTAGAAAAAAACTACACCTCATGAGCGACTCCAACCTATAACCTATATGCCCTGTCTTTCTTTCATCTCCCGTTGAATTTCAACGGGAAACTTTGCTAGTGTGAAAAAAAGCTTTTTCCATGCACTTGTTAGTGCGCATTAATACGTGGGTCCGTTAGTTAAGTTTTGCTGTGGTTAGAAATAATGTGAGGGGAATAAGAATTATTTCGACCTAACAGTCTTACCCTCTACCTCTCTCATTATATCTACGTGGTCAAATATGCCAAGGCAGTAAGAGAACTCATAATATCGCCCAGTCATAAATAAACTAGGGCTGCACCTATCAACCGGACTTGAAGTTTTGGTAGCAAAATGGCTTTCCTCTTGATGAATTTGATTTAGTGGTAGTAATCTTGAAATCTCAATGAAAGTATATTCTCGGAGACAGAGAGTGGTTTTCTGAATATCTTATCTTCTTCTAACCCCCTTAGAAGATCTCTGTTTATAATGGAGTCTCTTTTTCCCATCTCCAAAGGGACGCCATATTAACGAGTAGCATCAACTGCCTGACCAGTTTCCTCGCGGGCTTCGTCATCTTCTCCGTGCTCGGCTACATGGCCCACGTCCAAAACAAGGACATCAAAGACGTCGGCGTCGGTGGTGAGACCTGCATGCTTAATTGTTCAATGCACCGACAAAATTACGTTGTAGAAGTTAAAGCTAACATGTCACTTTTCAAAGAAGGTAAAACAAGGAAATTTGTCCTCGGAGATGGCTGTATACGTGTCATAACTGATTTTTTTAGTCAAGACTTCCTTGATGTCTCTGATGCATTGGAAATGTATCTCCGCATTGTTGATTGAATTTTTCAGTGTATGTTATTTCGTGATTACAGGATAGTTTTTCACTATGCATTGGCGTAGCATTGGCATCAAGAATGAATTCATTCAATCAATTAATAAATGATGGATGGGAGGTATTATTGAAATTAAGATATCTTTTTAACAATTCAAACAGGGACACTGATGGTAAGTTTCTCATAAGCGTCTTATACTCAGCAGTTTTATTGAGATTCTTGATTCATGGGAGAGGGTTTTCTTAACGTAATATATTCATGGTTCCCATATCTTGGATCAAGAGAAGGATAACTTTTAACTTTCTCCGATTAAAGTCACTCTATGGCATTCTAGAATCAGAAATCTTAAATTATTTTGGGAGTTTCTCATATCTGAAATTAGATATATTATCATACTAAGGACTCCAGCATAAAAAATTAAATGTGTTTAATGACCATAAATGGCCATGCAGTTGGGTACTTCCATATCTTATGCCGACCAGGGTTCCGGTCTAAGTTTTGAATTACTTCAAATGACATCATCTATAATTCAACAATATACGGTATTTCTCAAAACCCGTCCGGATTTGATTCCTTGATGCCAATTTTGGAAGTTTATCACTCTATAAACAGTTACTTGCCATGCAAACTTAATTACATACATCTTGTTCACAATTAAGCGGACGTTGAACGGATGCGATTCAGGAATAAAAAGTAAGTGGGTCGATAACATAAGCAAAAACTTATCCTTTATATTTCAGTAACCCAGCTTATGTTTCAATATATTTGAATAAGTAATGACAGAACAATCATTATTTATCCCTCATGACTTCTCCATCAGATAAAATGTGACATATTTCCTTGTGTGGCCATCTGCAACTTCTTAAAATCTGTGGCCTTGGTTATGAGTGTATAGGAGAAAATATTTTGCTTTTGCCATCTAATCTGTTATGTGCTATTGTGCCATTCAATTAATAACTTTCACTTTTCACAATAGTTTGAAAAACTCAATACATCGCATCTTTTTCGTAGCTTTCCCCTCAAATTTCAGATGTAAAGATACCCAGAAAATCTAACACTACTGTTTCCAGTATCGTACACGGTACGATACCTACTCTTTTACTGTTATTTTATCGAAAATTCAATCCGTTAATTGGCACGGCTCTTACCATCTTTTCTTTATGCCTGTTAGATTTTATGAATTTTTATTTTTTGAAATTTTATTTACTTGCTCTACCCCATAATGAATGAGCTTCTGACAAAATGTTTTATTTCTTTGCATTTATCTTAAGAGTAGCGAAGTGCGTATCGGAAATCAAGACTCTTAATATTGTTGGATGAATTATTAATAATAAAAACTTTGTCTCATAACTATGCGAGTTTTCTCAATGATTACTTATCATGTTCATCATTTTTTATTCTGCTTCATTCTTCCAGGTCCCGGACTTGTGTTCATCGTCTACCCAGAAGCCATAGCAACCATGACGGGCTCCGTATTCTGGTCCATTTTATTCTTCATCATGCTCATCACGCTTGGTAGGTTGGCAGGTCAACCAAACCTCTGGTTGTTGCGTGATTACATTGCATTCCCATACGAACAGATCTTTTAATTTCGGTTGTCACATCATTAAGCTAATGTTGGAATAAGAAATGTCATTGTCTAACTTAAGAAAAGTGCTTGTAGAACAATGGGAAGAGATTTTGAGCCCTATTCACTGAGGGCAAATGGACCGGTAGGATTCACTCTCTGTCCTACTTGTAAATAGCATGAATATTATTATATCAGAGTTTCAATAATATTGAGACAAAATTTTCCATTTCTCATCGCGGCGTGATTTTAGTTAACAGTGTCTCAATGAATTTCACTCATAATCTCACCTTTGCTCGAATTGTCGATCTTTGCTCGGCTGAATTCCTCTTCGCATCCTTCAAAAGGCCTGGACAGCACGTTTGGTGGCCTAGAGGCGATGATCACCGGCCTGTGCGACGAATACCCGCGACTCCTCGGCCGACACCGCGAGATATTCGTCGGCTGTCTCCTTCTGTTCGTCTACATCTGCGGCCTGCCCACCACCACATACGTGAGTCGCCCAAGTTCTCATTCCCGCATTCACTTGCAAAGAAATTGAAAAAAAGTTCACATATGGCAGTGAGTGAAAACTGCTATTACATTACGTAATACGGAACATGCCACTCTAGAAAAATCATCGGGCGTCTGAATCCTTGTGAATATTTTTTTTGCAATTTCAATGGTGCTCAAGTGTTGATATAGGGTTAAACCTCTCGGTTTGTGACTTTTTCCCCTTGCATGGTCATCCTTGATGGACCACAATGGTTTAATTTCCAGTTCCCTGGGGTCATCCTAAAATTGCCGTGGGAAAAGGGATGCCTAAAGGCCAGCGCACACCTATCCTCCCGCCTCCGTCCGGCTTCCGTCCGCTTCCTCCCGTTTTTTTCCGACGGGTGTGCATACTACGCCGTCCGCCTCCGTCCGCCGAAACCGAACGACAATAGACGGGCCCGCAGTCAGTGCAGAGGCAGTACTCAGCGAGCTTCGTGCTCCGGGAGGAGACGGACGGAAGCCAACACTTACTATTCCTCCCGGCCTCCGTCCGCCTCCGACATCCCGTCCGAATCCGCCAAATATTCTCGACCGAGAATTCAGGGCGGAGCGGAGGGAGACGGACGGTGGCGGACGGAAGCCGGGAGGAATAGTATGCGCCAACTTGCGGAATAACCCGTATTTCAGTTAGCCATATATTTTGGGAGGGAGTAAGCGGACAGAGGCGAGAGGATAGGTGTGCGCTGGTCTTCAGCATAAACGTGTTCCTCGTATTAGCGCTGAAATCCAAAACTCCGTGGTTAGATTCCCGGTGCATTTATCCTCGTGGTAATTCGGCATCTTTCATTGGTGTAATTTGAAATATTGAAAATCGTCATAACATACGTCTACCCATCTGCCAACTTGGGCCATCCCATCACCATTTGTCTAATGCGAACAATGGAGGTGATTCGCGGGATGGAAACCTGCGTCTGTGTTTGGTCCACGACCGGTGGACGGCCTTAAAATTGATGAGCATAGATAGAAATCATTAGCTTGCTTGGAATGAGTGAGATACGGGAATGGCCGACGTAGCGTTCGGAGCAAGATGACCGGTTCCAATGCCATAACTTCGTGACCAATGGCAAGATTTGAGTTTATATGATCTCGTTCGATTGGGTTGAAGAGTGAAATGTGCGTAAAATAGGTGAGAGCCAATTCCTTTCCCGCGTTTTCGTCAGGGGAGCGGAAGTGTTCCTTTACCTGTTCATGAAGACTGTCCGGGTTCTGGGAGTATTTACTCTCAGTCTCTACCGTAGCAATCTACTATTCACACCCCGCGGTCAGAAATCTCAAGTTCCAGTCCCGCATCCTAATGCACATTCTCCTGTGTTCATTCATTCAACTCCAGCCCTGCACTTCCAGGATGAGACTTGGTTTGGTAATAATTTATTCTCATCTCATTGAATGACAAAGAAAAACAATGCAGTTTCGGGGGGTATGCTAAAAAATGGAGAATACCGTATACTTCCCATAGGCTACAATCATGACTCGGTAGTTAAAGTGGCGCAATATTGATGGATCCGGGTTCGAGTCCCCGTTAAGGCGAATGATTTTTTCCTTGGAAGAATTTTTGCCTCGTGCGAAAAAACTTAGTACAACAACTAGGAGGAGTGCGCTTCGGCGTAGTCTTTACAGAAATATAACACGTTTGGTAGAGAATATTTGCATCTCTTAAGGGCGCTATTTCTCGAAGCCGTCCAGCAATGTTTGAAGAGGTGGATAATTCAACAAAATTATTGAAGTAATTGAAAGCAGACCATCGGGGAAAATGACTCCAGACAACTATTAGCAGTTATTATGCATCGTAAAACTTCGTGGAATTCAATGAATAAAACTGAGTAAAACTTAGCAATGCAGGCTGGATTTTTATTGGTACAACGCGTTTGGACGCTAATGCGATACCTGATGATGGCGCATTAGCGTCGAAACGTGTCCACTGGATTTTTATTGGTACAACGCATTTCGACGCTAATGCGCCATCGTCAGGTACCGCAGGTGGGTGGACTTTGACTTAGGTACGATGGGGAGGAGGGTCCTATAGAGATCTCCATAGGAGACCTTCGACTCATCTGTTAGCTCATTTAGATCTTCGCTCCCAATGAAATCATATTCTCCATTGGCAAGTGCCTTAAAATCGATACTCGTTTCAAGGGAACTAATGCGCTCAATACATCAAAATGAGTGCTCTGGATCATTTCGGATGGCTGTGCCGTTGTTCTGTGCTCCTCCAGTGGATTGCCTTCGAGGGAGGATGCCTCCTTTCCTTCCCCTTCCGCCCCTCTCTCCCTCCCCTCGCCTCCCCCACCCTCAACAATGCTCTCAGTATACCTCGACCCCTCCCCCCCTCGTTCATTCTTCGGCCGTCGTGCGGCGCCACCACCCTCTTCGTTAATGCAGCACGGGATCGGAATTACGTCGAGGGCCGAGAGATAAGGAGACTCCCCCTCCCTCGCCCCCCCCGAATATTTCCCTCTCCCTCCCACTCCCACCGGCAGCAAAAATCACTCGGCGACGCACTCATAAACTCCGAGTCACTGACGCTGTGTGTGAGCGCAAGCTGCTTGTGAGCATACGACTTTTTTCAAATCGCCATATCTGGAGTGGCTTGAGCAACGAAAGATTTCACTGCACAGTCATGGAGGTGAACACGAAAAATTATCGAGTCGAATAGTATTGAGAAGAATATTCAGTTCCCTTCAATATATCTGTTACCACGATTATTCAATTGCCTATACAGTTTTTCAAATATGAGTTGATATTTGATAATGCTCCTGACCGGTGTATTCGGTATTGTAGTTTTCGTCCGATGAACCGAATGACCATATGGCATGCGGAATCATTTACTCCAGAGGGTCCTTCTATATATTAAGTCTATTCACTGTCAATAAACTTTAATTAAAGAAGAGGCAACCTCCTGCTTGAGTGATTGAATGATACCCAAAAACGACGCGGCGGCAGAGAGACACTCGAAAGCATACAGAGGCCAAAACTACGTTAACCCTTTGAGTGCGGCATGACGTGATATCACGTCATGGTTGTCTTTACGCTGGTGCGGAATGACGTGATATCACGTCATATGGGTACCGTGAGTGAGTGTTCCAGCTTTCTCTAGGAGGCCTAGTAGTGAAAGCTCCCTAAAGTGAAAGCTGGAACACTGACAGAACCCTTGACGTGATATAACGTCATCAGCGCCAGCGTAAAGACAACAATGACGTGATGTCACGTCATTATTGTCTTTACGAGATATCACGTCATTCCGAGATATCACGTCATTCCGCAGACAAAGAGTTAAGCAGAAGCAGAACTGCAGCATCAACAGCAAATGGCCACACTAAAAATCTAAATGCGAGTAAAAGTATACTATGAAAACTCTAACTTTATATTTATATCGGAAACGCCGCCAATTTTAATGGGCAGTTTTAAAAACATTTGAAATATGTTTGTCTCACTTTTCTCTGGATTAAATATGAGATATAAATGTTCATTTCGTTAAAAGGGGTCAGTTTACGTCTATTACAAGTCATTTCAGTATTTGTGGCGTCAAAATTGGATATAGCGTTTGTTACATTTTTCTCTTTCCTTCAATTCACGATTGGCAGACCCTTTCGCTGCCAGGCAACCGAGTCCTTTCCTTAATCCGAGTGTGTGCGTTTTCTGAATAATATACGAGTCCATGTACATTCATACAAGTGCCCGATCCCATCGTCGTTTCCCATTCCACGCCCCGCCGCGACCGAGGGAGGGACAGAGGAATGGAATTTTTATTCCATCAACTTCCAATGGAAAGTTAGTTTGGCGGGGCGCGAACAGGTGGCGCGCTAAGTTATAGCCACTTTTCTCAAAGGTTAAAGGGGTCTCTCAATTCCCCGCGTTGCCACCGCACACTTTCTCTCTGGGCTGTATTTCCCCTCTCTTCCATTGCCATAAATCCACTCCTCCAGCCCCTCGTTCTCCTCACGCAATTGGAAAGTACCGCCGCCCTACGACACGTTGGAGTCCCAGGTGGCGGTGGCGACTCCGATCCGACAATGCCGCGACAATCGATTATCCCAAAACCATCGACTTTTTTTTGTGGGATGGATCAATCTGATTTAGATCCAATTCGTCTTGGGGTTCTTATCATATGTTTAGTAGTGCGCTAATCACTTCGTAATTCGATAGCGCACTTGCCTTCCATTCGTCAAACAGACTCGGCTCACGATGTACGCGCACTTCATAACAGATCGGGCTCAAAGTTAATGTGCGTTAAACTGCAAAAAAACGTCAACGCGCTCTTAGAGAGATGCTTGAACCCCTTTCTTTATGTAAATGTTTGTGTGTTATAATGGACTGAGTGCAGTATGAGACAATGTGTGCCCTGTAATGTTTTTTTTTGCGCGTACTTAAAGCATACTAAAGAAATAACTCATATTTTAAGCCATCCGGGAAGAGTCACGGAGTTCCACTTTATAAAGTCCCCCGCAATGCACAATTGTGCGAAATTCCACAGAGAAATAACCCGCAGGAGAATAGGACGCCTCGGTAGCTTAACTGGCTAAAGCACTCGGCCGGAAATCGAGGGATCCAGGTTCGAATCCCGGTCAAGGAGGATGAGTGACGCAAATTGTTCGGTTGACCTTGCGGCCATATTTATACCATTGCAATAGAGACCGTTGCAAACGATCAGTATAATAGCAATGATGGACAAGCAATGGTATAAATAAAACACTCTGTGGAATTTCACAAAAATAACTCGGCTTTAGTGAAAGAAGGCTTCTATGCTACGGAGCAACAGGGTCTCGCGTCACGAAGCAAGATCAGGAATCTCCAATAATGCTAGAAGTGCGCTCGTTGGCCGAGGATGAGTTGAGAGTGAACGAAGAGCAGCGAGGGAGACTCCTTCGTTCGGAAAAGGCTTCCGTTGTTTTCATTAAGGAGGGTCGATTGGTTTCAATCTATTCAGCGTTTTCTCTGGCCATTTAAAGGGTCACTTGTCAGTGGAAGGCGCGCGGTGTGGCTGGGGAGGGGGTGGAGAAGGGCAGGGGTGGAGGCGGAAAAGAGGGGCTGGAAGTTGGTGGCGAAAAGAAAGCATCTACATCTACGTAATACGTTGCGAGCCACCACGAGGGTGTGTGCCAGGGGGAGTAGATCTCCAAACATGCACTATTGACATGCAACTAGAATAATTAATGAAGACATGCTAGATAATAGGGACACATGCAGCTAGATGGTTAGTATCTACATAATAAGAAATTGATTATTGGTTACTATTACATGCATCATGCACTACAGACTACTCTAACTATAAATCACCTATCTATCCCTTTGCTACGCTGCCTATTGTTCTCTCTTATGGTACGCGGGTCCTAGTTCATCTATTAAACTCGTAACACTTATACAATTATCATAACGGCCTTTAACAAACCTAGCGGATCTCCTTTGCACGCGCTCTAATTCTTTTATCATACCTTCCTCGTACGGGTCCCATATACTAGCGGCATATTCTAAATGAGGCCTGACAAGTGTAAAATAGCTTCTTTCTCGTACTCTCTCATCGCATTTGCCTAGAACCCTTTTTACGATTCCTAATATACGGTTTGCTACACTAGTTATTTCCCTAATGTGTTTCCCCAATGACATGTCTTCAGTGATGGTGACGCCTAAGTATTTAGTAGATTCTACGTTAGATATTTTCTTTTCTGTGATGCAATAATTATTCCGGGGAAAGCCATACCTTTTCCAAAAGTTCATTATCGCGCATTTCTTCAAATTTAACTCTATCTGCCAACTATCACACCAATCATCAATCCCATCTAAATACTTAGCTAAAGACTGGATGTCCTCTTCATTTCTAATTTCCTTATACACTACTGCATCATCGGCAAAAAGGCGGAGCTTGCTATGTTTTACTACTGTATTCAAGTCATTTACGTAGAGAAGAAATAAAATTGGACCTATCACGCTTCCCTGGGTAACACCCAATGTAACTTTTACTTCCCCTGAGCTGACACCATCTAATACCACCCTTTGAACGCGTTCATGTAAGGAGTCTCCTATCCAGCCTACTATATCACTGTCTATCCCGTATGATGCTAACTTCGCGAGTAACTTACAGTGGGGAACCTTGTCAAACGCTTTTCTAACGTCAAGAAACGCCGCGTCTACCTGTACGTTACCTTCTCCGGAAACTAAAATATCATGAACAAAAAGACTTAATTGAGTTTCGCAAGACCGTCTCTTTCTGAACCCATGCTGGTTTGTTATCAACAAACCCTGCCTGTCGAGGTGTTCCATTATTTATGTAACTATTATATGCTCTATATATTTACATGATAGTGACGTCGATGATATTGGTCTATAATTACATGGCTGTTCTCTATCTCCGCTTTTATAAATTGGGATCACGTTTGCTATCTTTCCAGTCTCTTCAAATATTACTTTAAGATACGGAGCCATTTCGAGAGCTACTTCTTTATACACACGAGCTGGAATTTCATCAGGACCTGAGGACTTGTCCGGGCTAATGTTATTTAGTAAGGATTCGATTCCGCTACAAGATATATCGATCGGGGGCATTGGTTGCTGAAATCGGTCTGGTATTGTTTCGTGCAAACTACGCTTATATTCCACTTTCTCAGGCGAGATATTGTAGAACAGCATAATGAGTAAAAGCTCAAACGATTTCGTACTGTCTACTAGTTTTTTTTCACCTCTTGCTACACGTGTTTCAACTGAACAACAGTCATCCTCAGGCAATACTAATACAACATAAACAGATATGAGCTTATATAATACGTGAAACACCGTGTTTACGTCACACTGTGAAAGGATAGAAGGACAAGTGGGAGGAAATGGAAAAGGGGAGGGGGTTGGTGTGAGGAGAGAGGGTGGTTTGTTGGAGGAGGTAAAGTTATTTAACAATGGAGTCAAAAATAGGAGAATGACAAACAAATTCATTCTCGTTTAATAAGTTCATTTTCTTTCGTTTTCTTCTAACTATTTCCCACAGTTCCCACGGTGTCCTTTCTCCTGGGAACGGAGGATTTTCACATTAAATGTGGAGTGGTGAGATTCTTCCATTAGATGTTTGGCGAAATAAGACTTAGGGTCTCTGTTCACCAAACACCTTTTGTGTTCCGACACCCTGGTTAAAAAATGTCTCCCAGTTTGACCGACATAAACACTACCACATGTGTCACACTTAAATTCATAAACCCCCGATTTTAGCAGGGGGTCAAAAGGATCTTTGGCATTATTGAATATTGTTCCCAGAGTTCTTGGAGTGTAAAAACTCACTCTGTATTTGTCTTTAGGGAATGATTTAACTGCATCGTAAGACATTTTTCCCAAGTAAGGCAGCTTTACCCATTTAAGTTTTCAGTTCGTTTTTCAAGGAATTAACCGTTGACTTTTTAGGTCCCTGTACTTCCCTATCATATGACCAAAATGCTTTCGGTTTTCCCTCTAGTTGTTCTCCAAGTACTTTTCTCTTGAATTCACTAAACGCTTGTCTAAGGGCTGTTTTTGCGGCTGCTTTACAAGTTTTATAACGTTCGATAGTATATTTTAGATCGCTATTAGCTACATTTTTCTTCATTTTTCTTAATTTCGCGTGGCTAACTCGTTGGCGTTTTAAACATTTTCTAACCTCCGCGTTGTACCGCCTTGGTTCCCTAATCTCACTCTTATACTTATGAGGTGTATATCTGTTGACAAGTGACCGCGTAATTTCGAGGAACTCTTTCCATGTATTGTCTGCATCACCATTTTTGCTGATGTTCAAGAATTTTCCAAAAGAAGTCTTTAAGTCACGCCTAAATCCGTTAAAATCTGCTTTACTAAAAAGGTAAATCTTTCTTTTTAATTTAATATTTTTTTCAGTATCGAGGGACAATTTTACGTGTATTACCTTGTGGTCGTAAATTTATTCATTGGAAGACCAAAAAAAGACCGCCGCAACTTCTGTCAAATCTGCCTGACTATTGTTATTACCTGCTTGGATGTGTTCTTAGATACAAGAGTGATTTTTTGTCATTAATTTTGAACTTAGCGAGGTTTACAGCCATATTTGAAGGTGGTGTAAAGTATTATATATAGAGGTCTTGAAGACGCCGTCAGGTCCTCTTTAAAACTCCTTTTAAAACGTAGTTTGGATATGATTCCTTTTTCCACACTTACGATATATTTCTGATCCTTCTACGCAGGGATAGGTATCGCCAAAATCTCATTCGCTGGTCAAAATGTTGCACTTCAGTTAGTCTCTAGTTTTCCTCCATCTCGGTGAAATTAATCATCCTCATCAATTCTTGACGCGTCTTCAGAAAGAAGATCAAATTTGTTTCTTCTTAAATATTAAATTTCTAAGAGTTTTGAATTTCTAAGACGTCTTTAAAACTCTTAGAAATCCTGACTGTTTCCAAAGCTTGTGATAGTATGATTGTTGTCCCTGATGTTCGTGTTTTCTTTAGTAAAAAAATTATCAAGGTTTTCTCTTTCGGAATTTAAGCATTTATTTCCACGGGCAAAGTGATACATGTTACACTACGCGTACGCACGATCAAGCCCAGAGGAATATTTATCTAAAATGTGACGTCAAGTACCGTGAAGCAAATTATTCACCTTAGTACCTACTAATGCTCATTATAAAACTGCAAATTGTGTTTAAAAATTATAAATATATGAAGAATATGTCACTCCAAAAGTTTATACATAATAATCGCCTACGGAGAGAACCAGTAATTATTACCATACTATATACCATAGTAACCATATTGGGGCAAGCTCGGAGATGGTCGGAGTTTTCCGTTTCTGCGTTGGACAAAAGACGACCGAAATTCGTTGAGTGCGAGACCTGTGTTGACTTGGTGATGAGAGAAGGTTAGGTTAGGTGTATTTTTTGCGGAGATATCTCTGGGACCATCATGAATGGAGAAGGCGAAAATTCTGCTGTTGGACAAGATATGAAGGCTGTAAGTAAATAATTATTACCTAAGTAATAACTTTAATTTGTTCCCCCCCGTAATATAATATGGAATACAAGGCGTCAATGATGGTGGCATTATAAAATTTGTGTAGAGTGTCATGAATTGTAAAGTTTGCTGATCATCAATCTCTTTCATTGTAGCTGCTGTGTTAAAAAAATGGTAAATGTACGCTTCCGTCACACACCTTTCAAACACTTATTCCCGAAAATTGGTGATATTAAGGTTAATGACTGTGACATAGTTTAGTTATTGAAGAATCACAGTACAAAACAAAAGTTACAGCAAAGTTGTTAAGCCACAGGTTTTTGAGATATTCGCGTTAGAAAATGACCAATTTTCGTCATTTTTCCGACTTTTTCGACGCCATTTTCTCAGTTTCGCGAAAGCTCAGACAGAGGGATATTTGTAACTTCACCTCTACAATATACTCAATATACGTCTCTTCATGCCTACACCTCATATTTCCACCCTTCTAATCACCAACCGTCTCGGGGGGGGAGAATTTTTTTCTATAGTGCGTTCCACATTCAGTTGACAGTACAGGCCCTATGGAGAACAGTGTTGCCAAACCTACGCTCCATCATCCGGCATCCTGATGATGTAGGCCACCACTCATCACACCGCGCCAAAATCTCAACTTTAAAAAGAAAAAAATGGATGCCCTCGATTCACGTCGTTCCGATATAAGTTTGATTGATGGCTACGCGTCGTAAATGGCGATTATTAAATTCGAAAATTCAATACCACAGCGCGCAATCATTTGTATATGTTTATAGTTTAAACATACATTAATACCCTCATAAAAGACGATTTAAATATATTTTTCTGAGTAATGGAGTAGGAATGAACGTAGGAATCAACCACTGGTAAATAATTGAATTTAAGTGGTCACGAATAACTTGTTCTGTTTTCCGTCCATTGGATTTTCGTCGCACATCGTCAGCACGCATCTCCGAGTACTTTTCTCCAAGTACTTTTGTCTTGAATTCACTAAACGCTTGTCTAAGGGCTGTTTTTGCGGCTGCTTTATAAGTTTTATAACGTTCGATAGTATATTTTAGATCGCTATTAGCTACATTTTTCTTCATTTTTCTTAATTTCGCGTGGCTAACTCGTTGGCGTTTTAAACATTTTCTAACCTCCGCGTTGTATCACCTTGGTTCCCTAATCTCACTCTTATACTTATGAGGTGTATATCTGTTGACAAGTGACCGCGTAATTTCGAGGAACTCTTTCCATGTATTGTCTGCATCACCATTTTTGCTGATGTTCAAGAATTTTCCAAAAGAAGTCTTTAAGTCACGCCTAAATCCGTTAAAATCTGCTTTACTAAAAAGGTAAATCTTTCTTTTTAATTTAATATTTTTTTCAGTATCGAGGGAGACAATTTTACGTGTATTGCCTTGTGGTCGCTTATTCCATCGACACTTTCAACTTTAGTAACTTTTTCAGGGATGTTTGTGGCAAGTAAATCGAGAATATTCTCCTCTCTATTAGGCAAATTTACTATTTGATGTAGTGCATATGATGCGAACAGGTTAAGCAATGACTCGCAGATTTCTTTGTCCCTACCTCCAGACTTATGACTGCATGTTTTTCAATCTATCGATGGTGTATTGAAATCTCCACCTACTATAATCTGTCTTTCGTTACTATGGGAATTAATGGCCCTGATCTGTTTCTCGAGTTCTAATACTGATTGTGAGTGTACATCGGAATGGGTGGTCTATAGTAGGCACAAACGTATATTACTTTCGAATTAGCACATTGAATCGAACACCATACACTTTCTATTATATTATCGGGAATCACTTCTATTTTGCTGACTATTATGTTCTTAACTGCGATTAATACTCCCCCTCCCGGTCGACCCTCTCGATCTCTCCTGTATACCCTAAAATTTACTGGAAAAATTTCACTATCAGCAATATCGCTTGTTAACCAACTTTCCGTTCCTATAATTATGTCAGAATTAGTACTCTCTATAAGGTGATGGAATTAAGGTATCTTGCTTCTTAAACTACGACAATTAACTACAACTACTGAAAATTCCTCTATTTTAATGTTTGCTTATTGTATTTGTGGGGTTTGTGTTTTCTAAATTATTGGGAAAGTTACCGTTTGGAGATTCATGGGTTTTGTTTGGATTTATATGATTTTCCATATTCTGTGCTTTATTCCGTCCCGATAAACCTATACTGTGTTGTCTGACCACCTCGTTATTATTTGCTATCCTAGTGAATGGTAAGTTACTTAATGGCCCACTATTTGACCTACTCACTACCCAACTCTCTGTCCTAAAAAAGGCCTACGAGTATGCTCCAATATCCTGCTTGCTACCTCCTGCGATGCCTCATACGTATAGTGGACACCTGAACGATATAGTGGCACCCGACACGAATTCAGCACCGGCCTGAGATCTAAGAACTCCGCTCCCTCGCTCCCACAGACGGCGGAGGAGGAGGAGTGGAAATTATGGGGAAGAAGCGATCCGAATTTTTTTTTTCAGTCGGAGGCTGAATCCCTCTTCTTTCAAACTCCCACGTCCTCCGAGTGATCTATTAATTTGTTTGAATTAAATTAGTTCAAATTTTTATCACAAAAGGTAATTCTTGCTCAACTGAAAGTTGACTTGAGCGCTTTAAAATGAAGAATGCCATTGTTTCCTGTAACCCTCAGTTCCCCTGGAGCGACCCAGCGCACGGTGAGCAGAGGGGCACGAGAGTTTCTTCTGAATCTCCTGACCGAATGAATTTCGCTGTCGCTTTTCGCTGTTAGCGTAGATCGGTGAACAGATGCTCATCTTTTACTAATTAAATCATAGATTATAATTTTCCTTCCTCGACCATCCGTCGGTTCCCATCATCTAGGAAAAACTCATGCAAAATTTTTGCTAAGTTTATTTGTGCCGAGAGAGTCAGTTATCATTAATATTTTTGTTTCTTTTCCTGCGCGCCTCCATGTGCAGGCATATTCACCTGGAGTAGCTCATCAGTCTATTATTAGCCTCCTCCTCTACGGACTATTCATCTTGGTTCTTATGCTTCCGGGGAAAGTCTTATTATTTGCCTATCATCTGCCTAACAGGTCATAAATTCGACGGGCAAAGGTAAAATTGCTTAATGGAGCTCTTAACCTACTAGCCATTATCTTTAAGAGCGCATGGACATACAACTTATTAGACTGGTGCTTAAACAAGCTTTAATCCACCTGGCTTGAGGCAGCGATAGTGCAGATTTTAAAGAGAGAGCTTTTCAAATGTAAGGTTTTCTATCTAATCCCAAATGTATCTGCTGTTGATATCCCAGACGGAGTGTGGTTTATATGAATTAGGTTTTCTTCATTATTTATAAAAACATGGTGTTTTACCTCAAAAATACACATGTTAGCATCTAATTAACTTCTCGTACTTATCGGAAATTTTATGTCAAGCTCAAAACTTATTAATTGTGGTAGAAGCGAATACTGGAGCCTAATATTCAATTTTCTGAATCTCTAATATCCTGGAGTCCCTTTCAAAACTGAGCCAACCAAATGATAATCATATCAATCCCATATTGTAAATCAGGCAATTTATTTCGCTTCAGAGAACAAACAAAGGTTAGCAAAATAACCTTTTGAGCGAATGTACATTAAGTGCGAAGGGAAATTATCAATTTAGCTTGATTGAACTCTGATTTTCCAGCTTGAATTTCTGGTGTAACAGCCCAGCCACTTTTATAGTTACTATCATGGAATCAAACTCGGCCGAGTTATTTCCATCAGATATCTTGGCACTGCTCACCATGATGGTTATTCCATTACAGGGCGGCATCCACCTGGTCAACCTGCTCAACGTTTACGGCCCGGGGATCGCCATCCTGTTCGTGGTCTTCGTGGAAGCGGCCGGCGTTTGTTGGGTGTACGGAGTGGAGCGCTTCTCCAACGACGTGCAGGCGATGCTGGGATACAGACCTGGGATTTTTTGGAGGGTGTGCTGGCTGGTCATCAGCCCCTCTTTTATCCTTGTAAGTGAATGGGCTCAACTGTACAGGGATTGGTGGAAATACCACGCCAGAGAAGGCGCCTTTCAGGCCGATTTGGTTTTTATCGCCAGTGTTACATATACGCAGATTAAAAAACTCCATTTTACTTCACTCACCGCTAAAAAGATGGGACAACGAGGAAAAATTTTGCTTTTTATGTTGAAAGCTATCGTGTTGGTAGAGAAAAATCCGAAAACTTTGATAAGAAATGCGTCATTTTTAACGGAGCAGAACTTGAGATGGAGTAACGATACGAAAACCTAGTACCATTTGCGTAATGCCATTATCTTTGGCCTATTTATTCAGTAATTTATCGGAAATTTAGGTGTCATATAGTTTTTGTTTGAACCATAACCGAAGAAGACTTTGTACCTCCTCCACGGCATTTGAATATTCAGCGTCGTTTCCCGTATGGCTAGGGCCTCCCCGCCACATTCTCCATATCTCAATAGCAAATTCCTTTTCTATTTTGATGGATTTTAATTTATCTTTTCAACAATTTGCTAATAAGCTGCGGGTTAAAAACCAAGTCTCTCAGAAATTGGTAACTGCCTCCCGAACAATATTACAAACTATTGGTTCATGCAAAATAAGATACCTGCCTGCAAACAAATATCCCAGCAATCGTTACCTGAAATTCCCTCTTGTGAATAGTAGATAGCTTTTTTTTTGCGGAACAGTTTACATCCGTTTTTTGCCCTAATTAGCTCATAAGTTCCCATTTGCCGTTCATATAACCAGTTTTTTTTCTTCTTACCGTCTGAAAATGTTGTTGCCTATAATGCAGCACTTCTTCTATTTATACTAATTATTACGCAATGCATTCTTAATCTTATATCTTAAAAGAAAATAAAACATAATATATCATTAGTAAATTTATTCACATCTCTCTATTTAAATTTTTGAAATATTTATTTAGGAGAAGTGGGTGAAAACCATCGGAACACTCCCCTAATGTCTTTATACTCGATGGCAGTTTCATCTCCTTAGTCCCTTCAGGAACTTTTGATACTCAAATTAACAATGGCTTCCGGTCACTAAAGCCATTCTTGGCTATGAATAAACCGTGTGGAACATCATGAAGATGCTATTTTTCCTAAATTAAATTCTGAAAATTTAGTGTGCGGTCGTACCTATAAACTTAATTCCATCTCTTGTAATTGTAAAACATTATTGTTGAACAATCTGCCGGTAAGGGTAGGTTTAAGTGAAAGTCAGTATCAATCCACGGGAATTTTATTTTTACAAATGCACACCCATATTATCCTAAAATGTTCTTTTCTCATCCCAGCACGCTTCCTGCCCTTCTTCAACCCGACCTTTGGGGAGCTATTACAAACCGCTCACCGCATGAGGTAACACACGGCGGGCGGAATTAAGCCGCCCGGAATTGCTCTCACTGCCTGTTGCGATTACGAGCGGGTCTCGGGCGGTGACATACCACGCCAAAGTGGTCCACCGCATACGGAGGACTCTAGCCCTTATAACTCCACCTATCTTTATGTTCAACACGGCGGGAGTTTGTCAACTCTCATGTGATTTGGCTGACGATCATAGAACACCACATCCGACCTCAGGGAAATGGTAACGTTCCTATTACATTATACGGTGAATTCCAGTTTACTGGGACACATAGTTGCCGGTGCATTTTTCCCCAACTAAGCGGCTGCCCCGTCGGTGCGAAATGTACCGTAAATGTCTATGTATACATGGCAAAATGAAAGACAGAAGACTAAATTAGGTTTTGGGCATATAAGTGTTCAATTTAACTATTATTCGGAAGGTAAATTGAAGAGAATAGTTATGTTATAAAAATATTTTGGGAATACAGTTAGTGTCGTTGAATTAAATTTCTTTCAGCCTCAGGCGACGCTGAATGGGCTCTTTTTACAACTTACAATGGAACAGTAGTGCTCGGAATATAACAAAAGAATATGTAAACTCTAAATATCTCATTTTCATGTAAACATTCTCGTTATTACTGTTTTACTCATTGTTCTTTGGAGGAATTTGTTCAATATGTATCCTTCTGCGTTCTGTTTACTCTTGTCGCGCGAACAAGGTTGGCACAGACATTTGATGTTTCTAACAAACTTCTTCCATTGTCTAGTTGTATAATGTAGCGTCGTAATCCATCAATAAACTCCCTGGCACCATGGGAAGTCACTCGGATACGCTCAGGACGTCCTCCCCCCCAATTCACCTCCATCACTTTCTTCAGCTTCAACCTCAACTGTTTTTGTCAGTACCCGACGTATCACAGATGAGTAATACAATCTATTGATTTATTGTTCAAGATTAAGGTGGGTAGTTTGTTCGATTTTCACTGAAGTGTCCTTACAGCGTCAGTATGATGTTTTCTCGATGGGCTTTTTTGAATTTCAATTTGTTTCTGCACCATCGATATAATCCACCATTGATTGGGTTGAAATCATCATGACCCAGCTTTAAAGCCAGACTACTCCGACTTCTTTTCAACATTTGGCCAATGATGCTAACTTTTCACTTACATTGGAAAACTATTGAGTTAAGGTATCCTCGACATCAGAGGATAGTTACTTTTATATTTGTGCTTTTTTATAGCTCCTTGTTTTCCATATCGACTCTCTCAGTTTATCCTGACGATGCAACAATGTGCCGTCGTGGATTTTGGCACCCCGGTTGTCACCGCCAACGGCGATGAATGATTTGGGGTGGATGATCTAAAACTTGGTCCATTGTGGCAATTTTCCCTGAAAGCGAACGATCCTTACGTGCCATGTTACTCAGGAGAAGAACTTTTTTGGTACCATCAACTCCAAAAAATACTTTTACCATATATAACATTGCTTTTCTCAACCACTCTCCCATGCTTGACATCCGCCGGAAAATCATGAAATTCCGCCCCCACCTTCACGAAGAGCCTCACCACTGGTGTCCCTCCTCCCCTCATATTATGCTTTAAGCTAAGCCATAACTGATCCCTTTGCCCTTCCTTCCTCGAAGCATTTATCTTTTGACCCATCGCCTGGAGCCCAACGTCCGCCCCCAGAGTCAACTCCACGAAAAGAAACGCTGTCCGCTGGATGATGCTCCTGATACCGGTGTCGCCTACTGGCTGGTATGAGCTTAGAAGAGGGAAACAGGGGTCCACTTGGAAGATTAGAACATATGTGGAATGTACAAAATCGGCTTCCTGGTGCGGTAATATTGCATTTCCTCCAGACTTTAGAGTCAATACCGCCGACGCATTGCCCATTCCTACGTTTTTTCTGTACCAATTAGGCAGAGAATACTAAGGGATACTCTTCGACTGAGTTCTGTCATTCTTCGATAGGTATTAATTACAAATAACCGGAACTTACTGTATTTATAATTATATTGCCGAGTAACACGTACCTAATGTAAAAGTTGCATCATTGGACGTCAATTTCATGTCGTAAATACGCACATCGAAATGACGAGAAATCTTGTGCGGTGGATGGATATCATTAGAAATAAGTATCTGTCACAGAGTCATATCAAATTAAATGTAAGATGTTAATAGCTTATTATTATTTGCGATCGATAGTAATATTATCTCTCTCTCTTCCCTTCCTCAGTAATGGACAACGGTATGCTGAGTCCACGTCGTCTCTTGGAACTGCCTATTGATTTTTGCCTGTGTTGGCACATATGTGACGAACTACTTGGATATTCGCAACTTTTATGCTAAAAAGTTGGGAAATGTACTGCTTTAACCCTTTGAGTACGGCATGACGTGTTCTCACGTCATGGTTGTCTTTGCGCTGGTGCTGAAGACGTCATATCACGTCATGGGTACTGTGAGTATTCCAGCTTTCATCATGGGGCCTATTGAAAGTTTATTAGTGAAAGCTGGAACACTCACGGTACCATTGACGTGATATAACGTCATCAGTAACAGCCTAAAGAAAACCATGACGTGATATCACGTCATTCCGCACTCAAAGGGTTAAACTAATGTCCTTCACTGAGGACTTGTGTGTTAATTGATCTTTAGCAATCACTCAGCATGCCAAGTGTTTGGTATACTTATTGATGAGTTCATAAATTTAAAAATATATATCTCAGAACAAATGGGCTGCTTGAACGTTTTGTTTAAGCTGTTTGGTGCTCGTCAGTCTTTTAGGATGAAGTCATTTTTATTTTTAACTCTCCAACCGATTTCTGTAGAGTGTACCAGTAATCCTATGGCTAGCAGCTGTTATGCATAACATGCTCTTCTTCTCTGGTTACAATCCTAGGATTGGTCTTCAACAGTCTTCCACTTCATCCGATCTTGGACCAACCTTTTAACTTCACTGTGCGATTGGCAACCTATTTCCTTCATCAACTGTCCCATATAGTCCAGTCTAGGTCTGCTCCTCTGGTTTTTCCCTCTGCTGTACCTTCTAGTATGGTCTTAACCAAGCTTTCGTGTCGGAGAACATGGCCAATCCAGGTGTTCCTTCTCTTATTTCGAATTTTGAGTAGACACCATCTTTCCCCTATCCTCTTAAACACCTTGTTCGTGATTCATGCCACCCAGGGTGTTTTCAGCAGTTTCCATTTAGCACCACCACACTTCAAATGCCTCAATTCTTTCCTTCTCTCTCTCTTTCCAATTGTCCAGGTCTCACCACCATAGAGAGCAGAACGCTCCATGCAAAAGTCCTCAATAGCAATTTCCTAACCATTGAATTAATGTTGCTGGCGGTGAAGAGTTTTTTTTCTTGTTGAAGGCTAACTTGGCCTGGTTAACGCGGCTTACTATTTCTTTCTCGCTCCGCCAATCTGATGTTATTTTGCTTCCCAAATGAACAAACTCGTCCACCATCTCTGGTGCTTCTCCTAGGAACCAGCTCTACCCTCGTCCCGTGTCTGCTTACCACCTTAGTCTTGTTCTTCTTTATTTTCATGTTATACCGGGTGTCAAAAATCTCTTCCATTTATCCCAGTGTCTCCTTCAGCTCTTCCTCGCTCTCCGCCAGTAGTGCGATATCGTCGGCGAACCTTACCATGTCAATCTGCTCCCCTTGTACTTTCACAGCTGCTCTGGTGCTCAATCTTTCTCTCATCTCATCTTTTCCATTCTGTATGTATGCATTCAAAAGGATAGGTAATAAAGACCACCCTTGTCGCACTCCTTGTCGTAATCTTATCTCCCTGCTCAGAGGTACTTATATGATATTTGAACTCACTTCTATTGTAATTTGTATCAGCCATTTAATGTTGTTGTTGTACGCTTAAATGTGTTGCCAAGGGCATTCAATTCTCAGGCATTCTATTCAGGTGAGATGTGCTAAAAATGATTTCTGCTCCTTTGCTGGGTACTAGTTTGTTTTCTCTACGATCTTTAAATTATTTTGTTTGGCAGTGGATATTGTCTGTACTCGTTATTTTGAATTTGAGACAGTATCTAATAAAGCAAATTTAAATTTTATCAAGAATCATCAAATCTAAAATGACTGAAGTGCTTTTTAAATTGTATTATAGCGGAAATGTTTGACCAATACTCATCCTTTCAAAAGTAGTAAAATAAATATAATTAACTCTGCTTTCCTAGTGAATCATATCCCTTACTATTTCTCTTCAGGGCTAAAAGCTTTCTCTTAGGGATTAGGACTGACTTGGCTAGTCCAGATGAACAGTAAATTTCGTGCCAAATATCTCGTTTCTGCAATGAATATTTTAATACCTCGGGCTGTGAAATTATGAGTGACCGTCATTCATTCTTAGTTTATCTCTTTAATGGCAAGGAACACTAGCGCTGTTGCCTCATTGATTTAATTTATAATGTATTTCACAAGCAGAGAATACGAGAACCAACTGTCTCGATATTACTTATATGAAACTGGAATAGCCTGCTTTTACATAACATGGATTCTTCAAAAATATTAAGTATCAATGGGGGGTATCCAAATATGACCATCAGGCAATGATAACCACTTATATAGGATAAATTTATTCTTGTCTCAAATATTCTCATCCTTCCCCAAAGTCCTAAATTTTTACGATATAAAGTGTATTTAACAGTAGCCTGATCATTGGTAATTTCTCTTTCCTATATTTGCCATTTCTACTCGTTAAAATGTTTGACGACACTTTAATTCAATATCGGACAAATTTATGCATTACACAATGAGGCTATAAATACATTTCAGAGTTCATTTTTTCTTTCACTTTCGTAGTGTGACTTTTGAGTAAAAAAATGCGTCACGATGGTCATCAAAATTCCCATAGCTATGCCAAATAACGTAATTGCAATAGACAAAATAGCAATTCCATTCGTGCATACTATACACTGCTGCAATAGAAAACTGGTGGAAGAATTTATTCGCCGTGCTTCGATCTCAATGGTTATTATCAATCATCGAAGAGGAAGTACCATAACTGATGGAAATCGATTGTCAATGGTCATCGTTGAGTAACGATGATCGATGATTAATCAGGGTAAAATTTCTCGTTTGGTGCGGCTATTAAGTAAAAATTGAAGTCGATCAAACTTAACTGAGAAGAACGAGGCCTATTTATTAATGAGAGCGAAACAAAATGCACGTTGTATCAACAGTGAGCTGAACTTGCACCCCGTTCCAAATTCAAGGTGGTGTGAGGTACCTTCAAATCAGATTTCACCTTCATAAAGAGTTACGTGCTTGAATAAAATGTTTTTCCATATTCATATTGATATTTTCATCCCTCTTGTGCGTTGAAAACTCCTGGAGAGTAGGTTGAAATCTACAATAGCTTTTGATCTGGATTCTGGAATAGAACATAGTCATCAGTAACATAGATATACCTGTGTTTTACTTACTTCGAAAGTTAACTCTCTCGGACTCAATTTTTACTAACTCGGCGTAAGGGTTTATCTAGTATTTTGGATTTAGAGTTTAGCATAGAGAAATGTAGAGAAAAAGTTGATAGAGAAACGTAGCAAATTTTCCTCTGAACCCAAACAAAATTAACGGATAATATCAAAACTTACTTTTTTGTTTTCCGAATTTTTTAAAACTATTATATATAAATACAAATAAAATTGACAAAATGAAGCTAGCCGTTTATTTTAGTCGAGGAAAGGACTGAAATCCTGCTATCTACACGCGCTAAGTACGGGTGGGCGGGCGGGCAACGCAAAGCTGATGTTTCTCATCGACTTTTCGAAGCCGAAGGAATTCATCCCCGTCGACCGTCGATAGCATTCATTGTCATAGACGCGGTTCGCCACATCGAGATAACCAAAATCATCGTTAATGATATCGATTAATCGACCCATCGCGCAGGCCTATATTCTTCCAGTTCGTGCCCTCCTACTTTTGCGACCATACGTGCTTTCATTTTAGAGATTTTCATTAATTTTGATTTCGGATGATTTGTCTTCGTTTCATATTTCCCGCCCAGGCATTCGCTAACCAACCCGCTATTCCGCTAACCAACTCAGCTACCCCAGGTTGACTCTCATCTCATCCAATAAAGCGTACTCATTAACTATCACTCCTTTAGTCCCCCGCTATCCCTCCATTAAAATTCGCTATAGTCCCAAAGTATATATTTTCCCTTCCCCCATTTCATGTTTAATTTTCTCTGGCTTACGAGACCTATCATTTTCCTAACCATCTAAATCCCTCTCTTTATCGGTTTTTTTCCTCCTCTTCGATTCCTTATTCTCTCCTAGAATCCTCGTTGAATCCTTTTAATACATTGTTGCGCAAGGATTTGTTGTGAAGTTGGCCAGAGGCCTTGCCTCCTAAGCTGCTGGGCACGAAATCCGCCCCAGTAGGCGATACCCCTTAGTTCCCAGGATTCATTTCTCTTCGAAAGACTAGTCCATCTCTAGGGGTCATTGGAACGAGCAAGCCCTTCCACCACGTCAAGGATGTAGTTGCAGGAAAGGATAACTTTTTCATTAAGTCTTTACTCAAGTAAATCTTGAAGCATTAAGAAGTTTACCGTCTTGAAAAATTCTATTTTTCTGTTCTCTATAGTGACAAGCGTAACTTTTCAGGGGGGATGCATTTCCAATTCCATAAAAATACTGAAACATCCATTTTTCCACCCAACATACCAAACATAATCCGTTTTTATGTCCTCTTCCGCGGTTTTCCTTTCCCACTTTTCATATTCTCTCGATATAACTCCAATACACATTTTTTGCCGCCGTCTACCGAACCACCGCAGAATTCTTCCGCTGTCTCCTTTTTTGTCGAAAATTCGTATCACCCCTCCTCAACAATCCCCTCTTTCCCCCCCCCCCTCACCCCCTCCCCCACACACACACACTCCACCTACATTTGATGGTGGCCACGCCATGCCGTTTCTCGGACGATACCCTCATTCGGAATTCAATTCGGATTGGCCGTCCACGCTTTCCGTCAAATGTATCGTCCCACGCGTCCCATGGTCCCATGTATTCAACCTTGTATGCCACTGATCAAATTTTGGATTGGATTGGATTTTTTGGGGAGGTGACCGACGGCTAAGGTCATTTGCGCCATAGGGGAACAAGGGTAAGGGGGGAAGGGTGGATAGAAACCCGGCTTCAGCATTAGCCTGCTCTAAACGAAAGGCGCCAAGGGGACCACGGTTTAACGTCTCATCCGACAGACGGAGTACTGTACTTGAAGTTCCCTCCACAAGACACTCAAGTAGGGATCGGGTTCCCTCTGAAAAACATCCTTCTCTGCAGGGATTTGAACCCTGGCCATCCGTATGGTTAGCCAGTACTCTAGATCAAGTTTTACCCTGGTAAAATGTTTCTCGGGTGTTCCACCGGGTAAGCAGGTCCATAGGTCCCGACGTTTCGGAGAACGACTTGCTCTCCATCTTCAAGGGTTCTGAATGTTCAACCTGGTTCCTCAATCCTGGTTCCTGTCAAAGCTGGTTCAGAACCCCTGAAGATGGAGAGCAAGTCGTTCTCCAAAACGTCGGGACCTATGGACCCGCTTAACCCAGTGGAACACCCGAGAAACATTCTCACCAGCAGATACACCGGGAAAACCTAAGGTCTTGCAAGTTTTACTTCTCTCTCATTTTGCTGGTCATCATGTTAGAACTGACCCAAGAACTCATATTGGATGATTTTCAGCACATTATATCTTATTTTAACCAGCTCTCAGTCAATTGCATGATCTTACATTCTAAAAAAAGTGAAAATTTGTTGTGATTGAAGTAATTGTCATTTATTATTACTAATCCATTGTAATATTGATGAAGTAGATTTTCATTGAAAATTGACAGTTAAGCGTGGAGCAAACTTCTCGCCGGTGTGTGGCGACACTGAGTCACGGTCGAAAGGAATGCCGGCAAAGTAGAAGTACTATCTCCACCCATCTGCATCCGCGCTGCACAACCACGTTCCGCACCTGCGTCCCGCACCCACGTCCTTCATCCAAGTTCTGCCCTCTCAAACTGCATTTGCGCCCACTATCAAACGTTTCACGACCGAGTCCAGCACCCGATTCAGATACCCTCGCCTTTTGTCCGCACCCAGCTCCCGTTCCTCTCGACTGCACCTCATGATCCCGCTCACAAGTACCTTACAGACATCCGATACGCTCGTCTCGCACCCCTGTTCCTGCTCCCACGTTAATCATCCGTGTCCCACACCCTCAGCCGCACCCAAGTCCTTACGGCCCCTTATTTTCGATGCCCATTGACTACGAAACGCTCGTCAAAATAAGCTTTGTGTTTTGTCACTTGGTAGGAATCTATTGTCAACCAAATTTATTGCACGTGTTATTATTACAAGCACCAAAGGAAACACTGCAACATAGAGCGTGGAATTTGACAGATGATGATGTCATCATTCGGTCACAATGACCGGAAGGATACGGGAATGCATGATCAAGTCATGACATAAGCTTCGACCTGATGATAATGATCATTGGTGGACGGAACCAGGGTCATTCATTGCAAATTTCCAATGGTCTCTGTTACATTTATATCCACAGTAACCCTGCAAGCCACCTCAAGGGTGTGTGGCAGGGTATGGGTTATCACCAATATGCACTATTATGTGCCTGTAACTTTCACCAACTGGCAATGCACAATAAGTAGGAATGTTAACAATGCCGCAGTAACTATAGAATTAATTTGTAATGCTCCTACACCACCTACTCCAAGCCACCTCTTACGAGGATTCGCAATTCGCACTTTTTGTGACACCGCGGCTTTTTTTGCGGCGGCACAAAACTTTAGTTTCTCTTTTGCTTCGTATTCCTCAATTAAATTAACCTCATGCCTACACATGGAACAATTTTAGTTAAATATTCCGTTTTTTACAGTTTCATATACTGAAATTTCATCCACGACATTTTCTTCTACAATAGCCTCGTGGATTTGAAGAATTTTGAATTTTAATTTCATGCGCATCTTATACGTTATCATTACAAATATTTTATTTAAAGTATTTCTTCATATTTCCTCAATTCCAATTTCCTCAAGTCATCCTCAATTCATATTTATTAAATTTCTGTAATATTTGTCCTAACTCAAATCCTACCGTGGATGCACTGTTTAAAATCAAGAGAGGACACTTTGGATGAGAAAATATAGAAGGTTTGAAAAAGACCTCTTGTTTTCATGGAACGCTGGGAATACCTAGGCTGCTTCAGTTGTCAAGCGGACAGCAGTTGGGAATGAGCGTAGCCTAGAAGTGGCCCTCGTTTCGGATGTGGTGTAAGCCTCTTGTTCCCTTGGGAACCTGCGTTTTATTTATTTTGTCTCGGGCACGCCTTTTATCGCTCCACACTATGATGTCTGTCTCTCTCTCTCTCTCTCTCTGATCGTGTCCCTCTTTCCAGGCCATCTTCATCTTTTCGCTGATCAGCGACGCGGAATTGGATGAGGAGGATTACAAGTATCCGGCGTGGAGCATATCCGTGGGTTGGGTTCTTACCGCCTCATCCATCATTTGGATCCCCATCTACATTATCTACAAGATCGCCATTACACCGGGGACGTTCCTTGAGGTGAGCGTGAAATCTGTAGGTCGTACAATAACGACTCTGTGTAGGTTTGACTTCATGTTACTCAACTAATGTTATATCATGATTATTAAAAATTACCTTAAGTTTTGAGGAATATTTTTAATCAACACCAGTTGGGGAGGCAAGTCAAACTCTGCACTTTTAAAGTTACTTCATTCATAAGGTTTACAAAAAACATTCTTCATAAACTAAATAAATGAATAATTGTACTTAAAATGATAGAGAAAATTGCCGAAAAACGTGACTCTAAAAACCTGGAGCTGACAGTGGACAGGCTGTGGTATTTCTTTGTACACTTCCATTGCTTATCGCTGTACTTTGATGCTCTCCGTAGATTAAGTGTGGACTAATAAGTGCTTGAGGTCATCAGTGTCATTAAAAAGCGTCTTTATGTCGACACAGCGCCTGGCCAAGGTGATCAAGCCGGAAGAAGTGCCGGAGGAAGTGGCCTTCCGGACCATATCCACGTACGGGACGCACGTCTGACTTGGTGGCCGCAAGGGGCCGGCATCCAAGAGCCGCCACCACTCCAGGCCCCCCCTGAGGGCCGGCGGCGGAAGCGCCTGGGTCGTGGTCGCCACCATCCCCGACTGCGTCCGCCAGAGGAGTGCCTACGGGGAGTGGCTCGTCTGATTGGTCGCCCTGTGGGGACGTTTGCCTCCGACACCCACCCACCCATGCCACCACCTATCATTACAACCACCCACCTCCTCTCCTTCACGCACCATATTCCGTCAAATAAGAAGACAATCCAGACACATCTCCCTCATGTTCCTCATCTGAATGGAGATTCATAACCCTAGCTGCCATTTATAAAAATTCACAGACCTGATTTCATTACGCTTATTCAACTTTCACCCATCTTGAGGCCCTGTCATCGCAACATGTCTTCTGTCGTGGGGTTTTCATTAGATCTTGTTTCTCTGAAGTAGTTTCGAAAGCATTAAAAAAATTTACTTGCCAGCTTTTCGTGCCAAAAAGTGGGAGTTCAAACTTCTTTGCTGATTGTGCTTTGGTCGTTCAATATTACTATGTGCACCAGATTGCTGGACTTCTTTCCTTTCCTCTGTTGTTAAATCATTCTATTGACGACTGTGGGTGTGTCATCGACAACTAAAAAGCGGAACTCTGGATAATTTGTATAGTTGTACACCCTTATAATTCCTAATGTAATGTTATTTCTGTTTGTCTACCAGTAGTTGCCGAGGATAGAGAATACTTCTGTCAAGAAATGTGAGAATGGCAACACTTTTTTCGCATCACTTTCTACCTTTCATGCGGGTAACTTTGTAAAACAATCGGTATTACGTAGATACGGTCTCATTTCGATGCAATTACAGTGACCCCTAGGGAAACCTGTTTATGAAGATTCTCATGGGATTTTCCCACCTTGACGCCAGAAAAAACCCAATAGTTGCAAATAGAGCATTAGAACTTGCTTGGGCTGTTTCGTCTCAATCGTTTCAAGTTTGGTGGATTCCTTCCAAATGTGAGGACCCGGGCGAGGCACAATGGATGCCGAGTCAGCCCCCACAGTGATCTCCAGCGTGACAACAGTCGAGACCGTCGTCATTGCTTCCACTAGAGTGCGTTCGAAGATCGACGCAACTCCCCTTCCTTTCCTGGTCCCCTTCGAGAGCGAACACTTTACCACACAACGCAGCCATTTCATTTTCCAGCACCGATCTCGCTCCAAACTCCTCAAACTCTTCTCCTTCCCCTCTAAATTAAAAAACCCCAATTATCAAAGGCTCTTAGTGACTGATATCTCAATACTTCCTCCCACACGTCCTTGAGGGGACTCGTACACAAGTGTTTGTTGGCAGACCTGAATCTCCCGTGATTTGGTTTCTGCACGATACCGCAGCTGCGCGACTGATGGCTCCTCGAAACTTCCCGTCTCTTGCTTCTGCCCCGTCAATGCCGCACCCTCAAGGAAGCTTCTGCAAGATATTATTTCACCTATAAATCAGTTGATTTGGTTTCATTTTCAAGAAAATGATCTCGCTCTTCCTAAGATACAATAATATCAGCCCCCTATTGCACTAATTTCCGACAAACTTGCCAAGAAAACAGCATTATACAATGGTACTTCACCATACTCCTCGTCGAGGTGGCAATGCACCACCCTGCAACACTTTGAAACGGCGCTCCTGGCAGTGGAGATCCCCCAATCACAAAGAGCCCGAACAATCTCCCCTTATGGCTTCCCATCGTCTTAAACGCTTCACTCCTATTCCGCGAATCGGCCTAATAAGAAGTGCTGTACACTTGACCTCCTCTTTGGAGGAATTTTCATCCATTTTCGTAACTATTTTTCGTTCTAATAGTTGGAATTTCCATTTTGTTTAGTTTACTGAAGTTAACATTTTTCATCTTTGGATTTCCTATCTTTGTCTCTGTCTTTGGCCGTCTATATTTTTTGTCATACAAGAATATCTAGCGTAAGTATTGGATAAAAACCCAATTTAATACACATATTTTCTTTTTTCAATGTCTATCGATTGCCAATAGATTAGCCCATGTGTTGAAATGTATCGTTGATTTATTTCAATTTGAGTTTTATTTCACAATTTGACAGCATATCGTGTTTCGATGTGATGGATTCATTGTCTCGGTATTCTATATGCTGCGGAAGATTTCTCAATAATTTTAGAGTCATCTTTCGTATTGACAAGTCTTTTTGGTAATAAACCAGGGAGAACTTTGTGCATTGAGGAAGAAAAATCTTTAAAAGGATAACTTTAATTTTTCGCCATCGAAAGGAGTGAACTAGGTGTGATAGCACAGACTTTAAGCTTTAAGAGGACCTTCAGATGGAAATTTTATGTTCCCCTTCTCTTTCAATACCAACCTACAGGAAATCAGCATTTTCCTTTATCCAAAAACTTAAGTGTAGCATTGATTACTTTCATCCTGAGAGTCGTTGTTGTCTCGCCGATATCTTCATGCTCCTCAAGCCTACCTGGGTGCGAACATAACACTGCTACTCGCCTCTTCCTCTTCACACTCCTCACCCTCTCAACTTTGCCCGCTCCGGCCAATGGCTCCGGCCGGCCAACTATTCGCCTGACAACGGGGGATACAATCTCTTTGTAGTCAACGGCTCTGCGACGGTGTAACACTAATAAGAGCCGATATCGATGTACTTAAACGATGATTATCTAGCCGCAAGATCCTTTATGCATGTAAATTTGTCGTTCATAAATTATTTTGTATGTGTATGTATGTGAGTGTGCGTGAGTGTAAAAAATATGACAGTGCAAAGCACGAAACATTGACGTCGGTGGTGTCGAAGGTGAGGAATTTTGCTTATTGTTGGATGTCGGCAGAGGCGCACAAGTCGCCGCAAAAATGCACAAGAGTCTTCATTTCCTGATACCATTCCTGCCTTTAGTTGGTAAAGGAATGGTTAAAAAGAAAATTAATCAAAATCTAGTGCCAGGGCACTTAATAGTGCACCTATCAATTGAACTGTTAGCGTTTGAAAATGAAATAACACATAAGTGGCCAGCGACTATAAAAACATATTAACCCGATGAAGATAATTACTATTATTGTTAATCCAGCCATGTAGGATCATGTGTAGATAGGCAATAATTTCACAAGACCTTCCCAAGTTGTTCGGAGAGAAAATATGCCCACAATGAGACGCTGATACTCCAAAAAATTTCCAAAACGATAGCCTTTGGGGATGCGTCGCGTGTTAGACCTCTTAGTGCGAAATTATTGTTTCCAAGAAATAGAAAATAGAATTTTGATTGTTAGTCGCCAAAATTTCGTTGCTAGAAATTTGTCTCCTGTCGTCCCATTTGCAAAATTTTGGGTGCTTCAAATAATTTTATATATGTGCGCGTGTCAATGACCAAAATGTGTTGTAATTGAGTGGCGTTGGTTCGATCATGGGCGAATTATCTCTGACAGAGCATTAAAATAATGTTTACTCTTAAATGTCGTGGCTATGACGTGGTGCTCAGGAGAACTAGAAGAAGACTTGCATTCATACAATGTATTACACATGTGTACCTACTGAATAAAAGAAGTGTATCCTCGACTTGTTCTACTTCTGGGAGTGTGCCACGACAGTGTTCTTCCACAATTGTGCATCAGTATGTGCTGTTTATGTGTGCAAGAGTTTTTGCAAATACAAATGCCATATGCTACAAACGGGGGATTTTTTTATCAATTAAATTTTGAGATAGTTGTTACGAAAAGTTATGAGTGTACCTTTGTGTTTGTCAAATATTTATTCATATACATATCTACATATACATACATACATAAATATATATATATATATATATATATATATATACAAAGAAAAAGTGTAATTATACATTTAAGTGCTGAGTGCCTGCCATAGTCTATCAACAGCCAGATAGGCTATGGCATCCCTTGTTGTTGACAGTTGATGTCTCTGTGTTGTTGGTGGTCCAATGATTTATCAGTGTTAAGAGTATTTTACTGTTGAAAATCGGTGATTTTCGCTACAATTATCTATTTACTAACTATACAGCCTAAAGTATTCAGCGTTTATTTTTGGTGTATTTTGTGGAAAGGAATGTAAAAATTGATATTGTTATTGTAACTTAAAAACAAATATACAAGGTAGAACAAACTTATTGTACTCCATAATTTTTGGAGGGGCTTCGGAGGTGGTCGAAAGGCGCAACCATGTCATCCCTAAACCATTGCTGCGTGTCCCCTCGTTGAAGACGAAGTGGGAATAGGTCATCTGTATCCAGTACATCTACGTAGAGTACGCACGAGCCGCTGCTTGGGCGTGCGGAGGGAGTGTTAGGACACCTATTGAAGCGCCGGTTCGCGGGATAAGTCAAGGGTTGGTAAGGAAAACAACTTGTTCACACCGACGCTCAAGCAAGACTGCCTTTATTGCACTTCCTTTACAAAATGGCTTTCCCCGCAGAGGTCCTCCACCTCTCTCCTCCCCCTCCATTCAATTCTCTCCATTCAAACAGCGCCGGCCGACTTCGGTTCCCTCCGTTTCAGTCGGCTCCAGCCGCTACACTTTTATTAAAAGGAAGGGCACAGGATATGACTGGGGGAGACTGGAGACTTGATCAGATTTTAAATGGTACGCTGAAGAATAAAATGGTAATTCTAATGAAAAAGATGTCACCCAGGTATAACTAGGAGTCATATAGAAAAGTAAATAAGTAGAATCGAATATCAAGGCAACTGAGGAGTCTGTAGACAAAACTACGAATGCTGTAACGTTTTGGTGTGTTTGCCGCACTCGATACGTATTTGGGAAACAATTCAGTTTCCCCAGCTAGTTATCCTCGCCACCAAGACGCCGAACGGTGCAAATCAGATGCGAGGTATTGTTTCCTTGGATTTCAAACGCATTCTTCCCACTCTCACGCGGCGATGATCTCTGAGCTTTGCAGTTTTCTACATAAAGTCCGCACGTGAACAAGGCCTGCAGTATGAAACGAAGATGTGGTAGGGAACGACTATGTAAATCAGGGTAAGACTCGTACTGAATTATCAAATGGTTTGTAGCATATATATTATTTTTGAAAGGCAAAAAATAGTTGGATATTGGTGGCGATGTATAACATGATAAAATCACAGTAATGTGTGTAGTTGATTTATATCCGCGATTATATCCTCACATATTAAGTAATCCATCTTTAATCAAGAAACATTCAATAGTAATTTTATTCCATTCAGTCTTCTGTTACTCCAATCTACTCATATTTTCAAAAGTAGAGTCATGAGTTTTTTCCAGTTAATTTTTTCAGCGCCTTTTAGAAATCCAGAATACAAGCAAAATATCATCATTCTACTCCGGGATCCTACGCGTATGTGTTCTCATCTCAACCCTGAATTTTCTCTCAAAGCCCAAAATGGTTCTCACCCAAGTACTCGTGTACTTTGGTCTTCAACCATCTATTAATAATTCTAAGCACAATATTTTCCGCGGGTTCTACAATAGCTATTGCTCCATATAGTCCATATATCCCGACTCTTTCTTGTTTTTCAGGGATCAAAACATTTTTCGGGAAGTCCTCAGGCATTTCTAACTGCTACAAATAAGATCGAAAAATCTTCCTTTCCCATCATTTTCAGATTTTTCAGCAACTCTTCAACTCCCTTAGCTTACCAAGCCTTCCATTCTTGGCCTTTTTTATTCCGCTTCCTAGTCCCCTTGGTCCGAAGATATGTGTCTCTAATGTGATATCCTTCTCCGAGCGTAAGTGTATCGTTTATCTAAGGTCACAAGTCTGCTTTTTCTTTCACATAGTTCTTCCACGCATTCAGTCTACTCTCCCTTAATCTCTTCCCGTCTGACAACTATTTCCCGTTCCTTTGCCGACATTTTTGCTTTCGCGCGCCCGTTTTTCACATACGATAATCTTGATAATTTCCTGAGTCTTCAAGTATTTCCCAAGGGCGAACACACCTGTGGTGTTATATTGACCAAGTTTTACTAATTTCTGGGTTGAGTAAGCTACAAAAATTTTTGTTGGTAGCTACGTTCTCGAAAAAGAAGCAGGCATTCTATTCGCAACAAGTTGAAAAAAGTAGCCGCTAAACTACTTCTACTTACAAAAACAGCTATTTTAGCTTTGTACTCTTTTTATATTGAGAATAGCGGAAAGTTGTCTCAATTTCTACAGCCACTAACACGAGCAGTAATTGAGCTTCCAACTGTTTAAGTTTTTGCGTCTAAGTTTAATAGCAAAACTTGCCTAAATATCCTATATTCTCTTGCTAGACAACACTCTTCTATGTTTCTACTAACAAATTCTTAATGCATACTTTCTACTCTATGCAACAGATGCTTCATTAAATTTTGATAGCCAAAAAAACTGCTAATTTTATGTAGTAAAAACTTGCAAAAAAACTATTGATTTTGTTACCTACATACATATATTGTGAAAATAATAATATAAAATAACTTTGGCTTCTACGTCACAGGTTTTAATTTTTGGGAGGAATGAAGACGTGGAAAATATTTTACTAATTTTGCGCGTTGCATATGAAACAGGCTTTCAACCATTGCGGGCTTATCTCCAAACGGTGGTTCAATACGGGGATAGAAGCGTTCAAAGATCAGATCTTTAAATTTGACCCGGACAGTAATCATTTTGTTTCTCAGACCATACACTGGTCCAGGAATTTTATTCGCCGGCCTACGATGGCCGCCGATGCGAGATTCATTGCTCACCAATTACAAAATACATCAGAGGTTTAGGGAGATTTACTCTCACGCCAGTGACTTACGGCACGCCAGCTCCGCTTACACAAAGTGGCTCCTGGGATTGAAGCACGCTCGCCGACTTCGTGAGGGACAAACACTCACACCAAATTACTACAACAAAACTGCCTATTGTTCTCTCTTATGGTACGCGGGTCCTAGTTCATCTATTAAACTCGTAACACTTATACAATTATCATAAAGGCCTTTAACAAACCTAGCGGATCTCCTTTGCACGCGCTCTAATTCTTTTATCATACCTTCCTCGTACGGGTCCCATATACTAGCGGCATATTCTAAATGAGGCCTGACAAGTGTAAAATAGCTTCTTTCTCGTACTCTCTCATCGCATTTGCCTAGAACCCTTTTTACGAATCCTAATATACGGTTTGCTACACTAGTTATTTCCCTAATGTGTTTCCCCCATGACATGTCTTCAGTGATGGTGACGCCTAAGTATTTAGTAGATTCTACGTTAGATATTTTCTTTTCTGTGATGCAATAATTATTCCGGGGAAAGCCATACCTTTTCCAAAAGTTCATTATCGCGCATTTCTTCAAATTTAACTCTATCTGCCAACTATCACACCAATCATCAATCCCATCTAAATACTTAGCTAAAGACTGGATGTCCTCTTCATTTCTAATTTCCTTATACACTACTGCATCATCGGCAAAAAGGCGGAGCTTGCTATGTTTTACTACTGTATTCAAGTCATTTACGTAGAGAAGAAATAAAATTGGACCTATCACGCTTCCCTGGGTAACACCCAATGTAACTTTTACTTCCCCTGAGCTGACACCATCTAATACCACCCTTTGAACGCGTTCATGTAAGGAGTCTCCTATCCAGCCTACTATATCACTGTCTATCCCGTATGATGCTAACTTCGCGAGTAACTTACAGTGGGGAACCTTGTCAAACGCTTTTCTAACGTCAAGAAACGCCGCGTCTACCTGTACGTTACCTTCTCCGGAAACTAAAATATCATGAACAAAAAGACTTAATTGAGTTTCGCAAGACCGTCTCTTTCTGAACCCATGCTGGTTTGTTATCAACAAACCCTGCCTGTCGAGGTGTTCCATTATTTATGTAACTATTATATGCTCTATATATTTACATGATAGTGACGTCGATGATATTGGTCTATAATTACATGGCTGTTCTCTATCTCCGCTTTTATAAATTGGGATCACGTTTGCTATCTTTCCAGTCTCTTCAAATATTACTTTAAGATACGGAGCCATTTCGAGAGCTACTTCTTTATACACACGAGCTGGAATTTCATCAGGACCTGAGGACTTGTCCGGGCTAATGTTATTTAGTAAGGATTCGATTCCGCTACAAGATATATCGATCGGGGGCATTGGTTGCTGAAATCGGTCTGGTATTGTTTCGTGCAAACTACGCTTATATTCCACTTTCTCAGGCGAGATATTGTAGAACAGCATAATGAGTAAAAGCTCAAACGATTTCGTACTGTCTACTAGTTTTTTTTCACCTCTTGCTACACGTGTTTCAACTGAACAACAGTCATCCTCAGGCAATACTAATACAACATAAACAGATATGAGCTTATATAATACGTGAAACACCGTGTTTACGTCACACTGTGAAAGGATAGAAGGACAAGTGGGAGGAAATGGAAAAGGGGAGGGGGTTGGTGTGAGGAGAGAGGGTGGTTTGTTGGAGGAGGTAAAGTTATTTAACAATGGAGTCAAAAATAGGAGAATGACAAACAAATTCATTCTCGTTTAATAAGTTCATTTTCTTTCGTTTTCTTCTAACTATTTCCCACAGTTCCCACGGTGTCCTTTCTCCTGGGAACGGAGGATTTTCACATTAAATGTGGAGTGGTGAGATTCTTCCATTAGATGTTTGGCGAAATAAGACTTAGGGTCTCTGTTCACCAAACACCTTTTGTGTTCCGACACCCTGGTTAAAAAATGTCTCCCAGTTTGACCGACATAAACACTACCACATGTGTCACACTTAAATTCATAAACCCCCGATTTTAGCAGGGGGTCAAAAGGATCTTTGGCATTATTGAATATTGTTCCCAGAGTTCTTGGAGTGTAAAAACTCACTCTGTATTTGTCTTTAGGGAATGATTTAACTGCATCGTAAGACATTTTTCCCAAGTAAGGCAGCTTTACCCATTTAAGTTTTCAGTTCGTTTTTCAAGGAATTAACCGTTGACTTTTTAGGTCCCTGTACTTCCCTATCATATGACCAAAATGCTTTCGGTTTTCCCTCTAGTTGTTCTCCAAGTACTTTTCTCTTGAATTCACTAAACGCTTGTCTAAGGGCTGTTTTTGCGGCTGCTTTACAAGTTTTATAACGTTCGATAGTATATTTTAGATCGCTATTAGCTACATTTTTCTTCATTTTTCTTAATTTCGCGTGGCTAACTCGTTGGCGTTTTAAACATTTTCTAACCTCCGCGTTGTACCGCCTTGGTTCCCTAATCTCACTCTTATACTTATGAGGTGTATATCTGTTGACAAGTGACCGCGTAATTTCGAGGAACTCTTTCCATGTATTGTCTGCATCACCATTTTTGCTGATGTTCAAGAATTTTCCAAAAGAAGTCTTTAAGTCACGCCTAAATCCGTTAAAATCTGCTTTACTAAAAAGGTAAATCTTTCTTTTTAATTTAATATTTTTTTCAGTATCGAGGGACAATTTTACGTGTATTACCTTGTGGTCGTAAATTTATTCATTGGAAGACCAAAAAAAGACCGCCGCAACTTCTGTCAAATCTGCCTGACTATTGTTATTACCTGCTTGGATGTGTTCTTAGATACAAGAGTGATTTTTTGTCATTAATTTTGAACTTAGCGAGGTTTACAGCCATATTTGAAGGTGGTGTAAAGTATTATATATAGAGGTCTTGAAGACGCCGTCAGGTCCTCTTTAAAACTCCTTTTAAAACGTAGTTTGGATATGATTCCTTTTTCCACACTTACGATATATTTCTGATCCTTCTACGCAGGGATAGGTATCGCCAAAATCTCATTCGCTGGTCAAAATGTTGCACTTCAGTTAGTCTCTAGTTTTCCTCCATCTCGGTGAAATTAATCATCCTCATCAATTCTTGACGCGTCTTCAGAAAGAAGATCAAATTTGTTTCTTCTTAAATATTAAATTTCTAAGAGTTTTGAATTTCTAAGACGTCTTTAAAACTCTTAGAAATCCTGACTGTTTCCAAAGCTTGTGATAGTATGATTGTTGTCCCTGATGTTCGTGTTTTCTTTAGTAAAAAAATTATCAAGGTTTTCTCTTTCGGAATTTAAGCATTTATTTCCACGGGCAAAGTGATACATGTTACACTACGCGTACGCACGATCAAGCCCAGAGGAATATTTATCTAAAATGTGACGTCAAGTACCGTGAAGCAAATTATTCACCTTAGTACCTACTAATGCTCATTATAAAACTGCAAATTGTGTTTAAAAATTATAAATATATGAAGAATATGTCACTCCAAAAGTTTATACATAATAATCGCCTACGGAGAGAACCAGTAATTATTACCATACTATATACCATAGTAACCATATTGGGGCAAGCTCGGAGATGGTCGGAGTTTTCCGTTTCTGCGTTGGACAAAAGACGACCGAAATTCGTTGAGTGCGAGACCTGTGTTGACTTGGTGATGAGAGAAGGTTAGGTTAGGTGTATTTTTTGCGGAGATATCTCTGGGACCATCATGAATGGAGAAGGCGAAAATTCTGCTGTTGGACAAGATATGAAGGCTGTAAGTAAATAATTATTACCTAAGTAATAACTTTAATTTGTTCCCCCCCGTAATATAATATGGAATACAAGGCGTCAATGATGGTGGCATTATAAAATTTGTGTAGAGTGTCATGAATTGTAAAGTTTGCTGATCATCAATCTCTTTCATTGTAGCTGCTGTGTTAAAAAAATGGTAAATGTACGCTTCCGTCACACACCTTTCAAACACTTATTCCCGAAAATTGGTGATATTAAGGTTAATGACTGTGACATAGTTTAGTTATTGAAGAATCACAGTACAAAACAAAAGTTACAGCAAAGTTGTTAAGCCACAGGTTTTTGAGATATTCGCGTTAGAAAATGACCAATTTTCGTCATTTTTCCGACTTTTTCGACGCCATTTTCTCAGTTTCGCGAAAGCTCAGACAGAGGGATATTTGTAACTTCACCTCTACAATATACTCAATATACGTCTCTTCATGCCTACACCTCATATTTCCACCCTTATAATCACCAACCGTCTCGGGGGGGGAGAATTTTTTTCTATAGTGCGTTCCACATTCAGTTGACAGTACAGGCCCTATGGAGAACAGTGTTGCCAAACCTACGCTCCATCATCCGGCATCCTGATGATGTAGGCCACCACTCATCACACCGCGCCAAAATCTCAAATTTAAAAAGAAAAAAATGGATGCCCTCGATTCACGTCGTTCCGATATAAGTTTGATTGATGGTTACGCGTCGTAAATGGCGATTATTAAATTCGAAAATTCAATACCACAGCGCGCAATCATTTGTATATGTTTATAGTTTAAACATACATTAATACCCTCATAAAAGACGATTTAAATATATTTTTCTGAGTAATGGAGTAGGAATGAACGTAGGAATCAACCACTGGTAAATAATTGAATTTAAGTGGTCACGAATAACTTGTTCTGTTTTCCGTCCATTGGATTTTCGTCGCACATCGTCAGCACGCATCTCCGACTTGGGAATCGGGTACGGAAAAAGATTGATAGAAATGGAACTATGAAGAGAAAAGACTTACTATTCATTAGAATATGAATGGAAAATTTTATTAGTTTTAATGGAAATATTTATTGATGGAAGTGTTAATTCAGAGAATTTCCCAGGAATTTGGGTAAAATTCAATTTGGTTGAATCAAGGGATTTGTACATGAGAAATAACTAACCCAAAAGGTGGAAAGTAGGGCCTACTTTTACCGTTTCACTGTAATTTTTGAACGGAACACTTCATGGGGTAGTGTCTTTGGGGCCTCGAGTAACGAAGATTAAAAAATAGTGACAGTCGTTGTTTACAATATTTTGTGGATTATTTTCTAGCATCAATCGAGGCAATCATTCTCCTCAATGATGTTAATGATACTGCAGATTTTCTGCATGCAAAGACTATTTCTACTTCCTTGACGCGCTGACGAAGACTGAGGAGCGTTTCTCATTTCTTTCTTACTCCAAGTCATGTCTGCAAATAGCCTAACATTGATCCATATCTCTTCTTTGAGCGCAAAATCTTTTTTCACGATAATTTTTAGCTCACTACATTAATTGTATAGCAATTGTATAAAAATTGTCCCCTTTAATAAGAATGATTCGTTTCCCTCTGCAGTCGCATACGCAGGGCCGCCCAGAGGTAGGGCAAGGGGGGCATTTTGCCCCAGGTCAGCGCCTTTTGAGCCTTGAAGCCGCTAAAATAAAAAATAGCACTCAATATTTACCATATTCTGTGGAGCAATTTCTATTTTCAAATGAGACAATAAGCAGAGAATACACAACACTCCTAAAACTTCGTTTCCCCTTACCTTACCACAATCGTAACAAACGAACCATCCCCAATTCCATCCATCCATTTCCAATCTGGTTGCCGTATTTTCCTCCTTTCGAGGATTCGCGAGTCTACCGGATTCCCCTCTTTTTGCAACCCTACTTGAGCCCCCTGCCCATTCCTGCATGTAAGTTGTCCCTAGAGTACCCAGGCCTGAGGTCTGACGTCCAGGTTCTTTTGTACATACATTTTTCTTTAGGCGGGTCCCTCCCACTCCTCACGCAATGGAGCCCACAGGGCCCCACAGGTGGAAACCAAAGGGAAGGACACCGCGGATGACTTGACATTGAAGCTATCTCTTTCGTTGAAACCCTATCCAGCTCCCAATAATTCAATGCAGCCTATTGAAGGGGAAGACGCGCGGCGAAATCCTTGAAAGAACAGTAAATTGCCGCTGCTTTCTACTGCCCTTCTCCGGTATTCCAACGATTAATATTGGCACAACAACGTCCTGCGTGACAATTTATCGCATATCCTCAATTACCTGTTCGAAATTTGCTTTTTTTTATATTTTACCAAAACACTTTCAACTTATGCTAGGAGATGAAAAACATCGCCTGCAACAGTATATAATAACAGGATAGTATAAGTATACGTAATAATGTTAGCAAAATGATCCACTACCGCCGAAGAATTATTTTCCCCTTGTTTGAAGCAAGCTAAGGTATTTATATTTACTTCTATTTTTTATATTTAAAATTCTAATACCGATCAAGTGAGAACCTCTCTGGCAAAGTTTAAGGAAAATAATTTGACGCGATGTCAATACACGCATGCTCTAGGAATTATACTCGAGTTTTTTTTAAGAGCGGTCCTCTTGATGAGTTGGAGTTTTTCAATGAAGTTATGTGTCGCATATACAGTAATGATGATAAACACAACGCTTTCAAGTCTCCATAAATAATTCTTATCTGAAGCAGATGGTATAATAGCGCTGTAATCAGCCGAAACATAAAAAAGATTAACTACTATCAAAACAAAAAATGCCACCATGCCTTGTTGTTCATGAGTCCGACAGATATTCCACTCCCTCCATGTAGCGCGATGTGCTCGGCTGTGGCTGTGGCTCGTCCTCCATTGAGGGCGATGTCGACTGAGAGGATGAAGACGGTGTCAGACGAATAATTAACTCTTCGATGTCATCTTGCAAATTGTCTGCATGCCACATGTCTTCTTCCACTTTCTTCACGTGCTCGACATAGTTTTTACAATTTTCGGAAGTGATGGCATCAAAGCTTTCTGCGATGAGTTTTTCTACCTCTTTCTTCTTAAAAGTGGCGTTCTTTACCCTAGTGTAATGTTTTATTTGAGCCCAAACTGTTTCAATTGGATTCAGTTCGCAATGACACGGTGGTAGTCTTAGCACTCTACAGCCGTAACTCTTCGCTAGTTCATCTATCTTAAATTTTTCATATTTTTCCCGTACTTGATTCACCACAAATAAAAGATCTCTTTTCAAGCTGTCCTCATCAAAGCTAATTCCTTTGCTAACCAACCACTCTTTAATGGAATTTTTCCTCCAGCTTGTGGTAGGTAAGGATTCCAACTTCCTTGAATGGTATGATGCATTATCTACAACTATAATTGGGCCTTCGGGTATGTTTGAGAGAAGTGAGTGCTTAAACCAGCTCTCATAACACTAGCCATCAACCTCGTCATGCTCATCCATGGTGTTTTTCTTGTATAAAAAACACGTGCTGCTCCCTCTATGAACCCTTTCTCCGTTCCTGCATGTATAATTGCAAAGAGTCCACCTCGGGAGGTGGGGGCCTTCAGCCCGGTTGTAAGTCCAGAAAGAAAAGCCTGACGAGGAGTTTCTAATTTTTTGTCGCGTCAAGTCATGTTCACTGTTTGTCCGACATTGATCCAAGTTTCGTCTGTGAAAACAATGACCCTTCGTTCACGACGATATTGTTTTAGCTGCCTTAAATAATTATGTCGCCAACGAATAATTATATCATCCCTTTCAATTAAAATGCTTCTTTTTCCCCTGTGTTCGTACCTATTCGTTCGAAACCTATGTCTACAAGAAGGTGATATTAAGTAGTCCTCTTGAAATTTGGAAGATCTTTGTCCATGTTGACTGAGCTTAAAATAGATTTGAAAGTCGGAGGAATATTTTTCATGAAAAATTCATGTACTTTCCATCGAACTCCCGATCTCACAAAATCGTCGTAAATCAAGGCTCTCGAATTATTGTAAGGCTGTCTAACTTTTTTAGTCTTTATAGGTGTCACGAATGGACCACAGGACGCTTCCTTTCTCACTCTGTAAATAGTGGACTGTGAGCAGCCAGTTGCCTTCGAAGTTTCACGGCAGGCTTCAGTTATACTGAGGGACACAGTCTAAACAAACTCACTTAGGGGGAATTCAGGAAACCAGTGAACCAGTCTTCAGAGTCAAATGAGCAATATTTAAGACGATTTTTGGTCGCATATGTGATATTTTTCTTTTAATTAAATAAGAATAGTTTTTTAAACTAATAAACAAATGGAAAATTTGTAACCTTTAGTATCAATTAATATTGCATTTATTTAGACTCGTGACTCTACGAACCACGATGTAAACACCAGTGAGCAAAACCGCGCGAAGTTCCTGAGATCCTGGCGATTGGCGTAGCAGCGGTGTTATTTGTCGAGTTTTTCTACCGGTTTGGTGAATTTTATTGCATTTTCATAAAAAATGCCATCTAAATGTCGTGGACGATATCCCTGCTGTGCTGTGGGGTGCATAAATTCCACCCATTCTGTGGGGATAAGTTTGTATCGTATCCCCAAGAAAGTGGAGCAAGGTCGGTTGTGGCTGGAGAGGGCAGGAAGAATGGACCTGCTGGAATTAGATCCAGAGAAGTGGTACAAGTGTTACCGGCTTTGCGGGAAACACTTTGACGCCTCTCAGTTTTTTGTTTCTGGGAGGCTTGTGTGGAACGCAAAGCCTACGATTTTTGAAGGTGAGATCTCATTTTTTTCACTCACAACATTTTGATAATTACTTTCTTGAGGGTTCTCTGCTTTCTCATTTCTAGTTCAGAACTTTTATTACAGATGAGTTTACTTTCAGATCGGACGTACCACCTGTTCCGTCCCACTGCTGTCCACCCTGTCCCAGGTATGGCTTTTTACAAAAGGTGTTGAAAATTACTGTAATTGTATGTTCCGAAAGGTTAATTACCAGTGCCTAGATGGCCTTATCAATACTCGGAGGGATGAATGTAGCTATGAAACAACGTATAGCGCCTACATACGCGCTCTTATTACCGTGCTGTTCGCCAACATTTTTCGGAGAATGGTGCTATTGAAATAATGTGATACGGCTTTAGCTATATAAACTTCCTTTTATGTATATTAACCTTGTCTTTAATATGTAGCATTTCCTTCTCTGGTTTACTTAGACATTATAGTTAATACCAACTGATATTTCAGAATTTTTCATTAATATAGTTTGACCAAGAAAGTATCCATTTGTGCAACTGACTCAAAATAAGAAATGGTGTGACATTTGGACGTTTTGTGCTTCATTTATTCAAAGTACCACTACTTGACTCTTTTGAAAGCCATGATAATCCTTTACTTTTCCAGATGTGGGCTCTGAGGCACTGGTGAAGCCTGATGGTGAACGAACTGGTATGTAATCGAATCTATCCTTTGTTGCACTTCTTGTATTTGCATTTTGATGGTGTTCATGTGCTAGAGTAAGTGTATCGCATGATCATTTGAATGGATTGTAGGCGGCTGTGTACCTCAATACATATTGATTGTGTTGTGACTGCTATTATCGGGGCATTATTTACAAATATTCCAATCATTATTTTTTTCAATTCTCTTTTGTACTCTCTTTAGTTCTACATGTTCTGAAGTCTTGCCTATGTTTTACTGATTACGTCCTGTTTGCATATTATTTTCTAGAAGGAATGGACTATCATGTACCACATCCGCATGTATTGTTCTGAAATACTTTTTAATGAAATAAAAGCTCCAAGATATACCTGCATTAGTTTCTGTGTTATTATTTTTACCCATTCTATGGAATGCTCCCTATTGAATCACAGGAAGTATTTCCTGATGATGCTATCATCACAGAAATCAGCTAAAGGTAGGTAGGAACTATATATAACAGAAATCTGGGGGAGTCCGAGTTTCAAAATTCTCGCTCAACTCACCGTACACCATGTTCTAGGCTTGCTAGACAGCTGACGCACCTTAGAGTTTCCCATAGGTTATATGAGAGTAGGCAGACTGATAGTTTAGACTGTGCTGAGGGAGTTGTTGAAGTATGAAGAGACGTTGAACACCAGCTCTCTTTCACGGCTTCTCAGCTTCCCCCCTTTTCTCCTCCTCTTCGCATCGGACATGGTGATAGGGTACCTTACAGCAGATATTGATGAAAAATACTCCACAGCTCTGATAAACACAGCAGACTACACACCACTTGTTCACTCGAAAAAATCCTACAAGAAACTGAACGTCCTCGCTAATTCTTTTCCTAGCCCCTTCCGCTGGGGTTGCTTCCCGTGCAGATGTTTTATGGCACCCTATTAACGGAACTTCTGGAAAAACCTAGAGTGCCCTTTTCCTTAAGGGCTTACACCGAAGAGGAATGCCCCTCGTGCGGATTATGGAATAATTTCTTTCAAGTTTTCAACGGCAAGACTGCTAAAGGCGAAATTAGCGTCTTATTTCATAGGCGTCAAAAGGTGCATGGGATAGGCTTTCGTATGTCATTGTCTTGAAATATAAATATTTCTAATACAACGTATGAGTACTCTCCTTAAAAAAACATCTAACGAAGAATTACATGCATTTTAGTATGCATTTATATAAAGATATAAATCCCGTTTTCCACCGAATAATCTTCCGTCTGCGCTGTGGAAATTAGCAAGACAGCAAGCAGCGCGCCTCGGCGGTGCCGTGCTTTCTTGCGTGGCGCCGTAATAATTTTTCTTAAGATCAAAATGTTGTAGATTTCTTCACAATAGAGATAACTGAATGATTTTTTGACTAAAAACAAATTAATAGTTTTCTTCAAATTTTATACGCAGGATATACGGACCAAAAACTTAAGAAACGTAAGTTAGCAGGCGATTACTTTTTACCTTACAAAAACCAAACTTTTTTGTCCTTAAGATATTTACATCACTATAAAAAAATTTCAGCTCAATTGACTTCTAATTGATGTACATCTTTATTGAAGTAAAAAGAGTACGGAACGTTTTGCATAAGTTTCAATCCAGTATGAAGAACGGTTTGCACACAATTGAGTGAAGAAGACAAAGCCAAAAGAGCCGCGTTTGTTGCGTAAATTAATGAAAATATTTTTTATAACTTTTATCATAAATTTTATGAAAAAACTATTACAACCAGTAAATGTAGCGTGTCTCTTTGCATTAAAAGAGGTGTCAATAAATTGGATAGTGCAATATTAAGTTTTCTGCTGCTGTTGGCAACAGCGCATCTCCAGCATTATGGGGATTAACATGGGAAACAAATCTCCATAAGAGCCCATACCGCCCATACTGCCAACTAAATGTGGAACGCACTTTACCTCCATGCCACTGGTTACCATTCAGCCCACGACGTAAGGTGGCTCTCCTGCGCATCCTCATCGGGACAGTCGATTCGCACTACGAGTCCATACGAGTCTACGTATGAAGGTAGGGACCAAAGATTATATGGTAGGGACGAAAGCGCCTGTAATTATCACTGCATGACCACCCGGATCAGCTGATTGGAAGGCAACTATGTTGACCATTACAGGTTTTGGGAAGTTTCCAGGTAAATATTCTGTCACCACTAAGCTAGAATTCGAACCTGTTCCCTGCCAAATAGATAACCATTGGTTATTCGCCCAGCCCTCAAACTAGAACTGGACAGTCTAGTTGAGAGAAAATCCCTCGTAAAAGTAGTTGCAAAGAGTTTTTGGCTCATTTAATTGTGCTATAAAGTACATTAGATTTTAAAAGTTGTTGCCATTCGATCCATCCAGAAAAAATTTGCCTCACATACACTCAATGAATGTGAAATGAACGATATCCAGTCAGAAAAAGAATTGTTATCAATCGTCTTTGGCACCAAAAAATTTCATATTTACATTTATGGAGCAGAGGTGCATGTGAGAAGCGACCACAAACCCTTAGTCTCGATTTTGGGTAAACCAATCAGCAAAATAGGGTCTGTCAGGCTACAAAGATTACACCTTAAATTACTCCTGTATTCTCTAAATGTGTACTACCTGCCAGGGAAATGATTAAGTTTTGCTGACATGTTATCCTGGTCGAGTCTTGACTTTCCTTCAGCTGAAGGAGACAAGTAATGATTTAGATTTGAATGGTATGGTCCAAACAAGCGATTCTATAAAGCTGAAATACAGAATGCCACTAATGAGGACACAGTGTTGAAACAAATATGTAAATATTAGTGTGATTGATTTGCTTAAAGCTAATGAGGTACCATATGAATGTAAAGTGTATTACCCGTAGAAAGATGATATTTATGTTTATACATGATGACATTGAGTTTACTGATCATATGATTGTTGTACCTACAATTCTAAAACCCCAAATGATTCAAGCACTTCATAAAGGTCATTTTGATAATAAAACCACAATAACAAAAGCACATCAATTATTTTACTGTCCTGCGGGTCGATTCTGTAAATGTCATAGGCATCATAACTATTGTTCTTATGATGGGGGCGTCATAGCTATGACGACTGGCAAAATGGAGCGATTCTGTAAATGTCATAAGTCCGTCGTAGCATACGATGCTTGAAAACCCCCATCATAGGCATCATAAGGTCGTGGGATATGAGTATTTACATCAACTATAAAGGATATCAAATCAAGTATTGGCAGTATTTCATTGAGAAATAATAAAATACCATCATATTTACCCTTATAAATGTGGAATTCAAGAATTGTACTTAGAATATGATTCTAATATTGAGTGCACACGTTAAATTTTGCACGAATACATGTAAAGTATTATGTTAAACATCATAGAAGATATGTGCATACATGTCAACCATGAAGTAATACCACATTAGTTTCCATAATCTAGTCACAGACTGTAGAAATCTATCTCTATACGTTTTTAACTGTAGTTACCATTAGAATAATTGCGGAATTTGCTCGGGGTAATGAGTAGCTATTCAATACTAAATTCTGACTCACACGATGAATTGCAAAGGTTTACCTAATATGTTACTGTGGTATGTTTTCTAAATTATATGGCGCATTTCTCATTTTGTTTTAAAATATGAAATTCACTTGACTTCATTGCTATTATTATTCATGTTGCACAAGAACGATTATCGAAAAATTGCAAATGACGTGTGTAGACTTTACATACCCGTTAATGTCAATTGCCCACATAATTATACAATTACAACTTTCAAAGTATTCATACTGCATATGGACGATTGTGAAAATTCTGGTTTGACTTGAAGCCAGTGGTCCAAAATCTAAACTGTACTCCTCTTCAAAATAATACCATATGTTACTCCAAACGTTGACCTACTATTTACTTCGAGACCTCTCCGGGATCCTCATACGCATACGATGAATGTTGGACAAATTTCTCCCTATTATGCCATTGGGTTCAAATTATGGGCACTGCATAGTAGCTGCTAATCGTATTTCACTATATTATCTCTTAAACTTAATTAATATAAGGAACTAGCCAACACAAAGCATCCATTTATTTTCAAGCATGAAACAGGCTCGTTTGTTGTTTACATGAGTTGGTACTAAAAAGAATTTTTGGCTGTTTGTTGTGGTTTGTCAATAGTTATTTATTGTGTTTGTTGATAGTTTAGCCAAAACTCTATGGCTCAACATAATGTAAGCTTGGAAGAAATGGACAGTCCACCATGTGGTAATTCCTTTTTCCTCCATCCTTACACAGGAACTAAGTTGAAAATTATCCTTTTAAATCTGGTGACTAAAAATACAGCTGGCCCTGATGAGGTACCAAGATGCCTATTAAAACTTGCATGTGATATAATCCTTCACCCAACCCTATACCTGATCAACTTATCTTTTCGTCAAGGTGTTGGTCCATCCTCCTTGAAAGTTTTAAAAGTTATTCCACTATACAAGAATAAAGGTGACTTGAATGATCTTAGCTCATACAGACCATACAAAATCAGATGGGATAATCCTTGAGAAAGCTTACTGTGGCAGATTAATGTCTTACCTGGAGAAATATAAATTGACTTCATAGTACCAACATGGTTTTGTGCGTAATAAGTCAACAGCAACAGCTTGTCACCAAGCGATGGATAGAATCCTCTTTCTCAGTTGAGGAGAAGCTAGAGACAGTAGGTTTGTTTTTTGACTTCACAAATGCTTTCACGACTGTCAACCATAAAATCCTATGTAGTAAGCTGGATAGTTTTGGTAATAGGGGCATACCTAAAAATTGGTTACGTCTGGACCATAGGATACAAAATGTCAGTGTCAACAAGGATAATATTACGTTGAATTCTTCTTGCAGGATTGTGAAAAGTGGTGTCCCACAGGGCTCTGTGTCGGGATCTACTTTATTTTTATTATTTATTAATAACCTGCCTGAACTCTCCTCTGGTATACAGAATGTTCTTCCTATTATCTATGCTGATTATACTAATTTCATACTGTCAGCTCCTAAGCAAAATGCGGTGATACAGGCAGGAGAGCAAGTAATAGTCGTGAATGATTTCAGGCTTTTCCGGTGAATGCTATGGAGGTAGATTTTGACAGTACAATTTTAATGATTCACAAAAGTCATTGATTTATCAAACAATACACCAAGACCTTTCACAATTATTACTTTGGAATCACATTATCATTTATAATGTATTCAGTATTAATAGGTTTACAAAGTCTAGTAAAAGTAATAGTACTGGTTTTCTCTACATTTATGGCAACCTATGATTGTGGAACCAAACATTTAACCTTCTTAGATTTTCTTGGATGCAACACACATCATTCACATCTGAAACAATTTTATATATCTTTAAATCATCCGCAAATAATAAATATTGCACACCATGAAAAATATTAGTTATATCATTTATAAATAATGTAAAAAATAAAAGACCTAAATGAGACCCCTGTGAGACTACAGATGTTGACATAAACTCATCTGAGTAAACATTCTTAATTCAGACTATTAACACTTTCAACGCGGCAAAGAATTTTTACATTTTGGCGGTGACTGAATTTTTTTTTCTTCGATTTCAATTGCATTTGTAGCCACATTCATCAACTGATGGTTAAAAAATCGAAAAAAAATTTTTTATACTGAATAATCGATATTTTATATTTTGGCGTCGATCGACGTCCGCAGCCACTGGATTGCGGCCCGTCAAGACATGCGTGGTTGCATACCCCTCACATAATTTCTTGATAGCTTTCCAAATCATTTTCTTTGGCTGTCGTTTATGTTGAGAAATATGAAATTTATTAATTATGAAAATACTCATTCAGAGACTTGGTATATATTTCCTATAGTGTCATGAATGTCTTTGTAAAATATAATTTCGCTTGTTTTACATCGAGCTGATATCTTTTTTAGGCAGACATTTCCTTCCACAGTTTTCGCTTTCTTTATTCAGAGGGCCCAGCAGGAGGAGCAATTAATGTATAACAAAGGGAGAGAATAACCTTAATTCAGAAAAAATTATAGAAATTATGAAAAATGTTTTATTCCTTTGAAATGGAAGAGAAAAAGTTGAAGAAATCGGATTCAATTTTCTACCGATTGATCAGACCTCACGTCATCAAGATACGGAAAAAATGCTTAATTATTGAAAAAGAAATTTATCAGTCATTGGTCAATAAATGGTTTTTAAAATGGGAAATGTTAGAGCTCATCTCCTAATGATCCCAAATGCCCACGTATGTAACACAATCAGAGTATTGGGGTAATTACCTTCCCTATGGCCCCTGTGATAATACTGATGCTTGTATCTGAAAAAAATCCCATTCTCTCTCTTTGAATTCGCCAGTTACCCCGAATAATTCTTCCAGATTTGAGCTTCGGGCCCTGAAGACTAAAGCCATACACCCGTGGAAATACCATGCATTCCTTACACAGATAAGAGTAATGATTAGACATGCATAGAAGCAAACTTTCAGAAAATATTCAGTATATTTACATATTTTACAATCCAATTTAACATGTTTGCATATAAATACAATAAAAGTAAGTGAAATTCGTATTAATAACTCTTCTCTTAGCACAGGAATAAATTTTAAAAGTCTTATATGGTAATTGCACTAAATATTTATCACTTTTTATACACTATTTCACAGTCTTTCTTTAGTAGTTTATGCACTTTTTCACATTAGAAGGATTAGCACCAGATGTCCTTGTGGTGCTCAATGAAACAGGGCCTGAAACAAAGGGGTGGACAACCCTCACAGGCAGGACAAAAGAATATGGTGTCTTTCCTGAACCCTCTAGATGAGCAATATGTGCATCGTCGCTGAGGGGCCCGTTTTCGGCCTTTGTCAACGTCATATGTCTGAGGGTAGTGCTTAGATAATCCAAGGGACCAGGAGGGCAGGCTGGGGGAGGAACGAGGGGTGGGTTCAGAGTATGTGGGAGCCAGGAGGGTTTTTATGATGGACAGGCGGTAATCATGGAGAGAGACTTTAGGATGGGTTTTACGGTACAAGAAGTAGCTATTAACCAAAAAAAGTTGAAGTAGGTGGATTCCAAGTTTCTTGTACCATTTCAGAGTCTTACGCTCTATCGGGTAGTACGACATCATTTGATCATAGTGATCGATGCCACTCATTGACTCATTGTATCGAGCAATGGCCTCTGGTTTGGAAGTGACACCACCTCCTCGCTGTCGACGGACATCGACCAAATTGCCACCGAATTCGGAGCTGATCATCAGCACGTCCCGCTTATCCCTCCACTTCATGATGCGTCGGTACTGAATGCATCCACTACCTCACCCCTTTTCAGTTTTTTCGCTACGAGGTCAGGCAGAGTCCCCTTCCGATTAGCTCTATGAGTTCCGGTACGATAGGTCCTTCGCTCAAGTAAGCGGTGGGCCAAGTCAACACTATTATAATAATTATCCATGAAAAGCGATCGTCCAGTGTCCAACCTTCCTTCCATCAATTTCCATACAACATTGTCGACATGTCCCGGCCCGCCTACATCAGAATTAGAGGACCCAGTGTACACAAGAAATCTTAAAACTAATCCGGATGGTTCGGTTAACATGTAAAATTTGATTCCATACCTGTGTCGCTTACCTTTCATGTAAATACGAAAGATAAGACGACCCCTCCAGAGAACCATGGATTCGTCTATACACAGTCTTTGTGTCAGGATAACAATATCGTCCATTGTGCGATGGAAAATGTCAATCAGGGGTCTTATTTTGTAGAGTCGATCAGAGGGTTGCGGTTCGCCACGATCCGGATTTCTTGCAAAATGCAGAGCTTGCATGATCGCGGCAAACCTATCCCGACTAATGCATTTCCTAAAGCAAGGAAAATTAAATAAAGGGTCTACACTCCAGTAGTCTGACACTACTCATTGGGCATGTTCCCATATGATATAGAACACCTAAAAACGTTAAAAATTCCACCGATGTTAGCGGCTTCCATTTAGTAATCCTAGCTTTAGGCAATACATTAACCGAGAGTAAAAACTCTGCTTGTCTATTGGTCTCTGTCACTATTAATTCTATTAGGTCATCAGTCACTAAAAGATTAAAATACTCTCTGGGCTCTCCTCCCAGCTCTTCTCACCAGAGGCCATTGCTCGATACAATGAGTCAATGAGCGGCATCGATCACTATGATCAAATGATGTTTTTTATTTTCAGTCCTGGGGTGTCAGTGAAAGGAAACTTAGAGGAGGTCGGTCTTTTGTCGGTCCATGTGTAAGTCTTACTTGCAGTTCTTGTCATGAGTGGAGGGGGGTGGGGAGTTTGTGGCCCCTCTAGAGGGCTAGGAGAGGGAGGAAAAACTTGCCCACCCTCAGACGGATCGCCCATTTCTCCGCTTATCTCTTCATCTGAGGAAGAACCCCACTCCGTCTCCCCGAAGGACGAATCGTCACTGTCCTCAACCAGCAGAAGCTCCGCTAATTCCTCTGAGGAAATAGTCCTCGGCGAAACGGATTTTCTCACTTCTGCTATTTTCCTCTTTCTTGGGGGCGGAAGGTGTGACCAGGAGGTCGATGGCTGAGGACTTGGGGCTCGGGGAGGCATGAAGGAGGGCTGGCACCCGAATGAGATGGACCGTTGTCTTTCTTTGTCATCGGAATGGTCGTAGGCGACGTGGGAGGTTGGAGAGATGGTGATGGCAGCAGGGCAATAAACGGGGGCTTACTAACCCTCTTTCCCTTTCTGGGAACTCCTTTCCCTGGAAGTCCCTTTCCTTTTCCTCCACCTTCCTTATCGCTGCCTCTCCGTGTTTGCACCATGGTGAAAATGAATCTAGTAAAAATATAAAAATTGTCTAAGCTACAAGAAATATTTATACCTTAATAAATAAATAGTTCGAAAGCTGATGGAACAACTGAATAAGGTACGTACCGAAGAGCGTGCGCACTTTTCCTCACCAGCTGGTCGAGGTGGTAATTTTGCTTTTTCTGGCACCTATGTAAAAAATTAATATAAATAAGTGGATGAATACTGTCAAAAAGTAACGACATAATTTTGGAAAAATAAACATATTTTTTAGTATGGGCTCATATGACCAATGTAAAGAAATACCTAGGGCGTGTTTTTTAGAATATATGGAATAAATAAAACACGGCATATTGTAACTAATTTAAATGGTCATAAATAAAAAGAATATACTGTATAAAAGTGATAAAAACTAAGGTATGTAACTTTTTTCAGGTAAATATAATACACGTTTTACATACAAAACTGTTGTCAAGGTATAAGAAAGAAGAAAATCAATTCCGTTTTGTGAAAATGGGGGGGGGGGGAGGGGAGAGTCCTCAATTCAAGAATTGAAAAAAATACATATTTCATTAGCCAGTATTCCTTTTTTAATAAAGAAAATACATTAACAAGGAAAGAGAATCAAAATGTTGCTCAGAAACAACTGACTCAAAATGCATTCTGATGCACTTATTAAGGAAGTTTGGGGGGGGGGGGGGGGGGGGGGTAAAACTGCATTTCGATCTAAGTCAGCAAAAATCATCCATAGTTATTTATGTGATACGTAAAGATTGTACTACGAATCTTAAACGATAATTTACGTTACCAAACTGGTTGAGAGTATAAAAAATATTACAAAAAATTCACAATTACCTTTTGAAAACGAGGGATGCAGCATCGCTCCTGGGTGAATGCAAATCCGGCTACGGTCACTGCTCACACTTTGAAGGCTATCGGACGACTGAGCATTGAAACGGAAGCGCTAACAGTTGGCGTCTCTCGGTAATGGCCTTGGGAGCGAAATGCGGGCTCTGACGTCGATCGACGTCGGCAGATAGCACTTTTTGGCGTCGATCGACGTCAGTCAGCGTTGAACGTGTTAATCTCCTATTTTTAAGGTATCTTGATAACCAGCCCAAAAATGTATGTTCAATGTCATAAGACTTTAATTTGGCTATTAATGAATTGATATCCACAGAGTCAAAAGTTTCCTAAAATATACATAAATAACGTCTACTTGTAATTTGTTTTCAATGGCATTGCATATATAGTTTTGCTATATCATTAAATTAGTCTGGGCAGACCTGCCCTTTACAAAGCCATGTTGGTTTGGTGAAATAATGTTTTTAAAATATTAATAAACTGAAGAGGGAATGTAGGTTTATGGTGAACAATGTGGCACTAAATGAAGTGGACACAGTTGAATTGCTCGGCCTACGTATTGAGAGCTATCTGTCTTGGGAAACACACATAGGCAAGTTGGCTGATAAATTAAGTTCTCTCTGTTTTCTTGTTAGAGTCAGAAGGTCTATAGTATCCTGCATTGTCTTATTTACCATGTTTTATGGCGAGTTTTACTCTAGGATAAGGCCTGATATTATATTCTGGGGTTCCTCCAGTCATGCTACTAGGATTTTCATAATTCAGAAAAGGACTAAATCAAAGGAAATTGAGTTCTGCAACCTCTCAAGATAGCAAAAATTAAAAGATTCTCCAATAGCCGTAAAAATGTCAAACCATTCAGTACCACTCGTCAAACATGCAACCACCCAACACTTACTGTGTTGGTTTGTGGGAAAGAGGATTCCACAGCTGGGACCAACCACAGCCTCTCTACCAGAATACCCTCCTGTGATGGTTTACGGGAATGTTTCTTCCTCGCCAGTGACCACCACACACACTCAACCCAGTTGGGATCCTTTTCGAGGGCTAATGGGACCCTGATCTGGATGCATGGTCATTACCACAATCACACTCACAAGCACTCAAATCACTCACTCACACACACAGACAGGCCCAACTTCTGGGAGAAATCGCTCAAAAAGAGCGTGGTCAAAATATAAACACAAAGACAAACGAGGGTGATCGTCGGATATGCGTATTTCGGCCACAAGGTGGCCCTCTTCAGCAAGCTGAAGGGAAAAGCACTTGCAACACGAGGTTGTGAGTTACACTGTAGTGGAAGGGATGTGTCGGGTATTTCAATTGGTTCTTCTCGTTTACGAAGGGCTGCCAATGTACTAATGGGTTAGTTTGGTTCCCCGTCACTACGTAGCATCATAGCCATCATAAGTTGCCTATCATAGCTATCACTTTAAGATGCTTATGACATTTACAGAATCAATCTGCTGGTCTTTAGATTAGATTAGATGCATCGGTGGAGTTACTGCAATGAGTCCATGAGGCATTTAGACCAGTTTGGTCCATTGTGCCGACCACCCTAACAGTGGTTATCCATAGAGTCCACGTGCTTTGCTGAAGGCAAGCAAGTCCTCTACAGGAATTATCCCTACTTCGTTGGGTTCTAAGAAAGGTGAGCCCAGATGCCTATTCCGAGTCCTAAGTATGGCTGGACATTCGCAGAATACATGGGAAGTTGTTTCGTCAGCCTCCTCGCACCAGCTACACGTAGGAGAATCTCTTATCTTCAGGAGATGAAGATTTCTCATCACTTGATAGTGTCCTGTGAGTAGTCCCACTATCATTCTTATTTGACTCCTATTTAATTGTAGCAGCCTCCTTGCAAAGCTAGGCCTTGGTCCCTTTACATGAAGTTTGGCCTGCCATAGCTTCGATGCAGTTCGCCAGATCTTAGAGTATTGAGCCAGACCCCACATTCTGATCTCAGTCCTACCAACTGATGGCGCAAAGGGTATGATTGAGATACTCGGGAAAATGGTAGTAGATTGGCGAGACAGTAGAATAATCCAAAAATTTTGTACGACGCAAAGGGAGCAGGTGAGGGTGAGTGACAGTGAATAAGGGTGAGCAAAAATAGGTGATGGGGTAAGGCAAGGGTCCCTATTGTCGCCATTGCTTTTCAACATTTATGCTGAGGAAATGGTAAGACAGGCATGGGAAGAACTTGAGGTGGGAATCAAAGTAGGAGGACATCTGATAAAGTTTGTTAGATTCACGGACCATCAGGTGTTGGTTAGTGGATCTTCAAAGGGAATGCAAACTTTGGTAGATGCTTTAGAAATGCAGTGTGAGTTTTTCAGAATGAAGATAAGCCATTGAAAACAAAAGTAATGAGATTCTCTAGGACAAAGAAAGTGTGATTATAGTTGGAGGACACAAACTCGAGCAAGTAGAGGATTTTAACTACATACTTAGGTAGTACGCTAGAAGAAAACGGACATGGTAGCAAAGGTATATGTAAGAGAATAGCACTAGCTAAGGAGGCATTTAGTGATAGAAGGGAGCTGATGATGGGAACATTGGGTAAGGATGTGAAGAAGAGGCTGGTTGAAGAGCTTGATGTGGAGCGTAGTGTTGTATGGTGTAGAAACATGGACCCTGAGAAAGGAGGGTGAGAATTGGCTGCAGGCGTTTGAGATGTGGGTGTGGAGAAGGATGGAGAAGGTGAGGTGGACGGAGAGGAAGACTAATGAGGAAGTGCTGGAGATGGTGGGCGAGGAAAGGAAACTTCTGAATGAGATTCAAGGTCGGCAGAGTAGGTGGCTGGAGGTTGTAATTAGGGGCGAGGGGTTGCTCAAGAGTGTGATGGAGGGAAGGAGGCTGGGCAGGCGGGGAAAGGGAAGAAAGGGAATAGGTTTCATGGACAGGATGAAGAAGGGCAGATTGTATGCTGAGGCAAAAAGGTTACACTAGAGGTAGATAGGCCCCGAACAGTGTAGAAAACCGGGAGGAGATCCTCTGACATTCAGCAAAACCTTTCTTAACCAGTAGAATACTTAGAAAAAAAATAGGGAAAGTAATTGGGGTATCTTATGGAGAATATTTGCAGAAAATGACATGAGAAAGAAATCAGAAACTAAATTATTTTTTCATTCTACACAATGATAATCGTGTTTCTTTTTCTTTTAAAATGTTTTCCATTTTTGAAGTGAAATCCATTAATCCAATAACTGTGCTACTGCTGATTTTAAATGATCAATGAAGATTATTGGAATTAATGGAACTGAAAGCCATAAAACATCGGGAGTTATACTAGAAAATTTACTTTTCTTACTTTAATCTCAACAAAATCATTAATTACATCAATGTGGCCCATATTTTCACATAAAATATGTTCAATTGATAAAATGTTATATTAGATAATTTCTCTTGAGTTAGTGTAGTTCTGAGATAATTTTTAATGATCTTCAATTTTTGTAAACTTTGCTTTGCATTGGCAGTATTACTTGCAATTATAAGTAAACTTCTTGATTTAATGTATGAAGTGAGTCGTGAATCTTACACCCTGCTACTTTGAGGGAGCAGAATTTTACTAGTGCTTGTAGAGAGCTAGACAGAAATTCTTCTGTGTTAATCTGTGTTTTGTGTTCAATGGGGACTTTTTTCTTTGTATAGTATAAGTGTTCACCATGAGTGTGTTAGCAACAAAGGCAAATATTTCTACCCATTTTTTATTTTTCTTCCTTGGTCTTAATGGCACCTACTCTGACCAGCACTGCCATTGTCACTTGCATATTTTTTATATTATGTATTCAACTACAGAATTATTGTTTGTTCACTTTTTCTATTGTTTTGGACATTCATGAGCAATTTGGGATCACAATGTGTTTGAAGGTCAGGAATATTCTGATTACTGCGACTAACCAATACAGTAACATTTCCTTGTAAACACAGACACCAATTCCCACACTCACCAATATTATGTATTCCATTTATTTTATCCTATTTGAAGTTTAGTTTGTTGGATTGTTCAATTCCACTGGCCATTCCTCACCAGAAGATATTGTAGTAGGGTATGCAAAAGTTCTATTTATAAGTTATTACTTCATAAGCCCTGCACTAGAAGAAAAAGCAATTAAAACACTCATGATGATTTTTTCCCCTAAGAAGTTTTTCACTACATTTAGATCAACCTGCATCCCAAACGACAATTCACAGGTGTTTGTTTACTCTATCCCTTAGTATATATTTCCTCCAAGGATGAAACTATTTGGACTTTCTGGTACCCATATTTTATATCCCCAATATTTTCCAAATAGAAATGGTGTAAGAGGATGGGTACTTGACAGGATTCAAGTGTATCTTATTATAGAGGTTTCAAACTTGAGAACCAATCTAATGGAAAAAAGGGTACATCAAATGGCAAGAGTGTAAATATCAGAGTACCGCAAGGCTTCATTCCGGATCCACTATTGTTCTTGGTCTATATTAACAACTTACCTGAATGTCTCAACCATATTCATGGCATAAAAACTTTTGTATGCTGAGGTGTATTTGTTTATTATCATGAGTTACCAGAGTAAAATCTTCTCCCCTTAGCTTGAATTTTAGGAAGGAAAATTCATCATTGCCAATAACTATATTATGTACTGGTCCTTCAGCATCTTTGAATTCATAATATGATTTATGAATCAAAGTATCACTCCATGGGCCTTATTCTGAATCTGGGTCGCTATATGAAGCTCGTGCTATTCCAAGGCTCAGAACAGGGCGGATTGGTATTCTGAATGGAGGTGGGCAATATATTGCCCCGTTCAAAGTCGCTATAATAAAGCCCTCTCCATCCTGTATGACAACCTCTTCAGTCATATTCAACTTCACATTCAGCAGCCAATGAGATGCAAGCTTGTGGTTATTTCTCTCTCCCTTTGATGAAATATTATTTCCCGATTGTAATGTAGGACTTTTTTCAATTCATAAATACGTTAAATTATAACTATAATACTTATTACGTATTACAAGCTGAAAAGTATGCATTAATGCACAAAGTCATATATTCTGATAAATGTCTGACGAAATTAATATTGTGGAACGGTGAATGTAAACATGCAAGCCTGAGTCCATTGGTGGTGTGAGATTTGCATTAAAATTTGTTTTTAAAATGTTAATCATGCCTGCCATCCTTATGATTAAATAACATGTGAAGTGATCCTTTCCTGTGTCAGTTTTGGGAAAGCATTGTCCTTTATTGAATACCTTTTGTAGCGTCGACGTATGCACTTTATCCGCAGACACTGTTTTACATGCAAATTTGTCAGTTTTCCCTCGATAGAGGACTACCAGTATTGCAATGCACATTATTCCACTCAGTGATAATGTTTTTTGTTGGCAGTAATGGGCTGGGAGGTCTCAACAGTCTCACTTCATATTGTTAAAGCTTATAATGGGATGACCACTAGATGTCAATGAGAGCGAGAGGTGGGCATAGAAAGTAGTTTTTATCTTCTGCCTCATTTAGAATGGGAGAGAAACTAATATACTGCATTTGTAATTGTAAGAGATTGGCTATTTAGTAAATTCCAAAAGTGTTTGTATTGGATGACACTATATGATTCATGTGACATTACGGGTAACGTTATTTTTCGTGACTTTCATACGTCTCGCAGGGCTTCATTTTACTTGTTACATGTTGTTTTTACTCACTGTCATCATTAATATACGTGGTTAGCACAGCAAGTTCATCTGAATTGGAGTACTCCTTGAAATTCAACCCTTGTATATTTATTGTTCGTACGTACGTGCTTGTAAATATCTAGCATACAGCCGAGGTCCAAGAATTGTAGCTATTTACTTATATGATTAGCGATATATACTTGCCCCATGCAAGCGAATTTCATAAGAGTATGAAATAATTACTTTTAAAAGTGATATTATCCAGTGGCCAGGGGAAAATAATAGATTTAGTTATTTTTTTGTATAACACGCATCTAATTGGCATGTAAACGATTGTGATCTCAATTATATATCATTATGGCGCCAAAGAACCGATTTTGGGTCCTTAATTAATTGAAAGTTTTTCATTTAAACACTGAAAAATGCTTTAAATCATTACGAAATGCGGATATTCTGCCGAGTGCATGAGAGCTAGCTGTCGCTATTCAGAATTGCCCAGTCTCCGTGTCGGGGCTATACGATTGCGACCCGGCCGGTCGCTATTCACCGTTCAGAATACCGAATTGCGACCGCGCTTTAAATTTTGACTTCCGGTGGCCATTATAAATAATCAGAATACCGAATAAGGCTCTATGTCTTCTAGAGCTGAATACCATCTGTTAAATTAGTCACACTTGGAGTTATGCCATCTGTAAATTTAACTTCATTTGAGTCCTTACCATCGCTATATTGTTTACTCCTGAGTTAAATGAACTATGTAGAACTATCTGAATCATGGAGAAAATCATCACCGAGATCCTCCTCTGTAATAGGTTGCTCACTCATAGAAGCCATAGTCAAAACTGAGGAGCACTAATGAAGATATATTCCCTTTTGTTTAGGCTGTGCTCAGTCACTAAACTAGAGAAGATTCTAAGTGTTTGTGATGATGACCACTCAAGAACAAATATTCACTTAAGATAAGCAAGTGCTCTTCTCTTCTTCTGCGCTTCTTCTCTTGCCTTTTCTTTCCTTTGCATCACATGAACTGAAGCCATTTATTTACTAACTAGCTGAATTACCCGGCGTTGCTCGGGATCATACTTTCTTCAAAACTCTTTATATAAGAGGTGAGGAGTTAGTAAGTAGTTGTGATAACAGACTACATTTCAAGTAATTGTTTTATTAAATTAATATTTTCTTCTGCAGAGATACATGTGAGACAATAGTAAGTAAACAATGTGACAATATCTCCCATGAACAATAATAATTATCAGTCAAATGACTGAAAAATTGGCAGAATGATAAAAAATAACATGGTAAAATAAAAACAATGAAATTTGTTTAACTTGTTTCATATGAAGTAGAGAGACAATTTTTTTAAACCCTTTACTGTAATCATACTGCACCGCCAGGCTAAAAGAACATTATAGTTAAGTACATAATTCGAGTACTTACTTGTTAAGTAGCTATTCAGAATTTCATTTTCGTTAATTAAGATTTGATTTAATGTTTATTTTTGTTTGATTATTTGGTTGTCAAGGAAAATGTGTAAAAGAAAATCAATTGAAAAAGAGAGAAACTTCATTCTTTCGGACATGATACCACTAATTTTAGTAGTATCATGCTTTCAGGTATATGATAAAATGAATTTCAACTCTCTATCTTTAGTTAAAGTTGTTTTAAAAAGTGAAATAAGTAACCGCTGCACAAATCCCAATGCTTAGCATTCCTAATCGGCTCAACTAAGCATTATGAATTCCAACAGCAATGACCAAAATCTGGTTGTCAAGCGAATATGGTATTGTTGATTTCACAGAAAAATGTGTTTCTGCAGCTAAAAACGCAATTTTCAGTCAATTATGAAGTGAAAAGGATAATTAATTGATAGAATTAAAAACTTCATTCTTTCAGACATTTAATAAAAAAATTCCAACTCTCTATCTTGAGCGGAAATTATTTAAAAAAGTAAAAAAATGAAACCACTGCACAAAACCCGATACATATCGCGAACCACCTAAGGGCCCCTTTTTGGGACCTTTATGGGCCCTGAGATCATTTTAAAGTAGCCTACAACTTTCCCCCTGCCTTGAGCTATTACTCGGCAAAATTTCAGCACGATAAGATTAAAACTGTAGTAATGCACTTACCCGTCGGGCGTTATTGCGCGAAAAGTATTCAAAAGATAAAGAGGACCTTGGGGAGGGGGGGGGGGGGGCCAAATTTAAAAAAATTTTATACCTAAAACCTTCGAAACCTTCGCAAGAGTGTACTCAACAACTTCTTAAAGTTTCTTGGCGATCAGATCAACAGTGTAGTAATGCATACAGGACAGACATACATTCGTTTTTATATATATATATATAGATGTAATTATCAACCTTCACACCCGCATGAATAAGCTCCCACTATAAGGGCTTGGAATGACTCAAGAAACTGCTCTCATAAATTCTGTGGCATCCAAGACATCCTGTGGCCTTTGAGACCTTAGGTTTTTTGTGACTTTTATAATGAGATTTGACCTCATTTCTGAGGAGATGATTGTGGGTGAGAATCAAGAGCAATGTTTGTGTAGTTAATGATAAAAACTTTTAAGATAAATCAGATGCCTTAGGGGCACAAAAGGTCTCCCTCAGCACATCACGGTTCTGGGTGAGTTAGGAAAGAAAGGTGTAGCAACACACAGATGGTTTCATTTGGTTAAGGGAGGAGCTCTGAATGTGAAATTTAAATTTCAGTAGTGTGAGAGTGACTGCTCATTCTGAGGGAGATTGATTTATTTCTCCTCAGATGGCAAGCCTTGGTTTTTATGAGGAACCATCGTTTAGGCTTCAAAAGGTTAACTTCTAGATATGTTAAGTAAGGTTAGAGAAAGGCCATTCTTAAAATTACCTTGGTAATTGTTGTAAATTACCATGGTATTTTTTCAAATCCCTGCAGAGGAGGATGTTTTTCAGAGGAAACCCAATTCCTACTTGAGTGTCTTGTGGAGGGCACTTCAAGTACTGTACTCCATCTGTCAGATGATAAGTTAAACCGTGGTCCCCTTGGCGCCTTTCATTAAGAATAGGCTAATTTAGTTTAGAGTATCTGGCAATATTTCCGTGGGAAATGAACAAAAACTTTTTCATTTTTGAGATCATGATAACTGAGAGCAGGCTATTGCTGACGCCAGGTTTCTATCCACCCTTCCTCCCTTATCTTCATTCTTGCACCTGTTCTTGTAGGGTGATGTGCCAGTTGAGCTCTCCTGGAACTGGAACAGTGACATCACTGACCCTCAGCATTTTAGAAGTGCCTTAAAGCTTCAACCCTTAGTGTTGTGTTAGCATTGATTGTGGCTGTAGTTAGTGATCTATTGTGTATATCCATCGGTGTTTTGGAATTATCATTGTGAATGTGTGAATCCAGAAAACCAGCAACTCAATCTGTCCTCCTAACCTCTGGTGTGCCGTCACGGAGAAGTGAACCAGATAAGTAGACGCTCCTAGCTTTTTCTTTCCTTTTATCCTCAAATTATTCTATTATTCTGTTGCGTTCATCTGTTTACCTTCCGCTGTCTTCGTTTTTCTTTGTCTCTTATTTAATTTTACTTGTGTATCATCGGTGCCTTCCTAACCTCTTGTCATTTATAATATCCATCTAACTTTTCCTACGCGCTACTACTACTACATTTTATTTTCCCCCTCATCTTTTCCTCCTCCCACTACTGCGAGAGTTCACCTGCTCACTCAACCATTTCCATTGACGTCACAACCACATCGCGAAACTTCATTTAGATTTCTGTGTAGGATACCTGCGCCATTTGACTTCTCTTAAGAAACTCATCCGGACAAAAAATATCAGTTTTATAAAGCCAGTAACAAAGTATGGCTCACCGCAGGACTGCAGGTAACCTCAACAGCAAGGCAAAGAGTGACCTCCTGGAGGCCCGCATCGTGGAGCTGGAGAGGGTGGTTGCAGAGATCCACTCTCATGTGATGTATTGTGTGGGAATTGGGGGCTGTAGAGCTTCCCATGGCACCCTTCACAGCACCAAGGTGGTGCCTCAGGGGTGCTCGGGTGCAAATGTAGGTGTGGCAGTGCAGCCCCTGAGCCTGGAGACGAAGCCTATCTCAAATCCGTAGATTCCGAAATCCATAGTAGATAGAGGTGCCCCAGGGTCGGGAGGCAGCGGCGTGGTTGAATCGGGGAGAGGCTGGAGCAGAGGCTGCCCCTATCCCCGTGCACAACAGCTTCGTGGTTCTGGCGGAAGATGGCCCCATGGTGCCTGTTGGCAAGGATGTGAGCACACCTCCTAACTTGAGGGACACTGCTCCCGAGGTTAGCCAGGCAGGGAGGGCAGGAATTTTATTGATTGGGAGTTCGAATGTCCTGTGAAAATTTGCCCTCATTGTGGAAGGGGGCAAGGAGAGACTGAGCGGACCAAAAGGTCACCTCCTGGTGTATACCAGGAGGATTGGTACCCAACACCATGCACAGCAGTGGGAGATATGGGCTGCTGCAGGTGGTGGCCCATGTCCGCACAAGTGATGCGTCCGAGCGTGGAGCCGAAGAGATTTTGAATTCCTTCAGGGATTTAAACTCAGAGGTGGAACGCATCCGAAGGGCATCAGGAGCCAATTTGCGACTGTCCATTTATTGTGTTGTTCCATAGACCGACTGCGGTCACCATGTTTGGAGCTGGATTGACTGCCAGAATAGGAAGCTGTGGGAATTGTGTGTAGGCATAGGAGCAGAATTCATAGATCTTTGGCTGGTGCTTAGGTTGTGCCGGGCTCCCCTCAATCGTTCTGGGGTGCATTACTCTGCCCAGGTGTCAGAACGGGTGGATCATAGGATTTTCAAGCATTGTAGGTATTTTTTAGGCTAGAAAGTAGGTCATTTTGTGGGATTCAAAATTATACACCCGACAATAGCCTCCGAGTAAATCTGTGTAACGTAGACCTTCATTGTCGAAAAGACTTGGGAGAAGCACTAATAAATAAATGTTACTTCCATAGCTAAATTAATTCCAACACGCACTCTCAAGATGACTGCAAAACTTCAAAGAAATACTCTATTCTCAGTGGTTTCAGAGGCCATCAAAAAGATAAAACAAAGAATCACAGAAAACAGTGAACTGACATTCATCAAGCTAAATGCAACATAAGTTTTGTAATAGTAAATTTATGTAGCGTAAAGAACAAATGTGCCAAAGTTGAGCATATACATATTTGAAAATGCAGATATAGTAATTAGAACAGAAAGCTGGCTTGCAGAGGATATTAGCAATAGCAAAGTTTTACCGATAGGATATAACATAGTAACTTAAATAAAACTTTGTATACTTCACTATAGGTTTAATAACACGACCCGGGTTTCGACACTTCGAGTCATCTTCAGGTGCAAACGCAACATCTGTCACTTTATATATACAGGTTCGTGGTGGGGGAGAGGAAGGAATCTGGGAGAGGGGAGGGAAGGGAGGGGGTGTGGGAGGCGGGCGTTGGGGGGTGGGGGTGGGGGAATGCTTGGAGGTGGGAAAGGGTTAGGGGGTGGAGAGGGGGAAAAAAATCATAGTTTGTGTTTTGGGAAAGTCAACTACAATTTACACTGTGGGAGGTATGGTTTGGGTATATGGTGAGGAGCCATGATCACATTTTCAAAGTACACAAAGTTCATCAGTTCACTTGAGTTATCTGGGTTTTTAGGGGGGTGGAGAATATGGGAGAGTGGAAGGGGAAGGGCACTTGTTCGTTAGCTGGGGGATGGTTTGTGTTTTGGGTCAATCCATACCAAGTGGTCCAAGTTGGTAGCTCGACCATTTTAGAAAAAATTCATTTTTTGAGGGCAGATAGCCTTATGTTTCGACAGCTCAAAACAAGTTATATTTTATTTTTAGTTTCCATGGCAACCAAATGGCGGCCATTTTTCAATCTCGATGCACAGTTTTTTTAGCATTTGCAAGCTTTGACATTAACTTCTGTTACTCAGCTACCATTGGTTATAGGAAAATGAAATAAATTATTATGCAATACGCATACATGGAACTACAACTCTGTGTATGTCATAACGTGGAATTGTTATTTCTTCGTGATTATTTTAACAGCCAAACTTTAAAGTAAAAAACGTAAGGTTTCGTATATTTCGGAATTTTTTTGGGGAAGAAGAAATTTTCTTCGACCCTTAAAAATTACTCATAATATACGGTGACATTAGATCTCTGTATTAAAATAATTTGAAGTCAGAAGCTTGCATATTTTTATTTTTACAGAGCCGGCAAATTGTAACTTTTTAAAATTTTGCAATATTCCAAGTTCAATATCTCTGGTGGGCAGTAGTTTAAAAATTTGAAAATTATAGAAAATAAAGATCTGTACATAATTTAACTATGGTATAAAACTTGACTTGGAGACTTTTCTAGTTACGCAGATATAGGTGTGTGAAAAAGCAAAAATTCAGCATTTGCGAAATGATGTAAATGCATTTATCAGGCCCATTATTACACATCTCAAGGCTTGAAATAATACTTTTTAAAAATTTAGATGATTGAAAAAAATAAATTTAATATAATTATATGGTGTATAGAAAAATAGTCCATAGTTAATCTCTCCACAAAATTGTTGACACTTGGGTACCAATTGTATGGTACTTAGTTTCCTTTGATAGTGTTAGTGTTATATTTTCGTATTCATTTCAATGTACCGATAAATTACAATGCTGTTAAACAAGTAAGGTGATGAATACTATTATAGTATCAATAACTGACCTAATATTTCTTTCAATTTTCTTCGATATATTTGGTGAATTATTTTTAAGTACCATACAATTGGTACTGAATTTTTGCTTTTTCATGAATTTTTTCTAAAATGGTCGAGCTACCAACTTGGACCACTTGGTATGGATTGACCCTTTTGGGAAATGCTGCTACAATGTTCACTGCGGGAGGTCTGGCTTGGGTATATGGTGAGGAGTCACTTCACCTTTACAAAGTACATAGAATTCTTTTGTTCACTTGCCCTTGAGTCCGGGTTTTCAGAGGGATGGAGAATATGGGAGAGTGGGAGGGGAGCACTTGTTCGTTAGCTAGGGGGTAGTTATTTAACGAATGTTGGACAATTTCTAGTGACTCTAGGGCATCTAATCTCCTTCCGTCTTTTTCAAAGTGGAGGATTTTTGCCGCAAAACTGCTTTGGTGGTTGTTGACACTGAGATGGTTTGCGAACATGGAATCCTGTTTTGATTTCTCTTGGCACTTTTTGTGTTCTCTCGCTTTAGTTTCCACTCTTCTCCCTGTCTTGCCGATGTATTTAGTCGGGTAGCTGTTAAACCTATAGTGGAGTATACAAAGTTTTATTTAAGGTACTGTGAATTACTTCCACAAAGTCAAGCCTGGAACCATTTCCTTTGTGGGGATATAACATTTTTAGACGTGATAGACGAGATAGGACTGGCAATGGAGTATTCTTAGCAGTTAAATCGCATTTGGATAGTACCGAACACAAATTAGATGACAGTTAAATAGAGAACGCTTGGTGTACTATTAAGCAACAAAACAATAGAAATATACATATATGTTCATTTAAAGACCTCCAGATTCCAAAATATATGTTTTGTATTAATTAGATACTCAGTTATCATCATTTACTTCGAGAGATAACAAAAGGGTGGTAATTTTCGGTGGAGATTTCAACCTCCCGGCTATATTTTGGAGAACCAATAGCATTGAACCAAGTTCAAGGAAGCGTGATATAAGTGAGGCCTTACTTAATACATTTTCACATGAATCTCTTACTCAAGTAGAAAATGAACCTACTAGAGGTAATAAAATATTAGGCCTTTTAGCTGTTAGTCACCCTACAATGATTAAACACATTGATATACTTGAAGGCATAAGAAACCATAAAGTAATTTTCACGACTTTGAAAATAACAGTAGTACCCACTGTAAAATCTAAATGTTAAGTCTACTTATTTGACAAATGCGATTATATAAAATTTGGAGAGATGTTAGAAGCTTCATTCACAAAATTTGTAGGCACAATGAAGGGTGAGAACACCAAAGTATTGTGGAGATATTTTTTGGAAATACTATGTAAAGGAATTGATGAATTTATTCCACCCAAATTCAAACAGGAGAGTAAAGAACCTTGTCGGTATAACCACGAAATGAGACGAGAGCTCAGGAGACAACGGCAATTACACATCCTATGTAAAAATTTTATTATGTGAGGTAACAAAACAATGAAACTTGAGGCAAGAGAAATTTACGTTAACCAAGGTTCAAAAATGAAGAAAATCATGCACACTAGTTTACAAAACTTCAAGAAAAAAATCCTGCGTGAATTACTTTTAGATGAGAATCCCAAGTTATTCTGGCCTTACGTGAGAGAGCTCCTGGGCGAAACTTCGACAGTAGTCTTTATTGGATACAAACGGCAAAATGGTCACCAACAGTATCGATAAAGCCAACTTATTAAACCACTACTTCAAAAGTGTATTCACTAAGGATGACACAATTCAGAAATTCTGGACATTAACCAGATGGCAGACATGGTGCCAGGAGTGGAGGTTAGAATTAAATATTAGTAAATGCACCACAGTCCACTTCCTGCGAAAGTCATCACAAAAATACCATACCTATTCTGAGGGTGGAGTAAACATAATATCTTTAAATTCAGGAAAATATCTTGGAATTACCTTAATTTCAGATATATCGTGGGGAAAACATGTACAAAACATATGTGGCACAGCGTTAAAGAAACTAGGTTTTGTTAAGCTTATAATAGGAAGGTCCTCGGATGAAAATGTAAAAGAGAGATGCTACTTTGCACTGGTTTGGCCACATCTTAAACATACCGCGAGCATTTGGTATCCTGGTCATAAAGATTTAACCAAAAAAATGAATAAAATAGAAAGGAAAGCAGTGCACTTCGTTAAAAACTGCTATGAGCGTACATATTGCGTCTCACAACTTTTAGAAGGATTAAAGTGGGAGCCCCTAGAGACTCGGAGGCTACACACTAGGCTTAGGTTGTTGGAGAAATTCGGAACTGATATTTTTCAGAGCGACATAGATAATATTATCATGACTCCTCACTATATCTCTAGGTCTGACAGATACGATAAAATAAGAGAGATACACTGCCGAACAGATAGGTACAAAAACTCGTTCTTTCCGCGAACAATAAGCGACCACAATAAAAACTGACCTCCTCTAAATACACTGCCATAATACATGTCACCATTACACCTCCCAAAAACTTACATCTTAACACGGCTGGTGACCTACCACCTCCTTACACATGCCGATGTGGTGGGTCGCGGGGTAGTGTGTACTACATGTAGATATATCTATTCCCTATGGCACAAATGACCTTAGCTGTCGGTCACCTCCCCAAAAAATCCAATCCAACCGTGGTATTTTTTGTAATTTACCGCAGCCCCTGAAAATTACCATAATTTTCAGCAATATTCATCTCCGTCTTAATTATTTTCCATGCCAAAGTATACCATACATATTATTTTAAGCCAAGTCTATATATATTTATTAGAATCTTAAATATGGATAAAGGCATATGAGACTCATTTGTGCAATTTGTTACTTGTGAAATATTTGTGGTCTATCTTTTTTAGTGGTTTGACCGAAAATTTCTCATACCAAACAAAAGAATGCCTAATTGCATATGAGCTGCTGTATTTGTTTTAAAATTTTCTTTATCTAATATATTAACATAGCAATAGTAATGGTTTAAATGCTGTTGACCCCTTACTATAGATATTGGCTTTCCTTTTAAATCCTTTATTAGCTATTGATTGCAGATAATTAAAAATGACCATAAAATTATAGTAATGTGTCAAAATTACCATAGGTAATTTACCATTCTAATGTACCACAAATGAAAATTATGGTAATTTGTCCATCTCTAAGTAAGGTATGGGAACTGACTCCTTCCTGTTACATCCCTTTGTCATCATCATCTCAGGTCATCTACTGTATGGTTGGTTTGATAGTTTTTCTCTGAATGCCTGCTAACCACTGCATCCCTGCGCATTAATTTATTTCCTCATTAACCAGTATCCAGTCCATGTAAATCATCTACTCTTCTTTCCATGTACTTTTCCTGCAAATATTGTCTTTATTTGACACTCGCGTCTTAAAATATGCCCTCTTTGTGATTATGATAAGGTTGCCCCTCCTCTTAGAATTCTGTAGAATCTGTAGAATTCTGATGAGATTTGTCTCTTCTCCTACTCTTTGTGGTGTGTACCTCATTGTTAACTGATTGGTTAGTTGACTTAATGTTTATGTCCTTCTGCCACATCACTTAACTAACCATCCTAATAATGATAATATTTCTTTATTCACTGCAAGCAAATTTTTGCATAGTTTTGTCAACGATAGATACAAAAAAAAGGCTTACAAGATTAAAAAGAAGAAGATACACATAAATTCAGAGTTCACTTACAAGTAACATTTAGAAGGAAAACATGAGTAAACAGTTAAATGAATATATCAGTTTTATGATGATATCATTGTACAATAATGGACTTATAATAAGTTTGGCACTTCATTAACAGAAAAAAAGGCATTATATAAGTTTAAGGTAATTTGGGGACTTTTCCTTGCATAGAGTGTAAAATTCATCCTCTGTCTGTAAATATTTAATTAAAAGGAATCCTTTATGCTTACACTTGAATTCATCGGAAGGAGGTCTTTTAAGTTGGGAGGGAGAAAGTTAAAAAAATTGGCACCCTGGTGATATGGTCCCTCACTGCATAATTTCAATGATCAAGCCTCTATAAGTATGTCACACTTTGAGCGTGTATTATATTGATGGACATCATAGTTTTGCTCATAAATATGCACCTTTCCATTAACAAATAATACCAAATTGTATTCATAAAGAGCAGCTAGGGGCTTAATTTTCAGCTCATGAAAATGAGGCCTGGAGGACTCTCTACAAGATAGGTTAAGGATAGCTCTCATGGCCTGCTTATGAATTTGAAAAGCTTTCTGGCTAAGTTTTGAGCCTCCCCAGAAAATAATGCTATATGGTAGATGAGAGTGAAAGTTTGAGAAGTAAAGGCATTTTCAGATTTTAATACTTGTCCTAAAATGCAAATATCTAAGCTGAAAATAATGCTATATGGTAGATGAGAGTGAAAGTTTGAGAAGTAAAGGCATTTTCAGATTTTAATACTTGTCCTAAAATGCAAATATCTAAGCTGAAAGAGAGTTTTATTCAGGTTAGATCTTAAGTGGTCTATTTATTTCAGAAGTTCAAATTCAGAAGTTGAGACTTTGAACGCTAGGGGTAATTTTGATCCTTCAAAATAATTATCGATTTCAACCTGAAAAACAGCGTTTTGAACCCCATTCTTTGGCCGGAGGAAGTACTTATCGGTCGATTTTTGTTCAACAAGACAACTCCTAGGCAATACCAGACTTCGGAAAGTGGAGAAGCTGATGTGAGGACATGAATCGACTGCAGATGAATCCATGACTTTGCAGAACACAGGAGGACATGGAGAGAATGAAAAACTCTTGACTAGCCGCTCTAAATGTCCAATGCATTAGGAATAAAGTGTATGAACTGGAACTGTGCTTGCAGAATAATAAATTCGATGTGCTCTGCCTTAGCGAACACTGTTTAGAAGAAGAACAAAAACATATGTATAATATTCATGGGTATGTGCTGTGTGATGTGTTTTGTAGGCAAAAATATAAGAATGGTGGTGTAGCCATATATGTTGCAGAGGGTATCAAGTATAAAAGTATCAAACTCAGTGAGCTCAGTGGTGAAAAAGATGGTGAATTTACAGCCATCTATTTAGCTGAAGTTAACACAGTGGTTGCTGCTGTGTACAGATCACCTGATGGTGATTTCGGAAAGTTCCTTGAACTGATGGAGATGGTCTGCCTGAGGTTAGAACAAGTGGGTAGTAACATCTTCATCTGTGGTGATATAAATTTAGATATTAACTACCATTCTAGAGATGTGATGAACTTTTAAAATCTGTTGAGATCCTATAATTTATACTGTGCTAATGCTCTACCAACTCGAGGTAAAGCTTGTCTTGATAATATCATAACTAACATTAATATGGATTGATGTATTGTGGGTGTTGATGACCCAATCATTTCTGACCACAAACTAGTGTGGCTGAATGCCATGGTAATGAAGACACATAAGACTCTAAGAACACCTACAACAACACATCAACCATTAACGGTGGAAGGCACACTCAAGTTCAAGTCTATGCTCTTTGACTTTCCCTGGGGTGAGATACTTAATATCACCGATATAAATCTTGCCTTTAACTCATTTCTCAACGAATTGTTATTTTTCTACAATCACTGTTTCCCATCTAGACCTTTCCCTGAGGGCAAGAAGAAAACAATTAAACACTTCTCCAGCCAGCTGAAAGACATGAAAATTAGACTTGCTTCTCTTCACACTGCATATAAGTTGGAACAAACTGAAGCATTCAAAACAGCCTTCTATAGGTATAAAAAACAATATAGATCAGAAATTTTGGAAGGAAAAAAGGATGTAAACAATATGTTCATGGAAAAGGCTAATAACAAATGTAAGGCCGCCTGGCAAATCATTAAAAATGAAACCGGTATGATTAACGATATCCAGGCTGAAAATCATCCACATCCTAATGACTTTAATAATTATTTTCTTACCGCTGTGGATGAAATTAAGGAAAATTTTTCACAAACTAAGAACCCTATTCAATACATGGGTGAAATTGAACATGAAGTACTTTTGTCAGAATGGAAACTCACTACACCTAACAACATAATAAAAATCATTATAAACTTGAAATCTTCCACTAGTCGTGACATTTTTGGCTTCTCCAATATTCTAATGAAAGAAATAGTGGAATTTCTAGCGGTCCCACTCTGTGAACTCATCAATAGTTTGTTAATTGAAGGCACATTTCCTAATATTCTGAAGACTTCAAAACTTTAGTCCCACTATTCAAGAAAGGATGCAAGGAGGAAGTTGAAAATTATCAACCCATTGCTGTTATTCCCATCATATCTAAAATAATTGAGTATTTAATAAAAGAGCAACTTGAAACCCATTTTATCAAAACTTTAGCCACTAATCATTATGGTTACAGACCAGGGTCCTCTACCGTCAAGGCTGTTGAGGCAGTAATTAATAGTATTAATGAAGCTTTTGAAAAAATCAACATGTGGCCATGATTACGTGTGACCTAACTAAAGCCTTTGATACAGTTTCGCATGATAGCCTGAAGCAAAAGTTGCACAGATATGGCTTGAAAGGTCCAGTAATAAAGTTGTTGTCCAGCTACTTAACACATAGGCAACAGCAAGTATTCTGGGGTAACAAAAAATCAAATACTTGGCCCCTAAAATATGGTGTTCCTCAGGGGTCAATCTTGGGTCCTCTTCTTTTTATCATATATATATTAATGAAACCATACCATTTGAAGCGTACATCTATTTTATATGCAGATGGCACCACTCTAATTCACACCCATGACAACTACAATGAGAACTGGATTATTGCAGAAGGGATGTTAAGGATGTCCAAGGAGTGGTTTAATGATAATGAATTATTAATCAATGACTTAAAAACAAATAAGTTCTCTTTTGGACTTAGAGAAGGAAACAATTCGAGTAAGTCAGTTAAACTTCTAGGCTTTCTCCTTGACAAGAAATTATCCTGGGATAGCCATGTAAACAGTGTAAGTATAAAACTTAGCAAAGTGATGTATTTAATCAGGAAAATAAGGCCAGTGGTCTCGACACAGGTGGTGATGAATGTATATTATGCATATTTTCAGAGCCATATATTTTATGGTATAATTCTATGGGCACACACAAGTCATACCAAAAATGTGCTTCTACTACAGAAAAAAGCCATTAGGGCTCTATTTGGCCTAAAAATGATGAGCACAGCTTCTTCTTGAGACTATCACCTTAGTTTTGTATTTTTTATCTATTGGGCAAAATTTTCATAAGCATTTCAAAGTCATGAAGAGTCTTCTTAATATCTGCTGTCTCTGCTGCCATGGGTGTGCCTTTGGCAAAATGTAGCATGCTTCCTCTTTCTCTGTGTATATGAATGCCTAAACCCTTTTCTTTGACTTTTTGTGCCTCTCTCATGATGTAGAAATGAAGGAGGTTCCACCACAAATGTGAGAGTCAGAAAACAAAATTCCTAGTTTTTTCAAATATTTTTAAAAATTTTGTTTTTGCCAATGGAATACTTTATGTAGTTATTAATTACCAAAATTAAGGCACAAAAATACCAATTATTCCGTGAATATATTTTTATTGAACACCTTTTGAATATCCATAGATGCTGACAGCATTGCCATTTCTAAGAAATTACCTCATTTTCACCTTTCACAGTAATTAGCTGATTACTCAAATGACTAGATGGTATCTTAATCTGCATCTTACTGTCTAATATCTTGAGATATTAGTTAGTATGTATCTATTGTATTTTTAATCAAATTATCGAGAGTGTGTCCTTTCTAAGAATGGAAATGGAATTTTTATTGAGTTGAAAAATACTTCCATTTTCCCTTGTGGTTGTCCTGTTAAGCACCATGTCATTTTAAGTTCAATTTGGGAGAAGAATAGAGCAGAATACCATTTTGTTGCTAATATCAAATGAACAACATATTTATCTGTAAGTGTCCAGAATATGAGTGTAATGATATTTACATCCTTTCTCAGTGAAACCTCCTTAATATCAAGGGAATAAGTGTGCATACTTATATCTCTCCTTACCAGCTCTTGCATTCTCAATGGTAGGTCTTCATTTTATCACTACTTCACCAAGGCTGTAGATGTCTCCATTGCCACTGTAAGTTAATCCTGTATCCTTCAGAGTTCGGAGAATTTCCTTGCAGTCCTTCATGTCAAATTCCTTCTCTAGATTACATAATGGTGATGAAAGCCAATAGGTCCTTCTCCATTTCTACTCTTGGTGAAGAGGATGAGGTAGGGACCTGGGTGGGAGGAGGTGGATCAGAGCCAATTTTAACTGTTGCTCCTGTTAGCTCCACTTTGCTTTGGCCAGTGTGGAGCGGAGCAGTCAGAGCAATGTCCGAGCAGAGCAGTCTGCAGAATGGAGCCTTGGAACTTGGAGTGGAGCGATTCCCTGTGTACTTTCTCCAGTCCGGGGGTTATATCAGCAAAGTAACATTTGCTTGTAGCATTCAACCTCTGCCCAGAGTGGCAAGTTTAGGGATGAGATCAGATATTAAAATTGCTAATTAACTAAAAATTACAATGCTTTTTGGTTTGGTGCCTCATACATTTAACCATTCAAGGTTTGAAATACAAATCATGAAGTAATGGTCATTATGATAAGGCACTCTTATCTTTCATGTTCAAAAATAAATATTTCCATTAAGTCTTGGACTGGTTCACTTATTCCAGATTATAGTTTTGGACTAACAGGAAGTACTAGCTGCATGCAGTTAAATCCCTCTTTTACAATTTTGAAGGGAACCTTTATATATAATTTATTTTGAAGAACTCATAATTTGCAAGAAATTGAAGCAAAATCACAAACAAGTGTGTCATAATTTTATTGAACAAGAATGGATTATACCTAAAATATAGAGGCAGCAGCTAGGAGGTGCAATTGGCTGAGGAAAATAATTAATTGTTTTTGAAATGATAAGTGAAGAGGGTGTGCTGGGCACCGATTCAACAACAAAAGGATTTTTCTGTTTTGACCCCCAGTATAAGCATCAAGGGCATGAATTTGTCTTTTGAAAATACTAGTTGTCATCCATGGCTTTGTGTTGGCTACATAGGCTGAAGGCAAGCTCCTAATGTTTTTTAAAATGTGGATTTTGAGATTTTCCTATAACACAGAGGGCCTCCATCTCTCACTTGGCTCCTTACAAAACAGTGAGGTGAGCTTTGCAGTGTTTGTCCCCGTGGTCTTTGAAGTCTTGGGTCCAGTGTGGTAGTGTATCATAAGAAAGATTTGCCTTGTCCACAGTAAAATATTATTTAAGAGCATACAGCCATTAACGTGATTATGCAAAGTTGGATATTTCTGGTGAGAAACTATTTCGAGATATGCTTTCAGATTCACCTCACATGCTGTTTTTCTCAGTTATACTCTGAATTTTGATATGGTCTACCCAGCCATGTGATGCTTTGAAGCCATCGATAGCTCATCTTGGTACTGCATGAGGCATCTTTTATTTTAAGAAAATCCATCTTAATTGGTATACCGGGGACTCACCAAGCACTCTCCTCAAAACTTGTGCACAATCTTTGCTAAAATGTTATATAAATAAGAAGCGCTATTAAATACTCTGTTGGATTCATGTTTCTAGAAGTGCTGGGATCTTAACACTGAATTCTAGACGAAGGCCTCTGTGTCCCTGTATTAATGGGAGTTATTCCACAAAATTAACAGCAGTTCTATAACAAATAAAGTGAAAAATAAAAAACTTCAGAAATCATGTACAAAGGGTGAGAGAATGTTGCATTAAATTATGACATCAATTGAACCAAAACTAATTAGGCAGTCCCTATTGAAACTTTACATTTGTAAATTTTACAATTGAATTTTGGCAATTTTTACCTTCCCTTACTTATTTCCTTCTTTACAATTGTATTTTCTTTTTTTTTATAAGTAGTAGTATTTCCATTTTTACAATTGTATTTCTCAAAATTAAAATTTTAAATTTGCTTTTTACAATTGTAAAGTTTCAATAGGGGTAATCCAGCAAATTTTGGAATTTATGCTAGAAATCCACATTTATTTAAACATCATTAGGAACTTATGGTCTATAACCTATGTAGCCAATGCTAAAGCATGGACTTAACTTCTAGTATTTTTGGAGGACAAATGCATGTCCTTGATGCAAAGACTCGAGACCAAAAAGAAGAATCCGTTTGTTTTTGGATCAGTGCCCTGCACACCCTGTTAACTTGAAATTTACATAAAAGTAAATCTTATTTTTCCATGCCTATTGCACCTGATAGAGGTAGCTAATAGGTATTATTCAACCAAATAAAATAAAGTAATAATTAACATTTGGTCATGATTCTGTTTCAGTTTCTGGCAAATTAAGATTTCCCTTGATTTACATTTTCCCACAATTTAAACTTTTTTCCTCCCTCCCCTTCAAAATTGTAAAAGAGAGATTTCATGGTATTAACGTCATCAAACACAATAATTTAATTTGAAAGCAACCTGTATTATGTGCCATATTTGCTCTAGAATAGCAGCTGAATTTTTTAAACTCATCTCATACTGAATGAATTAGTTGACATCATGGAGGCTGCTGATTATATTCTATATTCCTATCATTTTTCATATTACGCATATCACAACATTTTTGTGGATTTCAGGTGTTTCCATCCATTCACAAGCAGATCATGGTCACAGTGAGTATCATTTTATCATTTCTCTATTGCCTTGGATAATTTCAAACATTGCAATTTGCACTTAGGAATGCAATTCATTTACCCATGATTATTGCTTTCCATTTCTTATTGGTTTATGTTGATTCCTTTGAAATTACTTACATTTCCTTTATTCTATGAACATGATTGTTCCAATACTGTGCCAGTTAATGATGACGTATTGCATTTAACATTTGCAGTTTCAGTAAATTATAATGTCAGAGAATTACATCATAAGTTGTTAAAGGTTGACACAAGTTACATTCACTAGATCTTACAGTGCCTATTTTTAAATACATAATTCCTACGATCATCCCTATAAATTGCATGCGGAAATTATTTTAATGCTCTCAAAATTTAAATCACTTCTGCTGTTGTCCACATGAAAATCCTTAATGGTAACCGTAGAGTATTTGATCCCAAAAACCCCACTCACAAATGTTATGAGGAGGATTTTTTGAGCAAATCTTTGGTAATTAACTTTTTGATCCTGTATAATGAAATGATGTTCATATGCAGCGATTAGTTACAACAATAGCATAAGCTTTTACTCCTACTGCAAGTCAGGCCAAGCCAAAATTTTGGGGCAGTTAGGTTTTCAGTTTTTAGGTTTTCAGTAATTATCATTGAGTAAAAATATACTATTTTCTTAGGGCTCTAGTCAACTTTTTTCATAAATGTTATTGCATGATGACTATATGATGTCTGTGGTTTGATTCCCAGTTCAGGAAACTACCTTTTCCTCCATCAATTTTCCCCACATTCTTCGCCGGTAATGGTTGTAGTGGAGATAACATTTCATCAGTGATGACTTATATTTCTCCAACTATATTAGATTATTAATTTATATCAAGAAATTATTAGGAATATTATGCCAAGTCTGCCCATTAGCTAGTCTTGAGGTGCTCAAGTAAGGAGTAAGGGATGGGGATGCTAAGTGCAACTTGGTAGCAATGTGCTCCTTGGTAAAATTAATTTAGCTATGTGAAGAATGGTTGAAAAGTCAGTGGATGGTGATATTACACAAATTTTCACCATTGTTTCGTTATCTTAGAAATGGATAAGTCGCTACAGTTTTATGGCTAATCGTGTAAGTAATACTATAGCAAACTGCAAAAGATTGTTACTACATAGTATTCCATGGCGTGAATGAAAATGACTTGTTTAAAAGCAATCACAAAAAAATTTCATGCTGCATGGCGATATTTGTCAATTTATTTCGGTATTTATATTTAGGATATGATTTTACATCAGGTCAAATTTTTAAAGTACTTGAGTGAAAATATTTCCTTAGAATTGAAGTGAAATAATATTATAAATATCATATTCCTCATTGATATATTTCCAGTATCACCATCAAGTCACAGTAGCAATTCAAATCGCAAAACAGGGGATTAAACTCATGCTGCATGTCCAAAAATAGTAGCTTGAATGATGTAATCACCCATGACATTGTATCAATCTACACAAGTATTAATAATTGCATGTTATTCAGCAGTTATTGGATGCACATATAATGCAAAATGTAGCAAATCAGACAATAAAATGTACAATATCAAATATTGCATTATGCTACATAAAATAATGAATAGTATTGAATATTGAAATATTACTTTTGAAATCTGTAGTATCATTGCATTGTATGTTTGTATAGTATCACATATCAACTAATATTGAGTAGTATTGTAAAATATCGTAGTATTGTAAAGCCAGTAGAAAAGTATGGCTAACTGCAGGTAACCTCAACAGCAAGGCGAAGAGCAACCTCCTGGAGGCTCATGTTGCTGAGCTGGAGAGGATGGTTGCAGAGATCCACTCTCGTGCTATGGATTGTGCAGGCGTCTTGGGCATCGGGGGGCGTAGCGCTTCCTCTGGGACCCTTCTCAGCACCAAGGTGGTGCCCCAGGTGCACTCGGGTGTGAATGCAGGTGTGGTGGTCACGGTCATAATGGTTGCACCTTAGCCCTGGTTAAGGTGCAACCCCTGAGCCTGAGGACGATGTCCATGCGGGATCCGGAGTGGATAGTGGTGCCCCGAGGTCGGGGGGCAGCGACGTGGCCGAAACGAGGAAAGGTGGGAGCGGAGGCTGCCCCTATCCCCGTACGCAACAGCTTCACGGTGCTGTCTAGATTAGATTGCGTTTTTGGTGGAGTTCCTCCGAGGAGGACCTGGGGCACCTAGACCTATTGGTCCTTTGTGCTAACCACCATATCTTGGTTACCCGTGGAGTCCAATGGCCTTACTGAAGGCCAGCATATCCTCTATGGGAGTAACCCTGATTTCAGCTGGATCAGGAAACGGGGATCCTAGATGTCTTATTCTGGTCCTCATCAAGGCAGGACAGTTACAGAGAACGTGTGATGTTGTTTCGTCCTCTTCTTTGCACCATCTACATCTGGCAGAGTCTGCTAGCTTCAAGAGATGAAGGTGCCTCATGACCTGATAGTGTCCAGTTAGGAGACCTACTATCATATGTAGTTGACCTCTCTTTAGCAATAGAAGTCTTCCTGCTAGTCCCGGTTTGGGTCCTTCAATATAAAGCTTGGCTTGTCTGAGCCCTTGTATGTTTTGCCAGATCTCAGAGTGGTGGGCAAGGCCCCACTTCTTGATCTCCATGATTCTTGCTGAGGGTGCGATTGGAATGAGAGGCTCTGGTCCCATCAGTGTGTGGTTTGAGCCTTCTTTTGCGAGTTGATCCGCAATTTCATTTCCGGTAATGCCCTCATGTCCGGGGACCCAGAAGAGTTCGACTTTGCCAAGGCTGTGTAACGAGTTGAGCACTTCACGACATTCATGAAGGAGTTTAGAGTTACACATTTGTGATGCTAGGGCCTTTAGAGCCGCTTGGCTATCGGTACATATGTGAATTGGTCTGCCCTTGAGACCTGATTCCTTGATAGCGTGTGCGCACATTAGTAAAGCAAACACCGCCGCTTGAAAGACTGTAGGATATTCTCCAAGTGAGATGGTGATCCTCTTGACTGGGCGCTGGCAGTAGATCCCAGTCCCTGCTCTGCCTTCCTTCTTGGAGCCATCGGTGAACCACACCTGGGCTCCATTGTGGGGATCTTTGTCTCCCCCTTTTGTCCACCACTCCCTTTCTGGAATGTGGATTTTAAAAAGTGGGGGTGATTTGTAAAATGAGGTTATCATTGTATCTGATCCCATTTCAACAATAGGGCTCGACTCTCTAAGCTCCTGCCATATTTTCCTGTGTCCGGACAGGTTTCTCCTGTCATTCCACTGACCCTGTCTTTTAAGACGATATGCTGCAGCCCTAGCCTGTTTCTCTGCTTCCACGTTAAGTGGAGCAAGGCACAGTAGGGTCTCCATAGCCAGTGTGGGGGTGGTTTTCATTGCCCCCACGTGCGGCGGCTTGTGCCCTCATTGTGGAAGAGGGCAAGGAGAGACGGAGCGGACCAACAGATACCAGGAGGATTGGTACCCAACACCACGGCTGCGATACGAGCAGTGGTGAGAGATATGGGCTGCTCCAGGCTGCGGGTGGTAACCCATGTTGCGTCCGAGCGTGGAGCTGATGAGATTTTGAATTCCGTCGGGCATTTAAACTCAGAGGTGGAATGCGTACGGAGGGCATCGGGTGCTGATTTGTGGCTGTCCATTTGTAGTGTTGTTCTGCGGACTGACCGCGGTCATCGTGTTTGGAGCAGGATTGACTGCCTGAACAGGAGGCTGTGGGAATTCTGTGTAGACTAAACATAGGAGCAGAATCATAGATCTTCGTCCGGTGCTCGGATCGTGCCGGGCTCCCCTCAACCATTCTGGGGTGCATTACTCAGCCCAGGCGTCAGAACGAGTGGCTCATAGGATTTTCGAGCATTTTAGGTATTTTTTAGGCTAGAAAGTAGTTCAATCAGGGAGGGATTCGAAAGTATACACCCGACAATGGCCTCCGAGTAAATCCGAGTAACGTTGACCTTCATTGCCGAAAAAACTTAAGAGAAGCACAAATGAATAAATTTTACTTCCATAGCTAAAATAATTCCAACACATGCTCTCTAGATAACTGTCAACTTCAAAGAAAATTCGCTTCTCAGTGGCTTCAGAGAACATCCAGAAGATAATACACAGAATCACAGAAAACAGTGAACCAACATTCATCAAGCTAAATGCAACATAAGTTAAGTAAAAGTCAATTTCCACATCGTAAAGAACATACGTGCCGAAGTTGAGCATATATTTCAAAGCGCAGATATAGTAATCGGAACAGAAAGCTGACTTGCCGAGGATATTAGCAATAATGAAGTTTTTCCGACAGGATTAAAAATCTTTTGACGGATAGACCAGAGAGGACTGGTGGCATAGTTACTATTGTAACGCACACAATAAGCGACCACAATAAATACCGAGCTCGTTCAAATCAGGGATGTGAAACGTAACCGAACCTCTGAGGCGTTACGGTTCCACGTGTACCGAACCTTTACCATGGTAAGAAAGGGGTTCGGTCCGAACCGAACCGCTTTTGTTAAAGTGAAGCGGTTCGGTCCAAGCTGTAACGGAAACGACTGTAGCATTTTGGACCGCTTTTTGAAACGCTTTTCCGTCTGTTCGGTTACAGTTACGGTACAGCCAATGATACTCCTTCTCAGTGCATAATATTCCACCTATTCATTATGTGTTCTCTCGAACAATGAACGATAGGAAACCTGGGTGGGTTTTTCATGAGGTAACATCCTAACATCGCGAAACCGGTCGGGAGACATTGCGAAAGAACAATGAGTAAGCATAGTCCGGCCGGAATTTAGATGCCACTGATGACTTGATCCTCTGGAATTTTTACTGGGATAGATAATTTGCATCGTTTATTAAAATTAATTTACGTTTCTAACATTTAATTTCAAATGTGATGAATTCGCACGAAAGTATGTGCATAGAAACAGCATAAAATAGCTAATTCCTCTTGCAAATCTACAGTGATAAGCCACAGGCTATACAACAAGGGGACTCACAGAAACATTCACATTGAAGTCCTCCCTACTCTACTATAATTTCTTAAATACTTTAGCAGCGGTAATGTGTAGAAAATTCAAGCAATGCAATGTATCATTAGTAATTATATTATTCCGACAGTAATCGAGTCTGCGACAGCAGCATATTTCTCTACGCTTCTCCTGAACGGTTCTTTTGACTGATAAGAGACTTTTTTTAAACGAGCCAGTAAGTGTTTAATTTGGGTCCTTTCACAGTTATAAATATCAGCCATTTCCTAAACTGATATTCCTTACTCACTTTCTTTAATTTATTCTAGAGTTACGCCAACTTTGCTCTTGCCTTCACTCATTTTATTGGTTTCCCTAAAGCAAATTAAGTATATACCTCAACTGCAATGGGAAAATAACCCGGGAATATACAATATTATGTTCCCGACATGCTATTGTCTGATGCCAGGAGTGTAAAAATAACCAAGTTTGGGTATCTGGAATTCCCCACGGCATCGTCAATAGTGAGCCGAAAGAATGACAAAAGATTCCCGAAAGCACTGTACAACAGATAGTGCCCTTGCACCAACCCTGGTTTACCGAGAAGGTCTCACTTAAAGAAGCAATTAAGGCTGGCCCAAAGACCTTGCACTCATGCTGTGCGCCAAAGAATCGCCCTCCGAGCAGGTGGCCGCATATGAGGACGGTCTGCTCAACCAAGAAGCACAATGGAGTGTTTATGACCACCCGGATTATGGGAACGAGAAGAGGATTGCTTGAGCAAATTCCATAAAAAGGGCAAAGACACCCCTTAAGCTACGTTTAGCGGGATCCTCTGATGATTTTGTGAAAAATAAACGGAATTCCCGAACAGGGAAGCGAACAGCGAGGGAATATTTGGACTACGATATACTGCCCAGACACTCCAGCTTGCAGTCAATCATGCTCTCAAAGAGCAGAATGTTATGGAGCTCCTGAATAAAGCCCGGAAGGTTGGAGAAAATTTAGAACGCCGACAATTTCAAGGTATTTATGGAGGTTGAGATGCACAAAACCTATCCTTGACTTACTACAGCTACGCGGAGTATTCTGCAATGAATTTGAAAACATTAGGAGGAAAGACGGTGGTAATACTGATTTCTCTGAGGTAGAATGGAGTGGTCTCCGAGATATATCAGATGCCTTGGCCCCGGCTAAAATGGCCACAAAAAACTTCAAGGGGAGCGAGCAGCTTTTCATCTACATCTACGTAATACCCTGCAAGCAACCCAAAGGGTGTGTGGCAGGGGGTGCTTCCAAACCAGGCAGGCATGAATTATTCGGCAGAACACAGAAACTACATTGAAACCTGCTTACCACACATGCAACGCGCCAATTAACAATCTACTAACCAAGAAACATTCCATCGTCAATCGTTCCAACATGCAAGGGATACAAAGACTACTACTAAAGATTTAAAATACCATGTGTAAATAAGAACATCAATATTTACATAGTGCAAAAATAAGAACGTAGAGAATAATAAGAGAAAGATCTACAATCTAGCTAATCTCACTATTCGCACTATTCATGGCAATGATCATAGCTGTTATGGTCTCGAATGGTACGCGGAAAAAATGACATTTTATACCTATTGGTTCTACAATCTATCTCTCTAATTTTATTGGCGCGATCTAATCTGACGTAGTACGAGGGGGTTAGATTAGATTAGATTAGATTAGATTGTTGGTGGAGTTCCTCCGAGGAGGACCTGGGGCACCTAGACCTATTGGTCCTTTGTGCTGACCACCATGTCTTGGTTACCCGTAGAGTCCAATGGCCTTACTGAAGGCCAGCATATCCTCTATGGGGGTAACCCTGATTTCAGCCGGATCAGGAAACGGGGATCCTAGATGTCTTATTCTAGTCCTCATCAAGGCGGGACAGTTACAGAGAACGTGTGATGTTGTTTCGTCCTCTTCTTGGCACCATCTACATCTGGCAGAGTCTGCTAGCTTCAAAAGATGAAGGTGCCTCATAACATGATAGTGTCCAGTTAGGAGACCCACTATCGTACGTAGTTGACCTCTGTTTAGCAATAGAAGTCTTCTTGCCAGTCCCTGTTTGGGTCCTCCAATAAAAAGCTTGGCTTGTCTGAGCCCTTGTGTGTTTTGCCAGATCTCAGAGTGGCGGGCAAGGCCCCACTTCTTGATCTCCATGATTCCTGCTGAAGGTGCGATTGGAATGTGAGGCTCTGGTCCCATCGGTATGTGGTTTGAGCCTTCTTTTGCGAGTTGATCCGCAATTTCATTTCCGGTGATACCCTCATGTCCGGGGACCCAGAAGAGTTCGACTTTGCCAAGAATATGTAGCGAGTTGAGCACTTCACGGCATTCATGAAGGAGTTTAGAGTTGCACATTTGTGATGCTAGGGCCTTTAAGGCCGCTTGGCTATCAGTGCATATGTGAATTGGTCTGCCCTTGAGACCTGACTCCTTGATAATGTGTGCGCACATTAGTAAGGCAAACACCTCCGCTTGAAAGACTGTTGTGTGTTTTCCAAGTGAGATGGTGATCCTCTTAGCTGGGCGCTGGCAGTAGATCCCAGCCCCTGCTCTACCTTCCTTTTTGGAGCCATCGGTGAACCACACCTGGGCTCCATTGTGGGGATCCTTGTCTCTCCCTTTTGTCCACCACTCCCTTTTTGGAGTGTGGATTTTAAAGAGTGGAGGTGTATTATAGAAGAAAGTTATCATCATGTCCGATCCCATTTCAACAATGGGGCTCGATTCTCTAAGCTCCTGCCATATTTTCCTGTGTCCGGACAGGTTTCCCCTGTCGTTCCACTGACCCTGTCTTTTGAGACGGTATGCTGCAGCCCTAGCCTGTTTCTCTACTTCCACGTTAAGTGGAGCAAGACACAGTAGGGTCTCCATAGCCAGTGTGGGGGTGGTTTTCATTGCCCCCGTAATTCCCATGCAGGCCATTCGTTGCAGGTGGTTGAGCTTATTCCTTGCGGAGCTCTGTCTTGTTTTCCCCCACCAGACTATTGAGCAGTGTAGAAAGCTTGGCTTCACCACTGCAGTGTAGATCCAGTTGATCGCTTTTGGTTGGAGTCCCCATGTTTTACCTAGCGCCCTCCTACAGGTCCATAGGGAGGCACACGCTTTCTTGGCTTTTGCCTCAAGGTGTTCTCCCCAGTTGAGTTTGGAGTCCAGAAGGACTCCCAGATATTTTACTGTAGTTGAAGGTTGCAATATCCTTCCTTGTATCGAAGGAAGTGTGAGCCCTTCTCTTTTCTTCTTGTAGGTAAAGAGAACAAGTTTTGTTTTCCCTGGATTTACCGTCAGCCCTGTTTGATGGCACCAGCTCATCGTTCTATCCAAGGCTTTCTGCATAAGTCCAGAGACGGTGCTGAGGTACTTGCCTGTGATGAGAATCACTACATCATCCGCAGTACGAGGGGGTTAATAGTATGTTTTTCACATCATCAGAGAAATTTTTTTCCTGAAATTTAGTTAGGAGGTTATACCTATAATTTAATCTACGCTGTAATAGCGATTCCCATCCCAATTCTTCTAACGATCCAGACGCACTAGCAAACGTATCGTAGCATTGTTTTGCAAACCTAGCTTCTCTTCGCTGCACGCGATCTAATTCCGATATCAACCCCGCTTCATATGGATCCCATATAGTGGCAGCATATTCCAGATGAGGCCTAACGACTGAAAAATAACAACGTTCTTTCACTTTCTCATCACATTTTCTGAGTACTCTCTTGATAAAGCCTAGCTTCCTGTATGCTTGAGCGCATATTTCCCGAATATGTTTCCCCCAAGATATGTCGTGAGTAATTGTGACCCCTAAGTACTTAACAGATTCGGCGTTCATTATTTCCGTATTATTCATTATTTAAGTCCTACCTGGCCTATTTTTATTTTTCCAAAAGCTGACTGCTATGCACTTTTTTATATTTGGTTCCATCTGTCACTTTTCGCAACAAGCATGAATAGCAAGTAGGTCGATTTTTAACAAGTCGCTAACTTCGGAATTGGTAATATCCCTATACCAAACCGCGTCGTCTGCGAAGGGTCTAAGCTTACTTTTAACGATGTTGCTAATATCATTTATGTATAAGAGAAATACAAGTGGACCAATGACACTTCCCTGAGGAACACCCGATGCTACGCTGTGTTTGACATAATACCATATATGGCAGCCCTTTGTTCCTGCCCATGTAAGAACTGATTAATCCAACTAATAATGTTTTTCTCTATCCCATATGCTTCTAGTTTCGAGAGTAACTTAATGTGAGGTACCTTATCGAAAGGTTTCTTGAAATCGAGGAATATCGCGTCAACTTGAACATTATTTTCACCCGAGAGTAAGATGTCATGAACAAAGAGAGCCAATTGGGTATCGCGAGATCTACCCTTTCGAAATCCGTGTTGGTTATTTATTAATAATTCCTCCCTATCTAAATGACTCATAATGGAGCTTACGATTATGTGTTCAAATACCTTACAGGAAATGGATGTGAGAGAAATAGGCCTATAGTTACTAGGGTCTTCCCTGTCGCCGCTTTTGAATATAGGTGTGACATTTGCTACTCTCCAGTCCTTAGGCACTACGTGATCTACTACTGATTTGGTGAATATTAATTTTAAATAAGGCGCTCTGTCTGATGCTAATGATAGTTACTAGCCACTAAGTGGTTAGGGCCAGTAATGCAGTTTCTTGTATCTCGTGTTTTACAATGACTAATAATTCATTTTTTACGCAAAAAGCAGTTCAAAAAGAAGAGTGGCAGTATTATTGGTCGTTTTCTTGCAGAGGTTTCAAGGGTGGGAATGTACGCCGCCATCCTAAAATATTACTTCAACCCTCTTCATTTTTGATCTAACTGCAGTCTCAGGATATGTTTTCATAAATTTGCCAAGGATTCCCTCTCATTTATCGTTAAGATTTTCTTGAGGGAGGGCCAAGGGGGTCAGACATACAGGGCGGGGGCTTTTTCCTGTGAAATAAGCGGGGATAGGCGTAGGTACGGCACGGCGAAGGACAGTAGGAAGGGACGGGTAGGAGGATGGGAAAAACTGAGACTCTTTGGAAGTAAGCCTCTCCTCGATACAAAATAGAAGGGTGTCGTGCGGTAGGGTCAACTCGATGACCGTTTCTATAACATGAGTGTGGGTGGGTGAGTTTGCTGGGAGTAACGGTAAGGCGGGTGGTAGGGACCAGGGTCGGGGTCCTCCCACCGCGTGTGAGCCTCCCACCCAGAGGCTCCTAAAATGACCGGCTCTGGGAGGTACCTCCTCAAAGAGGTGTTAAAAAACGGACGAAAACAGAATATTGTATGATGATTTGAGTTTGGTGCCAACATTTTATCTTCTCGTGTATTCACATATCTTCCGTACCGAACCGTTTTCTTTGCTTACGAACCGTAACTGAAACGATTTTTTTGGTTTCTGTAACAAAATTCTCAAGAACGGTTCGGTTACACATTTGTGACGAAACATTTTTCGTTACAAGCGTTTTGTTACGGAAGAGGTTCGGTTACACGTACCGTTTCTCTGGACCGAACCCTTCCCGAAGCGGTTCGTGGAACGAAATTTCGTTACGTTTCACAACCCTGGTTCAAATACACTCCCATAGGACATTTCACAATTTCACCTCCAAAAATTTTACATCTTTACATGGATGGTGACCTACCACCCCCTGCCACACACCCATTTGGCGGCTCGTGGGGTAGTATGTAAATGGAGATCGTATGAAACTGCATATTATCGCAATATATCGTGTATCTTCAAAAGATGTTGAATAATATCACATTGCAATTGTTCATGTAGCCTGAATTATTAATTGGTCAAAATGTCAATGGGCAATATGTATATCCATTGTATCTCATTAGAGGTATTGCCTTAGAGCATGTATACTGTAGAATATACTTTGGCTATCCTTGCAATGTACTGTTAGTGGGGTCAAAGCAAGCTGGCATTTGTGACGTCAGACATAGCAACCATGTTATGTTTATATACTTGATATTGTTTATATACTGACCTTCTCCATCAAGAATGTCAGCAATCCTTTGTGAGATATTAAGTATTTGTTTGAAATTGCAATTTCGCATTAAAAATTCCAGATTATAGATTTATTTTAACTTCTTTAATGGGGACACTTTTGTCAATATTCACTCTCCTGGTGGGGATTTTTTCTGTCAAAATATATACATATGTATATTATTGATTTTTGGTGGAATTTAGTTTTATTGATGTTCAAGTAAAAAGACAATGAAAACAATAGTTGAACACCTGATAAATTATATAACATTTTTTTATTACCAACAAAAAGCTATTTTCATTCTTTTTTTGTGCTTTGTTGTTTAAAAAAAATGTTACTTACCATTCAGCCAATTTTTTCATTATTGAACACTACGGATCATAGTTTTTCAAAGTTTATTTGCTCTATTTATCCTATTTACACACTTCAGTCTTTCACCAAGCACTGTAACTGGGTGTGGTATGTGTGGAAGCATGGAGCGGCATAAAGCGGAACGTTGCACTCTTAGCAGCTGAAAATTGATTGTTTCCTCTGCTAGTATGACAATGCACTACATATATCTTGTGTACGTATGGTTTAGTCTCAGTGGGGGGATTTAGGTCCTGGAAATGCTTTCCTGACAAGCACAGGGGAGGGTCTTCTTTTGAGCAACTTCCTTCCTGAGATCCAAGTGGAGTTCCAAGTGATTTCCTTTCCCTCCATTCTTTCTATATATGTATCGCATATGAGTTGCATATGCATAGCTCAAGGAGGTGTCTAGAGATCTGGTGGTACTTCTTCATCTTCCTCGCAATACTGTATGTTACCTTATGTACTGAACTGAAAGATCATCTCCTCCCTTGGAGTCACTATATTACACAATGGCGAGAGGGTTTCTCCTTCATCTTTCCTTTTCTGTTCCACACCATCTATGTGCTGGCATCATGGATGTTGGTCAGCACACAAACATCCCTCATGTCTTTCCACTTCAAAGCCTCATTATTGAAGCCACAGTAGAAATAAGTCACATTTTATTTATGACTATGGCTGCACCTTCTCCCATTTTCAATTTTTTTGTCATTGCAAATTTTGGCAGACCCGTTCTATTTGACCTCACCATTCCCCACACATCAGTCTTCATCAAATCGAAAAAATCATAGAGCTCAGGACTGCTGTAATAATTGTCAAGACCTATCAAATAACCCTTGTTTAGTAAGTTCTCAAACCAAGTGTTAGTGAAGTCCATTAGGATTTTGTGAAGTGCCACCAATCAACTCCTCTTGTATAATTTACAAGTTCCATATCTTTTCCTGTGCACATCACCATGTTTCATACATATCCACTTTTCGCCTCACAAAGCGTCAATGATTCCATTCCAAAACAATCTATTATTCAAAATGTGAACTTCCCACTCTAGTCGGCCCTTCCTAAGCAATAGACTTTTATCAATAGAAATATCTACCTCAGGAATGTAGCTTTCAGAAAATTTTCCAGTGCAGTGATCAAAGAAAGCCTTGTTTCCTTATAACTGAGGGGATATGTGTCTGTCGTCAATAAAAGATTCATTTACAGCAAAATGTAGAAATCTCAAGAGGAGAAAAAACCTCTTTCTCACTCATTAGTTTGTAAAAAATGGGAGTTTCCAGGAGTTGGTCATGGCTAAAGTAGATTGATAGAGTCAGCTTATGTATAATACCGTGCAGCAGCTATATTACAAAAAACAACTATATTTCCTCCCCATTTGTTTCAACCTTGTCTCTATCACAGCTTCTCCTGCTCGATTTCTTCTGCAAAATTTTCCCTTGTGTTTGTGACTGCAGATACAAATTGGTTTGCTGGGCTATGTAACTGCATACATCATCATCAATAAAATCTTCAAAACTTTTGTGAGACTGATCTTTCTCTCAAAGATCTTCTTAGCTCAGATAACACCAGTGTAGAAAACGAACAAGAAGAGGTAGTACAGAGTGAGAATCAAGATGTGGTTTTAGAACCAGCTCTGGAAGAAATTGAGAGTGTGGTAAAGACAATATAGAATGGAAAAGCCTCTGGAGAGGACGGAATATCTATTGAATTAATCAAAAATGGAGGTGAACCACTGATACAGTTTCTCTACAAGATGATTGTGAGAATCTGGAAACTGGAAGAAATGCCAAAGGAGTGGAAGGAGGCAGTGATTGTACGGCTCTACAAAAATGGGGATAAACTAGACTGCTCAAATTACAGAGGGATATCTCTTCTAAAGTGTACATATAAAATACTTTCCAGAATTACAGTAGAACCTCGACCTATCGTTCCCGCATCTATCGTTCGCCGTCTTTGGTCCCGAATGTAGTTCCATGCAGATAACGTTAATATTTCCTGCATCCATCGTTCCCCGAAATATTGTTTTCCCGCTTCGATCGTTTCCAAATCACGGTCCCCACATCGCAATTCCCGCATTCATTGTTTGAAAAAGACGAAACCAAAAATTTACGCCGAAGTAAGATTTTGGGATTTTTGCGGCGCTCCGCAGTGGAGAAGGGGAGTTAGGCGACGCACCGCGCAGGACGGACGGGTAGCCCTTGCCGTCCGAGTCCCTTCTTATCTTTATCCCCCAAACTCCTTCCTGGAGGACAATTGGCATTCCTCCTTTCCAACCCAAACGAGTCCCTACCTCGCTCTTTAGCGGCCGCATTCCTTCGCCATGAACTTCTAACCTTTCTTCCTATAATCCTCTCAATGCTCGCTTACCAGTAGTTGTCATACGCTCGCTCTCGTCACCATATCGAGATCTGATACAACCAATGCGGGTAAATATCAATGGATATCCTTGGTGTTTGGTATCAAAATTAACAGAAAATAACGGAAAAACTTCATATAATAAGTGTTCTGTAGATTTTTGCCGATTAAAAACTTTAGCAAAATTAACTGACGTTCCACTACTGCGCCCCTCAGTGGGTGGGGCCCTTTCCGCGGAAAGGGTCGGAAGGGTCAAAGGTCTTCCACCTGCCCTGTCCCTCCCAGCGGAAAACAGGGTCCCCCAATTACCTGTCTCACCCAATTCTTGTATGTAACCAGTGCATTATTTCAAATGACGTGGGCTTAAACTGGTGAGGAGCTGAGGGAAGGGAGGGAGGTGGGGTTTCTCATCACGTGATTCTCGCGGAACCAACCAGAGGGCATGGCTTGTAACATCGGCAATTCAGTCACTCCCTGACCTTCGTCATGGTCACTTCGCGGGCCTATAGTAAGTGCGGCCAAACCCTACATGCTCTGTGCTCTTTCCTTTTTCTATTTTTTCCTTGTTTAGCGAGTTAAAGTAGGTATTTATGTCTATTCATTTTCCTGAAGTATTTATTTATGAGCTTAGAGCCGAAACTGTTCAAAATAGGTGTTTCAAGATGGCTGAAGGTAACGCAGATGTTTCAAACATTAGTTTGTCGTAGTGGAAGTCCTGCGAGCGTGGGCTAAGTTCTTTCTCATCCGTTGTCTGACGTGGGCTTGCATTGCCAGAAATGGTTTTTTTTTTAGGCACCGTGACCCATCAAAATGATTCATTCTTTTGAAATTGGTGTTCATTTTGTAATGCCAAGCCAAACTCTACCGCCGATATTGGAATTCCTCATTTCAACCCGATTGCCCATTAACTTTTGCCTCTCTGAACCAGATGGTGATAACCAGCTACACCTCTCTTGCTCTATGCCTCGTGGGTTACGCGATTGCTCCAGATAAACAAGAGTACACTTGGTAGCGTCAAGCTCGCTCCATCTTTCACGGGTGGCACTCCTCCTTCAGCGGAGCACAATGGAAAGCGCGACAAAAGATTACATCCTCCCCAACAAATTTTAGGCGCGCTTCTCACCTTCAAGGATATTTGAAACGAATAAATTTCTATGCATGGATAGGTCGATGCGCAGGTTTGAAGATCATCCAATAACATGATAATGGACCTTGTTTATTTACTTTTATCATCCGAGACACCATTGGGTTATGTAATACTAATAAAATATTTTAAACAGTTTTGAAAGAGCTGGCTGCAAAATATTGGGAGTACAACAAAGATCTCTTTGTGCTATTTATTGATTTTAAGAAGGCATATGATAGTGTTATAAGATCAAAACTTTGGCTGATACTTAGACAGAGTAACATCCCGGAAGAGATTGTAAGACTAGCTAAAATGTGTGTGGAAGGTTCGAGAGGTAAAGTGAGAATTGAACGGGAATACACAGATACCTTTGACGTCAGCACAGGGGTAAGACAAGGAGATGGACTGTCTCCACTTTTGTTCAACTTCGCCCTTGAAAAAGCTTTGAAGGCGACAAAAGCCCTACCAAGAGGTGCAAACTTTGAAGGATGAATCAGTGTACTAGCATTTGCAGACAACATAGCGCTAGTAGCTGATAATAAAACAGACCTAAAAGCACTAGCTGAAGTCTTCTTAGAAGAAGCAGGCAAAGTTGGTTTACAGGTAAATGAAGGAAAAAGTAAATATATAAAAATTGGAAGAGAGGCAGAGTCAATCAACTCAACGCTGGAAGTCAGGGGTCACAAACTTGCAGTAACTGAAGAATTCAAGTATCTGGGAGTTACTATCACCAGTCAAAATAAGATGTACCAGAAAATACAAGTAAGATTAAATGCAGCCAATAGGTGTTACTGGAGTTTGTGAAAACTGTTGAAGAGCAGGCTTCTGTCTAGAAATACAAAAATTAGGATATACCTAGTGATTATCCAACCTGTTCTCTTGTATGGGTCAGAAGTGTGGACACTGACAAAGTACACACAGAAAAAGTAGATAACTTTTGAAAACAAGATATTAAGAAGAATATATGGACCAACTCTTGAAGTAGGAAAATGGAGAATAAAGAAAAACTGAGAACTCGGAGATTTATTCAGAAGACCTGATATTGTGGTGGTGGTTAGAAGCAGAAGGATAAGATGGCTTGGTTATGTGAGACGAAGAGAAGAGGATACAGCCATACGAAGAGTGTGGAGGGGACATCCAGAAGGAAGGCGCCCACGAGGAAGGCCAAGAATAAGATGAAATGACCAAGTGGCCAATGATGTGAGAAAACGTGGTGGTGACATTGAGATGGCAGAAAACAAAAAAAGTCTGGAGGCAACTTGTAGGCGAGTCCAAAAATCAGCTTGGATTTGAGTGGCCCCTGGAGTAAGTGAGTAAGTAAGTAATATCTTTCTCAGGTAGATCACCTTTTGCTTCAGCCTCAAATGTCGCTGGGAATCTAAGCCTAAGAGCTCATCTTTCTTTCCAAATGCTGGAAAATTTACATGGTATTGCCTTCCTCATCACCACCTATCTCTTCTTCACCATCCATTTTGCTCTTAGAAATCTCCATCAATTTTTTTATTCTGCAACCAAATGCTGCAACAGTCCCATTAGTACTGGCAGTTGTTCCCAATGACACATTTGAAGGTTCCACCTGTGATTTTGAGCTACTTTCACTTGTTCTTTCCCCTTCCTCACTAAGCTCTGACATTTGATTTATAACATCATCAGCAAGCCTCTTAGCCATATCACGGATGACTTAGGCTGAGTAATGTAAATTAAAAACTATAAAATGCACAAAAGTTCTCCAAAAAATAAACAAAAACAAATAGTGAGAACTAAAAATTGTAAAATACACACTGATGGAGGGTACTACAAAAATGTAGAAAAATAAATAAAAGAGGTAGTCATGAGTCATTGCACTGCACACTGACAGCAAGTGCTATGACAGTGGCTGAGACAGAAATGAAGAACATGTACATGATGTAAAGTTTCAAAAGGAGGGAATGACTGAAAATAGGTATCACATATCTTACTGCTGCACAGAAGAAACCAAACTCAAAATTGATACTGCAACAAAACATGGGAAGCACCACTAGCTGTATTTTCTCTACAAAAATAAGTTGGGAAGGAAGAAGTTTTAAATGCTCTAGGTACAACTGAATCTTTTTGCCCAAAATAACTGCAAAGGAACACTGAAAAAGAGACATGTTCATTTACTGAAATAAAAGCTAAAACTAAATCCTTATCCCATGGGAATGTGAGTAGGCAAAAGAAAAACCACTGTTAGGGCTTGGCCACAAGAGACCATAAAACTCCCGTAGAAGTAAATATTATCTACACCTGTGCCACTACAACCAAAGAGTTAAAAAAAATTATACTAGAAGGCATATACAGAGCATAATGATGAAGGAAGTGTGTCTGTAGGCACTTTTCCCAAGGAGTAGAAAATGTTTCTCTGAAGTGCATCTGTAAACACACTACCCAATTCAGCATCATCTGCTCCTGATATTATCTCAAGATTGGTCTTATGGACAACAGATGCTGTAGGGACTTAAAATCACTCGCAAAGGCCAACTTTAATCAAAAAGAAAATAAAGAAAAGTGAAATGATAATTGCAAAATGTGGGAAATTTTTGGAATTGAAGTGGAACAACTTGCCCGATGTCTCAATGCTGGCAATGAACCATTTGGATGAAATGAAAGATGTTACCTGAGAGGGTGGATTGGAAATTGTAAATCAGCCAACTTGTACTGTCAATTATAATAAGTATATGGGAGGTGTAGATTTAAAAGATCAGCTTTTGGAGACATTTTTGCTAGAAAGAAAAAGATCAAAAGTGTGGTACACAAAAACTCTTCAAACATCTGGTAAATACAGCTGTTTTGAACGCTAATATTTTTTACTGCAAGGCAAGTAACAAGAAAGAACATTTATCATTTAAAATTAGTCTTGTTGATCAGATCATAGCAAGATAGCATGGACAAAATGTAGAAAAATGCAAAGAGTGACCATCTAATACAGATAGGTACTGAGTGCATGCGGCTGATAGGATGGCATTTCATCCAAGAGAATCCTAAAACAGAAACTTATGAGATTGGAAGAAGAAGGTGTGTTGTGTATAATAAAAATGGGAAGAGAAAAGAAACAAAATATAGGTGTAAAAACTGTCCAGGAACACCGTCTCTGTGCTCTGACCCGTTTTGAAAAATACCACATTCAGACCACTTACTTAATGTGGGAGATGGCAAGTGACAAAAAAGAATTTCTTTGACAAATCATGTGAATACAATTTTTAATAAGTAGTATAAACAATTGCACATAGAATATATTTTTTTGCAAATTTTTACAATAGCTCTTGCTATGGTAAAAATATTTAAGCAAATTAGTGAAAAAATTCTTTGGCACTGGCAAATTGAATTCACTGGGATCAATTTTAATACCTCCAATTAAAGTCATGCTTGAAGGGTCATAGGGGTCATTATAAAATGCCTTATTAACATGGGAGCAATGGACATTGGCAGCATCACCTTCTCTGATGTCACATGCATGGGGGTTGTTCTGGAGACACTTTTCCTTGCCCACAGCATCTCTATTGTGTATATACATGCTCTAAGGGTATTTCCCTGCCCACTGTCCATTGGAGCAGGCCTATGTAACTTATCCTATCACTTCGTAGTGAGTGATGACATCAGTGCTCTTCTTTGAAGTGGAGTGATATTATGAATTGCTCTCCTCTGGAGTGGAGGACTTTGTTTCGTATTGTCGTCACTCTGCTCCAGAGCAGAGCTCATACTCTTGGTTTGCTCTTTGCTCTGCTCTTTCTTTGCCCTTGCTCTGCTCCAATGTGGGGATAGAGCAGAGTGTAGCAGCACTCCAGGTGCCTGGGATGAGGGCCAGAGTAGCCTCTCTCGTGCCTCTAATTTTCCTGCAACCAAACTTATCTGAATTCCTAAATTACTCTTCTTTACATTTTATCCTTTTGTTCATGATTTAAAAAAATACCTTTAATGCATTTACTATTTGACCCACTATCCCTGAGTTTTGGCATTAATCTGCTCTACTAATCATTACTTTTTCATAAAGCTTCGTTTAAGTCTTATCCAGCATTTTAACTAGCCTGGAAGCCACCTAATCAATTTTAGGAGCCTTGTCCTAATCTAGATTTTTAATTGATTCATTGCATTTTGGTATAAGACTATAATCTTATTTATTGTTCTCTTTGTTGTAAATTTCTATGAAATAACAGAGGAGAACTTTTTCAGCATTAAATTGCCCTAGAAATCGGCCTCTCAGCTCAATTTTCACATTCTGTTAGTCCTCTGTCTCATGCTAAATGGCATTGCATCTTGCTGCATGTTCCTTGAAGTGGTTTTTCACACTTCAGGTAGCACCTTCCACCATCCAATGCTTCAAATAGTTCTACACTTCTTCACATGGAATTTTCAGTCACATTTTGCTGACTATTCTTATCTTCTGGCTGATATGATTGCTTCTTATAGTGCACTTCATCATTAGTTTTTTGTATTCTTGCCAAAAGGCACAAAAGACTAGCACAGCTATTTATCTAGATGTACATACTACTCTGTGAGCTGCCACATGGGTGTATGGCAGGGGGTTTTAGGACACCAGACATGTAAAGATGTAAGGGATAAGGTTTTGGCAGGTGAAATGGTGAAGTGTATCATGGGAGTGTATTTAACCCTTAAGTAGGCGCGTGGGGTCTTTAAAGACCCCAAGGGTTTACTGAACGCAATATTTTATCTCATAAATTACTTTTGAAGTTGACTTTTCCATTACCTTTCTAGAACTCCTACATGCAGCTGATAAATAAAAAACCTCTATTTTTTAATGGATCAATTTCACGCAAAAAATATTTTTCAGCATTTGGGTCTTTTTAGACCCCACGCGTCTACCAATGTTACAAATGTAGTGCACCAGGAACGCCAGGTGCTGCATTCGTCTTCCTTGTACGCTACCCTACTCTGGTTTCTAACTAAAGTGCTGGTCATGAGATTGTTATTCAACCTTATGCATTGCTTAAATTTTATTAAAATGTAAGCAATGCAAGGCTATGTAGACCTGCAACATTGTAGATGGAATAGCTAAGTTATATCGAGATGAAGTGGAACCTTGCTGTGCCAGAAGCACACCGTGCGCTCTCTCTCTTGTAGTACAGTGTATCTGATGATGAGGTGTGTAGTGCCAATGACTCTCCCAATAGGTTATCCTCATTAGATTTTGTTGGAAAAGACAAGGTAACATGTTGCATAAGGCTTCCACCTTCACACAGAGTTAGAACCCCACAAGTGAACATTGTGTCTAGTTTGTCGGGACCATTACTACAGGCAAAAAATGCAAAAACCCCCATTGAATGCTACAGACTATTTTTAGATGATGATACTGCACGTATTGTAACCACATTCACAAATATGTATTTACATCTCTCAAATTGCTTCGCTATTCAGTAGAGATCAAGATGCAAAATTGACTGATGAAGAGGAGATGAAAGTTTTCATCGGTCTTCTTATTTTGTCAGGTTCCATTTGTTCTGAAAATGAAAATACCCGTGATTTATGGGATAGAGACGGGTTTGGAATCGAAATATTTTATACTACAATGATTATGAAAACATTTTTGTTCCTCTTGCATTGTGTCCGCTTCGATGACATAACAGACAGACCGCAAAGACGTGAGAATGACAAATTCACAGCTTTCCGAAATGTTTTTGAAACTTTTAGCTCTAACTGTGAAAAATTTTACAATATAGGAGAGCTAACTACAATTGATGAGCAATTGGTTCCTTTTCGAGATAAATGTCCCTTTCGTCAGTTTTTCCCAAGCAAGCCGGCAAAATATGGGATTAAAGTTTTTAATTTGACGGATGCCAGAACAATGTACACAAAGACTATGGAAGTTTATCTTGGAACACAGCGAGAATGACCTTTCCGCCTGACAAATCGGCCATGCAATGTTGTGGAGCGTTTAGCGAAAACAATGGCAGGCACTGGACGAAATATTACAGCTGATAATTGGTTCAGCAGTATTCCCTTGGTAAAAGACTTGTTAGAGAATAGGATAACTAACCTAGGTACCCAGAGGAAAAACAAGGTTGAAATTCCACCAGAATTATCTAACGCTAAGCATAGAGCTCTCGGAACTAGCATTTTTGACTTTCAGAAAATCTTGACATTCTTATCTTACATTCCGAAGAAAAACCGGAATGTTATAATGATTTCTTCTATGCATCATGATGCTACAATTGATGACAGATCTGGATAAATGCATAAGCCTGAAATCATTACCGACTATAATTTTTACAAAGTCAGGAGTGGACACTAGACGAAATGTATGCGACATACAGTACCGAAGGCATTGCAAGCGTTGGCCATTACTTATGATTTTAGGAATCTAAATATTGCAGGCATCACCGCGCAAGTAATATATTTGTCCAATAATCACGAAAGTAAGCCGGTTCGGCGGTTATTTCTCAGAAAAATTGGTCGAAAACTCACGGACAGATTAGAAAAAGAGCAGCATGCAGGCCTGTACCTAGATCTCTTCATGAGAAAGGTTCAAAAATTTGTGGGTCAACATCTTTGGGACACAGTGAGTTAGATTTGAAAGTAAGAGCTACGTGCACCATTTGCCCTAGAAATATGGACAAAAAAACAAACCAATTTTGCAGCCGCTGTTCAAAAAACAACATGTTTAAAACATATAAAAAATGTATGCCCTCATTGTTTTGATCATTTCAATGAACATGATAAATATGACTTACTTCAAATCTTCCATTGTTTTTTAAATTATTGCTGTAACCCTCAATATAAGTACAGAGTACACAGTTATACGTATAGTATATAGTGATATCCCTTTAAATTGCGATTAAAAAAATATGTTCTAACAATTATTTAAAAAACAAACAATATTGTTTGCATATAACATACTTCTGAACATTTGACATTTTGATTTGAATACATGTTTAATCGATAATGAACTACTCCCTAGATGATATAGTGTGGTATTCAGAGAGAAAAAAATGAACATAATTCGACATCAATATTTGCTATGAATTAACTCTATAAATTATTTCTGTGAGCAAAATTTATTTAAGTAAGGTTTTTAGAATAAAATATACCACGAGAAATTTTGTTTACCTTTGAAAAGATCTGTAAATAATAAAGTACATGAGATATGTACCCATATCTAGTGAAATAAGCAAATAGAAGAAAAGAGATCATATTATAATTAGCTCAACTGATCGGAAGAAATTAAAGGTACATATGTTGAATTATAATGCATTGAATATCTATCGTAAAAAATAGCAGTGAAAAATAAACAAATTTGGCGAAGATATAAACAATTCCGCATGGGGTATTAAAAGATCCCACGCGCCCACTTACGTCACAAAGTGAGGTGCATCTACTTAAGGGTTAATGGAGCTCAGTTTTTATTGTGGTTGCTTATTGTGCATGGGAAAAACAAGTTTTTGTACCTGTCTGTTCAGCAATGTATCTCTCTTATTTTATTGCTTCTGTCAGACCTAGAGGTGTAGTGAGGAGTCATGTTAATATTCTCTGTGTCGATCTGAAACACACCAGTTCTGAATTTCTCGAGTAAGCATAGTCTAGTGTGTAGCCTCCGAGTCTCTAGGGGCTCCCACCTTAATCCCTCTAACAGTTGTGAGACACTCCATGCTCGCTCGTAGCAGTTTTTAATGAAACATGAAGCTTTATGTCTTTTATTAATTATTTTGGTTGAATCTTAATGACCAGGATCCCAAATGCTCATGGCGTACTCGAGGTGTGGCCTAACCAGAGTGAAGTAGCATCTCTCTGTTACTTTTTCATCTGAGGAACTTCCTATTCTATATACGCTAAACTGAACCTAGTTTCTTTAATGCTGTGCCACATATGTATTGTGTGTGTAATCCCCACTATATATCAGAAGTTGAAGTAATTCCAAGATATTTCACTGTATCTGAAGATTTTATGTTTACTCTATCCACAGTTTAGGCATTTGTGTAATGACTTTTACAGGAAGTAAACTGTGGTGCATTTACTGATATTTAATTATAACCCCCACTCCTGGCACCATGAATGAATGCTGTGTTTTGTGAGACCTGCCCGTACAGAAGCCATGCTTACTGCAATGTAAGATGGTACGATTATCCAGGAATTTAATTATATTGCTAATGACAATGTGCTCGAGGATCTTGCATAAAAATGGTGTTGATGATATAGGCCGGTAATTTCCATTTCGGCCATTTCTATTTCCTTTTTTAAATATCGGTGTGACATTGGCTAATTTCCTATCTTAGGGCACCTTGCCTTCAGATAATGATTTGCTTAATACAATTTCTAAGAATGGTCCAATCTGTGGTGCTAACGCCTTCAGCACGCGTGCAGTATTCGTTCTGGATCTATCCAGAACGAATAGATAGGATAGGAACGAATTTCCTATCTTAGGGCACCTTGCCTTCAGATAATGATTTGCTTAATATAATTTCTTGGGGTGGTGCAATCTGTGGCGCTAACTCCTTGAGCACTTGTGCAGGTATTCCTTCTGGACCTGGGGACTTGTTTCTTTTAATCGAACACAGTTGTTTAATTAAAGGTTTTATGAAAAGATGGCGGAACATAGTAATGTAACTGCTTGTAGCTCCTGCAAAAAGGGCTTAGATTTACCGGAAAAGTTCATCTCTTGCGAGTTTTGTGACAATATTTTTCATTTTAAATGTTCCCTGGTCTCAGAAAAAAGTTTAAAAGCCGCCCGGGAGTCTTCTGGGTTTATTTGGCTGTGTTTCTCGTGTCGCCTTGATAATGGCCGGAAGTTAGCTAAAATGGCGGAAGCCATTACAAATATTCAAACTGAATTAAGTGAAATTAGGAAACTTAATCAATCAGCTGCTCAACACATTACGCCAACTGCGCAAATTGGAGATTGTAATTCATCCTCGGATTCTGAAGTGGATGCTGTTCAGGGGGCACCCGAGACTCCTGAATTAGTGCTCCAGTCATTGCCTCCTGTCGGTGCACCAAATCTCTGCCTTTACTCCATGGAATTGATCATTCGGCTGAAAATGGGGACTGGAAGATATCGCGGAGCAAGAGATCGAAGAAACGCAAGCTAATTGTGGGCACCAACGAACTCTGTGACGAAAATTCCAACTTCACTGGTGTCCAGCAACGGCTGACGATATACCTCGGTCGGGTGAAACTTCAAACAACTAAAGGTGATATTATAAGGTATTTGTGTAAAAAGTATCCGAAGGAAGACTTCATCTGCGAGAGTTTCATCATGGACTATAAAGATCTGGACGAACAAATGGCCGCCTGAAAGTGATTCCAAACACTTCCTCGGAAAGAAACTGCCGGTAGATGGTGCTAATAAGCAATCAGGGTCTATCGCTGGGAACTTACATTGAGTTAAGGGGAGATAAAATCGGTCTTACTATTCAATTAAAATGATTGAATTAGGACGTGGCCAACCAGAATTAAATTTTGAACGTCAAATATCAAAACCTCGCGATGAAGCTTCCCGGGGTAAATTTTTCCATAGAAAGACAGGCAAACCTTACTGCGTCGCTCCGTTCATCGTCTGCAAAGCTAAATTTTTAATTGCTACTACCACGCAATTTCTAAGAATTATTCGTGTTGTGGCCATCAGATGTGATCAACCAAACACTATTATTCATTATGACATTCGAGTAAAATCTCCAGAGAGAGCACGTCCCCGACAGTCATTCTGTAGATGTACCCATGTCTGCTTGACAACGTATATATATATATATATATAGCGCCCGCTGAGAGCAATCGTTAATTCCCTTTTGACTAGAATAGGCAATTAAAATTTAATCCATTGAGCATTTAGGAATGGTTTACCGTTGCAAAGATATGGCAGCGAGACATGTATGGGACAGGAGGAGGTCTCTCCCCATACCATTGGCTGTCGCCAACCAATCCTGATGGATAGACAACTGAAAAAGAAGACTGTTGCAAACAGGTAATCCAAAGCAATGGGGAAAGGACGAGCTGATGGAAAAAAAGTTGATAATTATCAATTTAATTTATTACATTCAAACACCATTCAGGCTTCATTGAGTGCACTAAAAAAACTGGAGGATCACCCTGTCCATGGAAGTCATGATAACATAAAAAAAGGGAAAAATATAAATTTACAAACATGCAAGGAAAATATCTACTCCAAGGATTGAAAATCACTTGACGTCTGTAAATGATTTCAACCTGTCCACACAGTAAAAAAATGCCAAATCCAATAAATAATCTATTCATGGGGAAGTGATCAAAGTTGATTACATGAATAGCCAAAAAGCAGTCACAAACTCAAATGCCTTGCAATTCATGTATGTACTGTCTTAACATTAGGAAAAAAACAAAACTACTATCACTATGAATATCACTACACCAGACAGGACAAAAACAACCATGAGTCACTTTCTCGTTCAGCACACATGACAAAAAAAACCACCAGTCACTTTCTCAGATACCACACATGAGAAAAACAACCATGAGTCATTCTCTCATATTCCACAAATCACAAAAACAACCACGAGTCACTATCTCGTACACTACACACGACAAAAAAAATCATGAGTCACTTCCTCGTATAACACAAATCACAAAAACAACCACGAGTCACTTTCTCGGTGAACTTTCACTACTTCTTGTATTCCAAGCAGCCAATCCACTTACTAGAAAGAAAAAAATCCTCATCAATATAGCAAACTTAAATAAATACTTAAATAATAAGGCAATGACAGCATCAAAACTAACCCAATCCTCACAGTTTCCCTTTTTTTCTCTGCAGTTTTGTATGCTCCTGTTGGTGTTTGCTGCAGCAGTAGCTTGCCTACAAGCAAAATGCACCCGAGTAAACAATTTTAATTAAATTAAAATCTATGCAATCGAAAGCACAACTGAGAAATATTTAAATGAAATTTATTAACCTACACGTGGACACTTAAAAACAAAAAAAGTTGTGCTAGATATCTACATCTACATCTACATCTACATCTACGTAATACCCTGCGAGCCACCACGAGGGTGTGTGGCAGGGGGTGAAGATCACCAAACATGCACTATTGCCATGTAAGTAGGATATATAATGTAGACATGCTAGAAAATAGGGTCATAGTGTATTAGTTACTACAGTAGATTATTAGTTATTGCAAGTAATTGTAGTAGTTATTACAATAGGATATTAGTTACTACGGTATAGTACAGGTTAAAATCTACATAATAAGGAAGGGATTATTGGTAGTTATTACATGCATCATGCACTACAGACTATTCTAACTATGTTTCACCAACCTATCCCTTTTGCTACGTTGCCCATTGTTTTCCCTTATGGTACGCGGGAAAAATGACATTTTAAATCTATCGGTACGACAATCTATCTCTCTAATTTTGTTAATATGGTCAAACCTAGCATAATACGCAGGGGTTCTTAATATATATCTAACGTCATCTGTGAACAAATCGGTTTCGAATTTACTTAAAAGGTTTAACCTAAATTTTAACCTGCGTTCTGATAGTAATTCCCATCCTAGTTCTTCTATTAAACTCATAACACTAATACATTTGTCATAACGACATTTGACAAACCTAGCAGATCTCCTTTGCACGCGCTCTAATTCTTTTATCATACCTTCCTCGTAGGGATCCCATATACTAGCGGCATATTCTAAATGAGGCCTGACAAGTGTAAAATAGCTTCTTTCTCGGACTCTCTCATCGCATTTGCCTAGAACCCTTTTTACGAATCCTAATCTACGGTTTGCTACACTAGTTATTTCCCTGATGTGTTTCCCCCATGACATGTCTTCACTGATGGTGGTTGTAGTCACCTCAACGCCATATGCTGAAATGAACGAGTTTACTCCACGATGGACCCTAAACTGTACCAGTGCCACCTATTCGATGTTCAACACAAACGAATAACGGTGGAAGGGGTAGGAATAAAAAATTCTAGATTTTGAGCGCCGAGTTGACAATCCTATTTCTCTATTATCCTTGAGTTTCAGACTGGGAATGCATTTGCGCTCCTTCAAGGTCAGTGCTCCGGGAAATTTACGCGATGATTTACTAAATAAGGCAACATGGCCCTCAAATGTTGTGGTGGGTAAATTTTTTCCTCCACGTGAAACTTGTGTTTAGTTAAGAGGTGGTTCTTTCAAAATCAGCGCGTGCAGTGATGAAAGTGGTGGAAATCGTGTGTGCGTTGAGAGTATTGGAAGTGATCACAACTTATCGTGTACAGGTGAAACCTCCGCATCCACCGTGCTGAATGATTCTCTACAGGTTGATTTTCTACCCTCTGGCCATGATAGAGTTACCAGATCGACCACTGGAAGCTTGAAACCAAAATCTTCGTGACTACACTCGGGGGATAATTACGGCAAACCGACTTTTCAGTTGCCCGCAGTTAAACTGAAATCCCTTTCTTTACCTTGTGTGCCGCCTACCGGCGAAATTAGTTTAATACCACATACTGGCAGAACTAAAGTGAAGGTGTTACACTTAAACAATCAGTGCCTACATTACAAAATTAATGTTCTGGAATTATTCTTGAGTGAACATGAACCAGATGTTGCCTGCATCTCAGAGCACTGGTTAAACTCCAATGAGTTAAGTACATTAAGAATTGAGGGTTAAAATCTTTGCCTATTATTGTAGAACTCAATGCAAAAATGGTGGGGTGTTGATTCTTGTTAGAGATATGATTTGTGTACGTAACGTTAGATTTAACAATCCAAGTAAGGAGCTTGACTTTGAATGTTGTGGGATTCAAATATCTTTTGGTGGCACTGCCATCTCAGTTGTGTGTGTTTACCGTTCTCCTAATGGTGATTTTTCTATTTTTTTGGATCTGCTAACTAATGTTGTTCCAATCTTTGTATGGAGCGCCAAGAACAATTATTTGTGGGGATTTCAATGTTGATTTCAGCTCGAAATCTACTCAAACGAGGTTGCTACTTGATTCACTTAGATCATTTAATTTTGTCCCTACAGTATATGAGCCTACATGAGTAACTCAATCTTCGTCCACAACTATTGATAATATTTTCACTGATAAGCCTTCAACTGGTAGTCTTATCCTAGATACTCTCTTTTCTGATCACTAAGCCCAATTGATTGAGTTCACTACATATTTTAGTTCAAACCTGAAACCCACTCACGTTTATTATAGACGATCTTTCTCACCCCCATCCCAAGCACATTTTCAAAGCTTACTTCAGCAGCAATCTTGGAATTCTGTGTATGAAGGGGATGATTTTAATTTTAAATTCGATAACTTTCTAGCTACTGTTTTGTATTGCTTTGATGTATCTTTCCCTCTAAAAGCAATGAAAACTTTTCCTAACTCAAAGAAGAAATGGGTAACTAATGAAATCAGAGCCTCATCTGCTCGATTAAGACATGTTTTTAATAAATTAAAATCAAGTGGGTCTCAGTCACTTAAAAGGGCCTATAAAACACTTAAAAGTGAGCACAATATTTTGATTGATGAGACAAAAAGAAAATTCAATATGTCCATCATTAATTCTGCTACTAACCCATGTAAAGCTGCCTGGAATGTTATTAAAAATTGCACTAGTTCAAAAACTTCTTCATCCTCTGTCAGCTCAGTTCTTCACGATGGTTCTTTAATATCAGACAAAACTGTCATAGCTAACCTGCTCAATAACAACTTCCTTAACACCAACAATGATTTGCAAACTGTCTACAACATACCTAATTATCCTGCTAAGACTGTTAACTCAAGGGAATATTTTGCCCACTCTATCTTTCTCTACCCCACAGATGAGAAGGAAATTGACAACATATTAGTTAAATTAAGTACATACATACAACAACATTGGGCTACAACAATATACCAGGTTCCATATGGAAAGGAAATGCAAAAATGGCTATAATACCTCCGTTAACATCTTTAGTTAATGAGTCACTCTCACTGGGAATTTTTCCCGACAAATTGAAAGTAGCCAAGGTCATCCCCATTTTCAAGAATGGTGATCCACATGATATGAATAATTACAGTTCTCTCTGTATTTTCTAAAGTTTTTGAAAAAGTTATATTTGACAGATTATTATCATTTTTAATTAAATTTGACATCCTCTCTAGAACTCAATTTGGATTCATGAAAAATAGGTCAACGGAAATTGCCATGGCTAAGTTCATTCATGAAGTTATTATTGAACTTGACAAGCAAAACACTGTCACAGGAGTCTTTTACGTCACTAAAAAAGCATTTGATTCAGTGGATCATGGAATTTTACTTCACAAACTTAATAGTTACGGCATCTCTGGAATTGCCAATAATTGGATAAAATCCTTTTTAAGCACCAGATCCCAAGCAGTGAGTATTTACTCTTCCACTATAGGTTCCTACACCTCATATACTCCTCTGACAGTCACTAGAGGTGTCCCTCAAGGGTCTATTTTAGGTCCTCTTCTTTTTCTCATATACATTAACAATCTTCCCTCTTATTTTAATAGTGGTACTGTGTCTATGTATGCAGATGACACAACACAGCTATTGTACTCTAAATATTTCAACCATGACAAAGTGCAAGGAAATATCAATACAATGAATAAATGGTGTGATGATAACTGGGTACTTGTCAATGACAAAAAATCAACATTTATACAGTTTCATACCCCTCAAAGGAAAATTATGTCCACTCCTCTTCTTAGACTAAATGGTAAAATCTTATGTTCTTCAGCTGTAACAAAATATCTAGGTCTATATGTGCACGAAGCACTATCCTGGGAAGTGCATATTGATAACCTTTGCACCTATGTGGCAACTGGGTGTTATCTATTAAAAAGAATTAAGGGTCTCACAGATACCAACACCGCACTGTCAGTCTACCATGCCCATGTTCATAGTCGACTGAAATACGGGATTGTGGTTTGGGGTCACTCTCACCATGCTATGAGGCTTTTTAAATTTCAAAAATGGGCCATTAGGATACTAAAAAATGCTCCAGGGAGAAGTAGCTGCCGGACACATTTTAAATCCCTTGGAATTCTCACAGTACCTTGTCTTTATATTTATTCAACTGTCATTTTAGTCTGTCAAAATAAAAGCTTCTTTGGTATTGAAATTAATGCTGATGTGCATGATCATAATACTAGAGCCTCTAAAGATTTTAGGCTGGTCTCACATAGTCTCACCTTATTCAGCAAAAACCCTGTTTATGCTGGTGTAAGACTGTTTAACTGCTTGCCCCAAAAACTTCGGGAAACTTGTCCTTTTTCAAGGTTTAAATTTCAACTGTTCCAATATCTTGTTAGCAAATCCTTCTATTTTGTCGATGAATTTTTGTCATCGCAATTGGGTTCCTGAACGATACTTTGTATTCTTATGTGAATTTTGGTTGCTGTTATTTTTTTTGTCCTTTTTAGTATGTTATTGTGAATTGACCTGTTCTATACATGTTAACTGCATGTCCTGGAGCCAATAAAATATTATTATTATTATTCCATCACGCTGAATTGTTATGCTCGCCATTGGCTCATTAAAGTCAGGAATGTCTAAATTGTGTATTTTGTTATCCTTAGTGTTTAAACTTATGAAGTACTGGTTTAGTATGTTGGCTTTATCAATACTGTTGGTGACCACTTTGCCGTTTGTGTCCAATAAAATCTACTGTTGAAGATTCTCCCCGATGCTCTCTCGCATAAGACCAGAATGACTTGGGGTTTTCATCTAGTAATTTTCCTAGGATTTTTTTGTTGAAGTTTTGTAGAGTAGTGTGCATTATTTTCTTCATTTTTAAGCATTGAGCAACATAAATTTCTCTCGCCGCAAATTCCATTGTTTTTTTATCTGACGTTATAATTTTTTTTAAGTTTATATATTGTGGTCTGTCAGCTAAGTTACCGTCTTAACAATGGCTATCATATGCTTGATTGGAGGAAGCTTCTTGCATACATTCTGGTCCTACTTTTAAGCATTCTTTCTCCTGTGTATGAATGATCGTGTTGCTTCTTCTCCAAAAATCTTTTTCTTCAGGGTTTTTCATCACTCAGATTTCCAATTGGCAAGGCCCATCCTCCAAATGAATATTTTTAGAATTTCTAGTCATCAGTTGGTGCTAGCTGATGCTACATTCTATTCTACTCCAAAATTGACCATTAAATTTGGTTTATGTGCTCTCTTTGGTGGCTTCGACTAATTATCCAAGTAGGGAACTACCCTCTGGAATATCATACTCAATGAGGACCCATATGTTCTTTGGGATTATGATGTGGCCTCTCTTTTAATGGTTCTGGTGAAGCATCACAAATTTACTTCAAAAGGTAACATTTACCTCAACAATGTTGAAGTAAATGCTATCTTTTTTGTTTAGTTAGTTTTGCTCGGGAAATAATCAAGTAATCACAAACACATGGTTCAGGGATCGCCCTTGATATAGGTACACCAGGAGGAAGCCAGAAGACAAATATGTTCCAGGTAGATTTTATTATGGCTAAACATTACTAGGAATAGTACTAATATCTCGCAAGCATATTCAGTGGCTGATGCAGACTCAGATGACTCTACTTATTGGCTATGCTAAACTCAAAAAGATCAGAAGGGGTTACACGGTACAAAAGTGAAATGCAGAGGCACTGATTGGGACATTAATAATGAGTGTTTATTTGCCCAGAGATCATGTAAATCAAACAAAATATAGGACACATCAAGTTCGAAAATGCAATTCAAATTAAATCAAAACCAACACAAATTAAAGGAAATACCACTTTATGTAACTCTACCACTATCTAAGAACTCATGAATAGAGTATAGAGTCTTAAAGAAAACTTCAGAGAAAAGAAAAGAAAAGTTTAATCTTAAAAGTGGGTAAGTTGTCAATTGATTTAAGTTTATCACTTAATTTGTTGTATAATATTAACCCCATTGAGTAAGGACCTATTGCAGTTGCACAAGTGCATAAAAAAGGTCTGTGGAAATCTCCTCTATGTCTAGTGTAACATAAATGAATTGAGAATGAATGCAGCAAAAAGTGTGGAATAGTTTGGGCCATTACTATGCTGGTGTGATGACATCAAGAATTCGGTGCGTAATGGACTAGATCACATCTTGGGGAACTTTCATCCCTAAAGTTTGGTACCGAGCATGCGGCCTTGGTTTCTTGCATCGCTGAATATAAACATGCTGCCTACCGTTAAGCAGCACACAATCCATAGAGTTTGGGTACTCACCACAATCCGGAAACACCTCACAGGGAATAGGGTCATGAGGGAGAATTCAACCATTCTCATTCACCTGTCCTCTCTTTTGACTTTCTGCTGTGCCATCAAATCTCCACCACCCATTCAAGAGGTTGAACATGTCTGGAAGGATATCTTTGAATTGTCAAAGCCATTCTATGGATATACTCTGGCCATCGACCCCTTTAAAGAGTTTTGCAACCACAACCTACAACATGTGGATGGATCTCTGTTAGTCACAGAAAGCAATGTGAAGAAGGCCTTCTCTGGTAAGAAGAACCTCTCAGCTCCAAGAATGGATGCCTTGAATATAGAAGTTCACTTCCACCCATCAAAACGCTGCCAAAATCTTCACGTTCTTTCTCTAAGGTAGAGAATGAATTCCACCTTAGGTTACTGATGGATGCATGATTCTCATTTCTGAGAAGGTTAACTCGTCTGATCCTAAGAACTACCACCCTATGACCTCCCTCAACATTATAAATTAGGCATTTACCTCCTTCATGGGTGACCTTATCCTTCACCACATTCAGGCTTGGTGTGTGAAGGTGTATGAGCAGAGGGGCTAAAAGCATGGAACTCAGGGTGCCAGGGCAAACTGCTCATTAATAGGTGCAAATGCCAGGATGTCATCCTGTGTACAAGTAACCTATCAGTGGTCAGGGTGGACTACAAGAAGACTTTCAACTCCGGTTCACATGAGCTAATTATAGCGGTGCTGAGGTTGATAAAAGTCCACCCAGAGGTTGTGTCATGCATTCAACTCCAGTTACCACTTTAGAGAATGTGTTTCATCCTGACTTCAGGCTAGCCATCAGTTTTGACAGAGTTGGTAACTCACCACTGTGGCATTTTCCAAGGTGCTGGCTTGAGCCCCTTACTGTTTTCTATTTCCCTTCTACCTCTTTTACTAAGGCTGCAACAAGGTATGGGATACATGTGGTGCTCCAGGGGATGCAAAGCATAAGGTCATGCATTTATCTCACATGGATGAAATAAAACTCTATGCTTCCAATGCAAAAGACCAGTGCACTACCCTGGATACCTTACTCAAGCACAATAAGATTTTAGGTATGGAGTTCAGATTGGACAAGTGTGCATCCATCCACCTGATGAGAGGAAGATTTTCTGAGAACAAGGAAGGTGTGCAGCTCATTGATGGGAGTGTCATTTGTCAGCTTGATTATGATCACAGCTAAGAATACTTCTCCAACGCTCTTATGGCATTGGCAGAATACCTATGCTGTCCTATACCCCTGAAGATATTGAGTCCATAGTGGAAAATGATAAATGCACCATCTGGTGGAAGTACTCCTTTTCCACCATCAGGCAGATTGTGGTGACTTAGCCTGGTAGTGTTCTCTTCAATCAACTATTACACTCCTTCATGATTGAGTTTTTGGCTCTGGCTGAAGCATGCAAGGTTGCAAAAGGTGGAAAAATGGATCAAATATCAAACCTGATTTATGAGCTTTGGCTAATGTACACCAGAGACTGTGTGAAACTGTTAGTATTCATCATAAGTGTGCTCATTACAGTTGGCTGTTGGGAGAATTCACTCATACTGCTACAGATTGGATTATGTGTGGCTTTGTGCTAATTATTTTGGATAAAAAATACCTATTTCATGAGGAAGGAAGCTGCAGAAAAAATATCTGTTCTCTTATCAAAGTTTGTTCCTCCAACGCTATCTCCAGAGAATGGCTTACGGGTAACTGTCACATTTATGATTCTTTAGTAATTTTTGCATTTATTTATGAGCTTACCAGGAAAATATTTTTGAATTGTTTAATATTACACTAATTTTTGTAGTGCAAATTTTCGTAGTTCATTTCAATGTCTTGTATTTTTGATAGACATGAGGAGACAGTTTCATCGTTTATTTTGAGGAAGTTATGCTCTTAAGTGGGCATATAAATATTTTTGTAAGCTCCACTTTTCAAATTAATAACATATAATGTTGGTTTCAATCATTTGTCAGGAAATGCTCGTTTTGCTTTACTTTGAATATTTTTTATGTTTCAAATATTTGTATGATAGAGGCGCGTTTTGTGTTGCTTTTCTGGTTGGTCGAATGCAGGCCTGAATCGGCGGATACAGAATGGCAGAGTGACACCACTGTCGCGCGATACTATAATCTTAAAAAAAACATTAAAGAATAATTGCAGTATAAATAAAGAAATCAAACCATTTCGTCCACTCCTATTCTGTCGGCGCATTAGTATTTAAATGTGATTCGTTATGTCGAAGACGTAATGAATATATTTGCATTAAAATCAATGGTTGGCGAATTCACTTTGTGTTCTGTTATCTGTATTCTTGTATTCTGTAATCTTGATAATGGCCTGAAAAGGCCGAAACCGGTTGATTTATGGTTAAATATATTGGTGGAAAAAACCAAGTAGTTTCATTCTTAACATATTTGCATTAGTTGAAGTAACGCCTAAATACCTATCTATCGCTGACTGTAGTTTGCCGACGCATGTCGTTATAGGGTATTCTGTGAAGTACTTTTCTTGATGGTATTAGGGGGAGGAGCGAGCTCCGTATTTCTTCAGCCCGTTGGTCGGTAAATTGGAATTCGAAAACCGCGACAAAGTTTCTCCGCGCATCGCATCGAACGACCGAAGGGACAAACGGATGAGAAAGGTCTGAAAAGGGAAGTGGGAGGTGGGGGGGGGGCTGAAAAGGGGGGGTAGGTTCTCTCTCTAACGCGTGTGTGCCGAGTGCGTGCTCGGGTCGTGCTGCCACCTCCCGCCGACCGGGCGAACTGACGATATTGATTTCGCCCCACTCCCGTGCAACCTCGCTGAGAGGAGGGGACGGGAATCACGCCTCCCCCTTCCTTCCCCCACCCTCTCTCCCGTACACACACACACTCCGACACACACACACTCCGACACATCACTCGCGGAGAGCACAAGAAGGATGGAAGGCCTCCTCTTCTTTGTGTTCCCTTCTTTCTCTCCCTCCCCTCCTGCCTCGAAGAGATTATTCGGGGAGGGTGGGTTGAAACCACCAACCTCCCCCTTCTCCCCTCCCCTCTCATTCTCTACCCCACATTTCGCGAAACACTCCCCCTCTGCCAAAATACCTCCCCCTTCCCCCTCCGCATTTCCACCTTCCACATCCAAGGTGGTGGAGAGGAGATAAACCGTGCGAGCTAGAGAGAGAGAGAGAGAGAGAGAGAGAGAGAGAGAGAGGATGTTATTTAAACATTTAGGGACGAAAGAGAGGAGAGGGGGGAGGGCCTTCCCTCCTCCGCGGCCCATTCTTTCTCCTCCCGTCCACACACCCACACCGTGCACATAGAGAGAGCCCTATACATACGTGCATCCACACACAATACATACCCGTGTACATCTAGATAGGTATAAACAGAGAGACGGGAGAAGGTGGGGACGGGAGAGGGACCGGGGGCAGTTATGTAGTATTATTTTATATTCTTTTATTTTTTTGGAATCGCATCGCTTTCCTTCCTCGTGCATCGAATCGTCCCCCCCCTCGCTTTACTTCCCCACTCCCTCCCTCCCCCAAATGCCCCCTCCACCCCCTCCTCTGCCGCCTCCCTCCTCCACCTTCCCAAACACAAAGTGTTGACCCCGAAACCCAGTGTGTGTTTGTGAGTGTGTGTGACGACGGTGACGTCTCTTTCCAGTGTCCTCCTTGGAAGGAGGCGAAGGGGGGAGGGGGGGCGAGGGATACCCCGAAATACGTGCATTCTTATTTGCATTCATGCGTGCATGTGAGGCGTCGGCGGAGGTATGCGCGGGTGTTTAGGGAGGACTGCGTCACTTTCGGGGCTTAATGGGGGCGTGACCTCGGGCGATTGTTGTCCAGCGGACGTTGGGTCGCATCTCCATGCTGATGGAACTACGGAAGCCCAAATATTTTGTGCAAAACATTACTATGCAGTTTCCGCGAAAATGCCAAATGATGGATAGGTGACATTAAAGCTCGCATCAGTAGTCCACTAGATATATTTTGTTCTGTCAGTGTTTAACTTCATGGTAATTGTAGTTTATTATAAATATTACACCCGAATATTCGTTGAAATTTCATTCTTGTAGGGATATTTTACTTTGCTTAACAAAATGTTTGCATAACTTAACGTATCTACAGCTGAATTTACTAGAATTGTCGTGAAATAGGTTGTCTTCTTAATACAGTATGTACGTAGACATTTCAACCATTCCATGATTCGATATTTTTACTTGATATTGATAATTTTACATCTGGACCAGTTACCCACTTGTGGAAATATATTAATTGTAGTAATAAATGTGTCTATAGCTCCTCAAGTTAAATGGGACTCAATGCTCTTCGGGCAGGAATTTTTAAAATTAGTTTCCCCTATCACCTCCAGAAGTTGATTGAATTCCTCTTTAAACACCGTGTATTTTTTCCTGGGCAAAGTTGACGCCTTAGTTTTGGCCGGCCTTCTAGCAAAATGATTTTAGCATCATTGAGGATTGACTGGAGACCCAGAATTAACGCTTGGTTGGCCGAGGTCTTTGATTGAGCACGCGGAGAGTATGTCAGACGACACGTAATAGATGGAATAGGACTCGCCATGAGGACACCAATGCTTTGGGCTTGGCCAGCGTTATGCGGCGGTTGGTGCACAAGCATAGGCGTAAATTGGGCGGGGGGGGGGGCAAGGGGTGGCATTTGCCACCCCAATATTCCCCGGAACCACATACAGACGAGTTGTCCCCTCCTCCCTTAACCAGTCATCCCCATGATAGTGCCACCCCAAGGATATTGCTGAATTTATGCCTATGTGCACAAGCGATGTATGAACCTATTAAAACTAGCGCAATCTCACTCTTGAAAGCACCCGCTTCATGTTCTATCCTATTGTTTCATCCTCTAGCCTCTTCTGTGTGCTTGTTTCGACATGTTTGAATCATTATAATCAGTTTTCAAGCAGGAGATTTGTTTGTTTGCCCTAGCTATCCACTCCACTCTCCTTTCAGCCAATCGCTGTGTTCTTGGAATCGTCTGTTGCTGTATATTTCGCCACATTTATTCCCATCTTCAGTTTTCCTCGGTTATTTTCCCGTTTCATTTCTCCCTCCTATCTGCTTTCTAGAGGTTACTGTTCTGTCTCAGAATTTTTCCATGAAGTGTGTCTCTTCTTCTTTGCAGTTTTTTATGATAGATCTTTTTTCCACAGCAGAATGCAGTGTTTTTACGACGGGGATTCTTTCCATGCATTTAATCTTCATCTTTTTCCTTAACACCTCATTTCCATTGCTTGCAATCTTTTCTGCTGTTCTGTTGCTATCTTCTAAGCTTTACTGCTGCGTAACAGCCCGCTCCATTTGTGTATTTTACTTTTTCATGTGATTAATTATAATTATTCCTAAGTGAGTGTTTTAATCATGACCTCACATTGTTGTGTTTAAGGTATTTGAGCGAAATATCATTTTACCTAGAAATCTATGAATTTGGTCTCATTTTAAAGAAACATATCTCACCCTTCTAATGACACCAAAAATTCAACTCCTTACCACATTACTTTCGGAGATATTTGCTAGAACAGTACCAGCCCTTTTACATGGGAAATGGTACGTGTATGCACTTCAGAGAGACATTATTTACAAAATGAGGAATTTATGATACTTAGCACTACTCATCCCGGCAGTTTGGGGCAATTCCCCCCTCCCCCTCTTACCTCTTGAGTGCATTCCGATGTCCCACCCATCCACCCCCTTCCCACCCACCCTCCTCCCCGCCCCATAGGGTCTTAGGCTCCCTTATCTAAAAAATGCATGTATTTTTAACAGTGACTAGTCTGAGCATGTCATCTGTCAATCATTCGGCGCCAGCAGTCCCAGCGATAGCCCGGGGTGGGTAAGGCGCCATTATCCAAGGAATGCGGAGTGTCTTGGTCAGTGACCCAGCCGCGTTCTTTCCGATATAGACGCCGCTAAAATGAAGACGTGGGCCGATTGGAGATGGCGTAACCATGGCGCCGGTGACCAGTGAAAACCTGCCTTCTCCCCATGTGCATTATACCCTTTTTAATTTTGATAATGGCGCGCTTCCGTCTTAAGTGCATCGGTTCGCCGTCAGCAAGTCAGCGGCTAAGATCTTTATCCCTCCGTCTTTCCGGCCGTCTCAGCGACGAAAGCAACAAAGTTACCGAACATTATACTTCTGATTCATCATTTGATACTATTGGTCTTTAATCTGATTCGACATTTGATATAATTGGCAAATTTATCATCAAATCAAAAGGTTACGGAGGCGGGTGTCAAAGTGAAACGTATATAAGTACATGCAACACGTTTATTTTATTATAATACCCACCCATTGTAATATCAGATTACAGCGGGTACATTGAGGGAATGTGGTGTGCGCGGCAGATATATCCCAAAAAAACCAAACTTTTTGCAAGAGGCTTACAAGAACGCAACTGAGAACGCACACGGCTACTCGCTAATCGATCTAAAACAGGCCACACCTGACGAATATCGTTATCGAACGGAAATATTTCCCGACGACAAAGAAATTTATTTCTATCAACCGAAAAAGTAAGAACGCCTTTTCAAGTAAACTATATCATTTCTGATTTCCTGCAATTGCAGCAATGCAACGGATAGCTAAGCACGCAGACGTTTTACGTTATTTCACGCGTTGCCATCCCGTTACACGCACTGCTATACTCAGATCTGCAGACCTCGATCTCATTCGTGTTATCTGTTAAATCGTGGACACTACTCAGGAAGGGTGTGTAAGTTTGACCCAAGCACAGAAAAAGCGTTTTTCACGACAAAAAGTGTTGCTACGCAAAATTGCCAAAGGAAAAGTTTGTTGGAAGAAAAAGAAAAGAATTGCCATGCGACAATCAGGCGGGAGTTTTATACCTCTAATCACTAGCGTATTATCCAAATTTCTCTAAATATGGAACACGCGAAGAAAATGGTGCTCGTTCCCCAAGAAACTATCCACAGAATGATAAATCCCACAAGTCCTATGACTAGTACATACCGGACACTCACCGATTTGAATCGCGAGATGCTGAATATCCTTCGCTCTCCTATGGAGTCAGACTATGAGATATGGGCGGCGTACAAAAAATGCCTTTATCGGTACTTACATTTTGCTAAAGAAGAAAGAAACCCTTTATCTCCTCCCGTAACATCCGCGCTGACTGAAGAGCATTTTGATAACGACGATGATAATAATAATAATTCAGAGAGCGTCGAAGGAGCTGTGGAGGATATACCCGTTCCTTTGCGCTCTGAAATTTTATCTACTTTGCCAAGTAAATTTCGAAAGAAGGCTGAACTTCTGATTGGCCGCCTAATGTCGTCTGGTAATGTAAACTGGAGCCCCGATGGAACGGTATCCATCAAAGGCGTCGTCATTCCGGGTTCGAATATTATAGATCTCCTTGGAGTCGCTATGAGAGCCAGAAAAAATGTCAACCCAAGATGTGCCCAAGCTTTCATGTCCCTGCTTTTGGAAATTAACGTCCCGGATGAGTTAATTGGAAATCAGGACCGCCTTAACCTCATTCGCCAGCACGCTTCGAGAGAGAGAGAGAGAAAAACACAGTGGTAACGAGAATTCCGGGGTCTGTAAAGGGAAAAACTGTAGATCGATGGGCGCCATATAGTTTAAAAAAATGAAAATACGTCTAAACGCTATTCTCTCGAATATTTATTTCAATCCCGCGCATCCAGCCTCTTACGGCGGAGTAGAGCGATTTTGGAAAGCGACTTCTTTTTCAAAAACGACGTCCGCGAATGGCTTCAGGAGCAAGACGGATATTCACTCCATAAACCATTGCGCAGAAAATTTCAACGGAGTAGATATACGGTTGACAACATTGACGATCTATGGCAGGCTGACCTCAACGACGTGAAACATGTTAGAAAACAAAACGATGGATAAAATTACATCCTTAAGGTAATAGACGTGATCAGTAAATACGCATGGGCGGTACCGATAAAATCAAAAAAGGGTGACGATGTTACACGCGCATTCTCTAGAATATTGAAAAAGTCGAGGCGAATGCCCGTCATATTAATGACCAGTAAAGGAACCGGGTTCATTAATAACACATTTCAAAAATTTTTAAAAAAGAATTCGATTGGCTACTATCATCAAATAATCCTGATACGAATGCAGCGGTCGTGGAGCGCTTAAATCGCACGCTAAAAAAAAGGATGTGGCGATACTTTACTAAACACGCCTCCAATAGGTACATGGATGTGCTTCAGAAAATCGTCAACTCATACAACTACGTACGTACTACAAAGATGGTACCTAAAGGTGTTACCGCACGTAATATCCTCAGCGTGTGGAAAAATACGTACCGAAATGGAGACGCGGAGGATAAGAGAGCTAAAATGAGAGCGGGAGATTGCGTAAGAATAAGCAGAGAAAAAGTTCCATTCAGGAAGGGTTACAAGACCAATTGGAGCGAAGAAATATTCGTAGTTGATGAAGTTATTGAGCGGAAGCCTCCGGTCTATGTATTAAAAGATTTACATGGGGAAATAATTGAAGGGACGTTTTACGAGCCGGAATTACAGAAGATCATCATGCTGGAATCGCAAGAGGTTAAAATAGATAAAATACTTGAAACGAGAGGGCGAGGTGTCAGAAAGGGGTCTCTCGTTAAATGGGAAGGGTGGCCCTCCAAGTTTAACTCGTGGATACCGGCCGCATCGTTAAAGAATTTGTAATGGATGGGGAATTCTATTTGACGCTTCATAGCAACAGTTCGATGCTGAGTTATGGCGGTTACACCACCTCTAAATTTACCACTCTGTTGCCGAAGAATTTTGCCCTGGAAGGCCAGTGGGAGATAGCTTTGGTCGAATTTCATTTTCCAATGACGTTTTGTAATTCTCACGGAAAGCAACGCGAATTTGTCGTCAACGATGATGAAAACGGTTATGTATTTCACGGAAAGCTACCCACTAGGTATTACGGGGACATTGTAGAATTTGTCGCTTCGATGAATTGCGAGCTTTCTCAAATGTCTCTCCAACACGCAGTATCTTTAACTCTCGACGAATCCGAGAAAGTTACTGTCACTTCTGAAGGAAAATTATCTATAATTACATCTGAAATCATGACCATTCAACTCGGTTTCGAACCGGGAACCATTTTAGCTTCGCAGGCTCGATCGACCCGTTCTCCAGATATAAAAATCGGATTCCCAAATCATATTTATATGTATTTCAATGTTGTCGAACCGCAAGTGATCGGTGATTCCGTTTCACCGCTGCTACGAATCGTTAGCTCTATGGCCGAGAGAAAAAAATTCGGTTCCAAGCTTTCAAAAAGGGCATGGAATTTGCAGCTTCTTAGGCGGGTTGTTTTGTACTGGTCTCCCTTTACTAAAAAGCGGAGCCAATGCAGCAGGACGAGAGGCTCTCCATGCCGGCAAGAATATCCTAATCCTAAGTGATCTGTCATCAGGCGAGCAGCGACCAATCAAGGTGGTGTTACGAAAGCGGGTTTTAGAGGCCGGGGAGAATCTAGTAAGAAAAGCGGGTAATAAAATACAGAGAATGACCGGTAACGGGTATACTTCCCAAACACCTCCAGGAAAGCGTCAATTGAAGGCTGACTCTCGCGGGAGTTAGACGGGCGTTCCAAAAAGTAAGAAAAGACATGTGAAAACAACACCTAAGAAATCCGTTGTCAAAGATATATTCGGTTAAAAATGTCTTACTTGCATCAACAGTCATGCGAATGCGTGAAATCCGAAGTGGATTTATTCACCGTCCCGCCAACGCAAACTTCAATAGAGGAGGGGATTTGGATCCATTATTAGCCAGTCAGCACCTTTGCCGATGACGCTCCTATTGAATTCGTAATTCCGGGTGATGGGTGTTCCGGGTGTTCCGTCGACCTCTTTCACTCGTTATTATGCGTAACAGCGCAAATAGAGCGGGCGGCGCAACCAGTTGGAGAAGATTCAGTAATCGGACCTGTAACTTTATGGCTTCACTCTTTATTCTCGCAGGTGGATATTTTTATGAATCAGAAATTGGGAACGCCTCCGAGTCACACATATCCGTACCGAGCATATCTTGAAACTCTTCTCAATTATGGACCCGCTGCAAAATCATCGCATCTGACGTCAGCGTTGTGGTACTATAACACTGCCGGAAAGATGAACAATCGTAAAGAGAATGCTGGTGCCACCAAAAGACGCTTGCACACGCAGGAAGGATAACCGGTAGACATGATAGGTCATCTTCATTGCGGTCTGTTCAACCAAGAAAAATTCCTGTTAAACGGGGTGGAAATGCGTCTTAAGCTCGTTAGATGCAAAGGCGGCTTCAACCTTATAGCGTCGAGGGATTACGAGAACGCCCGTGCAGAAATACTAGACGCTCTTCTCCTCATGCGAAAGGTGAAAATAAATCCAATCGTCCTTATAGCTCATAGCAGAGCTTTAGAGGAATCCACGGCAAAGTATCCGATCACACGCGTGGCTATTAAAACGGTTACCATTACCCGCGACGTACAGAGTAAAACAATGGAGAATATCTTCATGGGTCAACTTCCAAATCGCATGAATATCGGATTCGTTTCTAATGCTTCGTTTAACGGCGACATGAAATTCAACCCGTTTAATTTCCAAAATTTCGATTTGCCATTTTTGGCTTTATATCTGGACTGTAAACAAATACCTTCCAGACCGTTATAACCCGGATTTTCGGGAGACGATCTTTTTCTTCCAGCTTATCACACTCTGTTTTCTGGTACCGTTATCCATTTTCAAGACGATGGTAACGGAATTCCCAGAGAATGTTACAAAGACGGATATTTCCTCACGGCGTTCGATTTAACTGCTGATTTAGAGACCAACGCCGCCCATTGGAGCCTCCAGCGTCACGGCAGCCTAAGATTGGAAGTTAGATTTTAAAATGCGCTGGCAGAAACTATTAATTCTGTCCTGTGTGAGGAATTCAACAATATTCTTGAAATCGATCTATACCGTAATGCAGGGGTTGGCTATAAGCAGCTAAGAATCGGGCGCCATTGAAAATTTCTAATTAGCGGAGGTGGGGGAAGTAAATTAGAGGGGCGAGAGAGAGAGAGAGATGGGTTGGGGCGGGAGGCACTTTATTGTATTTGCCAAGCTGGAATTTTCTGCAGTGCGATTCCGTCTCTCCGCAGTGATGGCAGCAGCAGCAATCGTTGACGTCCAATACTTTGACGCCATCGTTAAAGGCAAATTTGTTGTGAAAGAACTCTCCATAGGGAGCTCAGAGTCTACCGAAGTTAAAACATGGCTTTTGAAACCTCCTTATTCCGGAAGCAAAAGGTCTGAGACGACTGGCGCAGGATGGCTGGTTGCGCGATAATTATCACGGCTTGTCGTGGAATGAAGGAGAGATCGAATTTGCAAATTTGCCATACATTCTCCACTCGTACACTTCAACGTACACGTTTGTGTTCGCCAAAGGAAGGGAAAAATGCGAATTTCTTAAACCGGTATTGAAATACAGGGATGCTATAGATTTGGCTGTTTTAGGTTGCCCATCTCTCGGAAAGCTAAAATTCACTTCACGCGGAATTTGCCATATAAAAACTCATAGACACGCTAGATATGAATGCGCCTTCATAAATTGCTCAAATTTACTCACATGGTTTAGAAAAGAGGGCAGGGATGAATTGACATCAACCGAGTTCCATCTGAATTCATACCACGGTGTCTCGCAAAAGTTTTCCTTGAGTACGAAACTTCTGGCGGATGCAGGATTTTTTTACACAGGGAGACGGGACGTTGCGGTCTGTTGGATTTGTGGTATTTCCCTCGGCTCGTGGGACCCCTGGGACAATCCTGCTAAAGAGCATAAACGTTGGAACACCTATCGCCCTCTTGTCAGAAGCCCTCTCAATTACGAACCGCCTTACATATATAGGAATCAAATTAGATGGAATTCGTATTATGAAAACAACTCTCCGCTCGGCAATGGATTCTCTTCAGCTGGCGCTCAGTAGTTCAGCTGCGCTGAAACCCGTAATTTTTGCATGGGTGTATTCGCGGCTGACAATCTACCACTAAAGTGCCGCCACCCGTCCGCCATAAGAGTGAACACCGATCCAGCGAGAAAATCAGGGTCGCATTGTGTCAGTATATTTATCGATAAAAAGGAAGGGGGGAATTTTTCGATAGCTACGGAATACCGCCATTCGTAAAGAAACATGTAGCCTTCCTAAACAGAGAGTGCCTCTCATGGCGGTACAACACTATGAAACTTCAGGGGTGGGCGTCTACCACGTGCGGTAATTACGCATGTGTTCTTAGCCATTCGCTGCAGAGGACTTTCACCGACATCATTTTTTTTATTTTCACGCGAATAACTCTGAGAAAAACGACAATATTGTGCTAAGTCTTTACAACCATCTATTCGGGTGATGTTGTAGGTCATGTGGTGTAAGCAGCAACGTTCTGGGCGTGCAATCAGGCTAGGTGAATATAATACACCTTACCCTGGAAAGCATAGGGAAACCGCCATTTTGTTCTCTCCTCTACCATCGACCCTCTCCCCCCGCCTGCGCCGCGCTTCCCCCTACCATCGCTCTGGAAAACATTTAAAAGCAGTCTGCTGCTTGGCAGGGGTCGACATCCCGCCGCTGACCATGGACATGAACGGTACCTCGCCCAAAAGAACCGGCAGAAGGAAGACCAAAGTGAAATCCCGTCCCTACTCTCCCTGCCCACCTGTGAGCGGGAAGTACCACCTACCTGCTTATGGACCATCGGTCGATTTCGTGGCTGAGGAGACAACAGTGGCACAATCTTCACTGAACCCACTTTCCACTCCCCTTGCAATCCATGAGTGCTCATACAAAGTTAACAGCTGTGACACGAAACGAATTTCGTTCGGTCTGGATGTGAGAAACAATTGCCTCCCCTTTATCACCATTGGCAAGGTTGGTGGTTCGCTTGTGAGATTGGAACGCGATGATTGGCTTGAACTCTTGAAAAATGAGTGAGTGATCACGTCGTACTTCTTAAAAGATGATGTGCCTCGCAGCATTACAATCGGAAAGTGTGTACTTAAATTCAAAACTATATACAATGTCAAGTCGCTGGTATTGGAGGAAGTGAATCAGGAATGTGAACCTGCTCGCGTATACCTCGCTAAACCGACATGGCTCGGACTCTTGGACTACGTCGAATGTGTGCGGCTGCGGAGTGATGAGCTCTGTGAATGGTCTCCTCACGCGCAACAAATTATGAATATATATTTGATATCGGTGCTTCGCGCTTACGAAGAGGAGATGGAAGCTGGTGAATTTCAAGAGTGCGTTCCTTGGGAACAAGTGTCCGCTGCACAGATAGACTTGAGGGAGCTAGGCAACACACCTCCTTCCCTCAATGTACCGGCGCTCTCCGAAGAAATTAGGACTGCTTTATGTACGCGCGATGGAAAACAATTTCTCGCGGAGGAAATGAATCTCCAGCGATGTGAGTGATTGTATACTGTGATATGAGGACATTGGAAAAGAATTAAACCTGTGTTAACTGACACTGAATTGCAATCTGATATGTGTATTGTAATAACACTGAATTGTAATCTGATAAATTATAAAGAATTTGCGCTGGGATTGCTGGCGCCGAATGTTTGACAGATGACATGCTGAGACAAGTCACTTAAAAATACATGCACTTTTAGATGAGGGGAGCCTAAGATTCTAGGGGGCGGGGGAGGTGGGTGGTTGCACTTAAGCGATAAGAGGGGGAGGGGGGAATTGCCCCAAACTGCCGGGATGAGTAGTCTTAGCTGTCGTAAAAAACTAACAGCGTGTAGTTTGTATGTTTTCTCAACTATATTTGAAAATTAATCATATCGTTACCGCAATAGGTTGTTGGGTATCACAAAATCTTGCGTTTTGCTGGAGTTTCTAACGCACCTCGTGAAAAAAATGAGTCAAGTTGAAGACTTCTTTTGATATTTTCATATGATTATGTAACATTTCTGTCATATAAAACTATATTACCGCACCATTAATAATGCAATATTTAATTCTGTGCCTTACAGCTGGTGAAATTAAAAGATATAATTCGAATACGGTCTCTATTATGACTAGGGAACTATCTCGTTTGGACTACCTTAAATACAATGCAATGCTTCCAGTAGAGCCAGCATGTGGGTTTCGCTGGTTTAAGGAGCGTGCGAAAGGAGAAGCGGGTTGATGGTGGTCACTTATTGGAGGCGAAATGGTAATTTGTCAGAAGTGATAGCACATTCATAAACTTGGTCATGATCGAAGGAGGATGAATGCTGATATAATGATTTGGAGACTTGGGTGTGCAGATCAATGGGTAGGGAGAGTGTGAGTTGGGTGATGAGGAAGATTGTGTAGTGGGGCAGGAAAGGTGATGGGTTCGGGAAACTCTAAGGAAGAAGTTGTGAGGGGAAGGAGGACGTATTCTGAGAAATTGGATTATGCGTGTTAATAGAGGTGTTTTGGCATGCGCGTAAGAGAAAGGGAAGGGAGTGGAATTTTTCCGTACTTTATAGAATGGGAAACATTTTTCTATTAAATAAGGGAAACAAGAATTTACTCTTAAACATGTGATGTGTGGATGTGCACATACATTTTTGTGTATTTGCATATTAAATAAAAAATGAGCGAAAACATGACCACATTAAGTAACTGGACCAGATGGCTTAGCTGTAGTATGTTGTGTAGGGCGTGTGTATGCCCTCACTTGAATGGGTGGAAAATGTCAACACGTTTGAAGAAGGGGATGGACCCTTCTCGGCCGATATTTTTTGATTGCTCAGCACGTAGGCTGTCTTCCGATTCCACCCATGGATACTTTCATGCTGAAAAATCTTGCGGGCAGAGAGAAAGACTTCCACTGATTTCTCCAAGCGTTGTAGACATGGGACACGGTTGCATCGCGCGTGGCTTTAGACGTTTTTATCGGTTGTGCTGCCGTCTTTGATGTTATAGCATTATGAAGGTACTTTCAGGAAGTCTGTCCTATCCCACGGGCAGCATTTTGAAGTTTGTGACACCTCTGCTCTCTAGACGGAGTACCGAATGATTCCAGCCCCGAGTATTCACGTTCATTCCTCTTTCAAGAGCTACTTCCTGCGGTTAGTGCCCTTTGCCAATGCTGAAGGTGCCAGTTAACAGTTTTCGTTTTTAATTTCTTCGCTTTTTCTAACTTCCTAATGTTTTTACGTTAAGTCTGTCTGTTATCTTTCAATACCATTGAGTTGAGCAGTCTGGAGAGAAATCCCTGTTTTATGTTAGTAATGAGTTGATGGCCACCAATATTTGGCTAAGTATTTCACTATTTTTAGTCACGAAACCTGGTGAACGAAAGAAAAATTAACTGAAGAGTTTGCCGTCGTAACAAGTCGGCGCGTTATCAGGAAAGTCAGGCAACAAACGTTCTCCTCAATTCATGATACACGATGGTTGGATGCAGCCACCCGTGGGGTTGCAACGAGGAATCCAAACGGATTTTCGAAGCTCCATCGGAATTGGAGTCGTAAAAATGGGACTTGTAAGCGGTACTATCAATTGTCTCTTGAATATGGCATTTTGATAACTTTCCACAGCTATATATCTTCGAGCCTGTGTGAGATCATCATGGATGGATTCCGAAATGTGCCCTTTCTCTTCCGAGTGGAAAGAAAGTCCTCGAAGATCTCGGTAACTCACCGAATCTTCAAAGCAGAAGTCTCTGATTTTGAGTCTACTGGGACTAGCCACGGATTAACATTAAGGAGTCACCCGCAATGCACATAGCTGTGCCAAATTCCACAGTGGAAACATCATCCGGATTCCAGTTCCGGCCACGGCGGATGATTCTTTCTCGTGGAAATTCGCACAATGCCGGAAGAGAAGAAAGGAAGACCCCTTCCATGCCCCTGGAAGGAAAGAGGTAAGGCGACAGAGAAATCAACGAATCGTCAGAGTATCAAACTAGAAGAAAAACTGATATCGGAGGAGAGACTCTGAGATGGGCGGCTTTTTCCTCTTTCGAAGAGCCGCTACCAGCCTAAACAATGTCACCGACCGACGAGGCTACATAACTTCCTCTTCTAGAAGTGGGAAACCTGGAAGCGAATGCACATTTGGGGCATTAGCCTCTAGAAGAAGCCCCATCTCCCAACAACCCCCAGCATTACCAATAGTGAAGATATCGGAACACCCGGATCAAAAATAAGTAACTATGGTCAAGAAAAAGATAACAGCGGAGGAGAACCGACGGGGTATTGAGAAAACGCCACAGATGAGTAGGCGGGCCGGAAAAGAAGAGGCGAAGAAGAAAATGTCGGGGAAAGAAAAGGAGGGAGGGAGGAGAAGAAAGGCATTGGGAAGTCTACGATAGAATATACAGCGGAGGACTTCCTAAAAATCCAGGGAAAATATTCCAAGGACAAGCAGTGCGTGGAGAGCGCGGTAGGGGTGGATAGTGGGGAAGGGGAACACTGGTACTCCTCAAAAATCCCATTTTTTTACAGGGACAAACTCAGACATCTCAATTCCAGAGGGTTACCGGGATCAAATACCCGGAACGAGACGCGACTCCACCGGCCCAGAAGAAAACATCCTGGCCTGAATTGGGTGATGACACATTATCCTCCGCTGACGGAGGAAGGGAAGACCAACGGAAACGGGATCGAAAACGCTATGGTTTGCGGAGAGGCTCTCGATGTAACAGCCCGGAATCCAAGGCGATTTCAGAGGACCATACTGTCAAAAAGAACGTGAGTTGATGCCCGGTGATAGTCTTCAAATGTTTTTGACTCGTAATACATCCACATTATAGAATTTGGACATTGGCTGTGCGCAGACTTGAGATCTAGAAAATGAGTCAATTTTTATAGTAATTGTTTTGGTAGATGTGTTAGTTTTGAGCCGTAGAATGGACGATTTATGGAATTTCACACACAAAGCCTCAGGTGACCGAGATCTAGCAATACCAAATGGGCGACCATGGGAATGGGAATGGGCCAACCGTAGTAGATAAGTAAGCAGCCATTTTGGCGTGACCTTAAGCAGATCAAAAACGGGCGAGAACAATTTGGTTAGTGTTATGCATTTTCTTTAAATATATTCATTGTTATATTAGTTGGTTTAAGCTGTTTTTTAGTATTTAAGTTAATTTGGTTTATTTTATTATGTTTATTTATTTGTATTGAATCAGTTCCACTGTTGTTTGCTGTCGAGAGGGACCGGACGTCATTAACTGTAATTTATATTGCAGTGAACCGAGAGGCAAGTCACTTGAGACTTATTATTAAAACTTAGCATAGTGGCAGGGGTAAAACAGTAATATTTTTACCCGTGGAAAAAAAATGGAAATGTAGTGCCCGATGTTAACACCAATGGAGCTTTCTGGGAGTGTTGCCTAATATAGGATAAAGTTCAGATGAAGATTTGAGTTTTTTTCAGAAGCCTTCTTGCCAACCAAGACGTATGACCCAAGAAAAGTTCTAGTATTTCTGAATTATATGGGGGAAGAAAGTCAGCATATTTTTTACTCCTTAAACTTATCAAAAGAGGAATCTCCAAACGTAGAAATTGAATAAACGATGCGGATACGACGGCACTTCTCCTAAGAACACCAAGCCTTGATCTAAGTGGAGCTTTTGAAGTATGCCGAAGCAAGCAATTAGCAATGTCAAGATCAATAAAGCTACCATAGAAGTCAGATAAAGAATTCACGGATGACCCGTATAATGTCCTGGCAATAGAAGACCATATGAAGAAGATGACAATGAATAACCGACGAATGGAAGATAGCGGTAAAGCGGTGTGTATAGAATTATTATGGGTGAAATTAACACTAGGAAAGAAGATTGATGAAATAAATAGAACAAGATAGATAATTAGATTAAGTGAAGATAATACTGAGTATATAGAAAAAAATGTGAGACAAGAAAGATGTGTATGAATCATTTGGTTTATTTATTTATTCATCATATATGGGGAAGATGTTATGTATTTAATTTATGTATATAATTTTTAATTCAGTTGGTTTTAGTTGTTTTTTTATATCAAGTTAATATGATTTAAGTATGTTTATTTCGTGTTGAATTTGGTTCATTTGTTGTTTGGCGTTGAGAGGGATCGGACGTCATTAATAAAGCAGTGAACCTAGAGGCTAGTCAATTAAGACTTTTTATTACAACTTAACAGTAAGTTGGTTTGTTTATGCTCCTCTTTTATGTTATAGCATTGCGTGCTATCATTCTGGAGAGTGGAACCAATGACAAAAGTGGCGGCATCGCTCAGTTCAAATGGGAGATCGGTGGCTGTGAAGGGAGCAACGCTAATTGCGTCATCCACCACCGCGAAGATTGCTCTGACGAGAAAGAGAGCTCATCGACGAATTGAAAAGGAATGAGGAAGTCACAACTGTCTTCGCAAAGATGATCTTTAATGGTAAGCTTTAGACTACAACTTTGGTAAAAAAACTTTTTTTAAATCTTTTTTTAGGTAATTATCTAAGTATTTCCGTGGGCAGTCCTGAATACGTGTTTTGTCATGAGGTAAAGACAATGAAACCAAGGCAGCAATACGTTCAAGACCCTGCTCCAAATATTGAAGAAACTACCGCTGAGCGCAAGCGCCAGAGCTACCTGCTGGCCAATGGAGATCGCCAGTATACTATTGTGTGCTTATAGGGCACTTATTATTCAAACCGCGTAGAAACAGTTATTTTTTTACACCCGTTCCAAGCTGTTGTTTTTTTAAACAGAAAGCATATCCGTTGTTATGTTGTATAAGTTGTTATATAAACACTGTTTAACAGCCCGTTATTGTTCTTACACGGGGTAAGAAGTTTGGAAAAGTGGAGACCGAACCACTGAATTGGCGTTCTGGTGTTTAAATGAAGATGTGGCATAAAAGCTATTAGGGAAAGAATGTTCGTGGTATAACTCAAAAATGCTTGCTGAGTTATGAGGACGGAAGATGTAAATTAAGAAACTTTCAATTAGGCAACGTGCAATCAGGTTATTCAAAAGCGAAGAAGTAATGAAAAGGGAACAGGAAGCAAACGTTTATTTTAGAGTAAAATACAAACGCGGGCATAACTGCCACCGAAAGTGGCAGCTTAAGGTATTACTAAGTATTTCAATTCGTGTAGGATCTATGAACATGTCCTAAAGATTCGTATTTTGGAGTAATACATTCTAAACGAGCGAATTGATGTCTGTTTGCTGCAGGAAGTCAAAGGCAATCTCCCATGGGATACAAATAAATTCCATGCCATAGTCAACGACGGCACAAAAGATAGAGCCTTCCTCGTGCGTAAAGAATTATTAATAACGAATATTAAACCACGAATCCGGACGCATCACGTCCATCAAAATCCTAGACATAGGTACATATAATTAACATTTATGCTCCTTGCGGAGAAAAGGATCGAAATCTCAGAGAAATATTTTTGTATGGAACACTGGCTCCCGATCTCTAATTTTTTCCAGGGAAGGCCGTCCTAGCAGGAGATTTTAACTGTATATATAGGAAAGATGACAGCTCCTCCAATTGAGATAGGCTATGCTACCGCACAAGTCGGGCCTTCAGTAAACTGATTGACTCTTTAATCTTAAATGATCTCGGCTTAACCTTTTCCCACGACCCTTTCACCAGAACAACCGCCATAGCCAAAACCCGTCTCAGTTATATCCTTACCTCAAGGGAGCTAGGGAAAGATGTAACCCGCTTTGAAACGAAGCCTGTTTCATTCTTCGACCACTGCGCCGTTATTGCAGGAATAAACACTCTATTACCTGGCTCACATAATCAGTTACATAATTGCACTGAATGGCGTATGAACCTGCGGATTTTGCGCAAAAAGGAACTCAGTGAACGCATCAGGAAAAAAATAGAAAGCTCCCAACGATGACATTACGTTGAGGTGGGAGTCAGCATTAAAACAGAAAATACGGCAATTCATCCAGAAAGAATCAGAGTATGAAATGAATTTAAACAGGACATTATATATGTGGACCCCAGAAGTCAAGGGGTCTAAGTGACATTTTTGAAAAAAATAAGTTAGGTACAGGAATGGGATGGGAAAATATTAATCTTTTAGGTGGTAAAGGGATCCAAGTGATTTTCTTCACAGGTGCTGCTATCTAGGGTAATGCCTCTCAGCTACTTAGTGGGTTGTACCAAACATTTTCAACTTTGACTTAAGTTTTCTCTAAACAATGGTTTTGTTACTTAGACCCCTTGACTTCTGGGGTCCTCATATATGTATCGACACGCTTTGGAGGAACTACTATTGACTGACAATAAGCATTCTAAATTTTCCGAAAGAACGAAATATTTAAAACGCACTATTCTAAAGCTAGAGTTGGTGAAATATGCACCTGCAAACTGCCAAAAAGAAATACATTCCAGATCGAGGGACCATTTGACTCTGTCGGCGTTAGGGAAAATAATAAAATAGCAAATAAGGGATGATACATGCCATTCAACCTGCTGTAAGGAAGTTACTCTGCGGAATGCTTCAAATCACTATCGGCATGTTTTCCCTTGTAATGACAAGTGGGAAGATACGCACCCCACCCTCCCTGAGCTTTCTCCTTCTCTCACCCCAACCTCCCAGAGCTTACTCAACAGGAAAGAGAGGTATTAGAGATAGCTGTGAGGGTGGAAGAGGTAGAATTTGTTTTGAAATCGGCCCCTAAAGGGAAATCAGCCGGCTCAGATGGCTTACCGTGTGAATCTCATATCACGTATAGGCATTTTTTAATACCAATTTTAACCCGTGTTTTTAATCGCACTCTAGCAAATGGTCGTCTCGCGGCCAATCGAAAACATGCTGTGATATCTTTAATCCCAAAGACTTCAAAGTCTAAGATTGAAATAATTTTAGGCCTATTTCTGTGCTAAATACGGGTTATAAAATCTTTGCTCACATTAAAAAATAGACTTAAGGTAGTGACTAATAATATTTTACGTAAATCCCAATACGCCGTCTCGTATGCACGCGAAACGTATTAGATGCTGCCTTGCTGATAAGAGATACAATTCTAACAACAAATTGTGATAACTTTTTTTGCACTTAGCGATCGATCTGGAGAAAGAATTTGACAATATACGCGTTGAGGGGATATTACTTATCTTAAAAAAAGATGGCATTTCCAGACTATTTCATACTTTTGATCTTCGAAATTTATAAGGGTAACTCTGCAAATGTGAGAGTGTCCCGGTACACCTCTAACACTTTCCCGATTCAGAAATCAGTCAGACAGGGATGTCCTTTGTCCACGGCTTTTTTCGCAATAGCACTAGACCCGCTCCTCCGCGAGCTAGCTTCGAGAGGGATCGGGGTCGATAGGGGAATCAACCACGCACCATGGCACGGCATACGCGGACGAAATCACGTTAATAATAAAAAACCTCGATGAGTTTTCCGCTACCCGTCAAGTTTTTGACAGCTTTACTTGTTGCGGATTCCGTGAAAATGAAAAAAATCACACTACTTGGCATTCAATGGGAAGTTAACAGCAGCCGTCCCATGTTGGCGTCCTATTGACCAAAAGAAAATACTAGGTGTTTGGCGGGGAAAAGACTTTCAAGCATCCATAAAAAAGAACTGGGCCATTATACGTCCGGACATCAAATGTATGACAAACCGGCTTACCATGGCAACAACTCCCTTAAGGACTAAGTCAAATTAATAAATCAGTTAATATTCCCAAAAGTCTAATACATTGCTAAGATATGGCCGATATCAAAAAGGAGTAGTGCAGAAAAAAATCAAATCACCAACACCTTGGTATGGAACGGTTTTTCAAAAAAGTATCCAGGGCACAGTAATGCCGGCCTCCAGAGTTGGGAGGACTATCCTTCCACGAAATAGACATTATAGCGAACACGATTTTTGCCAAACCATCACAACAAAATCCTCGGATGGGAGGAAGAGTGGACGTAGGAGCTTTTAAGAAAGGCCTGGAACGAGGCGTCGAGTTTTGTTGATTTCTCAAGAGCTATCATTTTGAAACACGAATTGGATCTCAGAGGAGACATCGCGGTCAGAGAATCGACAAATTTCAATCACTTTATAGGAAACTACAGCACGACAGTGTATCAAATATAAGAATCCTGTGACAGAGCATCATATATTCCCCTGGAATAGGCAGCCATGACAGCGATTGCTCGATAACTCAAACACGGCCGTGGCTTGACGACATTTTGGAGTGAAGGCAAATATCGGGAAAACTTAAGTAATAAAGGCAGAAAAAGGAGGAGATCTGTATGTGACCATTGATGGAAAAAAGATTGAACAGATCCTTTGGATACCTCGGAAGTGTCATGCCATGGATTGGAATGTGTACGGAGTAAATTAGAAGTAAAATGTCACAGGGAAGGGCATTATTCAGTTAAGTTAACCAACTAATTTCAGCATTAACTCAATTAACATGGTCTTTAGGAAAAGATTTACCAAATGTTTTATTTGGAGCGTTGAGCAGAAACATGGACAGTCAGGAGGAAAGAGGAGAAATTCGAGGGGGTTTTGAAAGGTGGTTATGGAGAAAAATGGAAAGATAAAAATGAAATGATAGAGAGAGAAACGAGGATGTGCTGGTAAGGATGAATGAGGGAAGGAATATTTTGAGATCAATAAGAAAGAGGAAGGCAAACTGGATGGGATACGTCCTCCGGAAATATTGCCTCTTGAAAATGATATTAGAAGGAAAGATCAAGGGCAAGAAAGGGAGATCAAGACGAAGAAATAATATGTAGGTGTATTATGAATGGAAGGAGTTACGAAGAACTGAGGGAAGCCGCATAGGATAGACGAGCATGGAGGGAGCAGCTCAGTTCAAACCTGTCTGAGGGCAGATTCACCTCAGAAGAAGAAATCAGGACTATTTACGAATTTAAAAATTATTATTCTGCCAAATTTTTGCATTAATCAACTGATTTGTTCGATAAAAAGTAATCTGAAATGAACATAATGTTTTTTTTTGCATATGTGTATCCATATTCATTGGCAATTAAATGAGACTATTTTTTTTTAAATCCCCTTTTTTTCACGTGGTAGCTATTTTTTCCAAGATGGCGCAGGCTAATTCTTGATAATATTAATGTTTACTCTATCCGAAATATCTCAATAACTAACAGATGCAGGAGAGATACTGAAAAAATACCATTTTAAACATAATGGAAAAAAAAATCCCATATTTTTTCATGCTTTTACATTTCTTCGTTGTTGAATTGATACGATTGATACGATTGTTTTTAGATTCGAGAAAACAATGTGGAGGAGGAAAGTCTCAGATATGAGGGTATTTTACTTAAAGTAATTAAGCATAAGAATGTTCTCAGTTATTTCTGGACGTGTGGAACTAACCCTTTCCTTTCTAGAACCCTCAGGAAAAATTACCATAAGAACTTTAAAAAAACTATAAGGCCAACTGTAGATACTACTATAAACACTACTGTAAGGAATCTTACAGTAAATTGAAAAGTTACTGTAAAGGAAGTAGTAGGTCCTTTTAAAGTTAACTGTAGGTTCAAACCTAAAGTTTTTACAGTAGTTTTACTATAAACATAGAGTAGTATAACTGTAGATGTACAGTTATGTAAAGTAATACTACATAACACTATAGTTGAATGTACTGTATGGCTAGTTATATTACTGTAGTGCTACAGTGAAATCACTGTACAGTGAAATCACTATCCATTATTGCAGTATCACCGTAAAGATCGTATACCTAGTGGTATAGTTATTTGGAACACACTCAGAATAATATAAGTGCAAATACTTTAAATAAATGTACAGTGGCGGAAGAAATTAACGCAAAATTTTTCGCGCGCCAGAATGCGGCATTTTTGGGAACTTCTAGGAGCAGTACACACTCCAAAGACTGGCAACACTGAGGAAAACTTCGTCTACCGCAAATATTTGAAATCCGCAATGGAACTCACATTTGTCGGAGCCTAGAACTTAGTCATCATTCGCCTTATTTTTGAGCTTTCGTCTTATATTATTCGCACATTCAGTCGCGGTGCATCGCTGTTTGTTTCAGCATGGTTCTTACGTCGAATGATATCATTTATACAGAAAGACAGATTATAATAAATATTCCATATCCCACCCAATTCAGTACACTATATGCTTAAATCTTCATCTTCTACCACCAAGGGATATTTATTGTAGTCTACTTTCCGATGATCTTTTTGAATGACGCGTACTGCGTCTGTTTCATCGAAATGATATAAATCGATATTAATCCGCACCAAATGTCGATACAAAAAAGATTAGATTGAAATAAGTATAGTGTACGTGATGTAATTTTTCACGATTTTCCATTTGTAGATTGACGAAGTTCCTTTAACGGATATTTATTAAATTCAAAACGGATATTTTTAGTGAATCGTTCTTGACCCAATACAAAGCCGTCTTTAGTTCGTCAGAATGTGATTAAACTATGAAAACATAAGTAAATGTATATAATTTCACGAAATAAAAATAAATATGCTTGCATCGATACCGAATAATCTAGGCATATTTTCCCGATATTTCTTTCATCTTATCACAGGAAGCTTGGTGACGAGCTGTCCACTGTTAAGCTTTATCTAGTAAATGCAGGATATACGAATAAACATTCAGAAAAGTTAACCCAAATGAGGTGTAGTTATGGATAACATATGGATGATTGCATAATATCTTATATGCTTAGCTATAAATTCGCCGCTCATATGAAATTAACAAAAAGCCTTTTAAAAGACTTCAGTTTGGAGTAGAATATCATTAATGAAATAAATTAATAGGTAAAGTTAATGTTGTAGCTGTCAGATGTATTTGGCTAGCTAAAGAGTGGTCCGTGTTCGATTTTTAATGAACGCAAATGAGTTTTTATATACATTTTCTCATATGGGCGATATGAATGTAATGTGTAGCTGCAATGACTGGCAGATAATATGAAATTTTTTAAATACAAAAGAGATAAAATTTGACGAATAAAAATAATGTTACTTGACCAGAAATTGAATGAAAAACTCAAAAATGTCTCGACCAGGGGTGGGATCAGGGTTCTTTTCTTCTTATGGTCGTTATCGTCATCCAAAAGGCAGGTCGCATTGGTAGGGCAATGCTCAAAGTCCTGGGAGCGCACTCCACTGCTATGTAGCACCCGATATTTCTTGATGACGATCACGTTTTAGAAATCATGAGTGTACTCGAACAATGTTATTATGAAGAACCATGATTGTGATTCAGGTTTGCAAACCAGTAACAACTACTGAGCTTTCTTATGTCAAGGCGAATTTATGATGATGTTTCGTATCCTTTCGGTGAATTTATTTGCGTCCGTATGCGTTACTGTGAACTAAGTTACTTTTAAAATGAGTGGTGGTATTGTCTACGAACGTTTAAAATAACTAAAGGATAGGAAAAAGCATACTACTCTCCCGGGAATACAAACAGAAAGAAGTAGTTCTCGGATTTCACCTCATCAGCCCAGACCATTCCAATCAAACGCCATTAGTTCCCATCATGCATGGGTTTGGAGGTCAGCTACCTTAAGTCTCAGTTAAAGCAGAGAGCAATCTTGGAGGACTCTTGAGGATCCCTAGAGGTGTCCCCGTGTCGATATAAAGCTCCACCAATACTAATCCATTCAAAATCGGAATGTATGAAGGGCGCATTATATTGATTTGGGAAATAGTATGCCTTTAATGAGAGCTTACTTTCCCATTAATTAACTTTTAATTAATTAACTAATTAATTAAAAAATTAATTAATTAACCTTTTCTGCCATGGATAATGCTTCGGACGCCAGTCGTTTAACCCACAGGAAAGAAGTGGTATTTGTCTTCTCTTACGCCCTTTACAATATTTGACGGGTGCTTCCGATTTTTTCGAAGCGCGACGAGCCTTTTCTTTCTGGTGCAGCGAGAATTTGAAACCTGTGCTTTATTCACAACAACAAACCACCCTGACCATCACCACCCGGAACTTGGCTAAGGTTTACTGATGACTGCTTCATGGAGACGAGCGTCGATAGACGAAAAAGCAGAGCGGACAGCGCAAGCCAAGATATTGTTCAAAGTTTTAGTGGCCTCTCAAAATTCTGGGAGGAAAAAAAGATATTATTAGCCTTTAAGTATGCCTAATTTTTCTCCCAGGCGGAGGAATCGGATAGTAGGTTTGTAAAAGGCAAAAACATCTGTCGAAAAATTACCCGAAGAGGTGTTGCGCCTTCGACTTTCATCCTCTGAACTTTTATTTGGTGCTTAAAAGTAAAAGAAACCTAATTCTTACTACTATCAAACGAAATTCATTAAATTCATGTCCGCTATAATAAGAGCTATGTTTAATCAAATGTATATCAATATTCATTTTTCGCCCGCAAATAGGAATACTTACGAGTTCACAAATGTCAAAATTCTAGGAGATGGTTCAAAACAAATCATGTAACATAGATGGAGCGAGCTGCACGGAGCGCAGCTTTCATTATGAGAAAAATGCGAGAAACAAACGTTTCTCGACCCCCTCAAACGAAACAACCCCTAATTAAGATGCAATGAGGAAAATCGTGGAGGAAGAATGGGAAATGAACCCAGTAAGATGATACCAAAATGTGGACAACTCCATGTAACAGAGACTTGGTCAGGAAATCGAGAATGGAGGGGGATGGATTGATTACAAGGCTAATTAACATCCACATTCTTTATGTAAATACCAGCATATTTCTCGATGACCAATTGCTGTGATCATGTGCACACACAACTCAAATTGAGAGAATTACGCATACATTTTAACCTTTTCCACTCGTTCTAAATAAAGCATTATAGTGTGCCTTTTCAACATCCGTTAAAATACATTACCACTAAGAGATGAAATTTATGACCCTGTAAAAAGTCTGTCAATATCTTCATGTGGGGGCACTCACAACTTTAACTTCCATTGAAGCAATAATATTACGACACATTTGAAGTGGAAGAGATTCTTTAGGAACGTAGCAATCGTATAATCTTTGATGGTGCACATTCCTAATTTGCACTCCATTGACTACTCTGCGGATTTATGAGGGGTATACAAATGACCATAGGGAAAATATCTAATTACTGCTTAGTCACTACATGGAAAAGATGATTTTGAGTATTTTATCACTTTCACAGGGGAAGATAGGCGATGCATTTTTGTCGGAGTATTACTTACGCATGAGTATAAAAATGCTCCTCATAAAATTTAACTGCGTTATTTTAGCCAAAGATTTTTCACTGCGAATATGTCAAAAGGTACTTAAGTGATTCATTAATTTACCTTATCCTTTAAGTATTATCCTCCATCCTATAAGTTGAACTCTTGGACTACACGGCTAATGTATTGCTCATAGCAAACGTAGAAAACAATGCGGGGAAAGCTTCAAATACCGTTTTAAAGATATTTTGAAGAAAATTCCACCCTTGTTGGTCTCTCACTCAGATAAGTAATCGGTATTTACAAATTCGGCAGATAGAACCTAACTCTAATTCCTAATAAAAAGACTTGTCCTCTTTACTAAATCATTTCAAAGTAATTTAAAGGTGAATGTAGCATCAGGTAAGTTCACTAAATCGAGTAACTGACACAATCAGAGATCCGGTCCCTCCCTCCTCCGGACCCTCCTTCTTGAATAGCTTTTCATTGAGTGATGAATTGGCGAATGAGTGGATATGAGCGTCATACGACCGGTAGGACTTAGAAATCAAGTGGGGCCGAGTACCCGAGAATGGGAAGTAAACATCTCATTCGACGACCAAGGAGACCGCTCTGATTCTTTTACGAAGCCCGAATATGTGTAAAACTCACACACTCATGGTTTAGGTCAATGTCCATTCCCTGAGCCTTCCGCGGATTTCTGCGAAGTTTTGGCTGCAATAATGTCACATCACGTAGATTAATTATAAAGGCACTAAAAGAGGCCACGCCAGGATTTGAACCCCAGTCATTCTTGGCCGCAGACGAACGCTCTCCCTCTAGGCTACTTCATCGATCAAGAGGAATCCGCGTCCAGTGGTTCTTACTACAAAACGAAAAAAGGGAATTCTAATGCTTCCTTTAAAAAGTGGACCAAATAAAATGTTCTGGATTTTTGAAAGTAGTTTTCAAACATTAAATAATATTACGTTTGGAGGAATTTAGAAATGTAAGTGTTTGAGACGGCCTGTATGCACGAGGGCGGAAACTTACGTAGGGTTTCAAGGTATTGGAAATTCTCGTAAAGAAAACTTTTCTCCACATGGAAACCATTCTATTCAACCAGATTTCCCATAGTTTAACTTGAAATTCACATGATATTTCGCCAAAATGTTAATTGCAATGCATCATATTTCTCGGAAGTAGTTTGAGGCCTATTAAAACGATATTCATCCACAGCTATTCCCTACACGCGGAAATACGTTTTATAGTAAGTGAATTTGAGCTGGAGAATAAAGATTTTTTATGTCCCAACAAATAATGCTTTCATCGTATTGTTTCTTAAGTTTCAATCAAGAAAATCTTATTAAACGGTCCAAAGCTCTAAAAAAATATGGTAAGCATCTCTACATAATCAACTACGACTTCGGAACCTCGATTGAGTGCGGGTCGAAGCAAGCTCATCACGTTTATAACTCCTAGACGATCTCGCGAACGTAAACCTTATTAGTATGACTATTTACTTGACGCGTAAAATCGATATCCATTCATAGAGAGTTTGAATATTCCCGGTTTCCATATGCTGTCTCATTGTTGTCAAGTTGTCGAAGGAAAAGCGATTTCAATTAGTTCCCGTGTACGCCGCATTCAGACGCCAATGAGTTTTGCGTTAATTTTTTCCGCCACTGTACATACCTAAATACCAGGGAAAATAAATTGTATACACACATCAATGCTAATGGAATAGAAGGGATAACATTGCCACCATTAAGTATTATATTTAGTGTTATTTTACAAATACTTAAACATAAAAAGGTAACTGCAGCAAAAGAGACTTCATTTGATAAAAGCTATTATTTTAAGGATAATATCAGTTGGAGCATGGGTAAACAACAACAGCATACATACTTCATTTGAATATCTCAAATGCAAAGCCTTCCTTAAGGATCCAAAATTTCATTGACATAATTGACAAGCATAATTGGAAAAACCTAATCGAATGATTATAAAAAATTTTCACATATGACACCTTGAAATAGTTCGATTTCTCCCTGGTTTCATCATGACGAAAACCTGTAAAAGAGAAGTACACTTTTAGACCATCAAGCACCTAAACCCTTAACTATTTGAATTTTTTTAAATTTAGTATTTCAGAAATGTTTGTGAAATACTTCACACATTTGGATCGCATGAACATATGTACAACATTTTTTTGTATTATCAAGGTAGATGATATCGAAGCATTTAGGTCTTACCCGTGAATTCGATGCACCAAATTATAGCCTCAGACTTAGCCATCTCATACTAAGGCAGGAAGCACGCCTCATTGAAATCTTAAACAAAAAATAATATAATTGAAACGAAGCACAATCCAATTTCACATCAACTTATAGTACATAACAGAAGGGTATACTGATGGAAATAACTTTCATGCAATAGTCTTATGAAAGAACAGCAGGTGAATAAGGGCATCGTTACATTCGGGAAAATAACGGTAAACGTCCGCTTCCGTAACACACTTTTAATAATTTTTGATAGAAACTCCTGTACTTCACGTAAATTACAGCGTTACGTGAGAAGGGCTCAAATTTTTTTGGGGTGGGTGACGAATGCGGAAATTGACCAAGTCGAATAACTTGCACCCGGCAATTTAGTCACAACGGGACAACGGAGTAACTAATATGAGACTTGATATTTTTCGTGCGCATTGCAAACATAAAACAGTATTAAGGCAAAGGAGATGGCTGAACTTACCGTCAAAAAGAAGATTTCAGCATCTTGGAATGGTTCCACTCCTCATTCGATTCATTCCACGTATGTTGATGTCCACATATGAGTAATTGATGAACGTGTTCAACCAAGTTACATTCCAAGTTCACTAGGGAAAATGTGTTGTCCTCGCCCGCAACATGATGATTTCACGAAGCACAAATTACACAACAGAGGTACGAATTGTGTGAGTATAAGATCGGCGACGGATGCCAAAAGTATTTTTCTTGTTATATGATCTTGATCTATTAGAGAGAGCACATCCATACCACATGATACCACAAACACAGGAACAATTGAGCATCGCGATGCGCACGAAACTCGGGGAAAAAACCGCCAAAAACTGAGGCGCGGTATTCAAACTGAGGAGTGCACTTCTAAATATTCTTGTCTGGTTTATAAATTACTTTTAAACTTAAATTTAGAGGATAACCATTAGATTAAATAATAATTTCGGTGGTTGCTGCATAAACCTATGTGCGGCATCCCTATGTGCAATGAAACTAGTTGTTTGGTAAATGGAAGGAGACGTAATTTAATCTCTGATACTTAAAAGGCTCGTTGAGATATTTCTTTGAGAACTCAAGAATCATAGAGATACTTTTGCGCTTGAAATATACACTTCACTCAGCTATCAAATAGATTTCACAAGTTACCGGTGAACGTAGACAATATCGTACTTAATATTTAAGACTTGGCGCTTTACAAATCCTCTGTTTCAAGTCTTCAAACTGTTAACGCACAGTATTTTTAGAATAAAGAATACACAGAAATAACGCAAATGGACAAACGCACAGCGATAAAGCAAAAGGGACACGAAAATACACGAACTTCAGATGGTTACATTACAAATATCTGTGGAAAATCCTTGAAGTTGCATTCTTAAAATTTTTATTTCTACTACTAAAATGAATGGCGTGGCTTTTCAAGTGCCCACAGCCCATCTGGTTGTTGTTTTTCTTCCCAAAGTAACACACTAACAATGCAAACATACTTTTATAGTTCATACAGTTTTTGCAGTTGCCTCTTTAAGCCATGCACTATAGGCATCACTACTTCACAGCTACTCTAAAGTTCTTTAAAGTTGCAGCTTTAAGTAGCACACTTTAGGAACCTATACTGTAGAACAACTATAAGGCTACTACTGTATGTACAGTTCAACTTTAGAAACTGTAAAACTACTTGAACCAAACTGTAAAATATTTTAAAGTTATTGTAAGGAACTATAAAGTACTTTAAGGGTCTTTATAGTAAATTTTCCTGAGGGAAGCATAGGAAATTATCTTCGCCCTCAAAATCATTCATATATAGTGTCCATTTTCTCCGATAGGGGAAGCAATTCAAAATATGTCGATTAGAGAGTGAAAAGAAAATAGAAGAAAAAAGAGTCTTCCTAAAGAGAAAAATTATACCTTTTGTGTTTTTTGTGTGTAAAAGTTTGAGCTTTTGCCTCTTGCCTTGATCGATACGTATTTATGCTTTGCCATAGATGTTCCGGAATTTTGTAGATCTCCGCTCTTGTCCTCGCACGCGTGAATTCGGATTTTCACCACGATGGAATGTTTTTTCTGGAACACTTGCGTTATCATTCCCTTCCACTGCCATATCTTGCTGTAAATATTCTTATTTCTCCTGAATAATGTGAAGGAAATGTATCATTCTCTATTTTTATTCGCGGTTTTTGACATCAATCACATATGAGGACCCCAGAAGTCAAGGGGTCTAAGTAACAAAACCATTGTTTAGAGAAAACTTAGGTCAAAGTTGAAAATGTTTGGTACAACCCACTAAGTAGTTAAGAGGCATTAACCTAGATAGCAGCACCTGTCACGAAAATCACTTGGATCCCTTTACCACGTGAAAGATTAATATTTTTACATCCCATTCCTGTACCTAACTTATTTTTTTTTTTTTTAAATGTCACTTAGACCCCTTGACTTCTGGGGTCCACATATATCTTTCTTTGTAAATGGACTACAGTCTATATGCTTTGGTGTGTATAAAGCATATCGCCCAAAAATAAGAAATAATGAAAGTGACCTAAATGAGGCACGAGAGCAGATTAAATAATTTTTCTAAATCAAGAAAAGCCTTGAGAACACTTTGATTCCAGGTTAGATGAAAAGTCATTGGTAATTGGATTGAAGCATGATAAGTCCTCCCACAGTGACTTGGCTTCAATACCAACTTTTTTATTTCATTTTGGACAATTTTGTAAAACATTGAAACGAACGACATTTTTCCTTGTTTTTTCATATGCATGCTTCATTATCATTCAACTCTTTGTTCTAACCACTGCACTGCACTGATGATTGCTTTCAAATCCTCGGAGGTTGTGTGAACACCCTCGCCCTCGAAAAAGACGCGCATTGTGAACTAACTTAGAATATACGTTGATATTTCAGGCGTTAACTATTTAACCAATTTGCATTCTACGCGGGAGAAAACCTTATTTCTACTGTATGTGAATAGAAACCAGAGGAACATCAAGAAAATTAATATTTAACGGAATAGTTAGGAACAATAGTTTATGCTATAATGCTCGTACCCAGACTCTAATCATGAATGAAGAAAAGATTTCTTGAATGCTATACGATTATTGGATCACGTGTTCTGTACCAGGATGATTGCAGAAATGAACAGTTAATTGCCCTTTTGTATTCGATTAAAAAAACTACTTCGGCCATAAAAAAATTAGATAAAATATGCAATTACTCTCATGGGTCGAATAAAGAGTTTCTCGAAACCGGAGCCCTTTTATTTTTAAAATCTCTAATTTTGAATCCAAATCTTGTTTTCACCAAATAATGAAACTGGGTTTCTTTACATCGCCATTTTAAGTATAAAACAAATGCCAAATCTATTTTCCTTTTTCTTGTAAGGTAATGAGCTTATTATAGTATTCTAGTTTTCCCCCTGAAATAGACATCCAAATAACCAACTTTTATAGTTTTAACTGCTTCGCTATTTCACTTACATTTCAACATTGTATTGATTCCACACACTCCTTGTTCGACCACAGTCTGTTCTGAAAATTTACGTGGAAGATAGGGCTATTTAAATATTTGAATTTAACTCAAAATGGCATTATGATGACTTTATGTGTTCCGGTCGAACACATATTCGAATGTTATGGTATTTTCGTGAGAGAAAGATGACAGTTGACTCATACATTAACCTTTCTCCTCAAAAACATATTTTCCCAACCTTCCGTCTAGTTTCATTCTCTCCGTATTTCAAAAATTTTATGTATGTTTCGTACATTAAAACTCCGATATAATTCCTTCGAACGGTCCTGCTTAGTTTTGCTTCGCCTTCTTGGCTCAACTCAATGCCTAAAATGCATAGCTCCAGATTCCACCCAAAATCCGTAGTACAATGGAGCAACAAAATCAGGGAAGAGACTAGGTGGCAAATTTTGCCTTGTGACAAAAGCTGGCTTTCTGGGCTAAAAGAGAAAAATTTCTGAAGCTAAAAACTTCATTTAAAAAAGGACAACCTTGGAGTTTAGTGTTGTGACGCATAATGTTAGCCGAGACGGAAAGCATGCGCTCACGTCTGCTTTGAAAACGGTGCGTTCAAAGATTTTGTGTACCGTATGACGAATTGCTTAGTGAAACGTAACATCAAGTTAGTGAGACACTTAGTAGCGTAGCGAACGTATGCCTGAACCCATGATCTTTTATTTACCGTTATGAGTTTTCGCGCGAATTATCATCAGGGTAGTGCGATGGACCTTCACTTTTCACAATGGCTCGGAATTTAATTTATATTTGGACGGAAGGAAAATTTCCTTTGTTAAGCAATTATGTACAAATCTTCTGCTTTTAACTGCCTTTTTGCTAACAGAAGCTAAATAGGTTTCTTTTTCTTCACGGCTTCAGGAACGTCATTTTACGGGCGAGCGACTAGTATGCTTATACAGAGGGTTGGCCGGTTATTTTTTTATTTATTCACCATACTATCCATCGCGAAATACTGTTTCAATCGCACACTTACCAAGTTAAGACTGATTGCAATACATTTTAATGTTCTGTGTGCTATCCAAAGGTACAAATCTTTGTACAAGTTTTGGTACAAGTTTTGACGGAATTGAATGACGAAAGAAAATTTCTGACCCAAAATCGAATTTATTATTCGAATTTCCCAAAGATGGTAAACGACCTGGAGAACGTCGCAATTCTTTTACATGATAACTCTGAGTGGCCAAGACTATTTGGTGCCACATGATGTCCGAATGACTATGGCGGATGGAAAGTTTGGGGTGCTTTGACCAAAACCGCGTACAGGCTGAACTATTGCGTGTGAGGAGCTAATCCACTTTAAATAAACATTATTGGCAGTGTTATTCAGAGACATTTGTTCTAACAGTACATGTCACTTCGGAATTTTTCCTTTACATTCAAGAGTAAGAGCTTTTCGAATGTTTGCTCTCTATCGCCCATAAGGTAGATTATAACGTATGGAAAGCTTACGAAGAAAATGAGATGTACGCGTGAGAGAAAAACCAAAGTTCTTACAGCGTCCAGAGAATTGGCTTGATAGTCGACCGTCCTACACAAGGTTTTGGAATATCAAATTATGGCAACACGGTACGCAGGCTATTTGATAACTGTTCTCTTTAGTGGACTTAAATGGACTAATGGATGAATAAGGACCTTATTCATCGAAGGTCTATTATATTGAGAGCGTATCCAGTTCACAAGAAATAAATGCCCTAATATTTTGAGAATTCACTTTATGGACGACAAAAGAGTTTGTGTCACTCCCTCTATGGTATTTTATGTCGCAAACTTTGCATAGATGAGTGCTAGATGAAGCCAAGATAGTTATTGTTGCACTAATTCCTGTAAGAATATTTTCTGAGGAAGCGCAAGAATCAAGGAACAAGGACTGCAAACAATTTAGACAGTTCTACACCTAAAGAACAGCCACGAATGATTCCAGCACAAATTTATTTCATCTGCCACTCAGGAATTCCGATTTTCTGATTACACCAATTGGAAGTACACCTCTCGAGAGAACAGTTAATATTACTGGTGAAGTGCTAGGCCTCCATTTGTCCCACAACGCAACGTAAACTCGACACCTATTCTTATGATCCCTTACAAATCCTGTGATGTAGATTAACATCTGAATACCGGAATCGAGGATAGTTAGAAATCATTTTAAACTATCTTAAAAATCGTGTCGTAAATTTTAAATTATGTTGAATACTTGTGCGCAGTAAAAAGAATCGCTGAACTACTTTGGGGTTTTAACAGGGGTACTAAAATGTGTTATTAACCGCTAAGGGAAGACCTCTGCTTATTACGCGAGCCTACATTTCAGGCGCTTATTTCTTCGATTTCGGTAGTCCATATTAATGATTTAAAAAACCTGTCCCTTCCCTCTTAGGGGAAAATTATCACAAGTACCATTTTCGGCATGTACATATAACTAAAACAATACATCGAAAATGAAAGTCATGAAGTTATTCGTCAGTAAAAGAGCTTTGCGACATTTGACCGGATAAAAAGGGTTCGCCAGACCACTGTGTGGCGTCCTGGCCCTTAAGGCCAGCGAAGGATCGTATTCTTACATTGTGTGCTTGTGCCCTGTGGTTGGTCACTGGTGAAAAATTATTATTTACTTTATCCGCGAGAATACTTGTATTACTTAATTCCCTCTAATCTTTACTGTACAATCACCTGCTATGGTTTTTAAAATATTATCATAGTTTATGTTAAAAAATTGAAGTCGATGTAACTCGGAAGCTGGGTCTATGAATTTGATTTGAAATCGATTGCTGCGGTGTGTAATTACATAAGGGTGAAGTCATTTTTGCAGACCTATGTTTGTATATGAAAGAGGAAGGGATAATTAGCACGGCGCATCTCGCCGTGAGAAGACGTACTTGTGAATAGCAAAAAACTCCACGAAGAAATGAACTCGCGTCCGAAGGGACGACTAGAATAGATTTACCAGTTTAATTATCATTGCGGAATTAATCTCGAAAAAAAACAAACGAGTCCGCTTGTGCGCGTCTAGTCTGTGCGCGTCTAGGCTGTGCGCGTCTAGTCTGTGCGCGGGGAAAGAAATGTCCACCCTTCCTTTGCGTGCGACCTCCTTCGGAAGCGCATTTCATATGTAGGGTAAGAAATTTCGTCATTACGGGACGATAACAAGTAGGTTAACAGCATCACGTCCCTCCCCTCCCTTCCTTCTTCTTCCCTCCCCCTCTCGCACGACAGAGAGAGAGGGAGAGAGCCCATTTTCTTGACCCGAAAAGTATTGATCAAGCGGGCATGCCCGCCCCGTGATCACACAGTCATTGAATCGTAGGATCGCTCGCCGGGGATCGACTGATCATTCTCTGTGGACGCACACACTCCGACCTCCACCGCCACTACTGCCAACTACATGCTACTACATAGTATACCAGTCGGTCGCCCTCTCCTCTTTCCCGCACACATTGGGCTGCGCTCTCTGCTGTGGGGTGGGGGAGAGGGAGAGGCGCCTTAAGCCGGCGGGGAAGGCATCAGTAGGAGTCGCGAAAATTCCCTTCCTCTCCTCGACTTTTCACCGATTCTCTTCACCGGCGAAGTGTGTGAGATGTGGCAGCGTTCAAATCCACCCTTAGGTGCACTAGCCCTTCTTAATTTTCTAAGGAAGGAATTTTAAGAAGGAAGTGAAGTCACATATTTCAGCCTTGTTACCAACCTCGTGACCATGAATTGTAGAAAATTTCTTATATCCGTGCTCACAACCGCAGAAGTGAGGACGCGATTTCATATGAGGCGAGGCTAACTGGCCGGCATCACTAATTCATCATGGCGTATGATATGGCAAGGGTAGTGAACTCCGTGAGGGTAAATTTGAATGCATAAGCTGATTGATCTAACATTTTGAAGCTTGAAAAGTGTTATTATGTTACTGCGCTCCCGAATAAACTTCTCTTTGGCCGATAAAGTTTCTCTCCTTCGCGTTTTCACGAGAACTTTCACGGTGACAGCCCGCGTAACTCGTTTGATTGCTGTTTTTTTTCAACCACACGTACGTGCGGGCGCTGGTTGTCCATCTCATGCCGTAAGTGTGGCCCCGAGACCGACTGTTGTATACATGCATGCATGGTGTACACAGAGGTGGCGTACTTGAATTGGATCTCGACCTACATATGCACCCTTCTCTCACACCCCTCCCCCCCTCCGTCCAGGGTTCGCGGAAGGGAACACGGAAAAACCCCAATTTGACGATTAGCCACACACCATCCGCCCCCTGTGTGCTTGCATGTTTTTTGGGGCTCGGTCCCCGTTTTTTTATTCACTCGAAGGAGGGAGGGGAGGCAATTTGAGGGGCGGACGACGTTCCGTGACTTGGCCGCGTATAAGAGAGCGTGGTGGGGGGTGGAGGGTGGAGTGGGGTAGGGAGGCTTAGGTCCCGTGGGGGGAGTGAGGGAGTGAAGGGTGGCGCACACCTTTTGTGTGACACGCGTGCGCGACGTGGGGGACGGGCGATGACTTGCAACTTATTTTTTAGCAACCCCTTCCCTGCCCTCTCTTCCCTCCCTCCATCCCCCCCACCCTACCCCTCCCCCACCACCACCACCACCACCCGAGGCTTCCACGTTCCTCATCCTGTCATCTCGGTCTCGTGTATTCAAAAACTAAACCTTACCAATGGGAATTTTCCAATCGGGTCAATGCATACAAAGTGGTCCAAGTTGGTAGCTCGACCGGTTTTGCAAAAAAATTCACATTTTCACAGTCGATAGCCTTATGTTTCGACAGTTCGAAACAATTTTTGTTTTATTTTTTTCTGGCTACCTTTTGGCGGCCATTTTTTAATTCCGGTGCATGGCATTTTCTGTGTTTGCAGGCATTGGAAGTAATTTCTTTTTCTCAGCTATGGTCAGTTCAAGGGCACGGAAGTAAAACTAGCTACGTTAATTATATTCAACACTACAGTTTCGTTTGACTAATAACTTGGAATTACTCATGATTCACAAATAATTTTATTGACAATATGTAGAATTGAAATCGCAGAAAATGACTATTTTTCGGAAACTTATGAGGAGGAAGGCAATTAGTCACTTTCTTTATATTCGTTCAATCGAGTCCAAGTACCCTTGGGTTATTATTGCTCCATGTCAAAATAATTTGAAGTTGAGAGCTGGAATACATTCATTTTTACAACGCTGTAAAAATGTTACTGTTAATTATTTTGTTATTTTCGAAGTCAAATGCCTCTCGTAGACAGTTGTTAAAAAAGTTTTGAAATTGACAGAAGATATGGACTTCTTAAAAATGTATCCATTGTGAAGAGTTTGAGTTTGTGACCTATTTAATTAAAAATATTATGGCCATGACTAAGATACAAAAACTTATTCGCGCAATTTTAAAATCGACGATTTCTATACTTTATTTTCTCCTTTGGAGGAGCTAACAAGTATATACTCGTACACTAAATGCAAAACATAAAGACCACTATCCTGGCAGGTAATTAGCTAACCCAGAATCGTAATAAAATTCGTAGCGACAGTTGCTATTATCGTCATTACATGAAGATCGCGACCGCTAATGAGAAGTAGAGTTGTCACTATGGGTAAATTTTCGCCCTTTCGTCCGTTGTGTATACAAAACTATACGTATTCAGCCCTTTGCCTTCCTCAAATTCTCCTCTTTCCCCTTCATTATTGTTTTCAAGAAGCTGTCATGATGCAGAAAATGTTCTCCAGTTTATTTCATCTTCTTCTGACGTTCATTATTCATCTTATATATTTAACTTTGCGGTGTTCCTCTCTGCTAATTCGATCTCATTTCTTCGATCACACTGCATTTAATTTCGTTTTACCTTCTTTTCTCTGCAGCTGATCCCGCCCAGGTTTCACTTCCGTTTAAGAGCACTCACCGGGTATACATAATATTGAGGAGCTTTCTCATCTCCAAACTCGTGTCGCTGGCTTTCAGTTGACTCTTATTCTGGTATCAATGGCTGTTTTGCTTGAGCTCTTCTGCTCAATGCATCTTTCATACTTCTTTCGTCCCTGGTGATCTTACTTTTCGGTTAGCAAAATTATTCACCTCGCGCGAGTTTTTGATTTCCAAGTTTGGCTATTAGATTATCTTCATGATTTTTTCCATGTATTACAATTTTTGTTCTATTTAGGTTTATCTTCATACTGTACTTCTTCATAGTTTTTTCCCAGACATTTAGCATAATCGTCATATTTATTTCACTCTCTTTTACTATAATCCTGATATAATTATCTTTCCTCTTGTTTGCACTCAAGCATTTTGTCACCCGTGCCGGTTTGTTCCTTAAGCTGCGTCTTAACGTGACACTGAAGTGTCTGACCCTCAGTGTCAGACACCGAGTGTCGCCGTTGAGACGGCTCCGAGAGCTGTGTCGCGACACTCGCATGGAAGTGTCGCGACACTAGTTTCTCTGATTGCAGTGTCTCGTTAAGACGGTCCCGATCCCACCGGTGGTGACACTCTGCTCTACGGAATTTCCGGCATGCAGGCTTAACTAATACTCTCTCCTCATCTTAAGTCTCTTCCGCCTCATTCGCCGCTAAATTTCCTCGCTCGCCCCCTTCCCCCCTCACCGATCAGTCTTTTAATCCGGGTGAAGACTCGTCTTCACCGGCCGACGACTCTCGTTTTTCATTACGGCTTAACCGTCGAAGCGCATTTCTCGCGTGTTTGTTCATTACCGGAAAATTCAATCCACTTTCTCTCTCATCATCCACTCATCCTTCACTCCGACTATGCTACTCTTACCGTGATCTTTTCTTATATACTTTAATCCCACCTGTAATGACTGACATAGTGCTCATCATAACATACTTTGGATGCACTTTCTCGCACTGAGATATGGAGGTGTATACTTGAAAACGGTAACTAATTTCACTTATGTAGATAAAAATTATTCACATTCAGCTCTAATCAAATTAAACTTTAAACGGGTTTGTTAATACCTTATCATTTTCTTAACGAAATGTGTTGGTCTAATAATTTAGTTATTTCATGTCTAGATATCTATTGGCCTTTCTCTCAGCATTCGCTTGCTTCTTCTGGCTGTGATAATGAATTTCCGCCTACCCGATTCACTAAGACGTCTTAGTGACACGAATAGGCATCTATAGTGAGCATTCAGTCGTATTCTTTGAGATAATTCTTATGGATTCATTTTGATGAGTCAATAGCAGCTAATAAACCTTACTTTTATGGTGAGAAAAAAAAACAAAAAATAACTTTATTAGTATTGTTTACTGATATTTTAACAAAAGTACGATATGAGAGGGGCAGTTGCGCTACTGTCACAAATTATGGCATTTCCTGAAAAAACTGAAAACTGAGGTTCAGAAGGGAGAGATGAAACTGTCACATTTGAATCGGTTAACACGAAACAGGGTGAGAAACTGCGTAAACACTCCACGATAGTATAACACTTTGTTAGCAGAAAAATCAGAAGGAGAAAGAAAAATACACCTAAATCTAATGCCTTTAAATGTAAGAAAGTGGATTCTATTGACTTGTTCTTTTGTTAAACATTTTTACATTACTCTTGCCATCAGACTCGCAAATATAATTTGCATTATCAGGGTTTAAGGTGAACAAATCAGCCTTAATACATTGATGGTGCAAGTATTACTCTGAAAAAGCTGAGCATTATTTACATGGAAATGGTAACTTATTCCACTTTTTTAAATAAAAAGTGGTCAAAACCTGCCCTCATTAAATTTAACTTTAAAAAAGTTCGTAAACGCTTTATTATTTCCTGCACGAAATGTGTGTATCTAAGAACATAGAGTTTCCACGTCTTGATATCAATACGGCAGTATTGTTTGAAAAAACAAGAAAATGACTTTTGTTCAGTTTAATAGTGGTACCATGCGCCAAACTTAAAATACGTTGATATCTAAGTCAGCCTTTCAGAATTTGATGTGCGCTTAAGAGGGCGACGAATTTGTGCGATTCAGGTTTGCTACCCTATTATGAAATTGGGTTATTGTACACTCTAGTGGACGAGGAATTAAGATGGCAAACACCTTCGAGATTTAAATCGATGATTGAGTGACATGAAACCGTCAATATTTTAGCTTTATAAACGTGATTTTGGTTCAAACCATTGTAGACCTGATTCATCAACTAAATTATCTAAGTCACCGTTGCAACCTTTAGAACCTTTTACTTGTTGGAAATGAACACAGCAATAAATGGTTATTTTCTATAGACAATATTGAAAAATATTTCTAAATATTGAACTACAAAGTGAAGTGAATAATGTACACTTTGTAAATTTGTCTGCATGTTAATGCTCTGGTCCATGACCATTGGTAATTAATGTTGTTTTATTCTGCTGTTTGCCTTCCCCTTGCTTTGTTTTTGTAATTAACTCATGATTAAAAATACTGTTTCTTGACTTTATAAAAATAAATGTTGTAATTTTCTGTTTATAGCCACACAGCCAGCTTTTTTCTTTCTTTTTTTCGTGAAGATAACTTTATATGGTGGCAGCTCCAACACTGGTTGTTTACCACCCTATATTCCACCTATATTCCACCAAATGTAAATCTATTGTCAAAGTTATTTGTTGTAAAATTTAGTGGAATGAATATTATTTATCTATAAATTTTTAATGCAATTTTGGTTGGACACTTGCTCCTGCGATAACCGGGTATCTCTTGGTGATTAACATCCAATCGTGGTAACATTTCTTTTTAGATATATTATAGAATATATAACTCACAATATATCATCTAATTTCAAAATTCCTAACAGAATAGTTAACTTATTTGTCCAGTATTTTGCTTCTTAACCTTTAGTCCACATTTATTCACAAGGTGTGGGTTCTTAGCACTGAGGCACTTACTGTAGGAGCTGAATGTGTTAATTTATTTTTATCTAACTACTCTTTTTGGTAGAATTGCTTGGTAGGTGCTTCAACTTGTAAGCTTATAAGATCGCGTCATATAATCTCTATTAGTTTATTCTATTGATAAACACATTCTCCGTACCCGAGATGGGATTCGAACACGCTCCCTTTGGGCTTCTAGGATGGCAATTTTCCTACATTCTTTCTGGTGCTCATCGAAATGTGCTGAACTGGAATTTTTCAAAATTATTTAATTTGAATTAGCCAAGTGTATTCAACAAAAACAAAAATCCCGTTGTTTTTCAACGGCTGTTTCTAGATAATTTCTATTCCGCTTGGCAGAGGAATAAAAACTTTGGCTGCGTACTCATCCTGAATATTCTCTCATTTGTCCTTTCAAAGTGGGATTGTTTTAAAATTTTAAGCCGGGCGGAAGTGTATAAGTTTTCTGGAAACGTAACTTTCTTCTTCAATATAATATGAGCACGTCGTAAAAAATGAATGTTAAATGGCCTCGGTCTTTTATTCTTTTGAATTACGTCGGGGGGATGAAGTAGGCTCTTGAACTCTCCACGAGAGGACGGCCGCTGCGGCGGCTTGGAGGATGAGGCGAATGCTTTTATTCACGTCAATGCATTCTGAAGTTCTTCCTAGTCAATTCCCTTGGGAAAAGTGTTGTAATAGAGTGACTCATATAGCTTATGTATTCCGACGTAACTATAACAAGTCTTTCATTTCAGTACTGACTGTACGGTGGTTTAAGTAGTGTCTTTTTTGTTGATTTCTACCGCTGCTCCATTTCCTTGGTATTGTGCTCATATGCGTAAACATTTTTTAAATGATGAATAGACCAAGTGTGCAATGGTCTTTTAGCCCTTATCCTCCTATACTGGCCAACCCCTGGAATGAGTTTCAGGTTCTGAGAGAATCGCGGAGACGAAGAATATTTATTAATTGAAAATTAAAGCTAGCAAACAAGGAGCCTTGTGCTCATTTACTTTCTGTTACTTTCATTAACGCTAATATGTTTAGGTCATGTAGTAGTTTTTGTTGATTTACTATGTGAAATTATGCTTTGCTATAATCCCATGTAACTAGTGGATAATAACTTGAGAAACTCTGGTCTGTTTCATGTATTTAGTTAAGTTTCGTTTAGTAATGAACTTCTAACTCTCAAGTACGGCCGAAATTGTTGACTTTAAGCAAAGCTACCTTCTTTATGTGGTGGCCATGGCGTGAGTATTGCTACCACTGAGGCAGTTGGCTCATTCCAATACCCAATGAGGTCCAACAAGCAAAGTAAATGAATGAAGGGGACCCTGTGTACCATGTTTGATTATCCACAACGACCCACGGAATTCAAGTCGTCAATAGCGCTATGTCGACATTTTCCAGTTGACCCAAGAGTATTGCTTATCGGAGACTTCGCCACGGTAGACTATATTCAGTGAAAGGAATCAACAAATTGGTTCAAAGTTTTATTGTTATATATTGAAACTACTTCTGGAAATGGGATTTTTCATTTTTACTGCTTTAAAAAATGGTATTAAGAAAATAAGGCGTTTAAATCTTATGATTTTTCCTGAAAGATGCTATGATGTATGAAAATTCTAATATCAACGTAAGAATTACTGTTAAACTCACTTAGAGCGAAATTTTATCGATTTTCTTATAAGAGAAAAAATTAATGAATTACCCACGTAGCATTGTGGTCAATATTGTGCATCCCGCAAAATGAGTTTTCTGCCTGTTTGGTTAGGCTTAGTGTCACATCGTTACTGCGGACTCCTCATAATAACGTAAATATTAAAAAACCAATGAAAAAAGAGAACAGTTCTTCTGCCCATATTTGATGTGCTGTTGAAAATAGTCTTCCAATTAAATCTGTGTGATAGGAATTAACAAAGTTACCATTTTGTTTTGAGCCAGCAACCACACGTCCACGCTTTCTCGGCAAGGATATTACTCTGCTCAAGACCTTGAGTGCGTTATCGTGACGTGAGATATTCAGATTTCCCTTGCACCCTCACCTACCTAAAGGCCGTTTTACACGGGGCACGAAATTGCACAACTTAACACTGCATTAATTCCGCAATCTGCCGTGCAATAATTATTGCGAAAACGAATGCGTGACTGCTTTACACGGTGGTCGTAAGCATGCATTCATTCGCGAATTCCAGTCGTCTGATAATTGCGCTAAGAGCGAGTGATAAAAGATCGTAGGCTTTCCCGGCGAATATTATAGATAAATATTTCTCGGGTTTGGCACCGGGTAAGGCTGTTTAAGGCCTTAAACAGCCTTACCCGGTGCCAAACCCGAGAAATATTTATCTAAGAGCGAGTGTTTTGTTCAAACGGGAGAGATACGATATTCTGTACGACGTTGTTGGCATTCAGTGAAAAACAAGGTTGTGGTGATTGTGGGATTCTGTGATGTTGACATTGAGTCACTCTCTCTCTCTGTGAGAAAAATAATGGATCAGGAGGAGGCTGCATTGATTGCTGCAGAGCAAGCAGTAGTGAGAATTATGATCGGGGCCGCAGAGCTCATTGAAAGGCGTAACCGCAGGAGAAGAGCCAGAAGAGCACTTGGGATGCGGGAGTGGATCCGTAGGCGAAAGGAGGGAACGGGCATTCTTAATATGGTCCAACAGGAGCCGGCTGTAGACGACAGGAATGGCTACCGCAATTTTATGCGGATGACAAAGGAACAATTTAACGTGCTATTAAATACCTATCTAAATAAATAACAATATAAGTAACTGTAAATATCCTCCCACACAAAGAATATCTGTAAACACCCGTCGCTCAGGTTATAGAACCGTCAGTCAACATCCCGTGAACTTAGATGTCGTTAATTCTGCGACCACCGAATTAGAGCATGGTCTATTCTGCGATCTCGCATACATGCATTCGTGCATGCGTTCTTCAATTTCGCCCCTTTACACGGTGCATTTTGAAATTCACGATTGCTCATACATTAGCTTGTGCAATTACGTGCCCCGTGTAAAATGGCCGTAAGACACTTCTCTTTAGTATTTCCGTCTAATGCGCTTTTTCTGTTCTCCCTCCATAGTTACATCTCAAAGACTTCTATTTCTTCCTTTTTCCCTTCCAAGGTTCCATGTCTTCCAGACAGTCAATGCAATGTAAATGTTTCTGACAACGGGAGTTTAGCCATTTGGTTTAAAAACATGCTGTGGAGGCTCGAATATTATCTACATTCAGTAATAAAACACTAGCTGTGTATTTCACAATAACCCTTTTGCACTTTGATCGTAGGCAAACGAAGTTCAAGGAAGTAAATTAACAATGCAATCATAGTGTATATAGGAGGATGGTGAGTGCATTCGCCACTTCGCATTGAGATGGGAGAAGGAATTTGCGTCATGAAATTGCTTACGTGGTTTTTATTTCCTTCGGCATAGATGATTCGTAATCTTCTATGAAATGCCATTCTTCATCATGCAAATAGTATCTGAATCGATTCCGATTCCTCACGTAAACAAGCACTAAAACAACATGCAGATAAACCTCAATCACCTAAATTTGGTTAACTTAAAGCCTGGTTAACGCAAAGGCATAGTGTTGTGTCGCTGTGCCGTTACTTTTCTTTTCGTCTTAGACCTATAAACATTCTGAAAAACCCATGGAATGCGCAAGCTATTTTAAGTGGCTCCGGAAAGGCTGTAATGAATGGTTAAACTAGGGGGATCCATGTGGTGACATGAATATTCTCTACTCCTGCGGAGCTTTAAACAAGAAAAATGTGTAGGTACTATTTCTTTTACCGCTCTTAAACTTTAAGTCTTTCGATATTCACTAAAATATGTACATTAATTCACGTTACGAATTATATGAAACGTATTTTTGCGGTTAGCAGCCTGTTCTTCGGAATTTTTTACTGTAGTGTCCCCTCCTCAACCCCCCCCCCCCCGCCCACTGACTGGGATTTCCCGGCTTGGGTGTGGCGGGTCAGTATTAGTGGGTAATAAAAGGGGAGCCTTATGAATTTTCCTCTGCGGATGAAGCGAGTGCTGAAGTACAGGTAATGGATCTCATAATTAAACTGATTATAAGCGTGATTGGAGGGACGGTTACTAAATAAACGTCTTTGCGGTAATCTGAGAGGGAGAAAAGTTGTCTCGGCCCTGATGCAAAGAGACTGTGGGTAAGATTGTTGTTTGAACGAATGGAGAGATGGAGGTCTCTTTAGAAGCACAGAGGGAGAAGGTCCTGACCATTTTAAGTTTATCCGATATGCGGCACTCAAGGAGAAGAACTCATGTGCCCATCAGATTCCATGCGTGGCTCTGAAGCAATAATGTCCCCTCTTTTTCTTTGTCTTTTAATTTACCTAAGGAGTTATAGAAAGATTCTGTCCACATCGTCCTTGAGGTCGATGACCACTGAAAATGACTATTCATCATTGAAATCTATCATATTTGAAAAAACTATAAATAAAATTTTTACTGTGAAATGGACATAAGTGTTAACAACGAAATTTTTCGCTCGCATTTGAGATAACAGGTTCATTTGTAATGAATTTGTATTATGAAATTTAGTAATGAAAGGGTATAATTTTAGGTTTGATTGAAGTTGTACTTTAAGATATTTGCTTAAATACTTAAAGTTAAAGGAAATTTCTCGCAGACGTTAATAAAAATGTAATAAAATAAGTTTTAACATGAAATAAACAATTGAACACATAAAATAATGAGAAACAGTGAATAATTTATGCTATAACATGCTGAAATTCTTGTAAATACATTATGGGTGGATAAGTACGCCGCCGGTCACGCCGTCGCCGCCGGCCGCCGACCTATTTCCAGCCGGCGTCCGCCGCCGATAGTTTATCCATCAGTGCACAGGTCTAACTACATTATGTATTAATGATACATTATGAAATACTTAGGGACATTGGAATAACAAATTTGGTTGAAAAAACAACCCTCTAGACATATGTAAGCTGTGAATTAGGTTGAATTCCGATTAGCTTGTTAACTTGTCTCAATATTTTCGACTTATCATTCCTCGTGCTACTCAGTGAACGACTCAATTGTGGTGTATTTAGTTGCATACCCTAATAAACTTCTCGTTAAGTTTAATTTTTCCCTCACGCCGCGAGTGCTTTTTTGCTTACGTTTGTCATCTCATCAAGCTTAAACCTGCGTTGATCTAGTTATTATTGATATACTATCATTGGTTTCTTACTCTTTGGGTCCTGATTTAAGTTAAGGCGGAAATTTTTCTATATAATCCCGAACTCGAGGAAGGTGCCATGTAGTGGGAGACCAATCTACTCGCCTATGCATTTACGAACGGCCTCGGATAACGGTCACCATCTCCAATAAGTTTCTTCGGTCGTTCGTCTTCCCCATTACTTAATTACTCCGTTGCTCCTGATATGTGATTACACTTTTTTCACAGTCATCCAGAAGAAAGCGTCGCTCGACATTCGATAATTATTCATCAGTACGTAAATGGTTAACTGAATGGAGGGGGAAATTTGCTTTTGCCTTTCGGAGCGGTTAATTGTTTATCCAATGGATCGGTAAAGTGGCCAACCGGAACCTATTAGGTGAGCGGGTTAATCGGTTATTTGGAAGTTAACCGATAATATGGTTTTAATGTCGGGAAACCATTTTAACAGTCAGACGGAATCCGATTATGAGCTCGAGGTGTAGTCGAGAGTATGTGCCGTGGCGCGCCCATGTACTAAATACGTGTGTGTCGTTTGTGGAGAGAGGAGGCGTCCGTCCGTGTGGTCCAATCCGATGCCTCCACGCCAAATGTCTGCACTACCACCGAACTGCCTCTCTCTCTCGATTCTCTTATCCCCTCCCCTCCATATTCCCCTCCCTCCCTCTCCTCCGGCCGTTCCGGGGCGTCCGGGGCTCCGGGTCGAGAGGAAAGTGGAACGACTAAGAGGAGCGGCGATACTCCGATGCGTATATCTAAGGGTCGATATTTGTTTCGAAGGAGGGGAAACAGATGATCAGGGAAACTTATTCATTCCTTGAAATGTTGATTTATGCCGCGAAGCATGTCCCACTTAAAGATTCCCTTCACTCCAATGGGATTCTGCTCGTTCTCAAGTGATGAATTTTTTGGAGGCCACTTATTCGGGACCGTTTCGTGGGCTTGTATTAGGGGTCGGATGATAGAACAAGTTATCTAGACGATAGTTGATTTTCCACTTTCTTCCCTTCTGGTGGGTTTTCCGACGAATTCGTCTTGTGCCTATAAATTGTCTGTACCTCTCCACAGTGAGTCTTGAATGTTCGTTCGTGTAATTAGAACGTTTTTCCAAAGAACTTAGGAATTGTATGTCTTTTATCACGGTGGGATGTTTGTTGAAAGCTTCTGATAATGCTGTACTAATTCAAGCGCTCGAACCACTGGACCACTCTTCCATCTCGTCTAACGTAAAGGCCAAATATTTCGGAAGATTCTAAAGGAATGTGGAGATATGTCAGAGTGGGAAAAGATTTCTCGGAAGAATACAGTGGAAAATGAAAAGTGGGATCCATTGTTGAGATCAAAATAACGTGGTGTACCATCGAAGGATTTAAGTAAAAAGATCCTTGCAACATTTATGCTTTCCCCTGAGAATTTAGAAAACAAACTTTATAGCAATGAGCTATGTAATAGTGTCAGATACGTATAGTTTTATTGGAATAAATGCAGCTTAGTTAATTCTACCGGGTTGTGTAAAATTCACAGCGGAAAAATCATTCACCTGGACTGGGAATCGAACCCAGATCTCTCGATTTCGCGCAGAGTGCTCTAACTAATTAAGCTACCTAGCCATCTGGTTAGAGCACTCGGCGCAAAATCGAGGATCTGGGTTTGATTCCCAGTCCAGGCGAATGATTTTTCCGCTGTGAATTTCACACAATTATGTGATCACTAGCGGGTGACTCCGGTGATGGTGCTGAGGCCTGCAATATGTGCAGTAAAGAGGCAGGTTTATCGGAAATATGAGCTGAATAAAAAGTGGCATGTTGGTTTGACTGGTGGCGATGGGAGAACGAACCGTGGCATATATTAGAGAGCTTGTCTTTCTTACCCTTTTGGAAACGATAAATTCAAAGATCAAGTATGGAGGGTCTTTTTTTATTACGGGGATTGTATTACTTATACATTCTATTGCCTATAATTCAAAAGGAATTCTTAGTTTTGCTCTCTTATTTTGCGCCCTTTGTGGTCGAATTAGCTATCAAAAGACGCCTTAAATCGTTATTCTTGCGGAATACTTACTGATAGCCTTAACTCTCGCGAATAATTTGGTACGCAGTCACTAGAACAAGAGAAATAACACTCTCCTACTTGCCCGTCTGTGTTGTTGTACAGTTATGTCACGAAACGAGTATTAAGGGTTTTCAATCGTAGATATACGTACGCTCTCATAAATCGCAGCGACACGTGCGCGTGAATTTCTTGTGAATCATGCTAAATAGTCTATCACTTTCATCATGTTGATTTAAATGGCATGTGTGTCGGTAATCAGCTCTAGAAATTTATCATTAATTTTATAACCATTTGACTGCATCTTATGTAAGTGTATATAAACTGAAGCTTAACAGCTAAGTAGAATACCTACACTATTCATTTTCCTTCGCCATCGTCTTGTGTTGATATTTCCCTTCTTAAAAACTCTTGAATATTACTAGGATTATATCCTTTCGTCATTTACATCTAAGATACCCACTGGGATTAAAAAATAATACTTATTTTGTTGATTCCATGTTTCTTGAGGCCAATGGACCGGGAGTAAAAATCATTTTAATCACCTAGGTAACTCATTCCCCTCAATGATAACGTCCTGCTAGACGACGGGAAAAAACAGTCCGCATTTTTACAAATCCTTATAAAAAGTACTCGGCCTTTGAAGGCCTCTAAAAATATGACGAACTACGAGTGAAAAGTATGAGGCGCTAGAGCAAAAAGCCTATAAGCGCTCGAAGCACAGATTTCACGGTGTCACGCACTATTCACGCGAGAAAAATAAATCGCACTATTACACGCGCACAATACTATTTTAAAATTTGAATGATTGCTGTTCATTTTTTTATGCTCAGCTTCCTCGTGGTATTTATATGTGTGCTAGCTGTGTCCGGCATGCGTTGCAGTGCCTCTTTTTCTTTCTAATTAGGCACATATATAAAAAGCCGACACATTTACATGTATTAGGTAACTGAGAGACAGTGATTTCTACACAGGAATTCGTAACGCACAAATTATGGCATGAGTTCCCATTACATCCCTATGCTGCGGTTTCCAAGGTAATAAAATATTCTATTGTTGAAGTAGAGAAAAAAATTTAAGATTTTAGACTTTACAAATCCAATTCTAGAAAAAAGTGAAGCGTATACGAAAATCAAATGTAAGAATTAAAAAAAAGCAAAAAAAAGACCACTGCACCAAATCTAATTCTATGTAAAAAAATTACTTACCTTTTCAGAAAAAATATGTCTCACTTCTATGTTTCTAATGCACTCGATATTATGTCTCTCTCATACGATTCTGATAAACGTGATTGAGCAATTCATAAACGATCTGCTTCGTTGCTTACTTGTCGTTCCTCACTTGTTTGAGAAGTTCGCGTGCCAACACTCATTTATTGAAACGAATTGAGCTCCACCTATAGTGCAACGGATTTAATAATTCAGAAACCTTTGCTGGCACGCGCACAACTACTCACCAAAACTTCATCGTAACCTGATGAATGGTATTGGAACGCATAGAAGAAGAACAAACCATCATTCATTTTTATATACAGTGGAACTTGGATAATTCGAACCCTAAGGGACCAGTGACAAAGTTCGAATTATCCAAAAATTCGAATTACAAAAGTTTTCCGGAATTGATATAAAAATACCAGTTATAAATTTAAAAAATTCTTAAATGAAGTAAAAACCTTAATTCTACACAATATTGACTTATTTAAACCACACCGCAACAAAATTCATTGAAAAACACAAGTTCTACAATATATGGACTGATTAAGCCATTTTGAAAATTACTCAGAGGATTATTGTAGTAATGTACTTAACCAATAGTGTAATAGAGGATAATCAAATTCCAATCAAACTACGTATATAATGTATGACGTTATTACCAATAAAATATTCTAACGTGATTATGAATAAATACATTATATAATGAATTGTTTTATTTGTTTAAAAAAGTCAGAAATCTTTACTTGTTTCCTAGCATTAAGTCTCTCGGTCATAATAAACGACTCTAATTGATTTAATGATTGAAAAATTGATTCACTGACATCACTTTTACTTTAGAAAAATCGCCTTTGTCCTTCAACATGATTTGATGCTTCGGCCACACTCGGAACAGATCTTTCCTCTTCCATTACAGACTCGGCGTCTTCATCACCAGATGCTTCGTCGCCATCTTTTTTCCCCTTGTTGAGTACATCAGCGATGATTTCGGTGTCAGTAATCTTTTCACAAACAGCAAAATTTTCATCTACATTGATGAAGTCCTCGAAAGAAATCACAGGCTCAGAAATGACGTCCTCCCAGCCGTCGCCTAAAGAGGGCACAGCTTCTGATCGAGTTTCATCGGAACGTTCTCCCTCGGTTTCTTCCCGAGAAACAAACCCGGCTTTCCTAAAACAGTTCTTTATTGATTCTTGTGCTACTTTGTCCCACGCCTGTTTACACATACGAGAGGCTTGCAGCAAGTCAAGTTTTGTTTTCAGGGCATTGTCATCTTCTGTAAGAATATTCTCGACCAATAGGCGCCTGTCAAAATGTTTCAGATTCTAAATTATTCCTTGGTCCATTGGCTGAATAACTGAAGTCATATTAGTAAAATATTCTCGGAACTGAACTAACTATAACTGAAGTCATGTTGACGGGGAAATAGATCACTGTCACGTATTCCATGAGTGCTATAGTGTTGTGTGCAGTGCAGTTGTCAATAAGAACAATAACTTTTCGTTTTTCTTTTGTAAACTTTTCGTCAAGATTTAAGAGCCACTTCTCAAAAAGGTCACTTGTCACCCAAGCTCTTGCGCTATTCACTTACTCCACTGGTTTCGATTTAACGTTTTTAAAAAGTGGAGGGTTAGCCGACTCGTCAACCATCAATAAAGGCAGCTTTTCCAAGCCATCCATGTTTTCCCCAACCAGCAACGTGACTCGTTCCTTACTTAGCTTACCTCCACCTTGGCATTTTTCATCTTTAAATGCAAAGGGTTTTGTCAGGAGTGCACTTAAAGAATAGACCCGTCTCATCAACATTGAAAATGTTTTTGGGCTCTCTCTCCTGAATCATTTCTTTCAAGTCTTTCTTCCATTTATGTGCTTCACGCTGATTAACAGCCCCACTTTCACCGCAAATTGATTTGAAAGAAATCTCCTTCCCCTCCTTAAATCCGTCTAGCCATCCAGTGCTAGCCTTAAAAATCATTTTTCCGTAGCTGAGAGGCAAACTCCTCAGCCATCGCCCTGAAAAGTTGGCCACTCAGTGGAATTTTCTTCTCTCGCGCTTGTTCGATGGTACCTGTATCATGTTAGAAAAATTTCGAATTATCCACGGTAAATTTCGAATTAACCACGATTATTTTACATTGTTTATATACAAATGTCTAGGGACCAGAGAAAAAATTCGAATTAAAGAAGATTTCGAATTAAAGAAGTTCGAATGAACCACGTTCCTTTCTATTAGATTTTGTTCAAGCTCTAATCTGGCCCTACTTTTGATCTCTATCGTATGTTTATATTGTTCTCATCCAAAGCTTTCAAACGTCTTTAAGTTGTGGTACCGTAACCTAATATCGTTCTAATTCCACCTTGAAACTTACGGTAAACATCCGGGATTGGGTCAAGAAAAATTTTCACGCCATTCATCGGAAAATTTGGATCAGATATTTTTATTTTTTTGGACTTTAAATATAATAAATGCCTCTCGTTAGCTTAATTATGCCCTAGGTATTAGGTCTAACTATATTCCTCGCGATATTGAGTGATAATTCAAAACCATTGAGGCGTTTTAGCACAAAAAGACATTTTAATGACATAAACATCCTTTCCGAGAGGACTGTACATTTGACAGCTGTTGTTGAATCATCCTTGTTAGAGACATTGCGAGTGCATAATTGACGAAAATTCATCTATATTATGTGTAAAATAAGTTTTATTATGCATCATAAACACATTTTGCGTAATTATTTTACATGTTGCCCATTAATTGCATACTCCTAAGTGATGCAGATGTATAAAATGATGCGGAGTCTATTGATCTTATTATGCTGCTGACTTTCGTCGCTCTACATGGTCCTTGGCAGATGAACATGGTGTTATTGATTTGGAACGAAAGAAATGATGGTTGGAACGCAGCTTCAGGCCAGATCCGTTGCAGCACGTGACCAATAAGTGTATAGCTTATGGAGCAGAATTTATAATGAGATTTACATCAGCTAAGCATCGGTGAATATTCAACTGTGATTATTTTTTACGTTTAGGTTGGGATCTTGAATCGAGTTTTAGGAGAATGCATTTAATTCCAAATTTAATCCCAGCATTTTAAAATACAAATATACGGTATTCTACTTAAGGAGATTACGGAGCGTGAAAAAATTAAGGAAAATGAAGAATGAAAAATGTTGATATGTGCTAGTAATTAGCTCTAGCAGTATGATTACAAGCCATTTAATTTCCTTACACGTTATTTCAGGTGGAGAAAAGACCAAAAACTTTTGTTTATAAATGTGATGCCTCCTCATTACCAGTCACTAGAGGGCCTTCACTGTCACTAACTTCGCCCTATTCATTATCTGCGGAGCGAAGAACGTCTGGTTCTTTTAACAACTCGTAAAATTCCGCAGGTGACTCGTTTGTCTTATTTTTAGTTTATTGGCGTAAAGAAAAAATGACTGGTAATGAACATAATATCAGCATATGGATAACGTGCTCAATATTGGCTGTGTGAGATAACTTCCTTACCCTAATGGCCTGGACCTCTGTTTTTAAATCCTTGTTTCGTGCTTCCTACGATATCTGACGTCGTATTTGGGGATTTAATGGACAGGTATTAAGTTACAAGGATACGATTTTGCATAAAGTTTTGCTATTGTTAGAGCATGCATATTACATAAAGCTGAATATTTTTGGAGTCCTATGGATATGGTTTTATAATGATACCTAATTTTTTTATCAAACCTACAATTTCCTAATTATTCAGGGGAATGTACCAAATTTTAGAAGATACGTCGTATTTCCGGCATTTAATGGTCTGCTTCCACCAAGATTGGGATTATTTACAATATATTGCTCGTTTCCGAAGGAAAACTTTATCTTATTAGTTGTTTTTTCTTTCGTAAGTGGTTTTCTCCTCCTACTTTTCTCATTCGTCATTTGTTGATTTCATACGTGGATTCAGTATGAGTTAAGCCCTCAAGAAAATAATCCAGGAATGACATGCGATAAGTCCAAAACTAAAAGTAGGTGGATCAGATTCTGAAAGCCTATTAGAATATTTTGTTCATTTGGGTAGGCTGGGCTCTGTACACGCAACACGCTTGGGCTGTGCCTCCATTGGCGGAGTTATAAAACAGCGCATACTTTTCCATCAACAATTGCCATTGACGGATGTGGTGGCTCTGAAAGCCCTGCTCCGTTTACGATGAATTTCATTGACCTGAGTACCTAATGGTAATCGATTTTCCACCATGGCTCATTTGCCTATATTTTCATAAAATTTTTCTCTTTTTCGTGTAGTTGCGTTAAATCGTGCGGACCAAGTCGATTGGTCCACAGGAGATTGTCGTGGATTTTTTCGCAGTGCTTTCCTATTTTCCTTTCCTCGCTGCATTTGGTAGAGTTGAAGGGTTAATAAGGAAATAATAAAAATGATCGGCTCGCCCTGAGCGATGCATGACATTTCGTGGTGTTTTTGCACCCGCTCTGAACATCGCTACCGTCACAACCCCATTCAAGTCACTCTTACATTGTTTCTCTGCCAATGGTACACTTTCGGAAAATATCAATCCAAACTCACTCCGTGCGTTTTGTAGAGCATGTGCACCAATGGCCACGTTTTTCCGTTTACTTATGTCGGTAAATTCATGAAATACGCTTTGAAATCTTCCCTTTGGCTTTGGCAGCCCTTTATATGCACTTGTGTAATGTGTAAAAGTCCTTCACTTTTTGAGGCAGGGGTAATGGTATTTGAAGCTACTCGTGGTTTTTAGCCAAAATGTGGCCATACTGTCAATCACTTGTTTCACAAACACGATCGCCTCGCAAGTTTGGTATAATTGTATAAATAACTGTAGAATAGTCATACACAATATTCCGTGTCTTTGGAGTATTCGCGTAACTTTGTCGACAGAAAATTATTCATCTCGATGTCGTCGCGAAGAAGTTGTCAAACTCTCCGTGTGCAACTTCAGCGCTCGGCATGGTACGTGTAAAAGAAGTAACATTAACTTTTCTCCCACAAAATCCTTTAAGGCGTAATCTACGATAGGCTCCATAATTCCTCGCCTAAATTAACTTGTGATCTGTTGAGACTCATTTCATGAGGCTAAGCAGATATAAGAAAACTTGAATTACAGTAGTGGTTGCGGGATGTCGCGATAAGGACGCATCCATTGACCAGTCGTCTGTTACGTGGCGTTGTTTACGGAGCGGTTACGAAGCTCATGCCACCCACTGACTTGAGCCCTCCCCCCCCCCCCCCCTGTGAGGGTGTGCTGCACATGTGCTTGTATTTTATTTTGGTGGCTCAAGATGGTTTGTGTTTCACTTTGGTGCTGCGTCGTCCCCAAAATTTCAGCATTTGGTAACTGCGTGAGGAGTTTTGTGCGAAGTTAATCTGAGATAAAACAGCAGTTGACAGATATGCAGCCGATCAGTAATCACGTCCAGTGCTGTTTTGAGGAATTGAATCAAGTGAAATATTAAATCCATCCTTCTTAGCGAAATCCTACTTTAAAGTAAACAATCGTGAAAAAATTCCGTACATTTCATTTCCTTCTTAGCGAAATTAGTGTATTTCAAGTTCGCTATTATCTTGGGCGGACTCTAATTTCGGGTATTTGGTGACCATACTTATCTTGGCACCATTCCTTCTCATTCTAGAGCAATATTTTGGCGTATTTCTTAATTTTGTGATTCGGGGAAGCATTTTTTATTCACCGCGTCGGAAGTCGAAATAACACTTTGAAAGCCTGTTGGCAGGTATATGCATAACAGTGATACATGGGACTCTGGCTTCGGATCGGGTATAAAATATTTGAAAATATGTGTATTTTAATCTGAAGCGTGTTCGTCTTTTATGCGTTTTTTTAAGCCTAGATTTGTACGAAGAAAAACCCTTCATTTTAAGTCTAAAGGTCTCATAAGTCTTAACGGCTCATTTCATATTCCAATCTCGTCTCGTTTACCTCGGTGTATTGAGAGAAAACCGTGGTTATGACGCGACTGTTCATCCAATATTGTTTTGTCTTTATTTCATTTATGATTTGTCGAGACTAATGTCTTTCGTCTGTTATGCCATTCCGGAAAAGAATTATAAAAAACAAGTACAGAGCACTGTAGAATGCTCTTAATGTTGCATATTTGGGCTATGTAACAATTTAAAAACACGTACTTTCTCTAATGACGTCAGCGGAATTCCTATTGATTATTTAAAATATTAATTAGTGCTATTCCTCTGTTCTCCACTGATTTCTCCGATGGATGATCACAGCATAGCTCACGAGGTGAAAGAACCTGCCAATGAAGAACCCAACTTAGCCAGATGCAGAACATATTAGAGCATCATCTTTCCTGTTGTAGGCTTTTAGTGATTCTTGAAAACGTTCACTCCAAAGCCAAAACCACTCCTCAAAATTTAAGAAGGTGTACATGTTATGCGAATCGAAACCTTTCATAGCTCTTGTCATTGAAATCATTCGGCTTATCTTAAATGCGCGGAGAATGTTATTGGTGTATCAGACAATTATATGATGTGAATTATTCAATTTTATTTTATTTCCCAGTAATTTCCCTCGACGATGAAAAACCCTCACGATTATGTGTAAGATGGGGTAATTGTTGCAAAAGTTAACGTCTACGAAATGATGTCATGCGTGTTGCCAAGCCCGCAGGGGCCGGAATTGTTTTAAAACCACTTTAGTTAGTGAATCACGACGGCAATTAACTAATTTTTTAGCCTCACAAAATGCGCAAAATAGAAGGGTATACTTTATTCAGGAAAAACATATGGACATTAACCATTAAATTGTATAATAGAGAAAGAAAACCACTTGTCACCCTCCAAAATTGCAACTTTGACCTCCTAAGGCAATGGGTTGCCGGCGGTTGATTGATTCCAAATTTAATTGCGTAGTTTTTGCGTCCAAAGGAAAAAAATGAGCTTCACTAGTAGTCAATTCAAAACAAACTAAAAGACTTGAAATCTTGACCCACCCAGACGTCCATACATAAACCATACGTACTTACGATAGATGGACGTGTGAACCTGAAACGAGGGAGCATCCTCTTCTTCCTGGAGCGGGGAAAGGAGGACGGAGAGGGGCGGGGGAGGGTAGGATGGGTGGGGAGGGGAGGGAATCAGCCGTTGAATGCGCTCGTGCCTGTCCTCCGATTGGCCATCGGAGCGCAGCTATTTGGAGTGGTCGACATGTCGGCTGCTTTCCATTTGTGGTGTTGAAGTTCGCGCTCATCGAAACACATTGGCGCACTCAAGGTAGTTTGAGCGAAATATCATTTTACCTAGAAATCAATGAATTTGTTCTCCTTTTAAAGAAAAGTATATCACCCTTCATATACATATATATCAATTCAACCCCTAACCAAATTATTTTCTGAGTTATTTGCCAAAAAATACCAGCCCTTTTACATAGGAAATGGTACGTCCAAGCACTCCAGAGAGACATTACATACAAAATGAGGAATTTCCAACACTTAGATGTCGCCAAAAAACTAACTGCGTGTAGTTTGTATGTTTTCTCAACTATTTTTGAAAATTAATCATACTGTCACCGCAATAGGTTTTGGGGTATAACAAAAAACCTTCCGTTTTAAAGGAGTTTCAAACGCAACGCGCGAAAAAAATGAGTCAAGTTAAAGACTTATTAAGATATTTTCAATTAATTTCTTACAATTTTTGTCATATAAAACTATTTTATTGTACCATTAATAATGCAATGTTTTATTGATGTGTCCTCCAGTTGGCGAAATTAAAACGTATAATTCGAATATGATTTCTATAATGAATGAGGGAACTATGTCGCTCGGACTGCCTTAAGCGCTCGCGAACGATGTTGAAATGTTTTATAACTTGTCCATAGAAAGCATTTTGCGGGTGGGCAACAGTCCTGGCCGAATGTTTTTTCTAAGATTGTTTAATTAATCCATATCATTTATTTAAAATCAAAAGCTTTTTATCAAAGAGTAATTACAGACCTCACATTACGCATATACGACACCTTTACTGGAAATCAACGAGCGTGACTGTAATTACGGATGCCATTATCGATGTTCTTTTGTTGTTGGCTCACATATACTTTGCTCCCGTTCTGTTTTGAAGTGCGCAGACATTGCGCGCAGTAGGGTCTGTTTATGACGAATGGAAGGCGAGGGCGCTAAATTGTGGCGAAATGGTCCGCGCACGAGAGCAAAATGAAAGGCCCTCGATATTTGGGAGCAGGCAACAGCCCGTTGTCTGCGGTGCGTCGCGGGGGTCCGTTTAAAGGGGTGAGGGGTCTCTCCGTAAAGCGGAGCTGGAGGGAGAGAGGGAAGCAGACTCCTCCCCCGCGCGACGCGTATGTCGTGCAAGCGAGCACTTAAAAAGAGGCTGGAGGAGTCAATCTTTGTTGCTGGACGGGTGGACGGGAGCGCGTGATTGGGAATTACCCTTTGGCCGACGCCATGCGTGCCCCGGGAAAGAGTTCCCGATGTACCGAATGCTCTCCAAAATATGTATGAGACGCTTCCTCCGGAATACCGGGCGGGCGTGTGACCTTCTTTTGGGTGCTCACACTTAGCCCATGATAACGAGATTAATTCGTTTGACAAAATACATGAGCCGTTTTTTCTTTTGAATTTCTCGCGAAATAAGTATTTAGTGTTTTAGTGAATTATAATATCTTGTTAAAATTATAGTACGTTAATGAAGTCTTTAGAATGCCTTAATGTACAACAAAGTGAAAGTAATATCCCTGAAAATGCTTATAATGAGAGGAAATGCTTAAGTCTTGGAAAGTTTACTGTACTTTTTGAATTGAATGCCCATTATACTTCGGCGAATTCTATGCCTTAGATGTTGGTCTTAGTATTTGTTGCATATATTTTTCTATTTTTATGGCACTATTATTTTTTCGTCTTTATTGCAATATATTTTAGTATTCATGGGTTACATTTTAAGGTGTTCAATCGACCACTTCAGTGACTCCTCGAGTAGAGGCTACATGTAATAGCAGCTAGTGATAATTTTTTTAGTCACCATCTACTCACGAGAAATGGCAAAAGAATTTATTTGTATTATTTGTTAATAACTAATAACAGTTGATTGACAATGCAATTTCAAAAAATCATTTAGTTTATTTTGTAAGCAATAAAAGCTAGAAAAACCTCTTTGCTGTCTAATGACGTCCGCAAATACTTCCACCAAATCGTATTAACCGCGAAATAGGCCCCTCTACTAACGGCTGCCTCTTAATATTGCAAGTCTGATCAGGTTAATGGGAGGCTAGAACTATTCAAAGAATATGAATGAACAATATTAATGATCCATGCACTTTTTTCGTCTCCTCCCGAATCTTGACCAATCCATGTTCTTATGACAAGCTTTCTTTGAAATTGGAGAATTTCTAGTTAAAATATGCATCCGGATTTCGTTTCCTCTTGGTCTTAGTGTGTAACATTAGAGTATTTTTGTTAAATTTTATGCATGCGGTAGCTCATGCAGTTTAAGATGTAGAGTAAAATAATTTTATGGCTGTGTATAAAATTCTTTTGTACTGGAAGTGTACATGCTTGGACTATAATAGGCAAAATAAGTGAGGGGGACTGCAGAACGTAGTACATAAAATTCGGGATGTTAGAATAACTAGTTAATAAAAATATATCGAACATGCCTGTTATTATATTACCACTAAACTTGCGAAGGGTCTGTCTAAGGGCCGTCGATTATTGAATCAAAGATTGGTATACTTCAGCCCTCCACTGTTCTCTCTGCTATCAGCAAAACGTTGTATTCTTGTATTGTTATTACCTCTAAATTCCTTCACAATTTTCCTAATTTATTCCACCTTAAGTCTCTGTCAGAAATTCTTTCTATTGAATTGTTCATCCATTGTTTCTTTCAGCAGGCTTTTTTGTCTCAAAATATGTTCAATAAGCCTGTCTCTCTTTCAACTTCACTCAGCTTTCATGAAGAACTATCATAACTCTCCAATATTTCGTATTACTTCTGTGCACTGAGAAGCAGTCAAAATATATAAATAGTACAATTGAAGCTTTTACTTAAGGATACACGCCTGCACTGGCTCGTAATTATCCCTTGTATGTAAAAAGTTAAATAATTTACTATTGTCAGTTCAGTTATCAAATGTATGCTCATTCAACACCTATTAAATATTAATTTTTGGGCAAAAATCTATAACGCATGAGTGGAAAACAGGGGTTAAGGAACCGACTCGCCCTCTTTTCCTCATACACGATGCATCTGGCTGGAAATGAGAAACCAAGTCAACTGAAGCACCACGAAAGACACGCTGATATGTTAAAAAAAGAAGCTCTGAGGTGAACTGAGCGGATATTGCTTTCTTTCTCTGCTCCTGTCGTTTCGCTTTGCGGCTCATGTTTTTCGCTCTCTTATCGGAGAGGACGTGAATATCCTCGCTAAAGCTCTTATATCAATGGCCTGATTGGTGGTTTTAGGCATAACTTGATGGAATTTATTTACATAGTCATGATAACTTGTATCTTGTTATTACACATAATATGTATGTGGAAAAACAAAGTTACAAGTTATCCTCTCTCGTATATCCTTGATTTAAGTTTTGCGATTGGAAAATAAGGAAAGCAATATTGCATTGAATTTCAAACGCTGTCAGATGCCGACATTAAGAATCAGAGTTGGCATTGTTGGCTGATGATCACTTATATATTTCTCATTTCTGGTGAATTTAAAAAGTTAACTGTCCTTTAATTGAAAAGCAAAGCAATCAAAGGGGCGTGGTTGATAGGTTATTCCATGGAAATATTAATCAGAGAGTTGACGAATTCAGGTGTAAATGTGTAGCATTGGCGTAAAAAGAAATGGAATTACCGTTTTAAATGGTAAAAGTAGATTATAAACTGAAAGAAAACAACTGATACTTTAAACATTACAGTGCATCCGTCTTCTCTGGTCCATTTTGTGATTGTGAAGAAGAGAATCCCTTTTTTTTCGAACCGTTAGTTCTTCAATTTTCAGGTTCTCCACTTGTAATATCCACCCCCTTCCATCTGGTTGAGGCCCTAAAAAGAACCTTATGAAATAAGATTTACTAGGAAAACTCAAGTCTTCATTCTAATCATTTTATCTACGGTGATTCCTTTTCCGGTGATCTTGACAGTGGCTTATTATTAAGTAAAACATTTCGCGAGGGAGAGGGATATAGTGGCAAACGTTCAAAAGTAATATTGTGATAATTTTTTGTCAGCTCCTAGGGATCGAGTTGTCCTAAGAAGGAGGCGACTGGGATCTTAGGCCAATTGTCCCCCGTACAATCTGTGGACACATCGGTAGTGGAAGGATTATCTTGAGGAATGCGAGGGAAGGGCGGAAAGATCCTGACGTCGACAGTGGTTAACTTCAGGTAAAGAGCGGCATATGGACCGCTGAACTCGGAAAGCCCTTCACTTGGCGCCAAAATAGAGCTCAGGATTCAGCAGGAAATTTCACCGTTACCACCGAGATTCGAATTCTAGCTCTCGGGCTTGGAAGCCACCTCTCTCTGCGGTCCCCGCTAGAATTGTCCCCTCCGAAGAGTGGCGAATTGAGGATCATTGGGGAAAGGGGTCGAGACCACGAAGAGAATAACGAGGGAGCGGCGGAACAAAAAATAGGGGGTGGGCGGTGCTTCGTTTAGGATTTTGCTGGACCGTCGGTACCTGATCTCCTCGCTCTCTCGCGCGCCGTGGATTGCTCTCTCACGTGATAAAAATAATCCCGATCCCTGCCCTATCCCGAGGCTTCCGAGAATATCGTCGGCGAGTATCGATCTTCGTCCTCCTCTTCCTCCTCCTCCCAACTCCTCCTCGCGCGCCCAGAATCCAGAAAAGCATCGAAAAAGGGGAAACGGCCGGGGGAGGGGGGAATGTAAAAGGGGAAGGGGGGGAGAGCGACCCGCGCGCTGGTCAATGGCGTTGGCGCGAGTGGCGGCCGGGTCGGGAACTGCCTCTCTCGCCGCGGCGCCTTCCCGCCCTCCGAAGGGGTGGCTTGGGAGGGAGGGAGGGGAGTGTCGTGGCTCTCTGCCTCCCCCTCCCTCCCCCGGCCGCGTCGCCGCCGTGATATCCCGGCTGCAAGTCTCGAGGGCGGTGGGGTTGAGTTGGGGGAGGGTTGAGTTGGTGGGGGCACGGAGGGGAGCGAACAGGTGGAGAGGAGGGAGAGAGTAGGGGAAGGGTAACCATCTCCTCATCCCCGCAGAGAGAGGGAGAGAGAGAACACTCCTTCCCCTCTTATATTTCCAGGGACGCCTCCTCCTCCTCCGGAGGGAAGGGAGGGAGGGAGGGATGGAAATTCGTGCGAGTTGATGGCGCTGTAGTCGGTGAGGGAGGGAGTTTTTTTTCGGAGAGGTGAGGGACACGGGGGCCCGTGAATGCGCTCCCCCGCCTCCTCCCTCCAATGTGGAGGGGGCGTGTGGACTCCTCCCCCTCCCCGCCCCCCCACACTCCTCCGCGTGCCTTCCCCCGCGGTGTGAAGCAAGGGGGGGAGTTGTGTTTCTTGCTTGGCGAGGATGTGTGTGAGGGGCTGTGCGGTGGGGAGCGGAGGGAGGGAGGAAGGGAGGGGGGAGGTGGGGCGGGGTTGTGCAGGGCACGGGATATTGTGCGGGACGCGGCCACTCCACTGACCTCTCATGTGATTATCAAAGAAATGGAATGAATGGTAAGCATTAATATAATAGTATCTTCCGTTGGCAGAGGAAATACTTTAGCATTTGGCTTTTGAAACGGTAACCCATATTGGGGCGAAGATAACATCTTCCGATGCTGTCCTAGCAAATATTCTATTGGAAAAAATAATCTTACCAAGTTTTTCTGTCCAAAACCTGAATAGAACTACGGAAGTGCGGTATGTAGTAAATTAAGATTATTATGCATTATAGGTCATTGATTAAACATGAGAACATCGACTTTTGTTGCAAAAATATCCGTTCTTATCCTCAAGTGTCAGAAAAATTGTATATTTCAGGGAACTCCGTGAATGAACCATCTTGACACTCGCGATCGACCGACATTGTTGAAGGGCCGAGCTCCCGCCATAAAAACCCACCAACTGTTAAGGAATAACGTAAGAAAAGCGTATAATGTAATGATAACATGTGCGTGTAGCGCCAGTGGAGGGAGAGAATGTTGTGTGGGGCGCAGGAGGGGTGGAGGTGGATGATCCGATTGAGGGGCACCAAAGAGAGAAAAACGGGAGGAGAATAGGGCGATAGAGCGTGAGTGATGGATAGGTGAAGAGGCTGGGTGGGGGAAGGAGGAGAAGTGCATACATTTAACGCCTAACCCTGGGATATACATGTGTGCGTGGAGGGAGGGGGAGTGGGGTGCTTTTCCCCGACTCCCCCTCGCTCTCCCCCCTCCTAATGTGACCCTCACACGTTCCCCCTACCTTCGCTTACACTGTGCCGCTGCGGTGGCGTGCAATTCGGCGACTGCGAGGGAGACTCCTTGGCTCTCCTCTGCTGCCTATTCTGCATATTCTAATATGCACCTGCTACATGCATTGAACGTGAAACGCCATCATGTTCTCGTGCATTGGAAATGTTAATGAACAGTAAAATAATGAATTTGTGTTTAAGGGTATAAAAACCTTTGCTCTTCAGGGATCTCCATCCCCTTCCCCTACGTTCCCCCTCTCCTCTCCTCTCCACTACTGCCTCCCCTACTTGCCCCTCCCCTCTATCACTTCCCCTCCTCCAACCCCTATCAATTCTCCCTCCTCCCCCTCCATCCCTCCCCTCTTCCTCCTTCCATCCCTCCCTCCACTTCCCCTCCCTCGCCGCGCTCGCAAGTAAATGTTCTCCACGGCCGCCGTGGAGAGGAGGAGGCGGCAGCTAGCAGCGGCGCGGCAGCATCGGGTGCGGGGCGGCGGCAGACGCGGGGCGCAGCATCGGGAGCGGCATCGGGAGCCAGCGAGGGGCGGCGGCGGTGCATCTAGACGGGACGGGGAGGGAGAGGTGCTTTCGACGCCGCGAGTGGTGGTGCGAGCCGGGATTGTGCAAGTTGGTGTCGGTTTTTGGTGCTGCTGCTGCTGTGAGGGGCGAGATTGAGGCTGCCAGCTAGCGGGGGGACATCCAAGAGGAGGCGGAGGAGGCTGCTGCCGAGGGCCCCGTCTGGCTCTGATCGAGAGAGATAGAAGATCGAAAGGGGTGAAGACGGCGAGCCCACTCGAATTGTTTTCGGAAAAAAGAGCCCAACACGAGAGAAAGTACATACCTTATTTCCAAAAGTAATCGTAATATAATCAATATCACCATATTCGAGTAGATGATCACTTCGACGACGACAAAGAGCGAGTGAGACGTGTTTTTTTTGCGTGTGACAACGTTGTGTGTCGTTTTACGAGTGAGTGTTCTTGTTTCCCCGTGGGATGTTCCTTCCTCTCTCGCGGCACTCTCGAAGAAAGTGTTCGAATGCTGTGTGATCGACGCCCGCTCCCGAAATCGAATTATGCGCGAAGTTTGAATGATTGAAATTATGAATAATCGAATCGTGACGCAAGTGTTTGAATGAATGTGTCGGTGTGTACACGCAAGTATATACATTTAATTTTCCCGTAAAATTATATGCACACACATCGCATTGTATATATATTTGTCATCGCACACACATCACCTATTTCCCGGGCATCGCGGTCGCCCGGGGCGGGCAGTTTGAGAGTGCGACCCGGCCCCGCCTAGTTTTCTTGTCGCCCAGGGCCACAAGAGAGAGAGAGAGAGATAGGGATAAGGAGAGAGCGAGAGAGGGAGAGAGAGAAAGAGAAAGAGAGTGGGGACCAGTACAGCCGATTGCCCTGCCGCCGCCATCCAGAGCCTTTGCTGCCCCCGCGGAGGTGGCCAACGCCGCCCCCGGGAAGAAGCGTGCCTCGACCGATTCTTCTTCTTGGAGGCGGAGAGGACTCGGTCGGCGGGGTGGTGCCCAGGTGAGTGAGGAGTGCTCTCGGAGTGCCGTGAGGAGTGGTCTTAAAAATGGCACTGCTGTGCCACCAAGTGTGTAGTTTACACCTCTCATATGATCCGTTCTATCTATGCATTGTGTTCCTTTCTCGAGTCGAGTGTGTTTCTCCCGTCGTCTTGGTCCATTGCGAAGACGGATCTCGCACATCCGTCGGTTATGCTGTGCGGCCTCCACTCCGACGTCGTCTCGAGTCCGCAGGAGCTCATTTCCCCTCGAATTTCGCATACCGACCGAACAAGCACGTGCGTCCGTCACGTGCAAGGGCGGAAACACACCTCGGGGACCCTTTATGTACCCACATTACATCTATTTCGGTGGGCAATTACGTGCTCCGCCATGTCGTGTGACGGGACGCTTTCAAAAGGAGGGTTGTGTTCCCTGCTTCTCCTCTTTTTACTTTCTTTTTTTATTCCAACCGCCCACTCTTCTTCTTCAGGACGTGTGGTGGACGCGAGATTTTCGATCGACGCGATTCTACGTTCGATCGGGCGGGAGCACGCACATTCATGCACACCGCGAGGACACACACACACTCATGCACACCTCAGCCGAGCAGTGTGCTAGTCGGTATGTGTGTACATTTATTTTAGCTACACGAATGTGCTGGTGTGGGTGCGATGGATTATATTTGCACGTATATGTGCGTGTATTCATTTATAGAATGATGTCAAAGGGGGATGGGGGGGGGTTCGGTTCCGGGAGGAGGGGGAGGGTTTTGCGCGTTGAGTTTGGCGTGGAGGGGAAGGAGTGAGGGAAGGAGTGGGGGAAGGAGGAGTGTGCCGTGTCGGTCGAACGCAGTGCACACGCGAGGAGGAGGAGAACCCTGGCGACCCTTTCAACTCCCTCTCCCCCCTCCTCATCCCCTTCCAGCCCCCCTCCCCCCCTTGCCCCATCCCACCCCTTCCCCCTTCCACTCATGCCACCCACCCTCTCGCCCTCAGCGATTCCGAGAGGAAAGGGGATCAAAGCGGGCCTCCTCCCCCCTCTCTCTCCCACCCTCCCCCCCTCTCTCTCCCACCCTCCCCCGGATCACCTCCCCCCCATCGCCCGCTGAGGTGTGGAACACCCCCCGCACCCGCGGTGTGCGTGTGTGTGACGGACCTCGTGGGTGTGGTGTGTCCAGAGCGCGGCGGTTCTCTTGCTTCTCTTCCCACCGCTCATCATTGTCTCTCCCCCTACTCCACGACCCACTCCTCTCATTGTTTCCATCTTTGGATCCAGATCTCCATTTTTCCTATCATTTTAATAAACGTGAGGCATAATTTTGAGGATTATGTAAAAAATATCATTGGAGGAAATATCCCAAGATTGGAGGAATGCCGAAGAAAGACGCGATGGAAGCAGTGGAACGGTGTAGAGAGGAGGGCTGCAGTCAACCAGTCTCAGGAATGATGATCTCCCTAAAGGCTGAACGATGTTTTTCCCCAGTTATGATAGAGGCAATGTACGAATTTTAGTTAAAAATTGTAATTAAAGCTGTGGCAAGAAGACTGAAGCAAATATAGTGGTATTTATGACACAATAAACCTTGGTTGTATAGTTGAAATAATGGGTAATTAATTGACCAAGGATTTTTAGTTTCGCCCTGACTTTTTCTGGTCGCCATCTTCAAAGATCTTGACAACCTAACGTTTTTATGGAACTTTATAAATAGTATTGCGGTTAGTAATGATTTTGTTTTCAAATTATTGAAAAAAGCTGGTAAGCTATTCAAAATTACACTTTTTACACGGTCTTTCCGTCATAAATTCCTCACTTTTTAAACAATATTTCTATGGAGCGTAATCCCGTGGAACATTACTTTTATTAGTGCATTAAGTGTCTGATATTTTAGTTTCATTAGAAAGATGAATATATATTTCCATAAAATGAGGCTCAATTCAGCGAGTTTGTGTGTAATGTCATCATGCTGGCATTTTCTTAATTTTACTACTTTTATTGGGAAAATTTGGGCGTCATTTGTATTTTTCCCATCACTAAATTTACCTCCACGGTTCTTAAGCATTTTTTGGGTACTCCACAACCAGGAAACACGCACCCCTCCATGGAGATTAGGCTGATGCAGTGGCTAGTCGGCCTCTCTTCGGGGCCCGGGTTCGAGAATCGGAAGCGGAAAATATTTTTGATAGGAATTTCCCAACTTTTGCTGTGCGGAGAGCGCTTTCATTCTAGTACTTCGTTCGTCCGATGAGACATGAAACCCTGACAATGAAACCCTGAAGGAAACCCTGGCATGAAACCCTGAAGGCAAAGAGTAGGCCACTGTCTTCGTCAGGTTTCTCGCCACCCTTCCTCGCCAAGTCCCGAGATAATCCTCTTCTTAAAAACATATCCCCCTGCCATCATTGATGTAGATGACCTCAGTTGGGATAACGCCTCCAAAAATTGCAAACCAATCAGCGGTGTACTCTTACCCTAGGGTACTCTCACCCTAGTCTGCATACTAGGCCGTGTGAGTGCATGCTCTCTGTGGAGAGTTGTCGCCGAGGTTGCTTTGCATGTGGAGGGCGCAAGAAAAGTGGGCCGGAGGAGGAGATGCCATCGGAGGTTGACGTGAACTCACTCTATGCGTAGGGTACCGCCCGGGGTAGACCGAGATGGAGAGAGGGGTTGGGATTGCTGGCGATTGTCGTGCGAAAAGGAGGCCTGAATCGGTGTTCTTCGCGAATCAAATGTAGAGTGATTAACAGGAGGAAAATATTAATTATTAATGAATAGAATTGGCTAATATTTCGTGAAATAGTGTCTGAATTAGTTTGTTTTAAGGAGAACCTTTAAAGCTGGGAATATCCAAATCCTACCTTTGGCGTTGATGCATCAGCTAAAATGACAGTAGAGGAAGGAAAAATGTAATCCATGTCCCCTACTGGATTTCATGTGACTGAATGGACTGTTTCTAACGAAGCCACTGGAAGACAGGAAGCGATTGAAAGGGGATCATCTGCTGGTTAAGGTGACTTGGACATTACCGGGAAAATGACATGAAGCTTTGCTTGCGCATGATCAACCTCTGAATCAGGAGAGAGAGAAAGTAGATGAGCAGATATTAAAAAGGGTCGCAACAAAGATGAGTATAAATACTGAGTCAGATGAACGAGTTGTTGATGAGGATGCTCGGGGAAATGGAGGGGAAAAGAAAGAAAGGGAGCATAAGACGTCCTAAAAAGTAGAGGATCCAGGTAGATGAAGCGCAATTCGTAATACAGAGAGGACTGTGTCTTGACATGACCTGAGGCCCTTAGAAGTGACAGAGGATCCAACGAAGGAGACTAATTTAGTCCAAATAGAGCCCTTGGTGTGGGAGAACTAAAAACAATGGCCGTTCAAAATGACGCCCCTTGACAGTTTCACGTCCCGCATTCTAGTCGCTGGCCGCTTACCCCCTCCCTCGTGCACATCCCCCGCAGTCCTTCACTTCCCCTGCTCTCGACACGCCCATGGAAGGGGGGAACGGGACTCCCCAAAGGCGAGGCCGACCCAATGCACTAGAATACACGGCTCTCCACCTCCCACCCCCTCCATCCTCCCGGGGAAACCGCCCCAGGCAGATTCGGAAAGATTGGAATCAGCACACTTTTAAACGGAGGCCATGGAGAGATAAGGAAAGGAATCCTGTTTGTATTAGGAGTTTTGGTGGCAAAATGGATGAGTCAAAGTGTGCTGATTCTCTGCGGTCTTGCAATCTGTCGAAGCTGGTGAAAATAATGGAAATTTTTTAAATCCAGGGACATCCTGGGAGTTTTTAATCTCGGGAAATATTCATAAACTGAGCCAAATAATTGTATTGCAAATAGTGTGCGATCACCCTCAAAAGTTGTGGTGAAGCGACAACCTCTTGATCGCAGCATGCAGGTGCCCCGTGCCTTACTTCACACTCTAAACGAGTGCTGGCGCTAACGAGCCAAGGGACGTCCTCTGGCGCTCATAAGGGAGGAAATGAGCAGTTTTCCGGCGCTATCGCTCTGCGAAGATATCAAATCAAAGTAATGATAGGCACTATCGGTCAGAGAGACCTCACCGAGCCATGATCAGTGTGAAATTCATACTTGTGGGCAAGGGTTGTTCCTTTCTCCGTTCCGTCCTCCGTTTCCCAGGAATCTAGCGTTCAGGAAATAAGCTTAAGTATCTCGAAGTTTTCTCCGGGATTCCGACAAGGTGAGAGGGTCAATGACGGCCGGTGTTTCAATGGGTACTCGACTCAAGCAAGCTTAATTTTCTAAGGCGGCTTCGTCCGGATGTGAACCCTGGATCACTGGTCAGCGGCCCACAGATCCACCCACCGGGAAACCTTGCCGCACTATGTTTTGGTGATATGTTAGGTAAAACTCTGAACATTAGGGATTGACCATCTCTCCTCTTCTCGTTTGCGTCCTTGTATTTCGAATTGGTCGTGGCGTTCTCATCACCCGTGTGTTCTCTCCCTCTCTCTCTCCCTATTCATAGGACTCTCCGCATCCCCTTCGCCCCCTCCCCTCTCCTCCCTGCTCCCCCCACTCCTCCTTCCTTCCCTCCTCCCCTCCCACTTCCCTCTCCCCACTCGCCCTTTCCACTTCAGTGCGCATTCACTCCGAACACCAGTCAACGTCGCATACATTTTCCCTTTATTACTCCTCGCTTTTTCCTTATCCACGGTGGATCTCCTCATTTCTCCTTCGGGCAGTGCTCTCTTCTGAAGACGCTTCTCCGACAGGGCGTCGCCGAGAGCAGACTTCACTCTCGGAGTTGCCTCTTTTTTTGGCCTCACTCTGGGGTGATGCGTCTGAACGGAAGAGAGCTGCGTGCATCTCGGTTGCTCAACTTAACTTTAGTATTTCTCGCCTCTTCTTTTATCTTACATCCCTTAAAATTTACCCATCGTGGTCTCTGTTGTGTGGACAACATCACCTACCTTATCTTCTCGATTTTTGTCCCATCGCATAGCCTAGCTGTCCGGAAACTGTTCTCTTTTCATGGAATAATTCTAAGCGATTTTCTCTGAAGAGGAATTAGCGTATTCTCACTTTCGCCTTTCTCACTCTCACTCCATGAATGTGGTAGAACGGCATTTAAGCTAAGTGGCGCATTCCAACGTATCGAGTGCTCTCCATATCAAGGACATGATTGGCGACTTGGTGTACATGTACGTGAAAATAATCGAAATAAAGCGGGAGCAAGTTTGTAGTCACAGATAGAACATATTTTGGTGCGATTTTGGGCAATAAGTGACCGAGGGATATGCAAATTAATTTATTAATTTATCTTTTTCTGCTTTAATCAGCAGGTTTCCCTAGGAACTCCATCTCGATTTTAGTTACGCAAGATAAAATAGATTGTGAATCGTTGATGTTAGTCATTCCGAGTGTCGGTTGATAATAAGTCGGTCTCTGCTTCCGTGTGTCGGTCTCTGACGACATATCGTTGAAATTTGTGAGACGCATTCGTTGCGTTGTTTCTGCTCCCCATTTTCTCTTCATATTTCCTTCTTCACGTCTTCACCCTCTTATTGGCGTCCACATTGCCTTCATTCAACCTGCCCATGCCCCACCAACAAAACATTCCGATCGGAGGGGGGATTTGCGTCAGTAGAAAGTGCCTTCCTTGCATACTCTTTTACCTGTCCAAAATTCTTTGGCCTATTCTATAATTTGGACTAGTCCACGGCGGGTAAATACTAAAAGTTATTTGAAGAGATAGTAAGCAAATTAGGTATCTATGGAAAGGTATATTTGTATATGTGCATAGCGTGACATAAGTTCTTCCATCTAATATCCAACATCAGCAGACAAGTATTTCTTCAAGGAATATTCCCCTCTGGATTGGCCTTGATTCTGTCCCCCATTATAGCACCCTCTGTCCCTCTTCCCCCATTTCCGTGCCACCTCCCTGCCCTCACTCCCGAATCTCCCGGGTCTTCCCACATTGTCTTCCCTCTTCACATATTTTGTCTCTTACAGATTCCAGCGGCAGCAGCACTGATTTCATCTTGATCGTTTTTCTTTCCCCTCGGTCCGATAAAAGGCTGTGGACCAATTCCGTCCGCATCAGTGTCTCGGGAAGCCCTAATGTACACTTAATATTTCCTCAATGAGCAGCTTTATACAGCATATTGTGATACCTAAGAAGAGTTAGGGGTTCATTCCAACCATCGTTTCATTTTTTCTCGTGTTCTTTACAAACTCACGAGAAAAAATTAATTGATCATATACCAATTTACTTCAAGTGTACAATAAAATATACTTTTGCTCAAATGTCATACTCTTTGGGTGTTATAATTTACAAATATGATTTGGGTTTTTTGCAAAATTGTTGGATGTAATCACCATGTGTCACAGTGATTCGGTCCCTAGCATCCCCCGAATGTATCGCATAAGACTCCTGGTGTGCTTGTTCTCAGCATGGTATCTATTATCAGTTCTCCCTACGTGTTTAATAATCGCATCCTTATAAATGAATTTGAATTGTCCGTGCTCGACGGAACTTTGCTCGGTACTCCAAATAAGTTTCTATTTTTTTCTCCCTTCCCGAATACATTATGGATTGAGAATAAACAATGATCTCTTTGACATGTTGTTTGGGTTTCCATGCCCGCATTGAATTGGAAAACGAGACCGTTACGTACCAGAAAAGATATCATCTCAGGACGGACTGCATGCTCTCGAAGGCAACCGAATGCTTTATCCATGTTGAGAGTGAAGGATAACTGGCAGGTTAGTTTTGTTGTACGTGTATGCAGGGTGTGTAATTGGAATTCTGCTAGTTGCCTTCATGCGTTATACGGCACGTACAGTTTAACGTTCCATGGCAATCTAAGATGTCCCAGAAGCAATTATCGTCTCGGTATCCGACATGATATAGAGCTCTGGTGCGGTAAAGTATAATATAGTGCTTTTGAATATGGGACCTAAGTCCTAAGAAATGGCATCCTGTTATCTAGCCTCTTTGCCATCCCTACTTCCCAAGGTTGCGCTTATATCATCCAATAACTTTTGTTTCCAATAAGTCAAGATGTGGCGGGATAGATTGAAGCCAAACTATTGAAACCATCATGTATTTTATTGGTATAATTGAGTTAATATCAAGTACTGTGAGTGGCTTCCAATTACCAGTTAAGATCCCCTTATACTGACCTATCTGCTATCCACCCATGTACATTCTGGTGGCCATTGGTTGTGTTTCCTTTCCAGAATTACGACCCAGTGTGCAGTATACACCGTGGAAATTGATAAATTTTACGGATATATTCAAATCGGAAAATTCAGTAACCTTTCGAATACTTACGGCGCAATCCGATGATTCCTTGGTAAACCTTCCATCTTCGAATTTGAAGTCGTAGAGGTGATCTCGTCTGTCGGTGTTCGACATCGTATTCATTTTTGACATTTGGTAGCTGGTTTAATATGTATGCCGGCGCCGATAGCTTGGAAATAGTGCAGTGATGCAATAATGAAAAGAAGAGAGGGATTGAAAGATTTCAGGTTTTCCCGGTGAATAGAATGTAAAAAAGGCTTCTCAGGATTCCATCCGGGTTGGAAGGTCCATGACCGACGTTTCGGTTGCTTACTCTGCAGCCGTCTTCAGGGAAGTGAGATGCCGATGATTGAAAGTGTCCCTTTATATATAGTGTTATATGGAAGGGCAGGTGCGAAGCTGTTTTCTCGCGCTTTCCTCTGATTGGTCCGAGTTGCCTCTATGGACTTCAGTACTGGTTTCCAAGTGTTGCTGAGGTGGAAACCGCTGTCTCTGTTGAGTTTTTCTTCTCTAGTCGGATTTCGACGGCTTCTTTCACCAAACGGTCCCAAAAGCCGTTTGCCCGGCAAAGTATTGTTGTCTTGTCGAAGTCGACTTTGTGGGCGTGAATGAGGCGGTGTTCAGCTATGGCCGACTTGTCGGGTTGTTTCAGACGAATGCATCGTTCATGTTCTTTCAGCCTCGTCTCCACAGACCGTCCAGTCTCCCCCACATAAGCTTCTCCGCACTCACAGGGAATGCGATATACGCCCGGAGTAGACACCGCAAGAAGACCCACACCGACCTATACATCTACATCTACGTAATACCCTGCGAGCCACCACGAAGGTGTGTGGCAGGGGGTGAAGATCACCAAACATGCAACTAGGATACTTAATGAACCCATGCTAGATAATAGGGTCACATGTTAGTATCTACATAATAAGAAAGGGATTAATGGTTGTCATTACATGCATCATGCACTACAGACTACTCTAACTATATTTCACCTACCTATCCCTTAGCTACGCTGCCTATTGCTCTCTCTTATAGTACGCGGGAAAAATGACATTTTAAATAAAAATAAACAAATTTTTCAAAAATGAAATAAAAATGACATCTATCGGTATGACAAAATATCTACATCTACGTCATACCCTGCATTCCACCCAAAGGGTGTGTGGCAGGGGGTGCTTCCACACCAGGCATGCATGAATGATACGGTAGAACACCGAAACTACATTGAAACCCGCGTACCACACATGCAAAGCGCCAATTAAAAATCTAATACCCGAGAAACATTCTATCTTCAATCGTTCCAACATGAAAGGGATACAAAGACTACTACTACAGATTCAAAATATCATGCAAAAATGAGAACATCAATATTTACATCATGCATAAATAAGAACGTAGAGAATATATAGAGAAAGATATACTGTCTGCCTATTGTCACAATTCGAACTATTCATGACGACGATCACAGCTGTTATGGTCCCGAATGCTACGCGGAAAAAATGACATTTTATACTTATCGGTTCTACAATCTAGCTCTCTAATTTTATTGGCGCGATCTAATCTGCCGTAGTACGAGGGGATTAATAGTATGTTTTTTACGTCGTCAGAGAAATGATTTTCTTGAAATTTATTTAGGAGGTTGAGCCTATAATTTAATCTACACTGTGATAGCGATTCCCATCCTAATTCCTCTATCAGTCCAGACACACTAGCCAACTTATCGTAGCATCGTTTCACAAACCTAGCTCCTCTTCGCTGGACGCGATCTAACTCTGATATCAACCCCGTTTCGTATGGATCCCATACACTAACAGCATATTCCAGATGAGGCCTAACGATTGAAAAATAACAACGTTCTTTCACTTTCTCATCACATTTTCCGAGTAGTCTCTTGATAAAGCCTAGCTTCCTGTATGCTTGACCTCATATTTCCCGAATATGTTTCCCCAAGATATGTCTTGAGTAATTGTGACCCCTAAGTACTTAACAGACTCGGCGTGAATAATATCCGTACTATTAATTCTGTAAGCCCTACCTGGCCTATTTCTCTTTTTCCAAAAGCTGACTGCTACGCACTTCTTTATGTTTAGTTCCTTCTGCCACTTTTCGCACCAAGCATGAATAGCAAGTAGGTTGATTGTTAACGAGTCGCTATCTTCGGAATTGTTAATATCCCTATACACAACCGCGTCGTCTGCGAAGAGTCTAAACTTACTTTTAACGACGTTGCTAATATCATTTATGTACAAGGGAAATAAAAGTGGACCAATGACACTTCCCTGAGGAACACCCGATGTAACGCTAACTGTGTTTGACATGATACCGTCTATGACAACCCTTTGTTCCCGCCCATGTAAGAATTGATTAATCCAACTAATAATGTTTTTATCTATTCCATATGCTTCTACTTTTGAAAGTAACTTAACGTGAGGTACCTTATCGAAAGCCTTCTTAAATTTGAGGAATATCGCGTCAACTTGAACATTATTTTCACCCGAGAGCAAGATGTCAGGAACGAAGATGGCCAATTGGGTTTCGCAAGATCTACCCTTTCGAAATCCGTGTTGGTTATTTATTAATAATTCCTCCCTATCTAAATGACTCATAATGGAGCTTACGATTATGTGTTCAAATACTTTACAGGAAACGGATGTGAGAGAAATAGGCCTATAGTTACTAGGGTCTTCCCTGTCGCCGCTTTTGAATATAGGTGTGACGTTTGCTACTCTCCAGTCCTTAGGCACTACGTGATCTATTAAAGATTTGGTAAATATTAATTCTAAGTAAGGCGCTATGTCTGATGCCAATGTTTTATATACGCGAGCAGGTATTTGATCTGGACCGGGGGATTTGTTGGGGTTGATATTTTTTAGCTGATGTTCTATGCCGCGACAATTTATAATAATTTCAGGCATATATGTTTGAATCATGATCTATCTCTCTAATCTTGTTAGTATGATCAAACCTAGCATAATACGCAGGGGTTCTCAATATATATCTAACGTCATCTGTGAACAAATCGGTTTCGAATTTACTTCAATGGTTTAACCTAAATTTTAACCTGCGTTCTGATAGTCTTCTGATCGAGAAAGTGAACGATCTCGTTCATGGAAATCGACGCTTGACTGTCAGGTAACTTGCAGAAGAGTGTGGCATCTCGATTGGTTCGTGCTATGAAATCCTAACTGAAAAATTGAGGCTGCACCGAGTCACCGCCAAATCCGTGTCTCGCCTGATAACAGAAAACCAGAAACAACATCGATTTCAAGTCTGTCAGAAACTGTTTGATCGAGCTGAAGAGGATGAAACCTTCTTCTCCAGGATCATAACAGAAGATGAGCCATGAGTTTATGGATATGATATCGATTAAAAAGTGCATCTTCAGAATGGGTTGTTGAAACTCCCCCCGCCCCAAAAAAGCTCGACAAGTTTGCTGGAATGTCAAGGTGATGTTGACAGTTTTTTTTCGATGCAAAGGAGGTTGTGCATCACGAATACCGACCTAAATGCCAGACAGTCAACAAGGAGTACTACCTGGGGGTAATGACACGCCTAAGAGAGAGAATCAGTCGAAAACGGCCCGAAATTTGGAGGAGCGGCGAGTAATTTTTTCACCACGACAACGCGCCGGCTCATTTGTCTCTCAGAACTCGTGAGTTTTTAGCCAAAAACAAGACCGCTGTGCTTCCCTACCCACCCTACTTACATTTCCTGGCCTCGTGTCACTTTTTCCTCTTCCCCAAACAAAAAATCCCGCTCAATGGAAAGAGATTTGCCACCATTTCAGAGATAGAGAAAAATTCGGCAGAGGAGCTTATATGAGAATTCCGGGAGAAGCGTTCCAGGACTATTTCAAGAGGTGGAAAAACCTTTGGGGATAGGTGTATACGTTGGGGGGGGGAAACTACTTTGAAGGGGACCCTGACCAATAATTTGTTAGTGAAGTGTTTTTTTTGTAATAAATAAAGTTCGGTAACTTTTTGAACAGACCTCGTATTGCTTGGTGGCAATGGGAGCGTCTCGGCTCACTTTCTTCATGATCATTTAATCTGATCACTCACAAGAAAAATTGTATCATTTTCGTTATTTCCTATATATATATGTGTCTCGAATTATGCATATTCTGTATTTTCAATATAACTTTCGAAATGCGCGAACGCCGCCTGAACCTGAACGCCGAGAGCTGAGAGTCACCATCAGTTCAGAGAACCTGAACGCCGAGAGTCACCATCACCCCTCGCAGAAAAGAGCTGTTCTTACAACACTCCTCCACCGCGCCAGATCCATAGCAGATGAAGAACACCTTCCCCTAGAGCTACTCCATCTACAGAAAACGTTCCACCAAAAGGGATTCTCCCGGAAAGAAGTAAACCGAGCCATAGGTAAAGTCCCCGAAGTCATGGCCCTTAAAAGGACCGTGGAAGAACCGTTTGCCAAGGCATGTATTCCATATGTGTCTACAATATCGGGGAAAATATCTAGAATTCTTGGAAAACATGGAATACAGAATACTATCCGCAAACCCCACAGGAAATTATTTAACGACCTCATAAAAGTAAAAGATCCACTGGGAATGAAAACTCCGGTCGTGTATCGCATTCCCTGTGAGTGCGGAGTGCGGAGTATGTGGGGGAGACTGGACGGACTGTGGAGACGAGGCTCAAAGAACACGAACGATGCATTCGTCTGAAACAACCCGACAAGTCGGCCATAGCTGAACACCGCCTCATTCACGCCCACAAAGTCGACTTCGACAAGACAACTATACTTTGCCGGGCAAACGGCTTTTGGGACCGTTTGGTGAAAGAAGCCGTCGAAATCCGACTAGAGAAGAAAAACTCAACAGAGACAGCGGTTTCCACCTCAGCAACACTTGGAAACCAGTACTGAAGTCCATAGAGGCAACTCGGACCAATCAGAGGAAAGCGCGAGAAAACAGCTTCGCACCTGCCCTTCCATATAACACTATATATAAAGGGACACTTTCAATCATCGGCATCTCACTTCCCTGAAGACGGCTGCAGAGTAAGCAGCCGAAACGTCGGTCATGGACCTTCCAACCCGGATGGAATCCCGAGAAGCCTTTCTACGAAGAGAGGGGTTGTTACGTGGAGTGGGGGTGCGAGGAATTAACGCAGCTGGGAAAGTGAGGGAGGGGAAGACCTCTGTGGGGAGGGGTGGGCCCGAGATGGGAGGGGTTCTGTCTGCTTTCCAGTCACTCTCTCCTCTTCGCCCTCGATTCACTTTCGCTTCATCGCATCTCCTCTCTGCCGTGCATATGCGTGCGCCGCTGCTCACTCTTTGATCTCCGCCGCTTGCCTAAGTGCCCATCTCGCCGGCCTCTCCTTCCGCTTCGCTGCCGCCGTTGTCATCGGCCCGGCCCACCAGCGAGTCTCCGCGAATGAATTCGTGAGCGTTTAACGCATTCCCGAGCTGTTAGACTCTTACCGATGCCGGAATAACTTATTGACAATAGTAGCGTTCCATAGCCTTTGATTCGCTACTTAAGTATTTGGTGAATTTTTTTTGAGGATATCAGTATTCGCCGAACAGTTGGTGCGGTTTATGCGCTCAAACAGCACTAAAGCCAAGTATGGACATTTTAATGATATGATTAATAACTTTTAGTGTGAACAATCGGTCTCTTTTTACTCATTCTTGTTTTCCTTATAGCTGTGGACATATTACAATCAGCTGAAAGGAAATTCTCAATCTTCAATCCCATTAATGGATTGAAATGCTTTTTTAGACTCTAGTGTCACAGTTTGTATTTTCATTCAAATGTATATATGTGAATAGTGTCGTTCAAACAAAACTTTCACCATTAGACCTAAAATATTTTGGGCAATACTCACATAAAAAAATAAGCCGAAAAACAGCCATTGTTATCAAAACATTTTACTGTCCAATGATGGCCGGTCTTGTTTCCCTTCATAGTTGTACTCTCTGGCGTTTTACTACTTTCGCGGTATAAAAATGTCTTTTCAATCCGGCCGAGTCGTAATTGGTCGTTTAAGCGCGGGCCAAATTAGTCTTATCGGTTGCGAAGTCCCAGGGATTTGAAAAGGCTTAAGCGTCTACTCGCCGCTTACAAGTATGAGCGTGGGAAATTGGACTTAGGGAAATGCCTTTTGCTAATCGAGTGTGGCCGATTGCTGATGTGGGTCGGGAACGGGTGTCGTATGGCTGCCGGGGGGGCGGGGGAACGGGGAGGGAATGCGCGCCGTGGGGGATGAGGGATCTGGCGGAGTGAGAGAGGGGGATGAGAAAGGGAAGGGTGTGAGCCCTTTTCGAAGAAGGGAGGAAGGAAGTAGGGTATAGGAGCTCATCCGGGTTCCCGTCTTCAGATGCGACATGTTGCGGATAAAGTGGGAGGGATAAGGAAGTCGGGGAATGTATGGATTATGAAAGAATGTCAAGAGAACGTTCCAGCATTGGACAGGTATGTATAAGTTATTTTCTTCATTGGTTTGGTCGTTTTGATAGAGTGATCGAGGGTTGAGTCATCGATTTCTTTTGTGAATCGGAAACAAATTGGGCAGTGAGAGCAGTGATTGGAAAAGAATAGACTCCAAGGGATTGCTGGATTCCTTGTAACGAAGGGCTCGTAATGTGTGCGGCTCCTGAAAATATTTTTACGTTTCTTTAAAATAGTGCTACGTATCAAATCATTTTCCCATTATGTTTTTGCTGGTGAGATAGTCATTGTAAGAAATCCATAGTTTTAGCATTTGAATTTATCTTTTTTGTAGCTGTTTTGATCAAGGTCCTCCAAGACATACGCGGACTCTCGGCGATGTAGACTACTGGACAAAGGCCCGTTTTTCTGGGCCAGAGGGTGGTAGCGCTGGAGTGAACTAGTGAAGCAGTGTCTGAATTTGTTCGAAACGTAAGAAATATGCAATGAAAGCACGTTATTAGATGACTCCTAAAACGTTCTCGTTTCAGTTCTACCACCCGTGACGATGTTCGTTTTCGAGATATTGCCGTCGTATTTGTTGCTTTTCGTGAAAATAACTTTATATCCATTCTCATTGGCATATTTTGGTCGACATAACTCCCTCAGGACTGTAGGAATATCTATTGTCTCAGAGAACGATAAAAGCGACGGTGACTCCTGGAAAGAAAGCTAAGACATTGAATAGTGCTGAATCTTCAAGAATAAATTGACGAATTTTAATGTATTTTATCTCCCAAAGCGATGTACTCCTTATTGGTTCGAGAGAGCGACGAATGTAATGCAAAACATTTGAAGTGAAAGGGCGACATTTGGATAAGTTAATTTTGTAGCAAGTCGTCCAGCCGAGCGTCCTATTAGGCGTGGGGCGGAGACATCTGGACTCGTTTACATGCTTCAAGTAATAAAAATAAAGTGTTTCTGGGTTATTATAGTTACTTTCGATTTGAATGTACTTTCTTCATTGCTAAGTCAATGGTGGTCATATTACTGAGGTGTATTTATTTTGGTAATAAAGTGAATATCTAAAACAAATCCTTACTGCTGCTGTTGACCACTTAGTGAGTGGCATCATGCCCTGCGACACGTCGGCGGCAGGATTTTTTCATCAGGTGAACAGTGAAGATATGCGTAGAAATATCCTGTAGGGAAATTCTTTGGACTGATTTGAAGACTGGAGGGAAAGGGAAAAAACTATTTTCCTTTCAGAAACAGGAAGCCCGGTGGCGTTTGTTCTGCCCTGGCAAGTCAAAGGTCCATAGTTTGATTCACGTTTTAGGGGAATTGTTTTCTCTTGGGTTTATGAAAATATAACATTCGCATGGCAGGGTTTATCAAAACTGTGTTCATGCAAAATATAAATCCCGTTTACAAAAGTCAGTGATACGCCCTTAAAATTTTCTCTTATAAAATCTTTGTAAGTTCGCTCTCATTCACGTACCAATGGCATCAAACACCTACATAAAGAGGAAGGATCTTAGGCCCGTATTCATAGTCGTCACTTGGTGGTTCCCCAGGTGTGGGGGGGACCCCTTGGCACAGAAATGGTAACCATACTCGTTACCCTGGGACCTGCCGTCCCCTGGCTCTCCCCCAGGCCGCCTATTTCCTGGGTGAGGCCTGTAGCTTACACCAAGCTCCCCTTATGCAAGAGTGCTGCACCCGCGTGGGACGAATTAATACAACTGTTTTAATACCTTCATTGCTCACAGTAAATTGGACTTGCGTTTTTGCTTTGGCTCTTATGATGGTACTCCCTCTTTCATTTTCCATTGCTTTTACATGTGAAATGTGATTTACACATGAGTGTGAAAATTTCATTTTTTGTTGAAAATATGTCAAGACTTCAATGTTTGAATATTTATAACAGTAAAAGCTTACAAGTGAGAATATTTGTAATAGCAATTTTAAAAAGTGTAGTCACGTGCCTATGAGAGCTAACATTTTACTAGCTTCGATGACTTATTTTAACCTTCGGAGAGGTATAAAATTAGGTGATGTGCACAGCATGACTCACGGGCCGATTTCTCATCTGTGCTTTGGTGCATATCAGAATCGAATCTTAGAAATTAATTGAGCTGGGAGTTGGAGCTGAAAAATTTTGAAATTTAAGCTAAGGCTGAAACTTGCGACGGGGGAGAAATCTGAGATAGTGGGCTTGAGACTTCCAAAAAATTGTGTGAGTATACATGAAATGACCCAAGTTGATGCTCTTCTTGAAGCATAATTTTTGTTTGAATGAGTCAGATGATCATACATGTTATCACCGCCCCAAAATGGATAACAACGTTCTCAAATTCCTCAGCTAACACCTGACACCCCTCTACCTTTAGATAACATACTGTATTACTAACTTCATCAAAACCTATCCGTGTGCTTTGCAACTTATATTGGAAAGTCTAGAATAATTTCGGTGGAAAAGCACAGTATTGCATAAAACAATATGTTGCGCATAGCTCATTATAAGTGTTATAGGACTATCATATCAAGTGTATTCTGGGTGTACTATAACTCGAATTTTACGTTATAACCTGAAAAGCCCTACACTTGTATTCACAAATCGCCAGATATGATTAATGTAATAAGATTATTTTCTTCCATCCCTTTGGTCACCTACTTCCACCCCCCCCCTGTCTTGAGTTTGCCTGAGTTTGTCTTCTTGGTATATATTTACCGATTAACAAGTTTATTTCAATATTCATGAAACATGTTGAACTATATTACTACCATGGTATTTTTGTGACATCTGACGGAAAATGACGAAAATGCATTATTATCTACCAATAAATATTTATATAAAAAGGCTACAGTAAAAATTTTGTAGGAACTATTCGCAGAGCTTTGCTAATATTAAAAAATTGAATTAATGAGCGATTTTGACTGACGCGCGTGTGCCTACGGGCGTAGATCCTACCTAGAAGGAAGACGAGAATTACAGTACATCTTCTTTATGATGTAACTTAAGTTGTTTACTAAAATTGGCGATTCATTGATGATCACAAAAAATTGGCACTAAAGACAGTGCGCTGGGACCTAAGTGATTTTTAACGGGTACGTTATCAAAAAATCAAATTTGGTAAAAATTATGAGATAAAACCATTTTAGTTTTCGCAGAGTTCATATTCGTTTTATTTAGTTCATCGAGTTTGCGAGGAGAATTATCTTATTTCAATTTCAAAATTTTCATCCGTAGCCGCATTGCATTAATTCTAACTACACAATGCTGCCAACTATTCGGATGAAAAGATTTTATTATCATTACCTTAACAAATTTTCGATCGGCACTTTGGTCATAATAACCTCCGGTTGCGATATTCATAAAATATTTGAATATATCCAATCCACGTGAATCAGAACTTAAAGCGCATTATAACATAAACTATGCCCTTTCAGTTAACTGCTAGTCCTCTCACGACATCTCGATTAGTACTAAAGGCTTTCGAGATGTCTTACCTAGTCTTCCTCATCTAGATGTTGGTGATAGCATCGATTCGTTTATTTTCAACAACATTTCTATAATGCTCCACCAGCTCACGTAAAACTTTCTCGGTATTTGTAAATTCACCGGGTATCTGACTTGACTTCGCCGTTTTTTTACAGTATTGCTTGCTTGGTTACGGTAAAAAATGAGCATCGGAAACATAGAGACCGTTCAGCGAAAACGTTCATGGGTATTTTCCTTCGAGATTGTCGCCAACTCTCTGACCCCGTCGTCCCCTGGCTCGGGGTTATCCAGGTGTTTCATGACTCGCGCACCGTAGAGGACCTCCAGTGATACCTGGTTAGAGGACCCCCGGGTAACCCCTAAGAATACGACTATGAATACGGGCCATAGTGTATGAAGGGATTCGGTTAGGAAATATTGTTAGCAATCTGCGGTAATAAATATTTACCAGTCGTATTCACTGTGTTGATAGTGTTTTAAAACGAATATAAAGACGCTCAGTGGACGGAGAGTATTGGATATTCCAGTTGTAAAAGCTATGTTGAAGAAGAGGCAGCAATAACTCTCTTCTGGAAGGTGCCGATGCATAGTAAAGAGCCGTTTTTGGAAGATTACTTTGTGTGTGGATCCTTCATTGTCAAAACCGTATCTGTGTAAAAATATATGGGGAAAATAGCAACCTTGCTATCTTGGTAATTCGTAACAAAAAGCATGATGGTGATTCAAGAGGCCAATCGAGTAAAAAAAGTGACAGAGAAGGAATAAACAAATGGGAAAGTATCATATGAAAAATAATAAAAAGTGGAGTAAAAAATCCACGTCTAGCTGTGAATAAAAACTTATGAGCATTCAGTGTAGCCTAGAAGTACAGAGCTCTTTTGAGATCGGTATAACCGGTATGAAGAAAAAGCCTATCTGGTCACCTGAGAAATTGTCGTGAATCGAGAGATATAATCTATCCATCTTCAGTTTGCACAGTGGTTAAGGAATGAAGTTATACAAGTCTAGTCTCCACTACTAATCTGCTGGTTGTTGCTGATTCCCCTTGAGCCCTCAGGTGTCTCTCTATTCCATCATATCAAACGCACTAATTTTGCAATGTTTTCGATCGACAAAGTACTAGAAATCCGCATGTACTTACTTCTTTTATATGTATCTTTCTTGCATATATTGTTTTTGTATTAAAATTTTTACAAATCTGCATTCCCGATAAAACCTATAGTAAAATCGAGTAGAATTCATTGCATTAAGTAACTAATGCATGTTTCATGAGTTCCTTGTCTTAAATTTCAAACAGATGGTGGATATTCTGGCTTTATATCTGCCAATTCGCCCATTCTATTTTGCTTTAATTGTGGTTTTTATTTTGTTTGCCAGGCTTCAGTTTGATGACGTAGTGCTCTCACGTCACCTAGTCCTTCTACCTCCATGGTAACAACCCATCCCAGCCCCGTGTTCCGTTACTTTTCCGTAACTTATCCAAGCGCCATAAGCGACACTTCCCAGCAACGAAACTCGCTCGCCAATGGCCACTTGGCGTTCAATGGTTTATGTGCGAGACAACCTCCCGCCGCCACTTTCGTGAGAATATTAGGGTCATTATTCACAGAATAGTGGACGAAGTCTTGAAATAGAATTTCATCTTTATCTTAGTGGTCAATGTACCATTTTGTCTAAGGTAACTCTCCAATTAATGAAGGTCTTTTGATCTTTGCCTCTACAATAAACTCTAACAGGCATATTTCCGCAGTGTTACGTTGCGACTCCCATTCCGAGGCAAGTGGATGAGTAAATTGTACGTTTCATTGTAGTATTACTGGCGAGCGTTGAAATAAATATTATCCCGTATCTGTTTTGAATTATAATTTGTCATAATGGATGTCAAAGGTTTTGCAGCATGTTCTGAGCGTGGATCTTTCCGAATCTTGCATGCTCCTCTCCGAGAAACAGAGGTAATAAACTGTGACATTGAAAGTGACCTCGTCCCCCTTATCCTACCTTTCGATGCGACAGGCTGGTATAAAAATTAGTTCTTCCCCGGACTACAAAGAGAGGCTTCGCCGAGCAACTACAACGGTCGGAGTGTTGGCGGGGATCTCCGATATCGTATTTTCCTCCGCCTGAGAACGAGGGCATGACTTTCAGTCGGCGATGAAATTGTGCCGGAAATGTAATACCTTATTTGCAACTTGCATGGCTAGGGACTGTGATTCTGACGCCGCGATGGGAGAAGCTTTGGAATTCCGGAGAGTTTGCGAAAAATGTGTGTAAATAGGAACGTCTTTCTATCGGTCCCCAATTAAATTCCCCACCGAAGGGCTAATTTGCACCTGAGTTTGCCTACCGTGCTACAGGTGTGCGAATACAAGCGTTTTCTCTCCCCAATTTTTAATGTTGATCTCTTCATTTAATTGCATTAATTTTTGTATTCACCTACACTCTGATTTTATGTGCGACGACATTGGTTTAAACTTAAATTGTAAGATTAAGAGTTAAGATACGTTGACTTTGTAACTAAGTCCACGAAATCCGTAGGTACATAAATTCATGTAGTTTACTCTCCTTATCCTAGGATTCAAGTTGACACTTTCATCATCATGCATTAGGTATACGTTTTAGTATTTTAAGAAAAACACGCCAGTCATTTGCGACACAGAGTTGATGATGCACTCAAAATGGTGGAACCGAAGCATTTAGCAAAAACCTAACTTTTAGTAACAAATATTTTTGCTAGTTCTCGTTTTAAATTAGTCATAATTCACCTTTTCATGATGGAAAAGAGCTTTTAGGCCAAATAATAAGCATTTGATGGCGGAGTTGTCACTTTATAAGTGTCGCATTTAATAGTTCGATTCGTGAGTTAAATGCTCGATTAGTGCTCCAGTAGGACACTAGAAGTCTTGTATTTGTTATTAGTTTGAATTAGGTATTTAAACGCTTCTATTGTATAAAGGTTTGACTCCATATTTTTCTTATCGGGATTTGATGGCTCTGGAAGCTGGCAGTTGATCAAAGCCGTGATAATATTTAATGTAGACAAGGATTTAGAAATATCGATATACTAAAGCTGACATTTATTATCCTTTTTCTTTCTTCCTTGTACTTTGTTTTGTTGCTTATATTCTAGTGTTGTAATGTAACTTCAACAATTTCAGTGACGGCATTACAAAATAAATGAACTTTTTGTAGGTACTGCAAGAATGGAGTTCAAACAGCGATTCTGACAGGATCTTATTGAGCCCCCCGGCCGAGTACATGTCTCAAATCCACCCAACTATCAAGAGGTGGCATTCACGTGTTGGAAACTTTTAAGTGTTGCACATAATAAAGCAACTGTTTGAGAGCTTTTCTTAGAGCGTTGTATGGATTTTACAACTAACTCTATACAATTTGAGTTTTTAACTCACAGAACCTCAGCGCGGTCCCAAAGAATGGCTGTGACTTGGAAAGAGAAACGTCCCTCAGATGCCTGTAGTTATAAGAGTCAGAGTTCTACATTCAGCATTTTGATCGATAATCGTTCAGTTATGTTTAATCTGGAGCTTTTTTTGTTACTTTACAGCTGACTACATACCTTCTTTTACTGCTTCTTCTTTACTTACATACTTCCTTTACACTCTGAAACTTTCCTCGGCCCATATCCCCCTTGATTTTGTCCTTTCGTATTATTTCACTTCCTGAAATTATTCGCAGATCCCTCTATTTTTCTTAAATTTTGGTTTGTAAAATTTCCTTTTCCTTAGGTCTTCCTTGTCCACCTCGTTCTTTTTCCCGCTCGGTATTCAATGTGGTCATCTTATCTGCTTTTCTCCATACCAATCAGTTACATATTTCCATTTGCTCTTTTTGCAGTGGTTCCCATATCTGATAGATGGAGATCCACGGAAACTCTTTAAATTACTGTTTCCTGGATTGTATTTAAACTCAATTTGGGCTAAGAAGCTTTTTTCTTCGTCAATGATGTCTTTTCAGTGTGGATTACTCTCTAATTTCAGAGTTGTGTCTTCCATCGAACATAATGCTACGCATGAGGTATGTGAAGGAATCCTTATACTCAATGTCTTTCCTCGTATTTTGACGTTTGTATTCACTTTTTCTCTTGCACTTCTATTTCTGGCTCAAGGATGCTTGTAGAACTTATGAACTACTTGCTATATGGATAAATATTTCTCGGGTTTGACACCGGGTAAGGCTGTTTAAGGCCAACTTTTCGATGAGAAACTCACTCATCGTCATCAAGGCTAAGACTGACTGCCGAGTTTGGTCCACGCCGGGTTTTTATACTAAGATAGCCAATGGACGGTTGAGGCCCATTGTTGACCAGCCGATTCAAATTTGGCTCAGGACGGTTGGAATTTGAATTTTATCCGCGACCGTTTTATTTTATCAATCAACGGACTCCATATTTGGCTGATGCTCTGCCCAGAGTCTCGGTTAAGCTTTTTCTCCTCGAGACGTATTTCTATTGCTTCTTTTACTAATCGATCCCAGTATCCATAAGATCGGCATAGGATTTTTGCGCCGTTAAAATTGATGGAGTGCGCCATATCGAGGCTATGCTCAGCTAAGGCCGATTTTTCGGGTTGAAAAAGTCTTATGTGCCTCCTGTGCTCCGTAATTCTGGCTTCTACCGTACGTGATGTCTCTCCAACGTAGGCAAGGCCACACTCACAAGGGATGTTATACACTCCAGGCACTCGGAGGCCAAGTTCGTCCTTAACTCTTACGAGCCCATCTCGAATTTTCTTTGGAGGTCTATGGATCACCTGTAGGTTGTGCCTATGTAAAATTCTTCCTATTTTCCCCGAGATTGTGGAAACATAGGGAATGCAGGATCTTCCTAACGGCTTTTCGTGATCTTCTTTCGTTGGTTTAGGGGGTCTCATGGTTCTTTCCAAGGCCACTTGCTATATGAGCAGCGAAGCGGAGCATGCTGGTTCTTTCGGCTTTCTCGTTAATATTTTTGATGCGCATATCTTCATTTCCTCGTCTAAATGTATATTTTATAGTGCACGTGACATATTCAATTGTTTTTGTAATCTGCATTACCTGTCTGAGTCGAATTTTGTGAGTCCCCTGCCGGGAAACACCAAAAAGTTACTGACAGATTCAGCATTGCGGCTCGATATCCGGCTTCCATGTCCGCGGGCCCCAGTCCAAATAACGGCAGTGGTGGAGATTTTTATTTGGAATCTCCATGTCATCCCTCACCATTCACCCCTCTTTTACCTAAGTTGTCCAAATGATCTTTGCTGTCGGTCGCTTCTCCACATAATGCGCAAAGGTGCAGGGAAAATGGACCTTCTCGTGAAATCGTGTTATCGTACCAGTTTGCCCGCATCGCTTCGGGAAAGGCACCCAGGGCACGCCTGAACGGCCATAGCTCACTCTCTTCCCTCTCTTTCAAGACGGTGCGTCATCTACTCAGACCAACCAGGTGATTCCAGGCCGAGCAGGAGACTCCAATGCCGACTCCTTCCACGCGTGCAAACATTCGATTGACCGACCGCCACTTCTCAGTCTTCTTCGCTCTTGCGACCAAGGTGCTAGTGGCACCGAAATATTATGAAACTTTGTGTGTTCTTCATTTTTTGTTTCTCTGTGTTTGTCGCCTGCCTTCCTCTGGCAAACTGTTATATATATATATATATATATATATATATATATATATATATATATATATATATATATATATATATATATACACACGATGTGGATAGGATGGAGGAGATAGACACACAAAAAAAGAGACGATCACACTTACATCGCTAGCTTTCGGAACTAGTCCGTCTTCAAGGCGTATCACCTGATACGCCTTGAAGACGGACTAGTTCCGAAAGCTAGCGATGTAAGTGTGATCGTCTCTTTTTTTGTGTGTCTATCTCCTCCATCCTATCCACATCGTGTGTTCATCGCCGCATGGCTGACTCCAATCCATCAACGTATATATATATATATATATATATATATATATATATATATATATATATATATATATATATATATATATATTTATCCAATAGAAATTATCCCGAGCCACTTCTAAAAAAACGTATTTTACCCTCCTCTGCTAATTTCACCCCACGTAAAAAAGATACCCCCCTGGACCCCCCTATATAATCTTTCCGAGTGATTGAGGAAGTGGAGAAGAAAGGGATGTATTTCGGCGTGACGGCGAATAGAAATTATTATGAGCTAGACGAGGGAATAGATTACCTCTATGCATGAGGATTGAAGCGAGAAGATAATGATTAGGGTAGTAATCCAGGGGGTGTCCAGCTCTCTGGAAGACCGGGAATTCTCAGGGAATTTTATTTTCTTTGGATATGTCAGGGAAATATCGAATTGACTCTGGAATTTTCTGTGGTGTCAATAAGTATATAAAACAGCAACGGAAGCAATTTGCCTTTTCGGCAAGTTGCTAAGTCAAATTTCCCTTGCGTTGTCGCATTTTGCATTCCTGTAATCACCGAAAGTAGGTGCAATGTTTTCTATTTAGGTACATGGTTTTATTATTGGTTGTTGTCTGTAAATCAGTGGCGTAAAGAACGTGCCTTTATCGGCAAGTTGCCAAGTCAAATTTCCCTAGCGTTGTCGCATTTAGCAGAATAAGGAAAAAAGTCAATTCCTTCAGTTTTTTAAGTTGTTGATCATTTTATGTCGATTCTATTAATAGCAAAGTCTGGCTGTAATATAACCTTGTTTCTTTAGCTCCAGCATGACAATGTTTAAATCTTAGAAAGGGTGACGATGTGATTTTCTCTCAAACTATTTTAAAGTTTTCGGTTCATTTTCCTCCAAATGTGCAAGTTTAAAAATAATCCTTACGTTTTATCACCCAACAAACATACCGAACGTTCTCTTATAATTAACGAGAAAAAAATGAATAGTTCCTCTGGAAAAATGAAAGTTATGTCTGGAAAACCTGGAAATCTCAGGGAATTTTCAAATGTCCAGCGGCTGGACACCCTGTAATTATTTTATGCTGCTCTACTAATTTCTGTATACTTACTTGATTTTTTTTATGAATGAAGTTTTTTCGGAAGAAGTCTGTTTTTGAGCTGTTGAACATGTTTAATTTTCAGAAGTATTTAAAATCCCTATTTGAAGTGAAATTACTTATTTTACATAGAAACAATGTCTTTTGGGGTTATTGGTCGGCTTGCTTGTTCGTTTCTTTCCGTGTTCGATGCTGAAAATATAGATTTTTGAAAATATTAAACGCCATTTCTGAAATGTTTTCTGGGTACAATGAAAAAACACAAGCACATTTTTTTAATCCATCCTCTCTGTATGGTTCCCGTCACCGCAAAGGATTGGATTGGATATTTGGGGAGGCGACCGACGGCTAAGGTCATTTGCGCCATAGGGGATATGTTAGGGAGGAAGGGTGGATGGAAACCCGGCGTTGGCATTAGCCTGCTCTTAACGAAAGGCGCCAAGGAGACCACGGTTTAATGTCTCATCCGACACACGGAGTACTCCACTTGAAGTGCCCTCCACAAGACATTCAAGTAGGGATCGGGTTCCCTCTGAAAAACATCCTTCTCTGCAGGGATTTGAACCCTGGACGCACGTATGGTTAGCCAGTACTCTAACCTTCACACCAACCCGATCCATACCACAAAGAATTTACGTTAATGCGGAGAGCATTTTAAATTTTGCACGCTCAACATTTAAAGGTTTTTAATCGTTGGAATGCTTGGAAATATTTCCGGGAGTAGACGCCTGGCGCTACCAGGCTGAGAGAAGAAGAAGGAGGCGCTGTCAGGCGGGGAGGGCCTGTCTGCGGGGGGGTGAATGGGGGAATTGTGGGGGGGAAGGTCGAAAAAGGTGCGGTGGGGAGGAGTGTCGTCGCATTAATCGCCCGAGGACTCTTTGAGGATGTAATGCCCCACCGTGCCCCACCCAGGCGGCGAAGAGCTCCACCCCTCCAGGGGGGGCGAACCCGCCTCCGAAATAGAATCGCGAGGTTAATTGATGTGGGGGGGACAGCTCCCATTTGGGTGGGGGGGGGGTAGGAACCCCCCTAAACCCCCTGCTGCGGGGGCCGCGTGCGTTGGGCCGCTTGAGGAGAGCGCAAAGCTCCTCCCCCTTTTGAGACCTCCTTTCAGTGTTAGTGCCGCTCTCCAATCGAGAGCTTTCGTGTTCTTGCTCGTCTCTTGTGATGGTGGCTGAGAACACGCTCTTCTCGTGGAGTCGTATATTCCTCTGAAACAAAGATGGCACGGGTAACGCTACTCTTTTATTCTCTACTCTCGAGTAACCTATTTCGTTGTCTCGTCTCCATGTTTCTGTAGATTCTAGAGATCAGCCTTCGCTTATCGAGTCGCATGGTAATTTTTCTCAGCTTAATATAGATTATTAAGGTAGTTCGAGCGAAAAATCATTTTACTTAGAAAGCAATGATTTTGGTCTCATTTTAAAGAAAAATATCTCACCTATCCAACGACACCATAACTTTTACCCCTTATCACATTACTTTTGGAGTTATTTTCCAAAAATACCAGCCCTTTTACATGTATGCACTCCAGAGAGACATTATTTACGAAATGAGGAATTTCTAACACTTAAATGTCGTAAAAAAACTAACAGCGTGTAGTTTGTATGTTTTCTCAACTATTTTTGAAAATTAATCATATTGTCACCACAGTAGGTTCTTGGGTATCATAAAAAAACCTTCCGTTTTGAAGGAGTCTCAAACGCACCGCGTGAAAAAAATGAGTCAAGTTAAGGCCTTATTTAGATATTTCCATTTAATTACTTACAATTTCTGTCATGTAAAACTATATTATTGCACCATTAATAATGTAATATTTTATTGATGTTTCCTACAGCTGGTGCTATTAAAACTTATAATTCGAATATGATCTCTATTATGACTAGGGAACTATCTCGCTCGGACTACCATAAGGGTATTTTTTAATATCCCGTATAAAATTTAAACAGCAATAATAAAACATACTGTGAAATTTTTATTGGGATTTAAAGGGATAATTTTAATGCACTGAACCGCAAATATATGTATTTGAATGCTCATTTGATCATAAGTCCTTTGACTTTGAAAACTGGTTGGATACCTCCCCTTGATACTTCCATTGGCACTCTATCCTACGCATAATTGATCGAATGAATCCAAAGTAAATGCTCTTCCTCTCTTTTATCTTTATTTATAATCCGTTGCACTAGTATCCTCATCTGAAAATAGTTCATAAGTTGTATGAGACCAACTTATACATGTAGCTTACCCAATTTTTAATGATCTATTACATCTCAGTCACATATTCCCATGAGAAGTAAATACTGAGGACGTCACATTAACTGTATATAATAATATGGAAATGGCGGACAAATTTTCATTTTTGATAAATATTTAGAATCTCGTAAATATTTTCCATAGTTTTAGTACAACCTAACCATGATAACAAGAGATTGTGTAATTAACCCAGAAAGTAAACGATGGCTCTTATATTTGGATGAATAGAATTTGTTGCTACCTAGGTCGTTTCCTTTGGGACCAAGTTCTAAATTTCAGCTTCAAGATTTATTTATAGATGAAGTTACTAACATTTTGTTTCATCAAGTTCACTCTCTCATATAATAATTCCGATCTGTCATCAGGGCGAATTTAAATATAGAGGTGTAATATATTTGTTTGAAAGACAGTGATTTTCTGCCTCTTAGGCCGGTATTCATAGTCCTCAATAATTACAGATTCGTTTCAATCTATGATTATATCTCTAATTAATTACTGTTTCTTATTCATAGTCGTCAAAGAACCAGTGATTCGTCAATCGATGATTCTTGAATCAGAAATTCATCAACCCCTGATTAATATGTATTCATAGTCGAGCAAACTGTAATTATTTGGCCAAATAATCATTGATTCGTGAATTAAGCTCTCTACCGTAATTAATTAGAGTTTTTCTTTGTTGGAAGTCGGTAGTTCTGTGATTGTTTACGGCATATTCGTGTCTTTACGTTCCAACTGTACAATTTTATACGGTGCTAAAGTCATAGAATACTCTATATGAACGTCTTGAATTGATTAGGATTATTGATTACCTTGAATTGATTAGGATTTCCGTGCAATGTAAATTCGTTCGGATATATTGGCACATGTGATTGCCGATGACGATGTACCAGCGTATCACTAAAGGCTGCGAAAAACACACATTAGGGATCCAACAAATCCAAATTACTCACATGGGGAGAGACTACGTACCTACTCTGACTCGCCGATTTGAATGCCGTATTTACAATGTCGTGCACGAGGTCAAAGGCTAGTTCGCCTTGGACTTCGTCAAACGTATCCTAGTTGTATTGTAATTAATCAGTTTATAATCAGAAATACCCGGCCTTAGCATAAAAAAGCTGGGAAAAGCTCTCGCTACGTTGTTCCGGAGCCTCACATCACCCGTCTCATCACCCTCAAAGCGACTTTACCTATAGCTATTATTATCGCCCGCGGATTGCCTAGGATCGTTTGGTGTAGTGGTTAGCGCCGCGGATTCGTACGAGAAGGTCAGTCGGTGCGAGACTCCCCCTTTCCGTTTTTTTTCCATCTTTATATTCTCGACCAGAGAGACATTTTTCCTCCGAGTTACATGTCATATCATAGGACTTCACCTCGCCTTTTTTCTCGTGATACTTTCCACAAAATTCGTACTCCAGTGTGAATCTTTAATGTCAATGACCTCACTGGGGTCTGGTGATGGACCGCTTAAGATATACGTCAATCTCTGTATAAAATCCGTTATCTAACTTTTTGTAACAATAGACATGAGTGTTGACAGACGAAGAGTTTAATATAGGATACCGATTCTCAAAACCCGTAGTGATCGAGTATATTCTTCTTAGAACTAATGTTCATATATCGACACTTTCCGCGAGGACTGACAGTTCCTCTTGTGCTACTGTGGCTCATTGCTTTGAGATTTTACGCTTAGGCATCAATATTGAATTGTTGAAATCATATTACAAATTTAAAAAATATATCACAGCGGTTAAAAAAAATCTTCATGCTGAATTTAACATCGGCCGAAATTACCATGAATGTTTTACTCGTAAGCTATCATCAATTGCTACTAATTACATATTTCAAATTTTCTTTATCGGTTATGATCAGTTATAAATACTGCCACTGCTACTCTTCGTCTTCTTTGGTGTTTTACGTACATATGTAGGGATTGCTTGTTCTGTTTCGCAGCCAACGGTGTCCAGAACTGTGAAACATACAACTAATCTTTTGGCCGTGGAAATAGTTGACACCATCAGACCGCCTGTTTCTTATGATGATCAGGCGACGAATAGGTGTCTCGGGTGTCTCTTTGTGAGAATAGAAAAAAGAGGAGACCACACTTATGGTCGGACAATTCCTGACGTTAAACAGCACCCGCTACTTCATCAACACTTGCCGGAATACGAGATTACTGTTTGTTGATTATTCCTAGCAACGCCATCATTAACGTTGAATAATCTTAAGAAATAATTCTAATGTAGGCACGGATAATTCATTTATATCAAAAAAACATTGCCAATCCATTTTTTATTTTATTTTTCAATATGCAATTAATAAAATTATAAACTCAACTTGAATAAAAATTTAATGATACCCACAAAATGTTTTGCCTCTTCAATTTATCATACCACTCAAAAATAAACATACATCCAATCTGTAATTCACCAATTACAGATTATTCCAAATAATTAGAGATTCATGAATTGGAGATTGTTTTCTGTCTATGAATACATAAATCAAATAATCAATGATTGATGAATAATCGTTGATTCAGCAATCTTTTATTATTTATCCCGTCTATGAATACCGGCCTTAATGTATTATTCGCGGAATCGTCTTCAACTTTTGGATGCAACTCTAATGAAAGCACAATGTGCTCGACCGTTATGTTATTCAATGATAAGAAGGATGAGGTTTATCGAGTCATCAAGACTTCGGGAGTCCCATCAAGTAGGGGCTAGTATTAGTATAAAAGAATGGCCTGAGTTATATTAGAGAAATAAATGGCTTTTTAATCCTTGATTTATTTGCATAAAAAGGACACTTGACATTTTCCTCCGTAAAAATGATAGTTCTTGCACGCGTTATAGTTCCCGATTACTTGCATTGACAGTTGTCTGCTGTATTTTGAGTTGTGGCATAAAGTCAAAGACTCTAGAAATGACCTCGGCGTTCACCCTAATGTTTGTTATTAATGACCATTTATATTTGTGATCAGAGTTTTTTAATAATTTTTTTCTCGATTCATAATATCTGTGAATCTTTAATCATAATTTACTAATCATATATATATTTTTATGGTGAATATCGGTGTAAGATTAATCGTTTTAATAATAATTTAGTCGTTTTAAAATATAAACTTTGGTAGATATCGATAAATATAATGCCTAAAAAGTCGTCAATATTTTAATAAGCACTAAAATTGAAAGGCATCGGTAAGTGCATGCATATTGATATTTACCAGTTCAAACATTCCATGCAAACTTCGTTTTCTCATAAACTTCTTTCTCTGTCTAGATAGGTTTGGCTCTTCATTTTTACTCTTTACTGTTCCCCGCAAGAGACTGAAATGTATTGGCCATCAGTTCATTCCAATGTCAATGATGACGATATTCCAGTTATTTGGCATCCGAAAGGATTAATCTCTAACATTCTCAGATAACATTTCCTGCCAAACTTCTTCTAACTTCTTTCATTATAAAAATCCGGAATAATTATTTTTTTCAATAAAGTTGTTACATTTATTCCGTGGTGACCTAATCCATGTATGAACACAAAAAGAAGGGAAACTTAGGTGACGAAATATAACGGAACTAATTTTACCAAGAGATTTTTTTAAACAGCTACAAAGTTGAATTATCTAATGTTGAACATTCTATTAAATGAGTCCACAATGTGAAATTTTCCTACAAATAGTTGAAATTGGGTAAAATGTGTCCAAAAATGCGGTAACTCATCATAAAACCTTGGTGATATGTTATTTTTACCTATTCATATGGTTCTTGTGAAGCAAGTGACTAGTTTGTTTCCATAGTGGGTGGTAAAAGATCCTTGTTAGTTTAATGCAAAGAATCCAATTCTGATCCTACGTACATGGAAGATGGAAATATCCAAAGAGTTATGAGCCTTTAGGTATATTTCTATTGGTTGGTGAAATTATCCGTTTATCCTTTCTTTGATAATCTATTTATTGATTCTTAGCTGCTTTATTTTTCCTTACCTTCTGACTTGGCTCGATTAGCTGTCGTATTGGTAAATCTATTCCTCCAACTTTCATTGCAGCACTGATTGGAGCGATCCATGTGCCAGTTTCGTGGCGTCTATTTAAACGCTGCATGTAACTCCGGCAGTCAAATACAGCTTTTACAGTATGTAAAAGAAAGCCCTGGTCTTTGTTTCACTCACTTTCACTCATTCACTTTTTGTCTCATCTCTCTGGTCTGATGATTGGTGTACCTGTCATCGTCTGCATCTTGTAATACCCTACTCACTGTTTAAGCCAGAATAAAATGAAGTAATTATATTGTGGTAATATGAGACGGGTAAAGATCAACATCTGTGCTAATTGCTTCACTAACTACATATCTACATTGCATTAGGCCACACTGCACTCTCGACGGTTATAGATGCCGTAGAACGCTGAGTAGCCCAAGCTGTGGTTGTGTTTAGAAAAGTAAAAGAGCTAAGGAATTAGTTCTAGAAAGGAATCGAATTCCAGGGAGAATAAAAATTGCAGATTTGAATCATTGGAAAAACTCACTAATAGTAGCCTCGGCGTCGCCGCTGAAGTACCGAAATCTGCCGTGCAAGGGGGATCCATCATTGTCTGGACCACTTCTAATGGAGTCTCCTTAGATCCAAATGAAGGAGCTTGCCGCCCAAAAAGTTGTAATTTCGCCTGTCTTTTGGCGGGAAAAGAATTAGACTCCGGCCTCACGTATCCAATATGTTAAATGCTCACAATAAGGGAGCGATTGAGAGAGTATTAAGTGAGTTTCAGCCAACCAATCTTACTCAGGATCTCAAGATTTAAATACTGGCGATGAAGCCAAGGATATCTAAAGAAATCCCCATTTTTTTTAATGCCGTTGGGTGGGGCACAAACCTATTTGGCAATTTTTTAAAAATGAAACGCGAGACTTTTTAAGATCGCAGCAACATGTCCTACGTTTTTTTTTCTTTGCCAAAGAATGGATTTTAGGTGACTTTTCTACTCTGCGGTCATTGTGTTGAGCACGTCGAATTGGATCGTGAATGCAGTTTAATGTCGCGGTTAAGTAATATTTATCCCGCATTTTTCCGTCGCGCATTTACATTGCTGGGAAATCACGAGTCGTATTGAATGCGAACTCTGCCTCCGATTGAACCAAACATTTCAAGATAATCGAACGACTCGCTCGAGTGGACACGGGAAAAACCTCTCACGCAACCCAATTCGCTTTCCTCTGCGCACGCGGGCGGACGCGACGCCTTTACCGCTTTCCAGCTTCAGTTCCGGCGCGGCATCTTTTCCTCGGCTGCCCGAGTGGCCTTGTAGTGGGTGGCGGGCCCGGGGGAAAGGAGGTGGGCGTGAAGAAATGCAGGGGCCGACGTGGGGTCTCTTCTCCTTCCCTGGTTTTCACCCACGTCTGTCATATTTTCTGGCCATGGTTCATCGCTTGCAGCGCTTTGTTAAGGGACGTCGAGGTTGTGACAGCGATGACCGTCCGTCGGCGCTGTGCTGCACTCGATTGAACGGCACGCGGAGTCGCAACAAGCGGATTCTCCGCCTCGAGGAGAAGAGAGAGGGTGGGAGCTCTTCCTTCTTCCTTCAGCTCGACCCTTCAGCTCGACCAACCCTTTTCTCCTAAAGCTAAACCTTTAAAGCAAGCGAACCTGAGGTGGCCTTTAAAGTGAATGGGAGAAGGTAAGAAATTGAGCGTGTCTGGGTGATGCCAAACAATCAAGCCCGGTTAAAAATCGGGAAAATTAGCGGCAAATTAGTGTGAGAGGTTTACGTGGTATTAACTCATCATCTTGATTATGTGCGCGAGAAAAGCCGTGCATCCCTCTGCTTTTGTGGAGACGTAGTGTTGAGAACTGTGTCAATATCATATGAATAATATGAGAGGGAGGAGTGGCAACACTAATCCATATTCCAAAGTAATACCTATTGTTAATGAAGCCTTCGTAGGAGTGACGGACCATCGGAAATAAATTTTCAAGTGAAACCTTTCCCTCGCAGCATTCATGACTTCACATGCTGTTGTTTGGTTCTTAGATTTCAAGATAAGGCTAATAGAGTGGATTGAGCAAAAATAGTAGAAATTCTGGAGAAATTAACCTTAAGTAGGAGGGACAAGTATTTCATTAGGAGTCTGTGTCTCAACCACGAGTACGAGTGGCCGATGAGGAATTGGCGTGGTTCACAAAAGTAAGGGGAGTGAGTCAGGGGCCCATTATCGTCGTTTGGTTAGAGAAACATGAGAAGAAATGGAGGTGGGGACAAAGAATAAAGTAATGCTGATCCAGTCTCTGAGACTAACAGATGGCCAAAGGTACGGTAACCAATCGACTTGAGGGCTGCAGTTCATGAGTGCGTTGAATTCACGGTGTGAAAGGTATTTGATGAAGATAAAACATTGGAAAACGAAGGAAATGAGATTTTTGATTACCTAGTTATATGTGGTGCTAATCATAGACGTAGTAGGACGTATAAAAGTGCTCGTGGAAAATGTACATACCTAGATAGTACACTGAGGAAAATATAACGTTTTATTGGTCCGGACGTCTGGTGCATAATATTTATTGCCCAATGAGGCATATTCAAAGAGTATGGAAAGGAATAATTTTGGCGGTCAGAGGAGGAACGCTGAGAAACAAAGAGGTGAATGCGTCAATATGGAGCCTTGGAACACCTAATGGGTCAGATACTTGGTCATTGCACAGTTCAGTTCAGCTCCTCGCAGTGTGCGGACGTGTTTCTCTTCGCTCCCTGGCCTCTCTGTCGTAATGCCTAACGACTGTGCCAAATGCCGCTTAGCCTTCAAGCGAAACTACAAGTCGGTCAAGTGCGACCGTTGTGCGAGTGAGTTTCACCCTCGGTGTGCTTCTTTGGCCGATGGCGATCTGCAGGCGCTGGATGAGCTGCAGAAGACTTGGACATGTCCATCCTGTCTCACCACTAGCAGATCCGGGCGCGACGATAACACCCCTGCTCGTGCTCCAGCCCCACCCCTTGCCCGCAGCTTCTCCATCGAGTTGGAAAACCCCCTCCTGGTGGAATTACTCGACAGAGTAAAGCAGCTCCAGGAAGATCACAACGAATTAAAGAAAACCATCATAACATGGCAGGGGACCCTCGAAGACCACGCCAAGCTCCTCGAGAAGGTAAACAATACGATTTCTAGCCTAAATGCAAGGTTAGAAACCCTAGCCTGTGAAAGTGTGTCGCTAAAAAATCGGCTAATCAGCCTGGAAGAACAGCTGAATACGGTGGAACAGTCCTTGCTGCGAAACGTAGTCGAGATTCATGGTGTGCCCCTGAGTGATGAAGAAAACCTGGAAGATATCGTGTGTAAAACGAGTGCTTCGCTTGGTTTTAAAATTCAAACTAGTGACATCAACAACTGCTACAGACCCAAATATCGCCCAAATAGCACTGGTGAAACTAGAATCCCCCCGATAATTGTATCATTTCTACGCCCCTCCCTGGCGTCCGGCCTTGTGAACGCCCGCCGAATCAAACGCGACTTCACCACTAGTGAAATAGATTTGAGTGATATTCCCTGTCGTCGTGTCTACATTAATGAATCTCTTACTCCTTTAAACAGGAAACGTTACGCAAAAGCTAGACAACTTAAACTTGAAAATAAAATTAAATACCTTTGGATTCGGGATGGCAAAATATTTATTCGAAAATGTGATGGCGGTGATCGAATCACTATTCAAAGTGATGAAGTGCTTGAGAAACTTAGATAGGATAATGCGGGTACATCTCCTCGGATAACTCCCGTTCCGATTCATACTGTGAATATCTGTCACGTCAACTGCCAATCACTTTTATGCCACTTCGACGAATTTAAATATCATTTTTCCTCCATGTTTTATGATGTAATTTGCCTCTCAGAAACGTGGCTAAAACCCGAAATACCTGACGCAATGGTAAAGTTGCCAGAATACAACCTACTCCGATTGGATAGACTTGGTAAAAACGGAGGTGGTGTCGGGATCTACGTCCATCAACGTCTTCAAGGAAACATCGTGCAAACATCGTCCCCTTTCTACTCATCCAAGCCTGAATTCATCTTTGTGGAAGTGAGCGGACTCTGTGCGTCCAAACTCTTGCTGTGTTCCATTTATCGCCCACCAAAATGTAGCCTACTAGCTGATTTTGAGTCTGTTTTTTCTACACTACATATCACATATAATAACTTAGTTATAATTGGAGACTTCAATATTGATATGAATCGTGACTATAATGATAGCCTCTATCTTAAGAACCTTCTCTTTAGCTACAACCTTCATTTGGTTCCATCTCAATCCACTCACCATACTGCCTCCAGTCACACCCTCATCGATCTTTGTGTCGTTGATGAACCTGAGAAAGTTGTGAGCATGAATCAGTACCCTGTTCCTTTTCTATCCTCTCACGATCTTGTGCACATTGCCTATAAATTTATCGCACATCGTCGCCCCCCCGTGTCCCTTCGCATTCGTGACTTGAAAGGACTCGTACCCTCTGACTACCAGTCTGACCTACTCACGAAGGACTGGAGTACAACCTTTTCTGCTGGTACCATTGATAATAAACTTGATGCGTTTAATCTTAACCTATTGAGTTGCATTAACTCTCATGCGCCCATACGAACTCGCCTCTACAAGCGACCTCCGTCGCCCTGGTTAACTGATGAAATTAAAACTCATATCAACGCGAGAAACAAATTTCGACTTACCTTCATTCGCACCAGACAAAATTGGGCCTTCTCAAAATATAAATCTCTTAGGAATAAGGTCAAATCGCTCATTTACGACGCCAAACGCTCGTATTACGCTTCTGCCCTTTCTTCTCTTAAGGATTCAAACAGTGTCTGGCGACAGCTGCGAACTCTTGGTCTAATACGGCAACGCGACGCAATAGATAATTGCAACTTCTCGTTGGACCAGTTTAATGTACACTTCACTGGCAGTCTGGCCGGAAACAACACCCATTTTTCTAGTAACTTAGCTCGTTTAGACCCTGTTATGCCTTTTAATAACAATAACTTTTATTTTAAAAATATCTCATTAGAGTCACTACAAAAAGCTCTTCGCAGCTCTAAATCCAGCTCTGTGGGTGTTGATAATATCTCCATAGACTTCATTATTAAAGCTGGAGACGTATTACTCCCATTCATTCTCGACATCTTTAATAATTCCTTTCTCACATCAGTCTTCCCATCTACTTGGAAAAAATCAATAGTTGTACCTATAAAAAAATCTAAAAATCCTAAGACCATTAACGACTATCGCCCTATATCATTATTATGTGCTCTCTCAAAAGTTCTTGAGAGAATAGTACACCAGCAAGTTCTCGACTACCTCAACAGTCAAAATAAACTGGATCCCTATCAATCGGGATTCAGGAAGAGCTTCAGTACGCAATCTGCTCTCATCAAAGTTACCGACGACATCCGTCTTGCTATTGACCAGTCGAAGGTAACAATACTTGTCCTGTTCGACTTCAGTAAGGCCTTCGACAGAGTTGACCATGCCTGCCTTCTCAGTAAAATGAAGCTGCTCGACTTCTCCGCTTCTGCTCTTAACTGGTTTCTCTCGTATTTGACTGGGCGGCAACAGGCAGTTCGGGACTCTCAGGGTAATCTATCTTCCTGGCTACCTACCGTGAAAGGTGTCCCCCAGGGATCCGTCCTTGGTCCCCTGTTGTTTGCTATCTACATATTAGATCTCCATAAAGTAATTAAAAATTGTAAGTATATGCTATATGCGGACGACTTGCAAATTTATTATCACTGTCATCTGCAAGACCTAAATGAAGGGATCGCTCAAATTAACAGGGACGTTGACGCCGTGGCAAACTGGGCCAAAGCGAACTTTCTTACCCTAAACTGTGAGAAAACCAAAGCAATCATTATTGGTACAGCGAGGATTATAAATAAAATAAATTTCGGTGAAGTCCCCAATGTCATTCTAGACAACCTTGCTGTTCCATATTCAAACGTCGTTCGGAACCTGGGAATATTAATGAACACGAACCTCACTTGGCACGACCATGTACTACAAATTTCAAATAGAATCAATAGCACAGTCTATCGACTTAAACTTTTCAAGCACCTACTACCTTTTCACACTAAAAAGTTACTTATCACCACACTCGCTTTTCCGCACTTTGACTATTGCTCATTAGTCTTCAGTGACCTGACTAATGAACAAAAAGAGAGACTCCAGCGGTTGCAGAACTCCTGCATTCGATTCATTTTTAATATTCGCCGTGCCGAGCACATCACTCCATATAGAGCACAACTAGCCTGGTTCAATATAGAAAACAGACGCCAATACATGCTCTGCACATTTCTTTACGTGCTATTTTCCCGGAGAGAACCTCGGTACATTTACGACCTATTTAGTAGACCTCCACTATCTCGGAGCATGTCTACCAGGAGTGACCCTGCCAATCTGTACTGCCCCGCGCATCGTACCTCAAAATATCACCTATCTTTTGTAGTCAGCGCCACGGCAACATGGAACTCTCTACCGTACCATATAAAATACAGTCAGACTCTCTCTACCTTTAAATCCAAAACATATCATTACCTGCTTGCAAAGTAATTCCAAACTTGGTACTTTGGACTTCTCACGGTTGATATCTAATAAGTTTGTCTTACATATTTTACTCTCTTTGTGGTACTTAATGCTTGGTTTATTGTACATTGTCTTTGGTTCCGAACCTTTTACTTTTTACCATGGATTTCTCACTGATAAACATTGAATGAGTTTTTCTCACACCTTCTTCACTCTCTGTGGTTCTTAAATGCTTATTTTGTTGTATATCGTTTTTTATGCTTATATTGTTGTATATTGTATATTGTGAGAGCTGAAAATCCCATTGTTTTTGATAATTTTTTAAATTTTTTTGATAATTGTTTTTGATAACTTTTGTTTTAGATAACTTTTGTAATGCTCTTAGGGGTGATGTACCCAGAGCAAATAAAGCATTCTTATTCTTATTCTTATTGCGGAAAGACGACGTGCGTGGAGTAGAGGTATTTGAGATGTGAGTTTAGATAATAATGAATATGGTCAGCTGGATAATGAGGAAAGCGAACGAGAAAGTACAGGATCTAATGAGAGAGACAAGTGGGTTAGTGACGGAGATTCGGAGGAGGGAAAGATGGACAGGGAGCGTGTTGAGAAGATGGTGCATGTTGGAAATGATGGTACTGAGCGCTGGGGAGGCGCGGTGGAGGGGAGAACTTTTGAACGGCAGGAAGAAAGGTAGGAGTTTGGGGAAATTAAGAGGGTTTGATTTGGAGCCCATGATATGAGGAAAATTGAAAAAATATCCCAGATATTATTGATTTGGTATGAGAGATGTCCAAAAACGTACAAATCAGTAGGTCGGATACGTCTTAATGATGCATGACCGTGGAGCCACTTGAATTTCGAAATACGTATGATTACTCTTTCATAACCTCTACTTCCTCGATTGTTCTCTCTCCTCACTACTATCCATGCCTGTTGACTGGACGCCCCAGCCATTTGCCCACGAAGTGGCGTTTATGGCCATTCATATAAATGATTTCTTTTTCCTAATTTATCAGAATTTTACCCCATTTTCCCATGGGGTATCAACGTCATTCTTCGGAATTTCCCGCTTCGAGAGAAATTTTGTGGTGATGTAGCTTAATGTCAATCTAAACAGACGATATCACGTTGCTTAACCCGCTGATGATGTACATATTTGGCTAGTATTCGCTTTTATTTCTTCGAAGATAAAGTAATGAATTATTGAAGCGACACCACGAGAGTGAAGGATACACTGCGAAATCTTGAGATTGACTCTCATCTCACACCCAACTCAGACTCAGCCTCCTTCAGAGAAAAGACGCTGGGAATAATTAAGTCTCTCCGACCATTCCTATTTGTTTCTTAACTTAGTCTCGTGATGCAAGAGGAGTAATAGGGATAAGAATGGATTTTTTTAAATATTCGCGGTCGAAGGTTCATCTTCAAGAAAATTCTGATCGTAACTAATGGTAACGTTTAAGTCAGCTATAAAACCAATTAAAATTACATATTTAGATGAAAGAAATATATGAAAAAAGCATGTTGCCTGTTGACTCGTGCAATATCACTTAACTTATAGTGTTGCATTGTTAGTTTGTCGTTTGTTTTAAGAACTCCGGTACCATCTGTCCTAGATGGGAATATTAAAAGAATTACCCTTTCGCCAATCAATTTTCTTGAAGCCTTCCCTTAAAATTCATGTAGAACTCTTTGCTATCTGTGCCCAAACGGAAGTCCAAGAGGGTCTATTGTTTATAATGCAAACGAATACATGGATGCGATACTGCCTGTTGACGTTACGTTTGTCTTTTAAAAGGTGATATTTTGGGAAAGTTACTCTATTTTCTCTGGCTTTCGAAATATTTCACGCATATTAAATTAAAGTTAGCCGAGGAATAAGAAGCTAAATTTCAATCTATAATTTTATTAATGATAAATATTATTAGTCCCAATTTTATGCCAATCAACGACTACCCTATTGGTCTATTGAAAGGTAAGAAGGACTTTTGAGGCGGTGGTAAGTCCTGGATTTTATCAACCGAATTTACTTTGGCTCGCAACCTATCCTGGTCATTTGAAGGTTAATTTTGTGAACATTTGCCGCGTTAAGCTACGTCCACACAGAGCGATAATCGCCGGCAACATGTTGCCGAGCGATGTTGTACGGCGATGTCGACGGAGTGTCTGGATACAAAGAAACATCGCCGTGTTGCCCGGCGACAAATTTCAATGGAGTGTTGCTGTTGCCGTGTTTCCCACTCGGAATGGAAAACATCGCTCCGACCGGATACATTACGGACCAAACAGAGGCGATTTTGTCGGGTAATTTGAGGCGGCCAGTTCAACAGCCTTCATAGGGATGACAATGTAACACTGGTGGCCACTTTTTTTTCGTGGAAATTTTTACAATGATAGGTAGGTACTCGCGTCTTTACGAAGTCAACCAGTCGAAGTTCGTCAGAGCTGCTGTGAATGGGCCCGGAGAGCCCAGCTAGCATGTTAGCTTTTGCTAAGCCTGATTTGCCCCTGCCACATCAAGTTTGATTTTCGCAAGCTTGATTCAAGCGTGCCTCAAGCTAATAACGGAGCACTTGAATCAAGCTAATTTCCAGCATACCAACACCTTGATGCATGCGCAGGCATAAATATAGTTCGTCTTATGTCGAACGAAGTCATACACCACATTAACATTGTTTGAGAATTTTTTAAGGGCCTGCAATACTTGCAATTTGAAGTGGTGAAAGAGAAGAGATCTTCCATTTTCCTCAAAAAATTAGCTTTGGATATCTTTCTTCATGTACCTGCTTTTGTTCATATTCAGAATGTAGCCTTTGTAAAATAGTTTTGTGGATCACACCTTGTAGGAAGATGAAATCAGTCATTTCTTGTTTTTGAATCTGAGCAGCTTGATTCAGACTTGCCAACTTGAGGGAATAGTCAACCTTATTCAAAATGAAACTTATGCTTGAATCAAACGGGAAAATCAAGCTTGATTTAAGCTACACTGTTAAGGTTGCAAAAATCTTGACCGGTGGAGACTGGCTTGTTTGATTCAATCTTGAAATAAGCTTAATAGCTTGATTTGTCAAGCTGGATTCAAGCTTGGTGACTTGTATTGTCAAAATTAAATCAACCTTGATTAAGGCTTACTTTGCTATCTCGGAGAGTTCCCGGAATCCTCAGTTACGGCAAGTAAGTTTTTGAAGGAGGTACCATCGTTGAGAAGTAATTCCTTCATAGTCGATTCACCCTTATTTTCGCCTCCTATTGAAACTGTTTTTTCCACCACCTCCTCTTTCTTTGCCTCCAACTATTCACTACAATAAAAGCAGCAGCGACGCTTGTTAACTCGAGGCGCTACGAACCAGACGTAACACCGTATTTCGCGCTGAGAAAAGTTACCGGTCCGCTATTGGCTGTGTGAACAGGCAAAATCGCCGGATACATGTATCCAGACACAAATCGGTGCATCCAGCGGCAGTGTTGATCGAGCGATGTTGCCGATATCCAGCCCGTCGTTCCTATTTCTCGTCCTGTGTGGACGTAGCCATTTAAAAAACTTAGCAAAGCCTATCTCTAATTATTTTACTCGTAAATCATTTGTCAAAGAATCAACTGCATTGCTTTTGCGCTTGGAATTGCGTATTCACTCTTATTTCAACTTTTGCCCATCTGGCAGAGTTCCCTGAAAATTTGGCCCAATGAATTTTCTCGCGATTGTGGGTTTTGGTTGCATCTATGGTTTTATATGGAGGGGGAGAAGAATGTTCAAGTGTTTTTCAAATGTATAAAAGAAATCATTGCTTGAACAAGTTAAACCTTTCCGCGATGCTTACATATCGTGGTACCGCCGTTTCTTTACTGAGAAATCGACGTGTACCTCTGAAGGGTTTAGGCATTTTTTTATCTGTAAATAACAGATGTTTAAATATAATGTACAGAATTAATTGAAAACGGGGACTAATTGCCACCTTTCCGTTCAGTACATAGAGTACTTAGATCTACCGCATCTCACATGATGCGATTTTTTGTTCATGAAATTTTCATTTTTGGCAGGAATATTATTTGATAACGTTTCATGTTCGAAGATGGATTCGGTTGCTAACATTTACAAACCGTGGTGCAAGCCCCCGTCATGGTGTGCGGCACGGGCTAGCTGAGAGGATATCGTGAACTCGGGGGGAAGCAATGCAAAATTATCGGCAGGAATTTGCAAAATAAGGTAATTTGAACCTTCTACTAGACAGTGACGTGGATTTAAAATTTTCCCCTTAAGACGATCGGAAATAAAATTACCAAAACAACTCCAAAAAAGAGTCATTGTGTAACTTTTCGGAATTGAATGAAAAGCATATTCAATTGCAAACGGTTTGAATCTGTATAATATGTATCAATATCCAATGCCCGACTCTTTTCGAGCGAAAGCAATGGACATTTTTGGATGGAGTAGTTAAAACAACACGTTGCGTGAATTCCGCTTCATTGTGACGTGGATCCCCATTTCGACGCGAGAAATGATTGGCGCGAAAGATTCGAACCAACCATCCCGAACGAATAATCATGCGTCAAACTGAAAACTGTGGAAGGACAACGACGCGTGGCAGGAGCGTAATTGGCTGTTGAAGTGTGTATGTGTGCCTCGAGGCGAAACGTGAGTGCCGTGACGTGGTGAGGACAAAAAAGCCCGCTCGGGTGCCTTGTGTCGTTTAGCTTATGATTTCAGTGTCCCGGATGGGGGCGAACGTGGAGGGAGCTCCCCTTCGAAATGAGGGCTCCCTAATTCTCATTTCTCTCGCCGGGGGCCGATGCATTGGGTGGCAGGGGGAGACCGATTGTTGACTGGCGATTCGTTTTCGTGTCTCCATCCACGCCGTCTCTTCCCTTCTTCCTCTGCACTTGTAAAGGACTTTAAAGTGATGTGCGGTGCGGCAAGAATCGTCCGAATCGGTGCCACTGTGGTGGACGGGCTCTTTCGCTATGCCTCACGCCACGGGAGCACTCGGCAGATGGTCGCGAGCCAGCGAGAACTACCAGATCCCGGCGGAAAGTTGAATGGCGTAGAAGTTGTAGAAAATGATTTTTTTCTATTGGAGAATTTGTGGGCGGCTATGGGTATCAAACTATTTGTGAGTCTTGAATATTGATTTTAAGAAATGCACCTGATTAAGTGGGTTTGGATGGATGAATCAATACAACCGTCTGATTTTCTTTCATCAAAGTCACCATCTTCTTCTCCATACTTTCTAATTCTTCCATGGAGTGTGTATTATGACCGTTCATTTTTCACTAAGCTCATTTAATCCGGCATAATTCGGTTGTTATTGCATTTAAATTCGTTTACATATTTCGTTCGTTCTTGCGTTTACATTGAATTACCTGCTCCAGTCCTCTCTCTGTTTTCTTTCACCAGCGTCTCCTACACCACCGACCCATCTCCCACCCATTCTCATCCTCTCCTTTTCGCATTCTCCTCCACACGCAAACGCCTCAGTCTCCCTTCGTCTCCCTTTCGTACTCTTGCGTCCATTGTCAGCGTCATGCAACGCCACGCTCCATCTACTACTTTGCCAGCCTTATGCCTTTTAAAGCCAGCCTTTTAAATGTTTCAAATAAACTCAATCGGCAGTCATTGATCGAAAGATTGAATTGTTGGAGCTCTCCTCTTTCTCATCTGTTATTCGTTTCGTTCCTTCATTAGCATTTACTTATCAAACTTTGAGCATACCGGGACTAGCCATGGCATCACCTTTACGGAGTTACCCGCAGGTGCGCATAACAGCGAAATGCCTCAGAGGAAAAATTTTTCGTCTTAAGATAGTTCAAGCGAGATTGTTTCCTAGTCATAATGGAGACCATATTCGAATTATTCGATTTAATTTAAGCAGCTTTAGAAAGCATACATTAAATATTGCATTATTAATGGTGTAGTAATATACTTTCATATGCCTGAAATTCTTGGTAATAAAATAAAAATATCCACATAAGTCTTTGAATTGACTCATTTTTTCACGCGGTACTTTCAAAACTACTTCAAAACAGAAGGTTTCTTTCGATTATTAAAAAAATACTGCGGTGAAAATATGGTTTATTTCAAAAAGTAGTCGTGAAAACATACAATTTACATTCTGTTAATTTTTTTATGAGATCTAAGTGTTAAGAATGTCTCATTTTCTTAATAAGGTCTATCTGGAGAGTGCATTCTACCATTTCCAATGTAAAAGGGCAGGTATTATGCGTTAAAAAAAACTCGGAAAGTAGTTCGGTAAGGGGCTGATATTTTGTTATCTTTGGAAGAGTAAGATATTTTTCGTAAGAAGGAGACCAAATTCATCGATTTCTAGGTGACATGATATTTCGCTCGAACCACCTTTAAACGGGACTCTAATCCAGATTCATGGATTACCGGCCGTGTACTATAGCCAGTAGGGCTAACGAGGCTAAAGAAATCGGCCGGATATCGAGGGATTCGTGCACGGATACTGGTGAGGGCGAATGATTTTTCCCCGGTGGAATCTCGCATTTAACGTGGTGTATTTTATGATTTGATTCCTGTGTTACTTAGTTGGTATTCTTTTAGCAGTCTTTCTATTCATTTCTCCTTCTGTTTTTGTTTTATAGAGGAGGCTGTTGTGTCTCCGAGTTTATACCTGAGGTCTTCCCATTCTTAGATTTTTCATTCTACATCTCTTCTCTCCAACTTTTCGGAGGACTTCTTCAGTGTTGATTCTCTCAGACCAATTCATCTTTACTCACCCCATGCCACACACCATTGAGGTGGCATTCAGGGTAATATGTTGATGAGGCTCTACATATTTTTCCCATAACGTCACTTCCACTGCTACCAGACTTTTCTGATATGCAGCCGTTACCGTGCAGGTTTCACTGATATTAAGGAACATGCTCCAAATATATAGTTTCATGATGTGCTTCTTACTTCCAAGCCTTCTTTTTTTATTTGTTATTTCCATAATTATGCTTTTAAAAGCGGATACAAAGTTACAGTAAAATTTTGGATAAACTTGGCAGCGTAAGTAGATAGCTGAGACACCCAGGATCGGTGCTAGCATTCATTATTTTTACATATTTTCATCATTGTGTTCTAGGAATTGAGTTTAGGTGCGATTTCGGAGGAGAAGAGTGTGTGTGTTTGATTGTCGAAAAGTTCAGAAAAATTTTTGTGTCTTTTTTTTTCGTTTCTTCATGTATTTTCCGTGCTTTAGTTATGTTTTTGAAGTGAATCTTCGCCGAGTCTTTTTTTCCCCAACTTATTTCATGTTAAAAGATTTCTACGGATGAGAAAACAATAAACACTTCGTCACATGCTGACGACAAAATCACAGAACACAAACAGTAGAGCACTCTTTAGATTTGAGAATTTTCGATGGCACTCTCATCAGTGATCGGATTAGGAAGAATGAGGAGGGAGACTTTTTAAGGCGAGGGAGAGGAGCGGGTAAGAAAGGGGTGAAGAGGGGAGTTGCCTGAAACCGAATCGAGAAGAAAAGGTGCCAGCAGTAGCCATGTGTTGGATGGGGAAAGTCTGGCCTTTGGCATTGGTGTCTGTAGTACTCGCATTACATCTACACAATACCCCGCGAGCCGCCGCATGGGCGTGTGGCAGGGGGTGTTAAGTCACCAGCCGTGTAAAGGTGTAAGTTTTTTGGAGGTGACATGATGGCATGAAATCAAGGGGTGTATTTAGTGGAGCTTAGTTTTTATTGTGGTCATTTATTGTTCGCGGAAATAACGAATTTTTGTACCTATCTGTTCGGCAGTGTATCTCTCTTATTTTATCGTATCTGTCAGACCTAGAGATGTAGTGAGGAGTCATGATAATATTCTCTGTGTCGCTGTAAAAAATATCAGTTCTGAATTTATCAAGCAACCTAAGCCTAGCGTGTAGCCTCTGAGTCTCTAGGGGCTTCTATCTTAATCCCTCTAGAAGTTGTGAGACACTATATATACGCTCGTAGCAGTTTTTTACGAAGCGCGCTGCTTTCCTTTGTATTTTATTAATTTTTTTGGTTAAATCTATTTCACCAGGGTCCCAAATGCTGGCAGCGTATTTGAGATGTGGCCTAACCAGAGCGAAGTAGCATTAATACAAGAATCAATAATCATCTTACCTCTTGAAATACTGGCTCTGATAACTTGTCTTTCTCCGTCCCCACACATGCTGCCTCCCATATTTGTGAGACTGCTACGATGTAGCCATTCTCCCATCTCTCCCTCCTTCAGCTAATTTCATCACTTGAAAACTTTAGAGGTATCATGTATCAGATTTTTTAATGCCCTTTGACCACCTCGCCTCAACCGTTCACATTGATGTATTTTCATTCCCTCCCCCCACAATATCTTTGAGATACATCTTTGAGCAGGATATTCCGCCCGGGTCTTTTCCGCTTATCTACAAGACGAATAAACACTATAGGTTCGTTACTCTTTTCCTAAAAAACTGCTGAATCTATTGAGCAGAAGTTTTGTGTGATACTAGTGTATATGCTTTCTTAAGCTGTAGACTTAGAATAAATGTCTCAAGCCCTAAGAGGGCCCCAGGATCCAAAAATGGGCTTGACGAAACGCTTTTATCTGTGCACGTCACATTGATTCTTATAATTTTGGAATATTGGTCAGCGTAGTAAGTTGCATACTTTCTTTTAGAGTTCCAGGGCACTACGCCTATTAAACTCTCTTTCAGTCTTATAGCTGAAGAGTGATTGCTGGGGTTCCAATGGGCTGTGAGTCCCCAAATACTGCTTTCTATTTAGCCTCCGAATGAATGAACGAATACACTAATGGGTCCTTTATCTTGAAATATTTCGCGTAGGTACATGATAGTTATTTATAAAAATACAAAAAAAATGTTGCTGTGTGTGTCTGTCCGATCAATTCACCCCAAGCGTGTCAAAGTGTTTCTGTAAAATATATACGTCAAAACAATTTTTACCACGTGCAGGCCCAATTTGTTTACTAAAATATTTCTTTATCTTATCCCTCCCGTTAAGAATCGACGGCAATTTTTGCTAGTTAAAGGGAAAAATTGTTAATTGAAGGAAAATAGCCACGTAATCACATCCTATGGCTGAAAAGTTTTCAATAAAAATCTATTTGTCAGTTATTCTGCATGATTTTACCTTGATTATTTTTAAAATGGTAGAATTACCTTGGGAAGAGGAATATTTTATCATTATAAATGGAGACGTGGAATTTTGTGTTTGATCTGAATTTCCACCCGGTTGCATTTTAACCTCCCTTGAGCAAGGTCGAAATATGGTGAATTTTCGAGAGAAAAATAGTGTACTAGTGGATATTTATGGAAGGATTTTCAATGTAGTATTGGCTCCTTAGAATCTCGCCTGCCGCCGTAATAGCACTCACTACCAATTACATTCCACAAAATTAAAATATTTAATTGAATTTTCTCAAACTAAGACTTAATCAGTTGCCACTTTACGTTGATCATCGAAAGAGCTCAATTTGACTCCAAGTTGTAGTATTTATTTAAGAATGAAATAAACCTTTACCATCTAAAGTCAATTTAATACATAGTTTACTGAACGCAACCCAAATATTGGCTATTTATGCCATTTTTAGGTAACGAAATAAATATTCTGAGAGTACGTGGGCAAATCCGAGTTGTAGTTTTGGGGTGAGAAAGATAACGTTGGCAACCAGGAGGCGGTAGCTGCCAAATCGACTTCCAAACTTTTGTGTGACTCTCCTCTAACCTTTTTCACCTCCAAACCGCTTGGTTTTCTACTTTTGTGATTGTTTCTTTCATTTCTTTACTTGTACAACGTTGGACCCCCAAATCTGCATTCAGTGGGTGCTTTTTAATTATGACATATAGAGAAGATCACTCACTTTCGTCAGTATCACTTGGTGGTGTTCCATCGTTAAATAAGAAAGAGCACAACTCTTACTAAAACCACTAATTTTTATTACAAAACTGGGTTTCGATGTGCATTCACATTATCTTCAGGATTTTCCTGTCGAGTGGCATAATTGTTTCCGAAGGACCGTTTTAAAGTGGCATTTAAAATACCGTATACTGTGAAAAACCTGTTAGTGAACTGCTAGAACCCCATTGAACCCCAAAAATTAAGTGGTGTATACCTAATGGAATGTAGTGAATGCGGTGGACGGTATGTTGGACAGACGTGCAGAAATTTTCAAATTAGACAAATGGAGCATAAAAGGGATTTTTGAAATTTTAATTTTAACGGAAGCAACTTCGCCAAACATATTTTCACCCACGGACATAAAAGTAATTTTACCATGACATCTCTCCAATTTACTAATGGCAGGCACAAGCTGATTGCTTTAGAACAGCTAGAGATTTTTAAAAACCAAGTTGACTGTGATAAATTCCTTGTTAATGAATGTATGCTCCCTGCCTATTCCCCCATTCTCAAAGCTTTAATCCCCTCCTCTTCGTCCTCCTAGCCCCTCCCCCCCAAACGACCACCCTCCCCTCCTGTATGTCTTCTTCTCCCCCACCCCCTCTCCTCATCTGGTAATGTTTACAATATAAGGCCTGCACTTCGGCTTTCATTTACCTGAAGATGATGTGAATGCACATCGAAACCCGGGTCGTTTTGTAAAAAAAGTTAGTGGTTTTGGTAAAAGTTGTCATCTTTCTTACTAACATATAGAGAAAGTACAAGGAAAAGGAACCACCCCGTCCATGCAAACTCTGTGCTGTATTATACTGTTGGATGGTCACTTTTTCTGCAATTAATGATTAATCAAAAAAATGACTTTCATAACTTTCATTCTAACCTCCTAAGCCATTCTCTCACTACCCCTCTCTTTGTGGACCCTGCTGAAGTAATTCGATCAATTCTTTATTCGATTGTTAAATGATCGGAGGTATTGGAAAAATAGTGTTGTGGAATATATGTTTATAAATTCACGTTTAAGTGAGTGAATGTTGGATTGTTTTGGAGCTTTTAATGCTATTTTTATCAAAGCTGGAATTTAAGTCCTTGAGTTCCTTCCTGGCTTCTGGCGCGAAGAAAGCGTTGTTCGTGTACTCAAAAAAGATATGGAATTATCCACTTTTATATTTTCTCTCTATATTGTTACTATTAATCCTTTACTAACGTTTCCGAGGGAGGGAAAATGGGTGAAAGTTTTCGTGTAGTGGGTTTTCCGTAGGGTGGAGGAAATACGATTGACAGTCGAGTGGAGGAGTGTTTGGCGCGGTAGTTGAGGAAAGAAACTTTCTAAAGAGAATTAGGAAGAGGCAAGAGTCGGTTGATGTAGCAGTTAATTGGAGGCGATGGGATGTTTAAGGCCATGACGGAAGAGAATGCTGCTGAGCGGGAGATATCGGCAATTCAGATGGGGAGTGGGGAGGTGGGAAGTTTGCCGAGCCGGGAATAGAAACGGCGCGTAGATAGAGGACTTGTTTAAAGGGGGAAGGGGGATATAAATAGACTTTCTATACCCACCCACATTTTATGGCTTAAATTTTGCTAATTTGACATTGATAACATTTTCCATGGTAAAACATAGGAATTCAAATGAGAAATATCCTGATTGTGAAATATTTTCAGTCACTATTTTCGCATTTTTTCCGAACAACATTAGGAATGAGTCGATGCTGTTTCAATGACAGTAAAATGTGTTGGAGGAAATCAGATTTGATTTGATGCGTCATGAGAAGAGAAAATATGGATGGTTCAAGTTGGATGAGTGCAGAATAAGATGAGAGGTAGGAAGCTAGCTCGGAGAATATAAATGGCTCAAGGGTGTTTTTTTGCGGAAACGGGAACGGCCGAGGAAAACTCACCTTTTGATCGTTACTATGCTGCTAATGAAGAAGGGAGGATCCGTAGAAGGAAGGATCACGAGCAATATCCTTAAAGTTAAACCTTTTGCCTCGATTTTTAAGTATTTTTTCCATACAAATAATACGGGGAATGAATCGCGACATTAGTAATTACCGCCATCGATTGAAGACTGTGGCCGGCGGCGGCCGCCCCTTTGAGCCGCTGTCGCAGAGACGAGGCCCCCGGAGCGACAGCGTAAACGAGAAGAGCGACGGTTTAACCGGCGACGGCTGTCCTCTCCTCGGCCTCAGCCGCCCGGGCACTCCCTTGAATTTCCGGCTACTTTGTCATTCCCCGCCCTCCCTCCCCTCCGCCATCCTGCAACCCCACCCCCTTCCATCTTCCCTCTTTTCCACCTGACCTCACTCACGCTTCGGCCGCCGGGGCGGGTGGAGGCGCTGCCGTCGCTCCCACCCTCTCATCTCCCCTTTGACCCGGCTACGCCCAGCTCTCTCTCTCCCTCCCTCTCTCTCTTTTGCCCCATTTGACTCTCTGGGAAGGGGACGACGTTGCTGCTCTGCCGGGGCAACACGCGCTGGCGCCCGCCCCACTCCTTCCCCTGCCCCACTCCCTCCCCTTCAGCCCTCCCCTCCTCCCTCTCCCCTAATTATCGATTGCAATAACATTCCCGAGAGAGAGAGAGAGGGAGAGAGAGAGAGAGAGAGAGAGAGACCCCCGCACGACTTCTGTATAGGGATGGGCGATTCTTTGCGCATCGATACGTTCCGCGTGCGGGAAAATGTATCGCCGTCCATCTGCTCTCTTAGCTGTGGGCTGGGGTTAAAAGACGGTAATTGCAATCGTTGTAATTTTTATGCCACCGCTCAGTTGCTCAATCTAATTTATTAAGGTGTGGTTCATTGGTAAAATCGAGTATGAATCGTCTTAGAATGAATTAATTATTTGACGTTACTTTGGAAATGATAGATCTTTAAGGCATCATCAAATCATTGATTTTTTTTTCAATTTAACATCATGTCTTCGTATTTAACTTTGTTGGAATATATACAGTAAAAACTGATCTCTCTATCTGATGAGACTGTCTCAAGGTGTGGTTCATCGGTAAAATCTAGTATGAATCGTCTTAGAATGAAGTGATTATTTGACCTTACTTTTTGGAAATGAATGTTCTCTAAGCGATCATCAAATCATTGAATTTTTTTCAGTTGAACACCCTGTCTTCGTATTAAACTTTGTTGGAATACATACAGTAAAAACTGATGTCAGTATTATGATCTTGTGTGCTGTTTCTCATCGGCGAAAATGTATTGTACAGTATTATTTGACTATAATGCTAATCATGTACCTTGCACTGAGAGAGTCCCCGACGGAATTAAATGCGGAAAAATATGCGATGATTGATAATTTGGCTTAGTATAAAAAGGCATTACATTCTAGGGTAATCGTTAAAAGAAATCCAGGTTAAAGTTAACGGGGTTTTAATTGGATGATTTTATTTTAAATCATCGTGAAGTTTTTCTCGCATTGAAGCTTGCTGTTACTAGGGGTTATTTTCTGACGTTGCTACTTGAAGAGTCATTATGGGTTCAGCGTTAAATTTTGTCCGATAATTAACTTGTCTTATGCGGAGTTAACAATAAATTACTTCTATTCTAAAATTTTACGATGCTACGCGGGCCAAGTTTAAACATTCCAAGTGCTCCTCAAAGCTCAAATTTCAAAGATATAACATTTGAGTGAAATATGCGTTGCACTATTTGAAGTTAAACCCATGAATCAAAACTGAATATGGAATTTTTTATTACTATATTTTTTTAAATGTGAAAGGAACATAAAAATCATAGAGAATATTGCAGTGGTATTTATCTCATTACAAAGAGCAAAAAAGATGAAAAAGTCATCTATGAAGCCAACTAGTCACTGAACACTTCGGAAACCTCTTTTCCGTGACATTCTTGAATGTATTTTGGTACAGCTCCTTTTAAACTTCAGTAGTGATCTGCCATCATGTGCGTGTCTCATCTTCCTTGAATTTTCATTGCTTTAATATCCTGGTGAAATCTTTCACCTTGGTCCTCACTGGTGTCTCCTAAATTTTCAGGTAAACGGTCTAAGTGGCTGTGTAAATTTTGCACCTTAATGCTTCTGTTACACCCAAGGAATCTGAAACTGTTTAGCATCTCGTTTACCAGTTGTACACAGTTTCCAGCTTTGCTGTTGCCCAGAAAATTTTCGACAACAGCAACAAATGAAGTCCAGGCTTTTCGCTCAGCCTCATGCATGGAATTTACAAAGGCAGGATCCTTAATGAGTTGTCTTATTTGTGGCCGTCATATATTCCTGCATTAATTTTTTTCCGTGCTCCACTTTGGATTTTTTTGCTACACATGCAAAAAATTATCCGTTCTTATCAAGAGCCTTTGCTGCCTGCTTCGTTAGGCCCAGCTTGATATGCATTGGAGGAGAGATAATTTTCTCTCAAAGGGGTCGTTAATGACATTCTTTTCCCCAATGTTCATCTTTTCTCTCTTGGGCAACGCTTTTCTAACCCAGTTGTGTGTTTTGTCTTCGCTATCCTAGAGGCTTACGAAGCAAGGCTATTTGGTGTAGCCAATTGCTGAGGAGAGGAGAAAGTTTATCATTTTTAAGTCCAATCCAATCACCCATTTAATTTTCATGACACTTTATCTTCTTCAAGACTAAAGATGTGTCTTATTCTTCTTTTCATTTTCGTCGAGTGTGCAATTAGTACTGAAAAATATTTGTTCCCATTGTTTAGAAGGGCACATTTCAAACTTCGCTTTCAGATGTCAATAAATAGGCGCCAATTATCTGGAAAATAATCAGGAAGACCGATTTTTCCCAGGAGTCTTCTAAGATCGTGACAAAATATAAGATTGTCCTCTTGAGAGAAGAGGGGTATCAGATCCTTTTCTTTTGTACTTTAAAAGGTAATTGCGGTTCCTTGTTCCAGTAAATTTTTGTCGTTCAACCTGGAAGTAAGTAATTCAGAAGCTTCTTTTGACCGATTGATATCTCTGTTGAGGTCATTTAGGTCATTCTGGTAGAAACGTTGATGAATTGATGACATATTCTCGTAATAATTTTCTCCATCATTCGTAACAGCAGGGTGATTTGAGGGACAATATTCGTCTTTGCAGAGCTCTGGTAGCTGGTAGAACGTTGGGATCGGCACTTCATCTGAGTGAGGGTCTTGTTTGAGACTAAATAAGGTTAAGTCCACTTTCAACGATTGTTTCGATTAATTCCATTGATATTGACTTGACAGAAATAACAGTCATCAAAGTGGTTTTTGGGTTCTCTCCAAACCATCGGTATGTGGAATTTCAGACTTTTCCTTTAGAGGGATTTAATCTCCCATACTTGAATGTATTGAATATAACATAGATAGGTAAGTGGATGCATATGAAAATGTAGAGCTGATAGAGAAAAAAATTATTTCATATTTAGATTCAGCGCCCCAAGTATAGCTAAAATCAGTTCTCAAATCCTAGGCACCTAAAAAGTGTTTTTTCTTGTAGGCCTGTGTAATTTGTGTTGTTGGGTTTACACGCACCGGCGAGCTATGATCTCCATGGACGGTCGTCCTCGTAGCGTCTTAGAATAGCGGCTTCAAGTAAATTTATTCAAGTGACATGGAAATTTCACTGGCATTAATTGTACTACCCGGAATAGGGAAAGAAAGTTAGAAATCTTCTGTGTTCGATTGACCATCTCTCCAGTTTAGAATCGGGTGTTTTCTGTCCGCACGCCATTGTGATGAAGTACTCAGAAAGTCTGCTGCTTCCTACGTTTGGACTACGGCTTACTCTAGTCCAGTCACTTTTCATCGCTGTTTCTTTCGCATCTGGTGTAGTGAGTTTAATCTGGGACCCTATTCTCACGAGTCACGAGTCGATTTCATTATTACGCGTAAAATTCTGTTGTGCAAATGTGCAAGTCTAATATTTTCATGACCAAGAGCTATTAGTTCATTTCACAATTTCCGAATGTCAATTCAAAGTTATCTCCATACTTAGCGACACATTCCGTTTTTTCGAATCTGCTATTGAATTACAAGTGTTTGTAACTTGTAAGGAAAAATCATGGAGAGATGGAAAAATCCTCCGTGGTGGGTAAATTATTTGCAAGTGAAAATTTCGGACGTGATCCTATCCACATTTTGCTTCTATTTGAAGTTTACAATATATTTCGTGAGTTTTTGTAGCCATATTTCCTATCCAAGAGTTTGTGCCAAGTTTCTTGGCGTGTATAAATGCTTGAATATGAGATAAACCTAATATACTTCAAGTTCCTAATATACTTCAAAAGACCTGAAGTGAGGACGAGTTATGGGTAAAACTTAAGGAAAGGTCTTAATTTACTCTCATGAATAAAAGGGCATCGAGTATGTTCAATAATGGCGGTAGAATACTGTATGCATCTTTAGCAAGTAATCAGTATTTAATCTCTGTTGATTGTGGTAGGAGTATAATTTTATCTCTAAAAAAAGTTCAGGATTTCGTTAAAATTTCATAAAACAGCAGTACGTAATTAGTATTTACATGCACACACAAGAAGAGGTTTACATCTGAAGACTCCTATGCAGGGGTTCCCATCCATGTGTATTTTACATTGCGCATTAATTGGAGTGAGGAGACTTATTTTGGCCTGACTTCTTTGTTAATAAAATGTAATATACTGTGAAATGAGTATCTTTGCAAAAAATAGCAGTTTGTGTCCAGTTCTACAGTATTAGCTGACCTATTGGACATAAACTCAACCATTTCATAGTTTTTTTGCTGTACCAACTCTCAGACGAGGACAAGCCGAGATATTCACTTATTAGTTGACCCATAACTTTCATATCATGTACTCTTGTGATACTGGAAAAATTGATCTTGCTTACTGCACTACATACAGGAAGAAGCTTTTTATATTACACTGTTGATATGCAGTCATATCAGATTAGCTGCAAGATAATGACTTGAACCCCAATACCGCATTGCTCGGGTTGAAACGATTAGTATATTAGTTGGTTCTGAAGTATGACCGGCTTTAATAAGCGAGGAAGTTCCATCTGCATATATTAATTTGAGTAAGACTACTGAGCAGACTATAGGGGTAGTCAGTAATGAAATTTGCAGTGGGAAAGTTACATAACGTCACTCAATAGCAGGTGTCCATTGAATGGTAAAATTTCACAGATCAGTTCTTCTTGGGTGATTTTCGAAGTATATTTATATATTCTAAACATAACAGGGTGCCAAGAAATTGATTACCTAACTATATCCTTGCATTAGCAAAAAACCTACTCAAAGAACTACAATACTGTAAATATATTTAGTAGCTGAGGTTTTTTCCAAGAAGGTAATTAGTCGGCCAATTCTAATGAAAAAATATATCCAGTCTGCCAATGAAGTAAAATATATCCTCTTGCAATACGATTTTCACTTTCAATACATTAAATAAAGAAATATACAATAACAAAAACAAAGAAGTCTCATATCTAATATTTATAGTAAATACCAACGTATATGATATTTGAAAGGCATAAGTTAAGGCTCTAATGAGGAGAAAACTATCCTTTGCTCATGCTATCATTGACTTTTACGGAAATCCATGTGGTACCAGTGATTTCACTAGCCAGGAAACACTGTAAAGAGGTGAACGCTGGAACTTACATAAAACCATCTCTAAGTTTTCTATTTTTCTCGTACCATTTCACATAAATCACTCACACGAATTATGCCCTGAAGAGATCGTTTACATCAAGGTAAAGTGTAAGCGTCGACTTTTAAGTGGAAATTATAACCTAAAGAGAAATCGCGGCATTAAATGATATCGTATCCATCGTACACTAACGACGCACAATTGTAAAAACTTATCACGCATAGACTGTTTTCTCGTGTAGCTCCCACTATCAAACAAAGAGTAATAACTCCGAAACAAAACTTTAACGATACATTTCCGTTTCTTAGAAATCGACGAAAACTCGTGTTTACATCGACCTCTTGTGACACTCGGTGGCGGCTTCACGTTACCATAAAAGGTTCGCCACAGTGAATTGCCAGATAGGCGACATCGGTTGATAATCGTGCTGGATACATATGAAAGGGCATTCCCGTTGACTTCTGCTCATTTCGAAAATAATTCCCTTTACTCCTCATCTATTCCGATATTTCCAAGTTGCATTGCATTCAGTTTCAATTATACTTAATTCTTGATGATGGCATGCACCTAAGAAATATCACAGACGATCAATTTTAATTAAGAGATTCAGAATATTTACGCTTAATCTTCAACGGATGAGAATATATATGACATAAATTCAACTAAATCGTTTGCATTTTGCTTTGCTATCAGGGATAGAAGGATTAACCTTAATCCTTCCTTCTTCCTTAATTTAATATTTCACCTTCCTTATAATAATTTCCTCCTTCCTTAATTTAATAATACTGTAAATCATTCTATCCCTGATATCAAGGAATTCCACCGAATGAGGTCTGAAACCATTGTTTAAATCGTTTGCTTAATTCAAGTAATTATCATACGTGATTACAACCTTCCGTTCAGAATTAGACCTCAACCTACATCTCGACAGCCAACCAGTACAGGTGCCAATCATACACAATTATTTGAGAGGCTGTTGTAAGTGATAAAACTGTTCTAAGACTGAATGTATGCCACAAATACATGAAATCCTAGTGGGATTTTCTGTTCAGAATGCTGGTTAAGGTATTTATATCAGCCTGTTATCTTTCCCAGGAAACAGTAATAGCTTTTTTCTCTGAGCGTATTGTAGATATTTTGAATTTTGAACCTTTGACGCTGTTGCATCGAAAATGCAATCTGGGTAAGTATTACCATGGATGCTGGGATACTGCCATGCTGGCCTCGGCATGGCAGTATCCTAGTATAATGGATGGAACATAATATACTCAGAATTGAACATTTTCTTAAAATTAGGAGTCATCGTAAACTCATCTCTGCATCCATATTTGATAACGAGGGGGACCATGGCTGCCCAAAAAATATTTTGTTCTCATTTAGAAGCTTTATCAATTTTGTATATTACCAAAGGTATTTGGATTTTATTGTCCTCACCTCTCCCCCATTGAGGATCATCTCTACCCATTACCTCTAGGAACAATCCGTTTTCCCTGCTATTCCTCTCTACTATGCTCTTCATATCTTCTGCCTACCATCGTGCCGCCTAATTTTTCCATTCAGTGATTCTCAATAGAGAGATCATGTGAAATTCTAACCCCAAAGATTTGAAGAAAAAGTGATGTGTATTATACCGAAAGATCGGGTGTTGCTTGGTTATTATGAAGAATAGCGAATGTGAAATGAGATGCTATCCTGGCCTTCATTGCCTTGGCCAATGTATGAGATGAGATGCTCTTCATTTGAACATTTTCATTTTCATGAACTGCTCCTTTGCTCCTTTGGGCGAACTAAAAAATGAATGGGCGGGGTAGGAGTTGCTTCATCTATAATGGAGAGAATCGCCGCCAGTGTAACTCAGGAAGGGATGTTGGATGGAAGGAGTACGTCTACTATAAAAGCGGTAAATTATATATGTAAACCTCCTCGCCGAGGTGGATTGATTATTCTTTCTCTCCGGAAGCTGCTGGCCTCCCGCACTCTCTGAATCCAATACTCAACGCTATGTCAGCTTTCTTTTCGCACATACGCCGAGCAAGGCCATTCTGTCTCATGGTTCCATTCGCTTCTTTTCCACGACGAGCTCAATGCCGCATGTCGTTGCTGCCCAGTTCATTTGCATACTTCCTTCGTTATCATTTTGTTTCCTCAATTGAACTCCAACTTTCGCCTCGGGCGCCTAGGTTCAAAGGGTATTGTAGACTCACAGTCCTCTTATCCTGTGACCATTGTCTGATCCATTGAGTGTCACGTTCCTCGCAAATTTTTTTTCGCGATTCGCATCCTAGTTCTTAGCTCTGACCTATGAGAATAGCGGTTGCCTCTTCACATGAGCGCTTTTGTGGCCTGAGCTGTTCTTCTCTTTTGGTGACAGTTGAATCCCTTTCATCCCGTGTTGTGCTGCCTCTGAGATAAGTTAAGGGCTGCTATTTGTTCTCATTTCTCTCCACTCTGACGTCTGCCTTCTCTCGCGAAGAGTGGAGTCTGTGATGAGATCTGCTATGAGGAGAGATTTTTGTCCTCGATTGAAGGGATATGGAATGTGTTACAAGTGGAGATACCAAGAGTGAGTGTGCTAATATTGAATGACTCCGTTTTATCAAGCGGAATCCAAGAAGAAGAAATCCTTAGCACTTGCGCAGCCCTTAAACCTTCGTCTCCTTTCTTATTCCACTGCACGATTATCCTCACAAAAAGCGTATAGTTAGTCTTCAATGACTAAGTCATTCTACTCTAATGTAGCAATTTCCACTATGGTAAGGCTTTTACGTACTCTTTTCCCTTCTTTAATCATCAATACCGAAATTCTCGCTTTATAGTAATACCTCTCTAATAAACCATGAATGTCATCAATTTAAACAATGTTGACGTCAGGACTAATCCAAATTTATCTATTTTTACAATATCAGTTAAATAATAAATGGAATAAAAAGCGATTTTCCAGTTTTTCTTATTCCTCTTGCGTGTAGTAACCCCCTCAGCGCATAATGCACCGAATTCCATTATAGTCTGTGCTTGAAAAACTTTCTTAAATCACTTTGTATGGCATGCGATTGTAGAATAATCGTAACCTATTGTCGAGAAACGAACGTTAAAAATGAAGTCACTGAAATCTCATGGGTGTGCGCTCTCAGCTCTTCTGGTTGAATTCGATTAGAGGAGCAGGCCTAAGTGTCCATTCCCTCTCCAACAATTTTTTGGATTCGAAAATGGTATACTGTCAACTTCGACAATGATTCCTTAGACTAATATACCTTAAAACTGGAATGGATGGAACAATATATTCAGAATTGAACATTTAATTAGAATTAGGAGTCTTCGTGAACTCATCTCTGCATCTATATTTTATAACGAGGGGGACAAATTTTCGTCCAAGCAACTATTGTATTTCAAATTTCTTTGAGTGCGCCAATTTTACCCCTTTCACCTCATAGTATATTTTCATATAAATACGCTCACCGACCATTTCCTTTTTCCTTTATTCATGTTTATGGTTTCCCATTATCGAGCTTTTTTTTATTTCCGGCTGAAGGGACAAACATCTAATGTCTTCAGTGATCTCTTCTGTGATCATCGGTCATAACAAAAGTAGGTTGCAAAAAACTTTGGCGAAACCAATGTATGCTGAAAATGAGAATTCTTAACATCTCGGGTGAAGAAATGAGATGGAAATTGAACTGAGTTTATATATATGGCCATCAATGTTTTTTATAATAATAACCCTTATAAATTTCTTTTCTTTCTTATTCGTTGATCCCATACCGTAGCGATTTTGTACATGCTGGTGTTTCATCCAGTCGTCCGGTACTTAACATAGGCTTAATTACATATCTCATATCGGTCAAAGTTTATGTGTATTTTTCCCATTCTTTAAAAATAATTCAAGTTAGATCCAATTCTACTCTAATATGTCTAATACCGTGACCAAATCATAATTTGGCATTCGTTTATCGTCTTTAATTCACTTCCAAAGGTTGTGGTGTCTCTTGGATAACGCGATGCGCTCCGTTGACTTCTCTTTTCTGCCCAAGTGCCGCAGTTTGGCCTCCATTCTCTGCAAATGTGCGCAACTGAATCCGACCCTTTCGACGTCTCGCGCGGCTCAACTACAGTGTGTGCATGGCTTTTGCACCCCCGACTGCCATCAACCAGCGAGCGAATTCTTGTGTCACCCTTCTTCATGTAATTGCTCGCTTTTAAAAAAATCTTATCCCTCTTTTTCACTTCGCCCAAGCATTTTATATCTCTCTTCCGTAAACCGACCTATTTTACTCATTTGAGTGTACGACCTCATTTTGCAGAAATAGTGAAGAGATTATTGTATGAATGTGCCTTATTAATATTTTTAATGAATATATCTGGTGTTGTGTGGCATGGTATCAGAATTATTGCTACAAAGGTGAGTGATATGCCTGAAAATCGGAGTTGAAAATCAATATGATCCCCATAGCTGCTCATTGGCATATTGATTTCAATATGAGTCATGGATATGATTCTTCGTGCATGGAAAGATGAAGTATAACCTAAAGGAAGAATAGTTTTCTGAAAATGACAGTGTTGGAGCATTTCACAATTTTCTAAATCCTCTAAATTTTTTGAAACCGAATTATATATTTTCGGTATAAAAATGCTTCATTTGAAATTTCTATCGTTTCGTTTTTAAACAAAAAATAGTTCTAATCACCTGTGAAAGCATTATATGTCTCTGGAATGACATTTTTCATTTGGCAGCGGATTTTTCAATGCTAGTTTAAACGGCAGATAAAAAGCATCCGCCCCAAATTTCACTAGAGAGTTAATCCATACGAAGTGGTCCAATTTGGTAGCTCAACCGTTTTAGAGAAAATTCATGTTTTCACGGTCGATTGCCTTATGTTTTGACAGTTCTAAACAACTGTTACATATTTTTCATTTTTCGGGTTACCATCTGGCGGCCATTTCTCCATCTCGGTGCTGAGCATTTTCTGTAATTGTTGGTATTGTAAGTTATATCTTCTTATCAGCTATGTTCAGTTCTAGGACTGTGAAGTGTAGGTACCTTGTTATTTTATTTATATTTATTACAACTGTTTAAAATGCCTTGTAACCTGGAATCACTCCTGCTTCCTGATTACTCATTAGATATAAAAATGACATTAAATAGCCGATAAATTGTAACCAGAAAAATAAAATGAAAGTTGTTTCAAACTGTCGAAACATAAGGCTTTGAAAATATTTATTATTTCAAAAATGGCACTTTTATCGCCTTCACTACGATCTAGTATCCGTGTTTTTCTCGAGACTTTTCTTTGCACATGGTAGTACTTACTCTGTAAAGTAGTTTTCATGGATCGTATGTATATTTTAGTTCAGCCGTTTTGAATTTCATTCTGTTCGTTTAGAATTTTAAATATATTAAAAAATGTGAAATCAAGAGCAAAGCGGAAATTACTTACTTATATCAGGAGGGAGATCAGTTGAATGCATTTTGAACATTGAAGTTCTTCTTGCTACGGCATATAAAACAATAGGGGCCCTTTTTGAAACAAACACTTCTTATGGGCAATCTGCCGAAATCCTAGCGTCATGCGACACCCAATCCCGAATGTTGAGTCGTTGTGGGGTTACATATGAACGAGAAAAATGTACATTTTAAAGGTATGCTTTCATTTTTATATCTCAACAATTAATCACATTTTTGGTTTCTCTCCACATTGATCGGCAGCCGCCAAACATTGTTTTATGAATTAAAACGGAACATATTAAGCTATTATGTTGACTATCTGTCCTTCAGTGCTAAGTATCGATGAATGTTGGTGCTAAGAGATATTTAAATAAAATCACAGTGGTTTCTTTCTCGTTTATATGCCATATTCCAACCCCTTTTATGAATGAAGGCGCTTCATCTGCTTTGAAATAGTCGCGAGAAGTCAGATATACCAACTCATTGCATATACGAGGTATGTTCAAAAAGTATCAGACGTCTATTCATAAAATAAACATTTATTGGGATAAATTGAAGTAACTCTAATCCCCTTCAAATTTCTCCCCTTGAGCTGCCACACACTTCTCCCAACAGTTCAGCCACTATCGAAAGCAACGCTGGAAATCCTCTTTTGGTATGGTCCATCATATGATTGATGGACCATTTGAATGCATGCACGACGATGATGCTCATGACCTCGTCTGTAAGTCCTTTGACCATTGTTCGTCAATCCTACATCACCAGGGTCCTTACTTGATCAATGACACTCTTTTTTGGATACTGAGGGCCTACCAAGACGTGCTTAACTCTCCGTTGATGTGCGGCCATTTTTGAAGCGGTCGTACTACTCCTTTCTGTGTGGTACCCATTGTTTTGTCCCCAAACGCTTGTTTAATTTTTGGATCGTTTCCAATTGAGAATCTCCAAAGCTTTAAACAAAATTGGTGCTGTAACTTTATTCAGATTTTTCTGTCATTTTTTGCCAATGCAAAAATCCGACGACTCTCACTTATACGTGCTCACTAATCAATGGCGTGGCGGCGACTGAGTGGTTTTAGGGTCGTAAAATGAAATTATTTGAGCATGCGCCCTAGGTATGCCCACTAACGGTCTCCAAAGCATTGTTTGTCTTGCCAATCAAAATTGGGGTCGGATAATTTTTCAACACACTTCGTATGGTGTTGGCATCTTAGTGTTTTCTTTTTCTGGGCCATCTCACATATTTCTTCCTAAACCTTTTTTTCTTTGTGACTAGTTTCCTAACGCCACATGTCACTCGTCCCTGATGTATTTCATTGGGTAATGCATAGATGTATTATTACTACATCTATGCATTGTAGAATTAAGCGTGCCAGTGATTTTGAAACGTAACATGCTTCACATATTTAGTGTTTTCTCGATGTTTTAAGCTCCTGTGACGCCGCTGTCAGGGTTGTCAGCGATGAAACTCGATATTGGGGTCACTTTCCCAATACCTAGCTTTGGAGCGCTTTTGCGACTTGTCTTGAACTGTCTGCCTTGTGCGAAGCGGGTGATAGATAGATATGTATATATATATGTACCCGCAATAATGTTTTGCGACTCCGGATGCGATGATTTCCTTTGAGAGGAAAGCTAGCATACGGAAGAATTCGAAGAACATTCCAACAGAGAGCAAAGATGTATGGAGTGAGCAGCTTTTCACCCGCTCTGCCCCACACCTCTGCAGTTCAGCCCAGAGGACAAACGTTTAGTGTAGGCTCCGTTCCCCGCGAACGTAACCGAGTATGCCCTGAGTGGTTCTAATCACAAATTTTACCCAAGCGGCTCTACCCAAACAGCACCGTGGGCCTCAAGATTTCTCTGACTAAATTTAATTTATAGCTGTAAATAATTACATTTCAGAATCGAAGATGCATCCTGTTCTTTTTATACTTCTTCCCCTACTATAAGAGGTGGCTTTATGGCACTCGGTAACAAGAAATGTTGCTCGTATAAAATCGTATACTCAAAGCAAATGCTATTAATAATGTAAAGTACGCTAGCTTAGTGTAAGTGGTTTTATTTGTAACCAGCAGTAATTTACTGCGGAATTTTGCGAGGAAATGTTTACTCTCCAAATAATACCGCAGCAATTTCATACACTAGTGAGTAACAGCCACTAAAAATATGCGCTATGCAATTGGGTTCCATGTTCAAATTAAAGTTTAACAACTTCTCCGTTTTTAGCTCTACTCTTTAGTTGATTAGGTCTTATGTGATGAGTTTCACTAAATGATTTCACGCTATGATCTCCAGTATTAGATTTTTTCTTCATTTAAAACGAACTTCTATGTAAAAATGTGTATGAATTCAATAGAGAGAGCATAATTAATTATATCTCTCTGATTCCAACATCCTCCATCTTAACCATTAAAGAGCTAATACCTAGGTATCTTTACAAATTATTTTACGGAATCTGTGTAATAATCTCCCTTTTTTTGTCAAATCATCGATGGCACTTATAATTTTCTCACAACAAAAAGCTTCCAGCATTGTTGAAGGTTATGATGCAGATTTACAGCATGTATTGGGCCTAGAAAATAAAAAAGTTTATTTGCTCTTAGAAATGAATTTGACTAATGATTAATTTCTTCTGATCTTCAGTTTTTAGCCCAGCATTTATTTTTCTAAACGGTGACTAGACGTGAAAAAATGCTCATCTAATAATCGCCTGCTTTACTCCTGGTGTGTGGTACTGAGCGATCATGCATTCCGAGAAATTGTCCGCTACGCTTTTACTGACATGCTTTTCTGAATCGTTAAAAGCATGTCTCTCCATGCTTTTAACGATTAGCGCTCGAATGAAACAATGCAGCGGATAATACAATAATACGTGCACACTCGTCGCGCCCGGAAGGAAAATTGACATGAATGTGCTGTGCACGCGCACCACCGCTTTTGCTTCCTCGTGGAGAATCGTATGAGCATGCCTGATGATGATGCCTCGATCACATGCTTACGACTCCGCCGCCACCGAACATCCCTCCCTCTCCATTTCCTTCCCCTGGATTCTATCTGAACCCCTTTTACTTCCATGCAAACGAGTCGTGAGCATCAAGTCTTTTGTTCCTCCTACAATTGCAGCATTTCCTCTCTTACGGAGTCTCATCAATCCGCGTTCTCTGCCTTCCCCTCTTCCGCTCCTCCGCTCTCTCTCTCTCTCTCGTCTCATTACGCATCTGCTACTACTCGCCAGCGGGCCACGGTGATATTTTCGCCATCCCTCCGTGCGCCCAAAATCAGCGAAGTGTGTCCCGCGTTGACCATTTTAAGCGCCCCCTCTCTCTCTCTCTTCCGCCCCGCTACATTTGATTCTTCGGCTATTCATCCGACTTCGTGCCTCTCTCTCTCTCTCTCTCTTCCTCCTCTTTCCCGTCGCTCGCGCCTCGTGATGCCAGCGGTATTCTTTGACGAGGCCAGCCGCAAGATTTCTTTGCGCCTTGGATCATAGGCGCTCGAGTGAGAGCAGTCATTTTCCTCGCTTCACTATGCTGACGTTCATTTTTGTGTGTCTCTCTCTCTGCCACTCGCTCATCATTTCCTGTCATTCACCTGAATTGTCACAAATTAACTGTCTTCATTGAGACACCGTTTACGTTAATGTTTATAGTGATCTGCTCATTATATCTTCACTTTCCTTCTGTATGCGCATGCTAATCTAGCTGATGCAATAATCAGAGTCGTGGTAAATGCACACTTTATCCTTCGAACTCTCCCAAGAACTTATTTATGTATTGCTTTATAATTCACTTATAACCTAGCCTTAATCTTCTACGTTATTTAGCTATCACCAATAAGCAGTCAATCAAATGATTCCCCCTCTTACTCGATACATCTCCACCGCCCATATCCGTATTTAGGGAAATTATAAATGGAATTCTTTGGTGACTGAAACTTATGTTGATTGAAAGTAAAAATAACATTTTGAATTTCACAAAAATATTTTTCATCTCACTGCACAACTGTTTTCACCCGTCATCAGGCACAACAAAATTTCTTATTTGCCGAAATGGTTGAAACCGGTTTAACATTGTGATTTAAAAAAAATGCAATATTTACTACGTTATTTTTACATTCTATCAACATGGGCCAATTTCACAATGTTTTGCTTAACAATATTAATTTTTTTACTAAAATTTACTTTCTATGCCTAGTACTTGGAAAGATTCGACATTGGTAAATCTTTTTCGGTGGTTATTCGTTGAGAGTTGTGACGGGAGCAATCCAAGAATACACAATAGAATATGCCCTCATAAGTGAGATTAGACCAGATCTCTAGCATCCTTCCTCCATTTCATCGAAAACTCGAAACAAATATCAAAACGACTCCACTCTTCTTAATAGCGCCAATTTTCCCCTCACATAACCTCTGAAAGGACTAATCACTTGCTCTCACGATCGCACAATAGTCTTGGGAACACTTTCTTATCCACTGCCATTCAGGTATACGAGCACGTGTATTGGGATTAACATTCTGATAAGTGCATCCACTCAAACTTTACGAAGCGTCTTTTACTTGTAGAGCATCTCAAATCCATTTTATGGATGTTGTGAATGTTTGTAACCTTAGGTAATATACCGAACTACACGCAAAGCGTAAAATGTTTTTGTCGGCTATCCTTTTCACTTTCACATCTTTTCCTAAGGCCTCATATTAAAAATCATTGTGCAGATTGATTAAAAAACGTTGTACTTTTTAATCGACATTCAACAAACAACTTCTGCAAAGTTAATTCTCCAACAATCAACTCTATTAAAATTGCTAATATCAGTCTTTTTAAATTCTTATATTTTTCTGGGATCGAAAGATCTGAAGAGTTTACTGTAGGTTGAGACTCTCAAACCTGTTACCTCAGAAACAAATTATTATGTTAAAATAGTGGTTTTGACCAAGATCCGGATTATCCGGGTTATCCGGATCAGTAATTTTGACCCAACGCATCTCTTCTTATCGCTTCAATACCATTCATTTCTGCTCTCTCTGAATGATACAGTGTGTGGCAAGATATTCTTTGTTTCAATATGTGTCCATAAAGTTGCCTTCTCAGTATTTGCGATGGACGCGAAGGTTATGTGGCGCCCTAATTTTAAAGGCACCTTTCTGTTTTCATTTTCTTGACTGCGGAATGCGGTCCATTCTTTTCAGTCTTTATATTTGTTCCGCAGAGTACTTGTTTGATTTACCTCAAATCGGATATTTAACATTTCAGCCTTTCGTGAACGCTTGAAATTGATTGTAATTACCTCTAATCATTCCGCTATTCTTCGGTGAAAAAAATATTTTTCGATAGTCATCTCCTAACGCGTCACACAGGTACTGTAGCTCCGTAGACTCTAAGTATTCTTCCTCGTGAAAATCTCTGCCATCGTCTTCACCCTTGATTTTATCGGTCTAGCTAGCCATTTCTCTCACCATTACCGTTTTGTCGGATATCTTTCTTGTTATTGCACTGAGTTGTGATGTTTTTTTTTAAGAACCGTCTGTCTTCAATCTTTTTTATAGTGCCCTGTTGCCGTCTCGACTATTTTCCGATAGAATATTTTTTTTCAACCTTCCTTATTCTCTGAGCGAACTGTTGGATTCAGTCACTGGTCTGCATTTTCTGTAAAGCAAGCAACATTTTATCTCATATATCATAGTTTTCTACTGTTTGTCAGTTTTGGCGACCGATGCCAATTTGAAGAATTCACCGCACCTGCACCCGCTGTGACACATCACCGTATTTTCACTATGATGTCCTTTTTGAGTGATTCCCATTCAAAATGTTTTATTCTATACCATTTAATAACTTATCTGCTACCCTGGGTACCTTCATACTTTTTCATCGTCGGGAAATCTTGTTCACTTGTCGTCATCATCCAATCATTTCTCACTCTTTCTCTCTAGCTCCTCCCTCGACAACTACCTGATACTCTGTGCCCTCCGTACTTGTCTGACATTGATACTTGCTCCGACCCACCTAATTTCCATCTCCTAACAATGAAGTAGTAGGAATTAGCATCTTCCATGCGAGCATTGATTTATTTGATAAAAGGTCATTCTTTGATATTGTTAAATTGCTACTATAACAACCCTTCCAGTGGGCCCAAGAAGTGATAGAAAGCTACTTTAATTATTATTTCTTGTATTATTTATATGTATTTCCAGTGCTAATGAGGTCGGAATCAAAGCTCTTAATCTTCTCTCTTGCTCATTCACAGGTATGGAGGACATTTCCCCCGTCGCTTTATGTGTGCTTCTAATCTTCGCAACGTGAAGCCGTGTTTCCGAGTGTTTTCTTATGCTTTGAGACCTACAATGAAGGATATTCTGGTGAGTGAACGAATACAATGTGCTAACATATCTTCTCATGTGCTAAAAATGAAAATTTTGGGCGGCATAATTATTTATTACTATTTAGGACTTTTGAAATATTACTGCGAGTAAGTGCTGCGTTGCAGAAAAGATGGATCCTTAACAGAATTGGTGGGATTTGTAATTATCAAATGTCATTAAAATATTTTTTAATCAAATCAAATTAATAGTTGTACTTAAGACACATCTACTCACCTCCATCCTTTCACTGCGAGTTTTCATCCGCGAAATGTACAATCTGCCGTAAAAATGGAATTTCTAGGGCATTAAGTAATGTAATTAACTGCTAATAAATGTATAACTGCTCATTAAGTTCTGTCATGTGAAAAATATGTTGATATTATGAGGAATATTTGGGAGAGAATATCATTATCATCTCATTTCCAAGTCTGCATGATCTCTTGGAGCATTAATCGAATTTATAGAGTTCATGTTAACCTATCTGTGGAGTTCTGTAAAAATCCATGTCCTGATTATGATTCAGTCTCATGGTCGATCCAAGTTTCTTGAGCTAACAAATTGTCAAGAATGCCATATTTTGAATGTTATGAATTTTCGTAGCATGTGTTTTGGGACGTATGAGTAAAGCATTAGCCGAGATAATATTGTCGCTGATTCGTTAATGTTAGATCATCCCGGTCATTTGAGGCCATACTAAAATCTTCGATTTATAATTCGCAGTTAGGTGGTGGAAACAAACCGTTCTGTGTTATCACTTTTGGATCATTGTCAAGCCGATCATGACTTTCGTTTTTTGGATATATTTATTTAAAATTTTGCTTCTCAAAAACTTAAACGGTCGTAATCTTTTTATTATAAGTCATTTTTGCTAATTGATAGTAACTTAGATCGCTGTTTTTCGCACCTGCCCCCCTGATGATACTCGCTGACACATGTTACTATATACGCTGAGCCATTGAAATTTTCATCGCGCTGCAAAATGCGTAATCCTTCCTGAACAACTAATAGCTTTCAACAGCATTATTTTGACAATTTGTCGTGGTTTTTATTGTTATACTTATTTATAAGACTACTCAAGAATAACTGTATGAGGAATTTAATCATGGGCTGATGAGAGTTCACCCTACTTCAAAAATGAGTATTTCACTCTCCAAATTTGAGGGTTTGGGAGTTTGAGGAGAATTGTTAAATCAACGGTAACATTTGCTTGATATTGAATAGTATGTGGTCATTTGATGGGAGAATGGCCGATTTCGGAAATACTATGGCTGTAGGAGCATAATTAGGAGTACATACATTGGTTTTCTTATACAGAAATTATGCACGAGCAGGTGTACCGCTGTGTCACTTGAGCTTTGATCGCACTTATTTTCCAGTGCTCTTTTTTTATTTCCCATCTTTCAGCTCTGATGGCGCTATCTGTTATCAAAAGGGGAATATTTCCGGATTTTCTACTTGCAAATCTAACTAGTAACTCGTTGTATTCGCACTCTGCGTTCCAACACTCTTAGAATTGTATGTGGAAAATGCCAGGTTTGAATTTATTCAGTGACCTCTCTGTTATGACGTGCATATCTTCCTGTTTTTAAGTTTAACTTCCACTCCTCTCTAACGTCCTTCGATGTTTCTAAGTTTACTTCGCAAGAATATCTAATTTTGCTGATTTCAACGAGTGATTCTTCTGCGCGAGGACTTGATGACGACAGAAAAGGCAAGAGTCTGCAATGGATCCCCTAATCCAGACGGAACTGTAGTTACCAGCATTCCTAATTTTAAACTCAACTATCATTATTCCCACCAATAGGACACTACCAGGTGTGTATGTAATGTAAATGGTGCATCGCCGGTAACGATACCTGCCAGAATGATTACAACATATCTTGGTAGGTGGTCTAGGCCTTTCATCGTTCTCTGCCCCATGTAGATGCCTATGAGGTTCCTGGACATCCACTTTACGACAGTTAAGTCGATCATGCCCCACATCACACACTGTACCGTGCGATATGCTGAACATGTTCGTCAATGTGCGAAGTTGGATTTACCGGTCAGAACGGATCGCCTCGTTAATGGCTGTGACATTCAGTTCGATTGATGCTTTTACGAAACGCCCGGATCTGGGCAAATCCGTCAAGTCACACTGTCCTTTGCAAATAGTTTGCTCCACCTGCCGATGTTGCTGCAATCCAAAGAGTATTCCGTATACTTGCGCACCATCTCCCTTTGAATTCCACTCAGGATTCGGTCATTAGCCCTCAGAACACGAACAACACTTGTATGCTCTTTGAATGCGGACGACTGTTACACATAGAACATCTTTGCATAGTAGTTCACTCCTTTCCCTCACTACGCGCATCTGCAATAAAAAAGCAACTGCAGGGAAAACGTTAAAGTACACTCTGTGATAGTATTACGTGCCAGAACTCTATATATTATGCGGGTAAATATTTTTGCTCGTTACGTATTGATTCGTCCTCGTCATTACCTAGCTGCAAAAATAAATGTGAACAAGTATTGATGCTTAATTTTTGCTAGAGTGATGGTTACTGAGAGCTCGGGTTTTGTACATACCATCAGGTTGACGGTTTGCTGACGACAGTGCTGCCAATGAGATATAGATAAGGTAATAACTTGGGGTTTCATGGGGATAAAATATTTAACCGTTAATTATGTAATTGGGCCTTTGTGCTATTTCTTATTTTCGAAGAATGAAAGAAAGAAAAAATCGTCACATTCGATTAACGATTCCCTCGAGAAGTTTGACGAAATATTTTCTGCATAATCTTATTAAGAGCTGACCGGACCTTATCATTAAAGTTATTGAATTTAGCGTGCATTAGAACACATCTGTGCTCAGGAACGGGGTTGAATGGAACGATGTTTGCTGGAGAAAAGTTTTGTAGCCTTCCGTTGGGTAACATTTCGTGAGTAAACAACAGCCACAGCCTAATGTTTTCTGTCAAGTTCGTTCGTTCGATTATATTTTTTGAAACCTTAAGCTCTTTATCACAGAGTGATTGAAAACTTCACAATACGCTCGATAGACACATTGACTTATAATCCACAAACTTCTCGACAGTCTAGGATACCATCATCGACGTTCTCTCGTTATCATGCGCTCATCAACTTAGCTCCCGATCGGTTTTTTTAAGTGCACCACTTATGCGTACTGTCTTAGCGAATGGAAGGCAAGTTTGCTGTTGTGCTGCGAAGTGATTATCGCCCCAGAGCGAATGGAAGGGACCCGATGTTAAACGCACATATCTGGTATGCCTCTTGTTAACGGTCCCCTTCCGCTCTTTGTGAGCGGTGGGGGAAGTGCGGGGGTGGGGTGAGGTGCGTCCCTTTACTGCCATCTATCCTCGCGGTTATCAATATACGCGCCGTAAACAGTTGAGCAGCTATTATGTTACTTATTGCGGAGGAAGGAGCGGTTAGGGGTCGATGAGAGTTTGGGAGTTGAGGGAAACGACAGGAAGTGTTCCGCCCGGACGCCTTCCCTCCTCTACTCCGCAGTTTCCGTGCGATCGAAATCCTTTTGCGAAAGATAACGACCGATTAATGGCTTTCGGACTTGCGGCGCTCTAGATTTAGAAGTTGGAGGAACTGTATATGGTCCTTGTTGCTGCTACTCCGAAGGGGAACTCCCGTGTCTCCCGTGAAAAGAGGTCCCATCGGAAGTGAAGCGGCGCATTGGGGGGGGGAGGGAGAGAGTTTACTACCCCTCCCCCGAGCGACATGCCCCTCATATCTCATCCCTGTTCTTCCATTGTCGAGAGATAGAGGGGCCATTTGGGGGAGGGAGAAAGGGGTGGAGGAGGAGAAGGGAAGAAGGAGAGAGAGAGAGAGAGAGGAAGGCCCCTTCGAGGAAGAAAGCGGAAATATGCTGCTATCTGCGGGCCGCGCGCGGTGAATAATGAGGGGCGACTCTCACTTAGCCGAGAGAGTTCTGCACGGAAGTTCTCGGGGTGTGCCCGTAGATATCCGCATTCATGGAATTAGCATTTCGCAAAAATTTAACCGGTTCAACTAACAGCTGGACATGAGCGAGGATAAGATGAAAGCATATCTCTTTTTTTCTTCTGGACTTTATTTCTTCTTCAAATGGTGAATCTAAAATTTACATGTACACGAAAGTGGGTCTAAGTTCAAATAAACTTAACTTTAATGCCATTAAAAATTTCCACGTGAAAATTGTGATTGAGGGACAAGTTTCTCGTTTACCGTGGCCTCTATTAGATGCTTGTAATGAATTGGCCCACGACTTACGTATATATTTTATTGAATTTGTTATATCTCTATTTGCATAAACATGTTATCTACAAAATGTACTCAGCTGCTAGCAAATGTGTAGTTTAGGGTGGTCGCCCATTAGCTTTTAGTAGAGAAATTAGCCTAATTCTGATTTGCAGTACTTATTTTTACTGGATACCATTCTTCTGGTGTCATGGTAGATAATCCTGCAAGTGGTCTTGGTATTGGATTAATTCATCTTTCATTTTTCTAGAAAAGTGGCGGTGATAACCATAGTGCATTGGAAGCAGTATGTAACAATTTCAACCTTAGTTTACTATATTTCAGCGTATTAATTTTACATTTAATGTTGCTTCTCGAGAGTTTATTACTTTTATCAATTTTTTCGTTGCTATTATTTTTGGGGCTGCTTTTCTTTGGTTTTCAGCGTACTCCTCTTTTCCAGTTACTTTCACAGCCTCGCATACATTGAGGGTCCGTTTTGCTATAGATTCATATTTTAAATTTTTGGTAAAATAAATTTATAACATGATTAGTATTCTGGATGACCTTCTATACTACTATATCCGCCATAGAAAATACTCAACTACTGATTCAGTATCTAAGTTCTGGGAAAATACTTCCGCTTTTTTCATATTTTTAAAATCAGAAACGGAATCCTATTATCTCATCGCTTTGTGGTAACAGTTGCTACTTTTAAAGAGTCTCCATTTTCGAGATATAGTTTTAAGTTACCATTTAACCGTGGAAACCTCTTGTGCACCATTTCATTTCTTCCGTAAAAGCCTGTTTATAAGCTCCCTGACATCCCTTTTGTTCGTTTGTGGGTAACAATGCATGAGATAACTTGTTCATTTTCTTGATTATGTGCATAATTCCGCCACAATCGATCGCTCAGCCCTAAGATTGGTTGACGGCAGCCATCCATCCTTCCCTACCTAGTGCCCGTTCCCTTACTTCCTAGTAGCTCTTCCTAAGTATTTTTCCGTTTTATTTGGTCCATGGACTATTTCTGGGTGTTTTTTAGGGACTTTTTCCTCTATTTTACCTAAAGTTATGTCCTTCGTCAACCCATTGTCTCCGGGTGTGTCCAATCAAACGGTCCTTTGTTTCTATTTAGTCTTCCATATGCTTTTTTATTCTACTCTTCCCTAAACTTCATCATTTCTTCTTTTTTCGGTCCATTTTATTTTCAGTATTCCCCTGCAGCACCAGGTTTTGAAAGTTACTCGTCTTTCCTGGCACTGTTTTTCCAATGACCCATGCTGCCGATCCGTAGCTCCACTCGAATATTTTCACATACTGTTTCTTCGTTTGCAGTCCTATCTTCTTTGAACACAGCAGTTGTCTTTTTACCAAGGACACTTTCCTAGCTTGGGCTATTCTTCACTTGATGTACTTCTTCCGTCTCACGTGGTGGTACTTCTGAGATAGGCGATTCAATCCACTTTCTCTAGTTTTTATCCTCTCATTTTGATTCTTGCTCTCTTCTTTTCACTTTCACATACTTGGATATTAGTCTCGGTCTTATTTCTTTTCATGTTTTTTCTTGAAGAGCCTGGTCCATTGTGATTAGTGACCTTTATCGCGATATTCTGCCATGACTGCGATATCGTCTTCAAAGCAGAGTGAGCATAAGGATCAAATTTGACCAATATATAAAGAGATATTTCTGATATTTTTACAAAATCTGTTAAATTTAGATTTCCCATGGCAAAAGCCGATTTTTCTCTTCCCTCTGCTTTTTTCGAAGTAGTTTCTTCACTATCACTTTTTATGCATCTCTGGCTGGGATTTCGCTCTTCGCCAGCCTTGAAATAGTGTGTCTCGAATAGAGTTTTGGATGCCTTGTCTTGGCGCCGATGTAGATTGCGAGGAATGGCTGACAGGACGACGTTTAAAGAGAGTGAAGTATTCCCCGCGGACCACCAAATCTACCGACCGACTCGACTGTAAGCGTCGGCTGTATCGCAGCCACGTTTTTTCTTATATCATCTCTCAAGAGATAGAAAACCATAGACGTTTGACAACGAACAAATTGAAGTTGTTTTGGGAATCAGAGAATCGTAAAAATCGACTGTCTTCACCCTCCCTAGTCATTCTAAGTCTCCTTGAATCCCTGTTCAAAAATTAATTTTGAAACAGGAGACAGAAAATATCGTCAAAAATTTCGAAATGAAAATTAAGAGAGAAATGTTCTAAGATGGCTGGTACAAGCGGCAAGCAAGCAAGCGAGATGGATGTACAAGCGGCAGTAATCGGCAAGATGATCATGAAAGGCATCCGGTCAGTTGAAGGGACGGTCCAAATGAATATGAAGGTGACCTCAGAGAGAGAGAGAGAGAGAGAGAGAGAAATTTGTATCTAATTTTGAAATGGATTAAAGTTATTGAGGAATTGGTGTGAATAATATTGACATATTTTTGAGGTAGTTGAATTAAAAATAGAGAATACAGAAGCCTCGATCAAACTCAGGAGGTGCTATTTACAGTGGGAAAGCCCGAAAGCTTTATTTATATTCAAGTGTTGAACGATTATTTTTGGAGCTTAAGTTCATTTTAGTGACCTACAATATTCGACGAAAAACGATAGATTGGAAGCTGTTCTTTTTCTATGAAGTTTTAATTGGTCTATGAGTTTTAACTGTAACTAAGGAAACAAATGTATTTAAAATAATATATTTATCTAAGATACATTATTAAAAACTATTTTAGCAGGATATTTCATATCTGTAGTTACAACTGATCTGGGACATAATATGCAATGTTTTTTGTTACAGTTAGAAATAAATTTGAAAAAAATAAAGCTTGTTGATGAACACACATGAAAACGCTGGCAAATCCTACGGAGAGAATTTCTGTATTATGGAGTCGTTCAAAATTAGTCAGTAGAGTTTCTAAGTACTCGATAGCTGGTGTTGTTAGGTGAACCAAAGGCAAAGAGTGGTTTACGTATCCGTCATCGGTATTATTTGTGACAATACTTGTTACAGTGCCGTTCATTGTCATTGTGAATGCCAATTTTTTGATTGGTTGGTTCTCATCAAACTATTTGGCAGCATTACACCCGGCCAAGGTGATCCACTAATGGAAACTGTTTATATTTTCCTCGTGTGAACTTTGTTATCACATTCTCTCTCAAAAAGATTTTTGAAAACCATAAAACAAAGCTGCCAATATTTGGCGGCTTTTGAGTCACCAGAAAATCGTTTATTTTCAGCAGTAAAATATAATATCCGAAAAATAAAAATAATAAAATATAAAATAAAAATATGTAATATCTGGAAACCGAACACTGTCCTGGTCTCTGTGTGTCTTGAATGAAGGCTTGACTTCCCACAGTAAGATGATAAATGTATATCGTATGTTCTGGAAAAGAGTTGAAAGGGTGGCTATATTTCCGCACGTATATCATCATAAGGAGGCAGAAGAATTAGATTAAGGGGGTGTACTACCTCGAGACCACGAGTTGTTGGAAGTCTATGATTGTAGAAAGACTTTGATGTGAGCATTAGAGAATACAGGGCGTCGGGAAAACAAAGAGAGGCCTTTTTAGGGGCGGAGATGTTATAAAGAGTGGTATGCAGAGCTGAAGAGGAAAATGATGATCTGACGAAATAGATGGCTTCTTTTGATCTGGTTCACGAATTTTCATGTGCATTATTGCTGTGTTAACCCATAAAAATACCTTTGATAATGGTACTTGTAGTATGTATGTGAATCGAGTCAATATGTCGTTTACGATGGATGATTAAATGCTTCCAGAAGGAGAACCATCCTACAAGTTCGTCCGGAATTTGGGCTAAGCCGCTCTGGTGATAAGAAAATTCGAGGTTATTACGTAGAGCATATTATGATTGAGATACAGGCGAGGTAGGTCTTGTATTTTAGGACCTCGGGAAAGGGTATAAAAAAACAGAGCCAGTCTCCCAGGCCTTTGGGTAATAATTAGTGTTGTTTTCTATGCATCCATCTCGGAAGGAGACAGCGTCAAGAAAATCCTGCTTTACGCAATGAATGAGATTCTAGATTGAAGTAATCTTATTTTACCGAAATATGTGAGTATGGTGATGCATAAAAGTCAAGTTCGTTTCCTCTCCCATATCCCTGGCTGGAAGGAGAAAGCAACGGCCTGAGCTCTCGGCCGCTCCGCCGTCCGTGGTCGGTGCCGATGTTGGTTCTGGGAAGCCTTCACCCCGAACGCGCGAAGTCGTGGAGTGCCTATGTTCTACTTCCGCAAGAATGTGTGTTTCGGCCAGTCGCCGCGGCAGGTCGCTGAATAGTGGCGTGAGCTGAGGCTCTGACTTTGGAATTATGGACTTTGGAAGTATGGACAGAGCAAACTAAATAGACCTATCCAATGCATGGGGAAGAGAGAAAGTGTTCATGTCTCTAAGGAAAAAATATTGTTAAGTATTAAATCAAGTTTGAGCCCTGTGATGCCATCATTTGTGATGTTTTATCTAGTACTAAAAAGTTTTGAGCCGCATATCTTTCGTGATTGCCTCGATCGTCGGCATGAGTCGAGGAAAAGCGTTGTCCATACTTTCTTATGTGTAGCTTTAGCGCCTCTCCACGTTTTCGATATCACTTCAAGAAGGAAATTTGTGTGAGATTGCAATCTCTCCCGCTCTGAACTCAAACCGAACTATAGTTTTTATTTACAGATAACCACTAGTTAACGCAGGCTATCCTAATGACTTCCTATGCACTTGTGTGATGGGTACAACCTTTTTGGGTTCCTAGGACACCCCCAAGGCATGGGGCTTCTTCGAGTCTAGTGTCGGCCATAAGCCACCTGCACCACGGGAAACCCGAAAGGAGTTGGTCCCATGGTTAGTGCAGATTTTGATAGCACTCCACTTCTATATTATAAAGCACTCATTCCTTGCTCACCATTGCTCTTTTCACCTCCCCTCACCTCTTATAGCATATTCATCCCCTTCCTCGTATTCTTATTATTTTTTCCTTCAATTTAGGTCCTTAAAAACCCTGAATAGGCTGACTGGTAGCGGCATATCTGGATCTGCTCAAGCAAGTTCTTGTCATAAGATACCTCTTTTGGATTGGTTCATTGTATATTTCGTTGCACCTTAAAAAAAATTAGCTTCAGTTACTTGATTCTGCCAAGAATAGATACCGATATGATTTTGAAGCAGTTGAAGAATCAATGAGCCTCAATAGAGTACCGCCAATTGCATTACGATGCTCATGATGCCAGTTTTGCGTCGTACGATACCTCTGAACTGTTACTTTCCTAACCCTAAGTTTATCGGTTCAAGTATTTAGAGCAATACGCTCTCTGCGGAGCGTTCTTCTGCGAGAGCCAGTATCCTGGGTCAAAGGCATAGAATTCTGCTTGAGCTATTATACTACTGCTTTTGCAATTACACTCAAATTAGAGCGGGGACAAGTAATAACAGTGGATAAGAACATAATTTTGTCCAATTATTCAATGCTTAGAAGATGGGGACAACGTTAGTTTGTGAAGTTGGTACCATATTCGTATCGGAAAGAAAAAAATTGTACAATTTGTCAAGATCATTGATCATTTTCAACAATGCAGTACATTTTGGCGGGGAGCGATGTGAAAATTAACTAACGCGTGTATCACACTATTATACTTTAGTTTTGAATTCGGTGGTTTTTGTAGAGTGCCATTATTATGAAATGTTTGCAATCGTAATAACCAAGGAGGACAAATAACACAAACGCTTTTTTCCGGCGGTCTGCCCTAAAGGCAGCGCCGTTTTCCTTCGTAGTTGGCCCATATTGCCTCCTCCTCCTCCTCCCCTTCACTTCATCCGTTGCACATCATTCAAATCCTAATGCTCTCGATAGTACTCCCTTTTGCCCTTTCGAAAAGTATCTTTATGTCATGAAATCAAGTACCCTATCTAGAATGTTAGCGATTAAACTTTATTCAAACGCGATGGCTTGCCGTAACAAAATTCCGCTGAGCTATTTCGCTTGCCTGACGATAAAATGATACGATATGTCCATGGAAAACGATAAAATTAAGCATCCAAAAAATTGTTTACTGGCGTTAACGTGTGACAAACAGAATTCTGCAATATATTACGCTCTGTAAATCAGGGATCATCTTCTTCTTGAGGTTCTGTCCTTTAATTTGTGAGATATCAAGTAGGTGTGTGTAATGCAGACCGAAACTTCCCTTGCTATTTTGTGAATCTACCAGTTATGAAATGAAGAATGCCAAGCAATGTGCCAGAAATCACTCGCGGTCATCATCACGCGAAGGACATTTCCCACTCTACCGTCGAGGAAATTTGCCACTCTCATGCATGAGCACAGTCAAATTTTCAAGAAGCAGAATCTCCAATAATAGAACAAATAATTTATTTCCATGATCAACTATGATAGTTTTACTGATCATTACAGTAACAGTTGGATATAATAACCGTTTACTATGAAATCGAATATTCGAGGAAGTGTATGAAAAGTGATGGAAAGAATGCTGGTTTCGAATCGCCATATACTACTCAGCCATCGCACTCTCACCTCGGTTGGAATCCTCAAATTTGTTCAGGACCGAATGATACAGTTCTCCTCCATTCTGCCACGGCGTGCCCCCGCTGGACCCCCTGTGTGCCCCAGCAAAGGAGAAAATCCTCCTCATCTCCCATTCGGTCGTTTGTGTACGGGTGGGTGGACGACGAGGTGGTGGGGGAAGGGTAGGGTATGTAGGTAGGTGGAGAGCTAGAGAGGTAGGGGGAGGAGCAGGAGAGAGCAGAGCAGAGCAGCAATCGTCCTCCTGACGATGAGCCCCGCCCTTGCGACGACGGCGGCCACCAGCAGCAGCGGAGGGAAGCCCTCCTTCCTCTCTCTCTCTCTCTCTCACCCGGGCGGCAGCAGCAGCAGGGAGGAGGAGTGGGGGGAGGAGGGCAGCAGTTTGCCGTCCTCTTTCACCCCCCCTTCTCTCCCCCCCACACGACGGCAGCACACATTTTCACCTCTCACTCCACGCCTCGCAGACAGACCCACACACTCGCTCTCTCTCTCTCTCGCTGGATGAGAGGGAAGGAGAGTGGGGTCTGTGTGTGTGTGTCTGTGTGTGCAGGAGCAGGGCGAGGAGCAGAGCACCAGCAGCCAGGCCCGCACCCCCCGCACCGCTCATTTTGGCCCGGGAAACACCACGCCGCTTGCCCTGCTCCGCCTGCTCCATCTCTCTACCCTTCCCTTCTCGCCGTACACATCCCGCGCGCGCCCCCGGACGGCCGAGGGGTGAGTTAAAATGGGGGGAGGGAGGGAGGGGCGCATATCGATCGGACCTACCCTTGTTGCGTCACTGGTGACGTGGGCGCGTGGGGATCCGGTGGGGGGAGGGGGAGGGAGGAGGGGAGGGTCCCTCCCCTCTCTCCCCGCGGTGGTTGGCTGAGTGAGGGCGCCGCCGTTTATTCGCTCGCACGTGTGTGCGTGCGGGAGAATGGATGTGGGTGAATGGTGGGCGAAGGAAGTGCCGCGAGCTCTCTGCCAATCTATAGATGGCTCTCGCTTCGGACCGGCGCGTTCATTTAGATCCTGGTGATGAAGTGGAGTTGAACTTTTCCACCTGGAAGTTTATTTGGTGTCGAGAATCAAGCATATCATTTTGGAAATAATGTATTTTGAACTAATTCAACAAATTTAGACAAACCATTCGGTGGTGCCTGGAGTTTAAACCACAGAATAATACGTGCCATTAGGTTACTAAACATTTCGCCAGCGCGCATCCATCCATTCAACAACTTCTATGCGCACTTAAGAATTCTGATGTGTACTGGAATCATTGTCCGGTCATCGGTATTAATGTCTACGTATTGAAGGAAGTTGACATTAAGTACTTTTCTGAAGTGGAAACGGCCACTTCTTGGTCATTGTTGCCGAATGTTCGTTGCATATCAGTTCTGAACTAATGTTACGTTTTTGTTGATTCATATTACTTGACTCGCGGTGGCATGAGACGTCGTTAAACTAACGAATACACTCTCGTAGTCCCTTCTGCATTTTTAATGACTTATATTAATGAAATCTGAAAAAGTATATAACTTTTGAGTGTATGTTTTTCGCAAGATGTAACTTCTTTTACGTGAGCGCTAAGACGATTCTTCGTACGACCTAAAATGATTATGGATGCCACGCGGATGGTTTAGGCCAGACCAAAAATGAAAGAGTAGTTGAAAAGGCATTAATGAGACTGATAGAGTTTAACCGGTGTATATATCGTTCTCTGGAGGTTTGGATTCAGAAAACGTCGCGGAGTCTTTAGAAAATCGATGAAAAACTTTTTCTTACGATCGTAATTGACAGCGAAGAAGAGCTTGGTCCGTGATGGCAGGTACTCGCTCTCGCCGCCAAGAATCGCCTTTGTCTCACCGATGGCGCTCGGGTCGCGTCACCCGCATCGCATTCAATTGGCGGCCGCCGCGGTGAGAGACCGGCACTCGCCGTCACGGAGGCACGTCTTCGTGAGTAAGATGCTCCTCCTCCGTTCGAGCGGGACGAGAGAGGACTTCGTCTTCTCTCGTGGCGTTTGCACATCCGCGGACGAAGACAGGGAGCTTTCCGTTCAAGTTGTTTGAGTTAGCGCACATTGGAACACATCAGCATTCTTTAGTGCGCATAGAAGTTGTTGAATGGATGGATGCGCGCTGGTGAAATGTTTAGTAACCTAATGGCACGTAGTATTCTGTGGTTTAAACTCCAGGCACGACCGAATGGTTTGTCTAAAGTTGTTGAATTAGTTCAAAAAAAGTTTTCAAAAACGTAAGTTTTTCATCAGGATTATATTACGTCAGGATATGCATGTGCATGCAGGTATGCATATGCATGCAGGTATGCATAATTATATACGTCAGGATATGCATGAAAGTCTTCTGGATTTCATCGAGCTTGTCAGAAAAATTAGAATACCATTATCGACGCTCCTGTTCTCTTAGGTCACATCAACTCTTCTTGCGATCTGATTGGAAGTCCGCATACATTGTGCGCAGGGTCTATTTGACGAATGAAAGGCAAGTGCAGTGTTGTATTGCATAGTGAAAGCGCTGTAGAACGAATGGAAAGTATCCATCATCATCATGAATTATTCAATGATAAGATTGGTTGACAGCGGTCCTCTACGCTACCTTATCCCCTGCTTACTCCTTTATGTCCCTGTGGCTCTACTGCTACATACTCCGTTTTACCTGCTCGTTTTATGTTGCCTTTGGCGTTTCTCGTAGGACTTTTGCCACCCTTTGCTGATCTATGGTGTTCGTCACAATCTCGTTGTCTAGTGGTTTGGCATGCTCTCGTGTGCCTTGTGTTGTGTCTTTAACCTCTTCTATTCTTCCTTAAATTTCCTCTTTTGAGCCCTTATCCGTCCATTTGATTTTCAGCGTCCACCATTAGCGCTTAATTTGGAAAGCGTATACATTCATCAGTCCCAGCTTCCCAATAGCCAATGTATATGAGCTATATAACATTCAGCACTCCACACATATGTTTTGATGTACACCTTTCTTGTTGGTTACCCAGTTTATTTAGGCAAAGGTAAGCATTGTTTGTCTCACATTTTATTGCCTTGCTCACTTTATAATTCTAAATTTTGACTAATACTCCCTTAATTAATCAATAACACAGTTAGTAGGGAATGGATATGCGTGAGCTTAAACGAAGACAAAAAGTGATATTCCTAAATTTTACCGTAATTCTGTTTTTAATGTAGTGAAAATGAAATATTTTTTATCCTTGAGTAAATGAAGATGTAATCCGTTACAGAACTCCTGGTTTCGTTTCTATGAGCTAAAATGGTTCAGTTACCTCCACATCAGTGTTAATGACTTAGATGATGTAAAATTCGGGTTACACGTTGCTCGGATAATAAGCAAGAGAGCACTGCGGTAGTATACTTTTGTGCATTACCTTAGAGCTTACACTCTACATTCGATAAAGGCTCAGATTTCTTGCATTAACTTTCGTCTAGTGCGGGGTCGCCATTTAAAACGGCTTTAAATGTTTAAAGGTTTTACTGCATTTATCTGTAATTATAGAGCACAATCTAAAGACGCATAAAACCTTCTGTATCAGTCTATATTAAAAGACGCGACCTATTGGCTATCCAACCCGGTGCGTTTCTAAGGGTGATTTAGCACCTGCTTTTCCATATTTTTTATGCGTGTGCAGTTACAATCGAAAATACGAGTAAATTATAAAAAAAAACTTTTGCTTGAGTTTTCAAATTCCAATTTCACGAGGCAATCATGATGAAACCTTGTGAGAGAGATATGTGAATAATTTTAAGACACCTGACACTTTTCAGTCTGAATGTGTTGTACTCGTATTGGGCGTGATAGGTAATATATTGATCTAATGCCAACGGTAATAGTTATATATTGTGTATGGATAAATATAGTTCATAATATGTTTCGTCCTTAATTTTTCTTCTTATGGCAGATTCTTTTGTGTAGTGATCCCGGTAAACACACACCTACATGTTAAAATCCTACCTACATAATTTGCTGCCTTGGGACGTGCTCACGATTCTGCATAACGCGTTTGCTCGTGTTATCGTTATTTTTCAATTTTGCTCATGGGAGCAAAAAACATGATCGTCATTCTTTAAATTATACAACGTGCTTAATACCACGAGTGTTGATTGATAAATTGTGATATTAGGACAGTAAATGTGAGCTTTGCAGATTCAGAGTGGTTTGCGCAATGGATAACGATAACTACTACGCGAAAGAAGGAACTGATATCATCCTAGGTATAGGTGTCGAGTTTCACTCGCGGTAACTCTATCTGGCGCCTAAAATATTTGATGTGCTCAGTGTAGTACGGAAGAATTCGAGTGACGGCGATGGATGAGAGAGTCTCGTGCACCGAGCTTTATTTTGGAGAAGAGGAATGGATCGATGTGTGACTGAAATACACGCTAGACCCACTGGCCGCCCAAGCGAAGGATAAACATTTCATTTCTCTCTCTCTCTCTCTCTGACCTCTTGTCTTCATTACCGAGCAACAGCATCCTGTCCTCCGGCTCCGGCACGCAGACACACACTGTGAAAGTCCTGAAATACATATGTGGTCGTGAAAAGCCCCGAGGAGAGGTCGTAAATCACGCGAGGTCAATCAGATCGCCTCATCGGTCTGATGTTTCTCTCCGCCGAGATGCAATTTGCGTGGAGGAGGAGAAGGTTGGTGTGGCCCCGCGATTCAATTGCATTGTTGCGACTAGCGATTTAAAAGTCGAGCACCACTGAAAGGGATCCGAAGGTGGAGGTACTGGAGGGAGAGAGATCGTGGAACGGGTGCTACCTCTCTCTCTCTCTCTCTCTCTCTCTCTCTCTCTCTCTCTCTCTCTCTCTCTCCGTGGCAATACGCTGCTACATCGCCGATTCGCGCATTTGCACCTTCCCCCCTTTCACTTGACTGCCTCCGAAGACCCCATTCCCTTAATGCGCGGCTTCAACTTGGGTGAAACTATGTGGAGTGACCAACTGTGCGAATATAATAGTTTCAAACTCCGTTTTGTGAATCTCCGTGATGTATTGTTTACAATCTTGATGAATTAAAAACTCTTTTTTTCTGCTCCACATGCTTCTTAATTCACTCACCGAATGGGACGATTTGCTACGTCATCTTCAAGACCGTGCGAAAGTAGCGACATTTCCTGAAGTCCTAAGTGACTATTTTGGATGTTGGCTCTAGCCGAAAACCGAACAAAGCGACAAACCAAGTGCCAAGCGCGGATACTTGCATTCTTCCTCTTACTCCGGTCAGTTCTACGCTCGGTAGAAATGTAGACTCTCCTCAGCTCATGAAAAAGTATTTATTTCAACGGTAGACGTTGATGTAATGGTTTATGTAATTTTGTATGCAAGGTTATTTCGTAGTCTTGTTGGGTTTAATCGGTATGCCACTGGCCACGGTCTTATGCACTGTGATCAACCCATTGTTTATATGCATCAATTACATAGTGTCTAATGTGTAAGACTAGTTTAATGCTGCCTTACAGGTATAACAGAATATAGGATAATGAACTACATTAGATTGAGATTTCTTAAAAAATATATATCTTCTACAGTACGTGACTGATGACATGCGAGTCGTCATTTAAAAGATTTTAGACTTAAGGCCACGACGTACATCTCGACATTTCTAGCGCCCAATTATGTTATGCTCAGAAGGGCGTCAAATTCATCAAGCCGTAGAGGATTCTTGTCATTGGCGCAGAGAAAGACGTTCGAATAAAAGCGCAATGTGTGACGCTCTAACGACCGATTGCCACCCCCACCTCCTGCTTGGTTGCTGCTCCAAAATAAACAAGAATGAAAAGCCTTGCTCTACGGAAATCAGTTATTTCGTCATACCATCGTGTTTACTTAGTACAAATTACCGGTATAGCTTTCTTTACTGCAAGAAATAAACATTTGGTATTCATGAGTGAGACGAATACTTCATTTTTTATTACACATTAGTAAAGTGCCGAAGTTCCGTGATTTATAGCTGTTTTTCTTACTTGCTTCGTTTATAACATGAATGCCAATAATATGTTGAGCATTTACTAGCCTGGTAATATGCCTCTTATAATGCTGAAGGCTTTTGAAAAATATGAATGTTGTTATTCTTTTTAATTCTCATTTATTAACTAATTTATACGTCATCATCATCATTGGTCGTTAAATCGTAAGATTGGTTGAATGCAGCCCTTCCCCATCTAGTGCTAATTGCTTTACTTCCGAGTAGCTCTTCCTATCTTCTTTCCCTTTTATTTGGTCCATGGACTAATTTCTGGGTCTATCTCTGGGGACTTTTTTCTCTATTTCATCTTGATATTTTTTTTACTAGCCCATCATTATCTTAGGGTGTGTCCAATCAAACGGTTCTTTATTTCTGTGAAATGTTCCATATGCTTTTTATTCTACTCTTCCCTAAACTTCATCATTCCTTCTTTTGTCGGTCCATTTTATCTTCAGTATGCTCCTGTAGTACCAAGTTTCGAAAGCTACTCGTCTTTTCTGGTCTGTTTTTCCAATGATCCATGCTACTAATTCATAGAGTGCAACGCTCGCATATTTTCAACGTGCAACGCTCGAACATTTTCACATAATGTTTCCTCGTTTGAGGCCATGTCTTCTTTGAGCACAGCTGTTGTCTTTTTACCAGGAACAATTTCTTAGGTTGGGCTATTCTTCGCTTTATATCCGTTGTACTTCTTCCGTCTCACGTGGTGGTACTTCCGAAATAGTGATAGAAATAGAAAATAATAGAAATAGAAGGAATCCACTTACTCTAGTCTTTTTCCTCTCATTTTCACTCCTGCTCTTCGTCTTATTTATTTTTATGTCGTACAGTGGAAGAACTTGGTCCATTGCGATTTGTAACCTTTTGAGATCGTTGCAATTTCCTGCGATGGCTGCAATATTGTCTGATAAGCGGAGCATGTTTGTTTCTTTTCCGTTGGTATTAATTTCGTTCTATCCCATCTCTTGTGCTTCACTTATCATCTCCTCCTAGTACATATTGAACAGTGCTTGTGTGAAATTGCGCCCTAGTCTCACTCTTTTGTTAATTTTAGCCTTTATTCATCTTACCTCTCTCATTCGCATTGTGCCGAATGCTACTTGCATATTTGGTAGAATATTCTTCTGTCGCTGCAATGCATTTCAAGTTTTTCCATCAGTCCGAACATCTATTTCCACTCAACATTGCCGAGGCTTTCTCAAGGACCGCGAATTTTACATACTGTGGCTTTATTTACACAACTGAACTGAACTCAAAATTCTGGTTTTCGCCGTATCATAGAGTTAGAGAAGAGGAGATTTTTATTTCGAGGCGTTTTGTCATCAAAACATATGAGCCTCATGAAGGAGGGAATCAAAGTGAATTTCTACGAACTTTTTTTCAGGTTTCTTTGCCATGTGACGGTAATATATCATGGAAATTACACTGACCGAATGAGAAATAAAATTCATAGAGTTAGCAAACATCGTTTATAATTTTAAGTATAAAGTATATAAATCTTCTTTCCTCCGTTTTCTCTTACTGCGAATTGCCGGAAGAACGTGTAGCAGGGAGTGTTACGACCTGAGAGGGATGTTAGTAGACCTAAACATGACGCTACAGCGTTAAAACACGGGTCGGATGTTTTTAATAATCTGCAGTTTTGTAACATTTAACGCTGGAATACTATAAAAAATGGTATACCGACAAGTAGACAAAAAACGTGTTTAGTTAACTTTTTGTTTTGCTTTTCTATGTAACTTCAGATTATCACTTGACGTGAGCGTTTTTAATGAGAGGTTGTATTTTAATTTTTGACAACCGATTAAGTAGTTAGCCAAATATTCGGTATTTTAAAAGCGATAGCGGGATTTGAATGAACCTTCTAATAGGGGTACAGAAAATGGCTGTGTGAAATTTCCTAAGTTATATTCTTGTTAGATTGTGATCAATCTCAGCTCTCTCGCACATTTGACCCTAACCTTCGTGCATGCTCCAATGCCGAATTTGTAAAGAGAAAGCTGTACCCCCTCCTGTTCTCCTCTTTGATGTGTCACTCTTTCATCAACTTCGTCCTTCTTGAATCGCTTTGTCGAACAAAGACTCCCTTCTCGTGCCAGCACGGCTAAACTCATCCGTATATTCATTATGCTTTAAGCTACCTATCAGAATGCTAAAATGCGTCGCCTCAAATTCCTCAGACTCTTCCATTAACGAAACATCAAATTTAGGCTCTCTTTTCGTTGCTTGTTACTTCAACTTCGTCTTTTTTTTAACTTTGAGATGTGTCCTCTTGTTTGATGGTTTTCAAAGACTCTCCCATGACTAAAGTAAAACAATTATATGGTTTCGATGGGAAAATAACGTTTAAGATGTTGCTTTCAAATCGATTCGACGAAAGGTTATGAAATATGAATTCGGATACATTTTTACTGGTTAATTTGTTGTCGTCCATTTGTCCTTTATTCGGTATTTTATTAGTCTATGTTTCATTCCTAATGCAGTGATTGCTGTTTGTGTCGCGGATAAGGCAATAACAATGATCGAGAATAGATGGTACAAACGTCATTTCGTGTTACGTTTAGGGTTATCTATGACCTCTGGAAAATATGAAATTGCCGTTGGTTAAATCCACCATGTGAGATATCTACATATACCTGGTGCTTAAAAAACATAATAAAAAAAATGGTGTTGAAATACTTGTTTTACATTGTTTGGAGTATGTAGAGATTTAAAATATCCGGGGAATATTATCATTACAATTTAAATTTTATGCTTAGGGACACAGTTGTCACTTTTCTACTCTTTGGCCTGAAATGAGTGTTTTCCTCGCATTGATCTAAGAGTAATAATTTTCATTCAGATTATCACCTATGCAATCTTAAGACAAACTACCATTTTTATTTTTCTCTCTTTATATGGGAGGATCCAGTAAATATGACCAAGATTTAATTTCTTCTTCGCCTCATTAGGAATAGCAACTTTTGCAAATAAGAAAAAACGTCAAGACTGAGGAGGTGGGCCTTTTTGAGCTGCCTGACTCCTTATTCTTTCCATTACGATGCCTCATTATGATTCTTATTGCTGTCTGTTTGGAAATATCTTGGCGCGGTCCAACAAAGGATTGTTTTAGTCAAAAGTGACCCAGTGCACTTTGTTTGCCAACAAAAGCATGTTACGAATTTACATTGTCTTTTCCAAAACTCGAAAATCTTATGGCGAAGTTTGCTTGCGAGGTATATACCCATTGCTTACATTAGCAGAAGTATTCTTAGAGTGCCTGGAAAGAAAGTTTTCTCGATCCTCCAGCACTGGTGGCTCAGGGATTAACGGTGCCTTACACGTCCCGCGACGGAGTTTTCTATGCGCGAATGATTTCACTGTAAATTATGGCAATCCAAGGGGATGAAAAATGGTGGTGCATCCAAAAGAATAAGAAGATTTTAGTATTGAAATAAAATTTTGATCGAAAGAATCAAAATGTGTCTTTGTAAAATCAGAGTAACTTCCTCTTCACCTTTTATTTATATAGTAGTCTTGTAGAAAATCACCCACTCATCAAGGCATTGGGTAATGATGGCCTATATAACATTCCTACGAAAGTGCAGTTCCATGCCAAATTGTATGCTGTACAGTGAAATGTATTGTACTCATGTGTCCTAATTTTTTGTAGACCTACATCTGCCGAATTTTTCTCATGGCAATTTCTTCAACAAATTCACCCGCCATGTTTGAATTTCTTTAGAAGATAGCTTCGTTAAAGATACGCAGATGTGGCATCTGCATCGAGTGTGGAAACTTCGTTTGTCATAGGATCTGCGCTTCAAACGATCCGACGGAACATGGCTTTATCAGTTGAGCGGCTAAAACAATTATAAGAAAATACACGGCCGCCTAAGGAAAGGTCCGTAGGCTATAGTTTCCCTATCCTTGATGAATATGCAACACGCGTCATTTGTTTGCATGTGTGGCGGTCTAGCTGTAAGGATAGAAGTGTGGTATCATTTTTGCCTCTTCTCTCTTCCCTCATTTTTCCTTTTCCTTCCCCTTTTCCTTCCCCTTTTCGATTCCGTTTGTCGTATTGTTTGTCCGAACCTTGACATGACATGTTGTTCGGGACGAATTTTAGTTTTGCTTGAAATAGCGGTAACCAGGAAAATAACCATTTGATCATTACCTGTTCGTCCTGGCCAACTGTTTTCCGAGTTATCAGGAGATACTTCAGGATCACTCTTGCTGAGGGATTTCTCACCAGCGGAAACTTATTAAGGAAAGCAAAGCCCACTACATAGATTACCTTGAAAGCGCGGCATAAATGTTTTAGGAGTGGCCATGTAACAGATCGTTTCATTTTACCTTTAAAAATTTATTTACATGCTATGTCGAACTTACTTTCTTTTTTCAACCACGAAAACTCTGATTAAGAAAAAGTGTATTTTGGATTGGAATCATCCATTTTTTATATTTCCCGGTGTTATCAAGTGCATGCTGGAGGATTTTCTCCGCAAATAATTGGCATAAAACTAGGAGAATATGTGAATAAAGATCTAAGGCTTTCCCGGTGCCTGTAGTCGTTAAAGGTTATTCGGGATTCACACCGGGACAAACTCTCCATTTCGTCCGACTTTTGATGAACGAACTCAGTCGACGTTTCGACTCGTTCATCGAAACGTCGGCGGAGATGGAGAGTTTGTCCCGGTGGGATTCTAGGAGAATGTGTGTTATGAAAACATTAAGTGTATTATGGCTATAGTTATATGCCGTAACATTCTCAGTAATCTCATCATTAACGGCAATTTTATGAGAACGAAAAGGAATTGAAATGATTGGGGTGCACTCACCAGAAGATGATAATTTTAAATAGGAATTTATTCTAGCCGGGTGCTTCTCATACAATTTTTTGTTAAGGAGGGAGCTAGTCCTGATATTTCTGGCGTACGCTTGGCCTCAAGTATTTGGTCAGAGGAACATAGACTGGGTCCCTATAGAATAAGTAGATAGATAGAGAGTGACGCTTAATGATGGTGAACTGAAAAAAGTCAACTCTAGATTGTGTTATCACAAAGCCGAATGAAAGAAAATATGTGCTGAAAAGTCGTGATATACGGGTATTGAAATGATTTTTCTCGATTCTATTGCTGTCGAACACAAGTGACTCTCTGCATACCTTGGAGTCATTTCTCTGAGGATCGGGGCAGCATTCATGGTTTGGATAAATCAAGGAATTCGGTGATGTAGGTCTATAATTTTAAATAAGCATACCCTGAAAGCTGATCAACTGCGTGTTGCAGATTAATATTGGGAAACTATTCTTACTTGCGTATAAGTGAATGATGCGTGTATGAAATCAGAGCAGGACAGATTAATGTTTCATGAACAATGAGGAACTATGAATCTTCTTTCTCCTTGTTTTCAAATTTATCTCTGTATATCATCAGTTGTTTGTTCACACCAGAATAGTCAAATGCACTAATATAGTTCAAAAGTATCAAAATCTTTACTGAAGTTTGAAGTAGAACCTTATTCTTCTGATCTTTCTCATTCTTATTCGTGCATTCTCTTTTCGTGATGCATTACATTTCTATTGTATACGCTTGAAAATTCTTGTGAACTATCTTTATTGTCGTAGCAATCTTTAGTTATTTTGCTAATAAAAACACCTTCAATGCTATTTCCAGTGGATTGTAAAACCTTTGTGCTTCGATAGTACATAGCGTAAAGTGACTTCTTGCCCCAAAGTTTATCTTTTTATTCACCTACCATTATTTTGATGAAGCTACTGTTTTCGGAACTACCAATATTCTCAATTATTATGTGCACTCTATTATATATTTGATTTCCAATAATGTTAAGTGTTTCAATTGATAAGTTATAAATATTGATACTTTCTATCTGTGAGAAAAACTCATTTTTCGAATGAGGATAAAATGATTAAAATTTGATGCCATGCGGAAGGGTAGTTTTGGCATTCAGGGAATTTGTCATTCGGCACTACAAAAAATCCGTTTCAAAATATTTTTCCAAATACAAGAGGTTTTCAACGATATTTTATGATCCACTAGATGGAATTATATTCGCTACGTCCATCTCATTCACTCACCCTGTATTGTTCAGCTAGTTGCCAAGCCCTTTTTCTTTATATGAGAAATTGTTCGAGGAGTGAAGTCGTGTCTCTAGTCTCGGAAGGCGTCCCGTTTCCCGCGGGAGAATCTGCACCGTCGGAACGGAACGATGGCTTTAAATATGAGGAACGTAGTTTATTCAAACCTCTCTCGCCACACCAGTAAATTATTTCGAGCAATTGGAACCCGAGAGCGCTGCACAAATCTCTTCATCAACGCGCATTTGCACCAGTTCACACACTGCTTAATTTAATGCATATGGGTGGGGGACGAGTATTAAGTAAGGTTGCGGTGTAGACGCGACGGAAGGAACTCTCCTCCTCCGCCCCTGCTCTCTTTCTCTCTCCACCCCCTCCCGCCTCACCCTCGCGCCACTCTGGATCCGCTGGATCGTTCCAGCCGCCCTCGGTAATCTCTGGATATATATACGGGTGTGTGCATGTGTGTCCCCGCTGAGGTGCCTCTCCCGACGAAACCCGAAAAGGGATTGCCCGACCCTCCTCCACCCCTTCGAACCCTCCCGAGCACACCCACATATATAGGCTGCATACACCCTCTGCCCCCCCCCCCCCCGGCGCTTGCTTCCTGCTCCACCCACCCTCCGCTTCGCTCTCTTCCCGGAAGATGGAGTGCAGGTCGCCGCCGCGGCCCCGAACCCTCGCTCCCACCCGAACGAACGCCCCTTTCGGGACGACCCAGAATTCCTCGGAACTCGCTCTCTCTCTCTCTTTCCTGCCTTCCCTTTCCCATCCCCCCCGCTTCCGCCCTCTCCATTCATCCCCACCCCCCCTCTCTCTCTCTCTGGAGGCTGGCTGCTCTCATCCTGCAGACCCGGGGTGGCCGAATAAACGGTGCGAAGCACAAGAAAAAGAGATGCGAGGAGAGATAGCGGTAATGGGCGAGCGAGAAAACAAGAAGGGGAAAGCTTTCGCGCCCTCGCTATCCCTTCGGAATCGATTCATACTATTATCTATTAATGTTATTACCGGTGGATTTTCCGCAGTTCCACTTGGGTGAGTTCCAAAATGTATCCAGGGGGGGATCCCTCTCAACTTACAGACATCCGCATTACGAAGTGAGTCCCTGAAACATTTTCTGTCGACCACTGTGAAGCTTACGTTCGTAGAAGGGGGCACCTTTGGGAAGGGGTGGGGTGTTCATCCCTCCGTGTAGTGTGGTGGCTTGCCCTTTGATGTCCCGTGGTGGAACGTCAGCCCGCGTTCGTTCTGGGGCCGATGTCACCTCTCTGAGAAGGCTAAACATCCTACACAACGGCCGTGGAGTGTCAAAGAGAATGGCATCTCGAAGGCATTAAAGTTATAGAGTTACCTCTGCAAGTAAAATATTTGAATGCCTACGTATGAATCTCTGTCACTGTGATTCATGTCATACCAATATGCAGCCTGTCATAATAATTAGATCTCTCTCACGTGACTAATGATGTAGGGAAAAACACCCGTTGTGTTGGCGGTAATTTTGATTTATTTGGAAATGACCAGTATTTGATTTACCTGGAAACGACCAATTGTTATACTACCTTGTCTTTTGCCTACCATGGGAAGTGGTTAAAGTCCTAGTTTGGTGTATGAGTTTCATTAGTAAATGCAAGTTTGTGTGTGGTATTGGTGCTTAACTAAGGTTAAACGTCACGAGGAAATTGTCTAATAGTCATCTAAAACTATATTTTCTTGAAGATAAATGATGTCATGTACACAGGATGAAGTGAACCTCTCTCTGTCTTACATTAGTTCCATATTTGCGTGTATGGAGAAGGTTAGTGTGTAGCACGTTTGGTACATACATAAAATATGGTTATTGAACCGCTTTGTCTTTTCTGCTGAATTATGGTATCGAGAATCATTGTAAATTTCATCCTCCGTAGAGTGCTACTCTTACAAAATCAGCACTTATTTTTATTTGGCGTGAGTTTGTTTCATAATTGCATTAATTCGCTGAAATTCGAAAGTAAACCTCGTCCATCATCATTGCCACGAGGTCATGTTATGATGCTAGGTCAAATTGGTAATTCCAAGAATTAATTTCATGAAGTTTTCCATTAGTTCTGATATCCATAATTAATTTAGGCGCCTCTAACAGTATAATTTTTCGATAGTCCATTTTCTCGTTGTTCTTTCCAAAGTTGTCCTTTATATCACTTCTATTCAATGTAGATTAATTTATTTGTATTTAATTTGAGGCAACCAAAGGTATGTTGCATAAATATTTTATTCAATTCTTGGATTAAAACTGTTGAATTTTGCAAATTTCTAATTTCATGATGACATTCCACCAAGTAAATGGAAAACTTCCACCAAGTAACGCCTGAAACAGTTTCCTAAAGTTCAAATATCTAAAATTTTCAGAAATGTCAATTGAAAGTATTTGATTACTTAATTTTACATTTTTGAATTCCATGGAGACATTCCGAGTGACAGTTGTGAAATATAGTCATATTGGACCCTTGCTGATGTGTGCAAAGCGTATCGACGAGTGACCTAATGACGGATTCTGTCCCTCAGTCGGCCATGACTTGTCATGTCACGGACATGTCACTATACTGCTCAATATCTCTTCTTTGGGTGCGGTCTAGTGTACGGAACGGGATATCGCTCCAAACGATACAAAAGAGCAGTCACCTTGCTACTGCTACGTCTGCCACGGAAGCTTTCGTAAGTGGACCGCTATCGGAGCGTTTGTGGTGATGTGTTGTAGCCGCCATTTGCTATTGCTCTTTGGAAAGAAAGCAAAGCTATTTGTATCGGAATCTATTTTCATTGTGACAAATTCTTATTTTACAGATGATTTGTTAATTTTCAATTTCATCCGCTTTATTAACGCATCATTATGAACGCTTTAAATAGAGTAGTGACACGAGAACACGGGAAATATTTCACACCAATGGTCGTGTATAAAAAAATAACTTTAAGGTCACATATATTATTAAGTTAAGAGCTAAAGAAATATCGCTAAGATTAAAAAAGATATGATAATTTGCATTTATTCATCAAAAACACGCAAAGGATGGTACTCCATCATAAATGCCATCGGCCATTGGAGTATACTGTTTCTCATATTCTTGCGTATTAGATAACGAAGAACTTGTCACTCATATTAATGTGAAATTTATCCCAGCAATTCGGATTCAGAAATATCAAACATTCTGGTTGGCAGACCACTATTTAAAATTGTGAAAGTACTTAATTACATTAGTGGACTTACATCTTGTACACGTTCAAAAGCAACGTTCCGAACTATTTCCACTTTGAAATTCTGCCATAACTCTCTAGCTTGTTCCGACTGACCCTAGTTTACAGGGAAGCGTCTGGAGATTAGTAGGAACGAAAGTGATGACGCCGTCAGTGACGTCTTCTCTGCCACGGGAGGACTTCGGAGCACTTAGAGGACCGCCGCCCGGGAGCTTGCTTCAAACGCTACAGAGCATTTGGAGCGTTCACTGGACCGCACACACTGTCTTAGGTTGGAGAATCAAATTTTGGGACCTACGTAAACCTAAAACCGCTTGACGAGTAACTTCTGAGTATCGTGTATCTGATTGATTCCATTCGAACTTTCATTTGATGAAGGTGTCATTCTGTCTGCCGAGATTTTTGGATATGCCTTTGCCTTATATTTAAACCCTAGATGTTAAAGCGTCGTATCTTACGGATCACTTTCATCGTTATCGAGTATTCTAATTAGCACCGGGGAAGTATTTCTTTTACGCCCGGTTCAATCCGTGGTGGTTCCGTGCGCGCTCGAAGCGATGCCTATCTCAAGCTCTGTGACGAGCGGGTGGAGGGAGGAACCTTGGCCTCGAGTCACGTGGTATGAAGATCACACGCCCATAGAACAGTGTACGGAGAGGGAAAAATCAACGTGAACCAGGACGAAGGGATACCATTCCGTATCCGCGCCTAACTCTTACCGAACTATTTCTTAAATCAATCAATCTGATAAATTTCTAACGAATCTTGATGTAAAATCTTGGTACTCACATGCACTTGCTGAATTATTCACTTGTTAGGAAAGTTTTGAAATCATTGCGAATGGCGTCAATCTAATTGAAATTTGAACAATTACTGAGACTTATGTGTAGTATTGCGCTTAAACGATCCGTTTCTGCCCGGCCGTATGTTCTTCTTGTCCTGTTCTCCGTAAATCTACGAGCGTTGGTTGTCGTATCGCATTTTGCCTGTAACCGATCCTTGTAAATTGCGGAAATACTCATTGAATGATGGGGTTTGAAGATCAATCCCTTTTAGGCTGCCTTTATTCCCTCCACAATTGCTTTGGGTCATTTTCTCAGCATTCAGCCCTCCTGGCAGTCCTTGAAACTGGAAACTCCTTGAAATAGCTCCTTTCTTGAGAGACCTAGCTATTCTTGTTTTGGTATAATTTGAGAATTTCTCCTTAATTTCTCCAGGATCTACTATGGCTCGGAATATTTCCGGGATTGTTTCCACATCGTGAATCAGGTAGATAAAGCTTTTCAGAGCCATCGTATCGGAAGCCATACTCGTTCGCTGTAGTTCGCGAAATCATCGCCGACATCAGTCCGAAATTGCTTTGATATTCTTCTTTCTTCTTTTCATGCCCATTTCTGAATATTGAAGAATCTGCCGTACTTGATTGGTACAGTTTACTCACTTAAGTTTTTAGACAGAGAAATTTCTGTACAAATCCCATAAAAATAGATAATTTGTTATACCAGGGGTGTTATTTTTACTGATTTAAATTTCCTGAATTCAAGATAACTCAATTAACCTTTGATTCCGCGTAAATGTCTTTACACCCTAATCTCTTGCATTAAAATATAACGCTATGACCAGAAATTTTCTGGCCGCAAGTTTAGTGTTTGAAAAAGTCAGCCAGATATGAACATATGAATTATCTACCGCAATACATCATACCTTCATCGAAATACTTTTTCTTTACAATAATTTTGGAATATTCTTTCATTTTAGAAACATAAATCCAGTGGCCACCTTGCGTACACTTGATGAAAGTATTAATTAGATTCCATGATCTGATTTACATGGTGGAAGGGACACAGATTTCTTGCCCTTTTATTATTTCCATTCTTCTTAATGTAAACCATGCAGTGATCATAGGATAGTACTCTTCAGCTAGTGGCCTGGAAGAACTGCAGGAGGTAAACTTGAGAAGGGCTGAGAAGGAATGGATCCGTTCTGCCGTTGGAGTTGAATAGGCATTCAAACTACTCCGAATTGCTTCACGCCACTCGCTATTCGACAGCAGGGTGAGAACGGTGAACGTAACATTTGCCCCCTTCCCCCATTTCTTGCCTGAAATACATTGTTCAATGGTGTGGTTGCCACAATGAATTGGCCATTAAAAATACTTTACTCCTGGTAGACTCGTCCTTCAAAGTAAATATAAATTTTAAAGAGCCCTGGAATTGTCCTTGTATTTACTTCAGAATTTCGGCATTTTCCCCTTTTTTCAATTTTCACTTGTAATACAAACCGGTTCTGCAGTCGAGTGATTACTAAGGTGAAGCGACTTGTGTTTGTGAAAGTGACTAATTTTTGGGCCAGATACTCCATTTTCCTCTGATAATTCTATTTATTTATATTTGTCCGTTTACTACGCGTAGCTTTCAGCTACTACTTTATGAAGTAGGAATAAAAAAATTTGATTTATAAAAAATCACATCTATGTGTTTCCATTTGCAATATCACACTTGTAATGTTTTAATTCTCTATCGAGTCATTCTCAGGATTTTGGGCTGTAAAGTTTCTTTTCACCCCAATCGTGCTCTAAATGCTTGTTTCGTTATTTATTAATTCATGGTACTTTTTAAGTTATCAAAAAAGTTTTCATATATCAAAGAATTTTAATATTATTCCATTTAATTGTCTTATAATAAATTGGTATGCATAAGGGAGGTTTTGAATCAAGAAGAATGATCTATGTTGGCCAAACAATCAGCCACGTTGCCGTTAGGAAAACAAAAATCTCTGCGCTGGAGAACCGAGGAAAGTCCAAAGATCTTTTATAATATCACAATTTTGCTATCAAAAACAATCCCTAAAAACATTGATGTGAAATGTTGGTACTTAAATCAAAATTTTATTACTTCAGAGAAGTATTTTGGGTAAAATATTTAATTTTCCTCAATACATGCTTTGTTTCTACCTCAGTGTTCTTTCACGTTTTCTATTCTTAATTAAAAATCCCTTCGTAGTTGTGTATGAAGCTTACTGAATATGCTTCAATAGAAAGCGGTCTCACTAACGTATCTGCCTGATTAGGATAAATTTTATGCTGAAATTCAAACCAATTGTGTTACACCAAATATGTGACGCCTGTCTGGTTTGTTCCAGCATCTCCCTTGAGTAGCACCATCCGACGAGAAGAGGAGGAAGCTTTGACTAAGTAGTTTATAGATTAATTGCCAAAGCTTGACATCTTTGATGGTGGAGTGTGTTATTCGTAATTTCGAGTGGGACCATCTTGCCGGAGCTATGCAGTCGTGGCTCGTTACCCGTAGGACGCCGACGTTCTGAGAGAGGTAGGAGATGGTTGCACTTCTTCCCTCTCCGTTTCCATGCGACCTCCGGACGGCAGCGGTCAGGGACGCATCCATGGGGAGGGGTCACGCTTCTGAGGGACCAAAGTCCCTCAAAACCTCTTCCGTCTTTCGTATGCATTGCCTCTCCGCGAGAAGAATCGCCGAGGGAGCTGTGAGGGCTGGGGGAAGGGCGGATCGGCGAAGAAGGACGAGGATCGGGCAGGACAGTAGGACAGGTTCCATTTTCATCGGAGCTTGGTTCAATCTTGAATGGAGGAACAAAAGGCATTTGACAAGAAAAAGGCTAGAGAAGGTACTAGGCACTTGTAGGTTGAAAATCAGTCAGAGAATGAAGAGAAACCGATATCCTTCCCGGGGAAACTTTTCGCATGTTTTCCTCAAATAATTGATGTGGTGGAGTCACGTTATTGAGTAAGTAGTTAATAGAACCACCACTGAAATATCACTATTATCCACTGAACTGTCACTACTGAATTCATTGGTTATTTCACGCATAAACCCCTCTATTTTGTAGTTGTAGTAGTTTGATAATGTTACCTTTTTCGCAAGCCCTTAGTGGTTCTATCAATTCTTTTATGACTAATTTCAATTAGTTGCTCAGTAATCCGATTATCGCTTTTTCTTTCGGAAGCGCATTTTTGACGATTTGTTCTTCAATCGGGCGAATATGTAAAGTCGCGCAATGGAGTGTCCTTTGCTAACTGCTAAATGAAGTGATAAATGCCGATGACTAAGTGTGACCCAATTCAGTCATTGCTTTTGCTAAAAAAGGATTTCCTTAGGATGTACCTACTACCCCATTTCAGGCATCTAAAATTGTGATTCATGTGGTTACGGTAATTATATTCATTCAAAATTGAGATTTGTTACCTCCTTTTATCTGCCCGATGTGAATGGGCTCGATTTCTAACTTTAATGCTGTTTCATGCATTAACTAAGATGGAATATTGCAAACTTTCAGCAGTGGGAACAGCATTTTGCATTTAAATCATAGAAGGAAGTTGATTTGATTAACTTAAGGTATATTTGTCACCCTGATTTTTGACAAAAAAGTACCTAACGATACCGATAAGTTAAACTATTCACCGAATGCTGTTAGCATTTTTATCAAAATATTCCTTACATGTGATTAAATTTTTATTAGATTGTATTTAAATGGATTTGTTTCATTGATGTATACTGTTTTTTGAGTGCCGGGAAGACCAATATTGATATTATAATTCTCATCTGAGTTTACAGCTGATCATAATGGGCTTTGGATAATTGTTTTTAGTATATATTTCACCCAAAAAAAACGAAATATTTCTCTTTAACCTCCCTTTTTTTAACTTACTCATCACCTTAACTTCTAACTTATCACCATGGCTTACTATTCACCTTCCATTACTTGAATTTTCATTCTTTAGCTAAATTACCTCCTCCGGTTTCTTTCCTACTTTACTTCACCTTTCGTTTCTTCGTTTGAACCTTTCTCTGGAAAGTTCTTTGAATGTACATACATAACTGTATCTAGTTGAAGGTTTTCTTTTCTCATCATAGTCATAGTGACTAAGTGATTTAAAGCAATGTCTTCTCGCAGTTTGTTTCATCGTTGGCTGTGAAATAACCAAATTACTCATGTAGCCTAGTGACCTAAAGTTAGCGGTGTCTACTCTCTGACTCTTATGCGTCGTTCGTCTTTCGATCGAGGCTTGGATTCAACGTAGCAGCGATATAATCAGAGCCAGCAACTTCAACGTCTAAGTCGGTTGTGTCCCTAAAATCCCAAATCTACTCCTCATTACTATTTTTCAATCCTTTTTCTCTCGTTACTAGAGTGTCTCTCTCCTCGGTTTTCTCATCCTAGCCAAAATACTTCTTTATCAAGCGCAATTTTCCTCTTATTGCTGTCTATAGTGTGCCAATTTTCGTCCAAGTTACTGCCCAAATATTATGTTATGTCGCTGCCAAGCTCTCCACGCCAGAATCATCTTCGTTTGATGTGGACGCAATGGCCCCTTGAATATCGGTGCTCTCGTTCTTCGCCGAGTCTCTGAGAAAGAGTAAGATAGAGAGAGAGGGATAGAGAGAGAGAGAGAGAGAGAAAGAGGGAAAAGGAGAGGGGAATGGAGGGATGTTTCGTCTCATCCCACCCTGATACCCCTTTTCATATCCCCCTCAGGGGTCTCTCTCTCTCGTCTCTCACCATCTCCTCACTCCCACAACCCACCTCCTTCGCTCCTCCTCCCCCCGGACCGCATACTTTCCGCACATTTATTTTTCACGCGTCTCCTTGGGGAGGGGGCGGGGACGGGGAAGGGATGGAGAAGGGAGTAGGGGGAGTGGGAGGGAGGGGGGAGGGGGACACACGGCCCGAGAGGGAGGGGAGAGTGCTCATCGTCTACGTCATCGGGGCAGCGGTGTCGCAGCGTTGCCACATCTCCCCGCCCTCTCCCTCTCCCCTCCTCCGTTCCCTCCATTGCATCGTATATTAGACATTTTTGAAAATTCCAAATTCATCATCGTAATCAGGGTACGATATCAATCCCAGAATTGGAAGCTTGGAAGTGCCTCTCAAATCTCTCCTGCCCTTTGTCATTTTTCCTAACCCCCCGTGGCTGCTTGCGAATATGATTTATTCCATATTTTTATCTCGCCTCGATCCCTCCTTGGCCTTCCTCCCTTCGATGCTCCTCCCGTGATGGCTTCTCTCTTTCTCACCCGCCCCTATACCTTCTCCTGGATCTTTTTATGTCCAGGCAATTTTCCCTTAGTGCTTGTTTCTTCCATCGGAGATGCTTCCTCGCTTTCGTTGTTCTGTTTACTATCTTCATCTCTCCTACTCCATCTAGCTTCAACCTTTTTCTTAAGATGAGAGAATCCCAAACGAGGCGCTCCCTAATTCAGTTTCTTTTTACAAAGGCGTGACTCGCTTTGCCTCCGGTTTGTTTTCTTCATTGTGGAGGTATTTGGAAAATAATTTTCTCTTTACACATGCGAATGAAAGAGGTCAGGCATCACGTCACTTTGTTGCATTTGTAATTTTTTTTTCACTTTTATATTATCCATGATTCTTCGTCAAAGATTGCGTACATTTTTTGGGCAAGTCTAATTTGACCCGAAGTGAAGAAGCTCAACAAGGAAGGAGTTATGGAGACTGATTGGTCTTTCTAAGAATTTGCGAGTGAGTAGAAGCTCAGGTTAACCGTCACCATATAGCTGGATGTTAATTGTATTCCCATGAGTTAAAATCATCATACCTCTTCGTATTTATGGTAAGAATTTTGCATGAAGGTCCTTTATCTAACATGTTTACAACTTTGTATTTTGTAAGTTCTTCCAGCCCATTATTTCCAACTAGTAGTTATTTATCAATGGGATATGTCCTTATGTGAATGCAAGGGTGTTTGAGGAAAAGATGTTGTGAGAAAACACAAAATAAGGTAAATGTACTGTTTTATTTGGTGATGAGTTGTTTATTAAATGTAGTTGAAATCCTAAAATCAAAAGCTTTTATTGTGCTCCTTGAAATGCTGACTCAGAAAAATGCTAGGATGTAATGGTAATTTGGCAAATAGTCAGCAAATTATGATGCTATGCACGTTGCGCGTAAGGTAGTCTTTTTGTAATATCTATAATGACGCGATGCCATTACGGAAACGTATTTGAAACACCCCACCCCCGCCGTCTTTGCTTCTCACCCCTCTCGCCTACTACACGTTGCTGCTTTGTCAGCATTTAGCCTTCGGTTGTCCGAAAGTCTATTTATTCTGTTGATTTGATAAAATTTACTTAGACTGGGGATGGAACAAACGTTTTAAGATTGGACCTGCGCTTTATTCTTGCAGTTTGGATCCATGTCTACGGTGACGAATTGCTATGTTTATCAGCAACGTTTTTTAAGGTGGTATTCGGGGAGAAAATGGCAATTAACAGGGTACGATTCTCTGGGATCCAAGGGATTTAATCTCTTCAACAGCAACTCTAAAGTGTTTTTGTCATATTCTGTGGATACATTAATGTTTATATATACCCAATATAAATAATTCTGTCACAAATATGCGGAAGCCCTGCGTCTATTTTGTTCGTTGGTCGATGGACTGGTACTTTTGAGTGTGCCCCTTGTTTGCTCTAAGCCCTGAAAGTTCCACGAAACAACCTTGGCAACGTTAGGCTCTTTGTAAAATTTCACAAAAAAATAAAATCAAGATCGGAAAAATATAATTAATAAAGAATATTTAAGACCGTGAACTGGAAAAATTATAATGCGTTATAGCTAGTCTAAAAATTATGTGTTTTGCCTCGCATATGAAAATAGTTTGTAAGTCTCTAGACATACGAGAAAAGCCCAGCGTAAGTTAAGCTCTTTAATCCGCGGGCTGTATGGTTTAAGGATGTTCAGGACCAGTTGGGTGGGGACGCGTGGCGTTAAAGCTTGTTCAACCAATCTAGAATAAAGTGTTTTGAAAGGTGGACTCATGCTGTGAGCATTGTGTCATTTTGTTTGCCCATTTGCTACTGACCCTTGAGATCAAATACTCGTTTTCAGGCTCAGCTCTCCCTCAGTGCACGCATATTTCGTCATTTATTGCCGATATTCCTCATCCAATGATTAATTTTCTTTTATTATTTTTTTTATTTTAGTTTATTTTATTTTATTTTATTAAGTTTATTTAAATTAAAATTTTAATAATTTATAGTATAAGTTCTCATTCACTATTATTTCCAAGAAAAGTTGAAGGTGTTTTACAAAATCACGTTTACGTCTAAAATGCCTTATTACCTGTGCAACTATTGGATTTAATACTTCCCAGCGAACCTGCATTTCAAATTGATTAAAACGTTATCACAGGCAACACTCATCTATAGAAATTATTATTCTTGGTTCTCATTTTGTATTCGGTGAATATACGTCAATTTTTTACATCTTCTTCTGCGTGATTAACTCCTGCACCGGAAATGAATTACAGCATTTTTACGAAAGAGAAAAACAATATAATTGAAAAACATTCAATCTTTTAGATTTGATTATTCAGGTCAATCCAAACGTTCCATTTGAAATTTAAGGCCTTGCTCTGAAAATATGAACAGCTTGCCAGTGCGATAAAACTTCTGCTCAAAACCATGTTATGATATTATAAATGGATATTTAACCGGTTATTGCCTTGCCTTGACCGGTTTGCATCGTCGTAGCATTTCCTCAATAATTGTAATTGAAGTGGTTTACCAGATACTTTCTCTTATTTCACAAATAATCAAAAGATATGTAAGCATTTTTCCTAGTTAGGTAGTAATCGATGATTTGATATACCAGGTTACATATTATCGCACAGTTCCACTCCTATGTCTTGCTCTGCACTTCCGTGTGTATTGTCATCCATCTCCATTGCCTGGCCCTACAAAAACATCTTATCCAATTTGCGTCCGTAAAGGGGCTGTAATTATTGTCCTTTATTAAAATTGATTACTTTGTTCACTCGAAGTGATTTGCACTTCTGGGTTGCACAAAATTACGCCTATGCATTTTGATCAGTGGAAAGCTGAATAACAGAAAATTAACTGTCTGACAAAAATGTATGCTATAATTTAGAGTAAGTACTATTTAATAATTGAATATCAACGTTGGCGATTCGCGTGAATGTCGTGAAAATTGTTTGACAATGAACTCTTTTATTTATTTTAGATAATATAATTTATTCTCTCATATTGTCATTAGCCTTACCGCGCTGATAGCTGCCGTCTCGGGAATTCAGCAGAAGTGATAGAAATGGTGATCAAATTACCAGTTCAATTCATAAATTCGTTGTAGAAACAACCTCATCTGCTGATGGATAAACATTAATTTACAACCGGCGTTGGCTTTTGAGATTTCAGAGTACCACTATGGATCCTTACCGCCTGAACCACCTTATACATTAATTTTCCTGTGATACAGCGGCATTTAATGAAAAAAGAGGTGGAAAAAAGTTATGTTAGCATCTGCGTTACAATTCAAAGGCTACTTGCTTGAAAACCGCGGTAGGTTTAGATGCTCCTGTTTGAAATGATCTTAGTAATATGAACAATTGTAATTCTACTTTATGGGCGTACTCTGCGTTGATTCTACTAGAAACCATTGGAAGAGTAATACGGACTTTCAGCGTTTGCCGAATTTTCGATTACAGATGAGAGGAGTAATGTGGTCGCAGTATCATCATAGGATGGGTGTACGTGCATTTATGTTTATGAGTGCCATTGTTTTCACCAGAAGGCAAAGAATCATTTTCTATTCTTAGAAAGCGAGACTATACTTAATTGAAGCTGTTTGATCTTTGATAACTCGAAGCTTTCATCATCAATGTCGTAGAAAATGACTGAAATTGTGAATGAACTTGAGGTTATAGAGCTGGTGAAAAGGGGTTTAAGAGATACAAGATCAGAAGCGATAATTTTTATCGGCTGGTTCTCCGGATTTGACTAGAGGAAATACCTCTGTGATTATTTACCATATATTCTCTGTTTTTTTTTATTTTTAATTGATTTTGAATATGACAGAGGGGTTAGTCAAAACATTTGCTGGATTCTTTAGAATGTGATATAGTAGTAGGAAATGAAGTGCAAATGAAGTGCTGGCCTGCCCTTCAACACAAAGAAATTATAAGACGATGGCGTGAAATTCTCTCATGATTCATGATAATATATATAGTAGCAGGTACGATATGTACATATTGAGATTTATGATTTCATCTGAATACAATAAAAATGTACTTGAAATGGTAAGGGTACAATCCTGTGTGGCTTTCCTCGTTCTTTGGGGACGTTGATTGCAGATCCCGCTCCTCCTCTGCGCACCTCTGTTCATTCGGAAAATCCCGCTGTTTATCTGCTACCTTTCTATCTTACACCACACCTGCTAGCCACACCATGCATGGCAACATTGTAGGTGTTCGGTCAAATATGTCATTCCGAAGGCCAAGCAACAATTCTGTAAAATGTCTGTTCTAGGTGAAAGCGCCTATGGATGTCCTTCATCGAAATAAATTCAACTTGGGTACCGAATAATGAACAGATTATTTGGTGGGCTTTCGTGGAAGCAATGGAGAAAACCTAGAACAATTTTAATGCAAACAATCGACAAATGATTGAGAGACAACCGACTTCTGAGGCCTAGATTTTGATGCATACGAGATCAAGAATTAAGTAGACCGCTATTTCGATTAAAATACCAATTGAAAAAAAAACATAAATATCCATCTTTATAAAGCATTGTCGACCATATTCTTGTATTACGCAAATTTGTTGACGTTGGTAATTGAATAATAAATAATGATGGATCTTTCAACCGGAAGACATTTGTTCAAAGCTTGTTTTCTTATGATTTAATGGACTGTCATCAAAAAAGGAAATCAAGTTTTAAAGATTCATTTTTTAGCCTTTCATTGGAATATTCTTATTATAAATCGATTCAAATCCCATCCTTTGTTTATTTGTAACCACTTTTTCAATCCTAATTAAAAATAACTGAGGTGATGCTGGACTTCATATTGTAATTAGTGGCAGTTTGTCATTATTCGTGAAAATATAGGCATCAAGAGATTATATTTTTGTGTCTTTGACTTGTCAATTGATTACGACTTCTTTGGCTTCAAATGCAAACTAAATATTTGAGAAAAATATGGACAGCTTTTCTAAGCCCATTTATTTCATTGGAATCCTAAAACGAGAAGGATTTTTGCCCGCGAGAGACTGGGATGAGGGTATTCGAGGCTCGAAAATGAGCATGCAAGACTTCGTGGTGGACAGGTATGTTCTTTACTTCGAGGGGCATAAGCTCACCTATACCCCAGAAAGTATTATCGTACGATCACCTCGATTACGAGTCGGTGAGAGAGCAATGTTTTTGTGCGTCTAAGTGTTTCACTCCAACGATGCTCTAAGCCAAGAGGGCAAGTTCGTATCGTGAAATTGGGCATTCTCGTTAGAAGTACTTGTGGCGCTCGGGCGATTATTTTGTAATTAGCCCTTTGTCACGGCATTCCGCATCTATTGCCCTCCGCCGCTCCGAATGCCCGCACCCTCCTCCTTCCCCTCCTTTCACCTCCTTTCCTTCCTTTTGCAGTGGTGTGTGTTTGTGTGCACAAATTCGCCCACCCCTTCTCTCTCTCTGTTCTGAATGTGCGGCTAGGGAAGAAGAAGATCCTGCATGCGCGACCCCCTGTGCCCTTCGACATCCCCTGGGGGTTTAAGTGGAATTATGCATCAGATGGAGGCATTCGGGGGCGGGGAGGGAGGGGGGAAAGAGAGGGAGAGGGAGATAGGGACGCCTTGGGAGGGGATGAATATTTGAAGCTGGGAAAAGGGTGGAGAGGAAATTGCCGTCTTTTACTCCTTGGGCCCCGTAAATCCCGCCCCCACCCAGGGGGCGGAGAGGGAGGGAGGGAAAGGGGGAGGGGCAGGCACGGCGAGGAGGGGCGGACTCACACACACACACGACTCCCTACTTCTTGGGACTCTTGTGCACCTCTCCTTGGGAAGGGAGGGAGGGAGGGACCTCTCCTTTTATACGTTTCAATCTGCCGTCTTTCACCTAAATTGTCCATTGCAGGTCTTTTACGATTCCAAATGCACTCTCGTACAGTTATTATTCTTATTTCATAATTCTCTCTGCAGATTTTTTTTTGCCTTCGACCTTCTTGCGATAGCGATGAATTACAGGCTGGGCCGATGGACTCATCGCGGAAGAGAATGTCTGGTATCTGGTGCCGCTAAAATTACATCGCGCCTTACTCACAAACATGTATTTGTGATGTATGATTTAGTTTTTTCCTACGAACTTGCCTTGTGAATGCGGCAAGTTGTACATCGGAGAGACGAGTAGAAACAAGGGCTAAGGAACACCAACGGTACCGGCGTCTAGCACAAATGGAAAAATCCGCCATTGCTGAATACAGCATAACCATGGACCACTCCATCTATTTCCATGAGACTAAAGTGTTCGCCCGCTCCCGAGGTTATTGGGATAGGATTATCAAGGAAACCATTGAAATCCGACTATAAAGAAGGAATTTCAACCGAGACATTGGCTTTTCCCTAAGGGGTGCATGGAAGTCGTTATTAAAAAGGTTGGGAAATACAAATCCTAACGGTTGTTTACCATTCGAGTCTCTTGGCCACGCTCAATAATAGCGACTGTTTAAGTCTACGGTAAACATCAGCATTTGCCTTGAGAATGGAATACGAGTCGGACTCCGAAACGTCGGCAGTAAAAATCTTATCCCGGTGGAAGACCCGAGAAGACTTCCTCCATATGTATTTGTGATAGTTGACTTGCATTTATATCCCATGTAATGAAATTGAAATATAACGGACTTTGAAGTAAGTAATACGAGGAGGAACTGTTCTCTGTTACTTATTTGTTACAATGATTAAAATTAAAAATTATAAATGGTTGAGAGAAGCTTTTACCTCAGTAATTGGAGAATATATGAATGGGATAACCTTGAAGAAGGTAAAGGATGGAATATGTAAAGTATAGGAGATAAATAAAAAAATATGTATTAGGAAGAACGTTGTTAAAGAAGCAGAGTTGAAACAATGATAGATGTTTTATGAATACGGTTACATCTCTTTTCCGTCCTTCATAAGGTTTTCAACCACTATTTTGCCTGCTGTGGCGGTTTTTAAGAATGTGTTGAGTTTAATAATGCATTATTATTTCTCCAGCTAAAAGTTAATTCTGACACGCTACTTATTACCTGATTTATTATTCATTCCAAAGCATTCTAATGTTATTGAGCACGGCACGCTGACTGTCTCTCCTCATACTATCAAAGACGTCCTCTTTCTGTCTCTGAGTGACATGGCCGATATTTGCTTCGATATATTTTAAATGTAAAATGTGTGGATTGAGCGCGGAGCCAGAAATAGGATCCAAATATGTAAATTTTCCGCTCTGTGTCCATGTTTTCCCAAATATTCACACCGTCGTCTCTTACGCAGTCAAATGCGATGATAAAACCCCAGCACAAAAATCCTACCTTTGTAAAAATATTGTTTTCATGTCCAGGTGTATATGCGTTGATAGCTTTAGTTTTTTTACTAGGTACGTGGCTATTTGGGGTAGATTTTTTATTGTCAACCAAAAATATTTGGCCTCACCCTCGTTTCTCATCCTTCGTTCCTTTCCAAATGCCGTTTGAATTGCCTTTCTCGGTCATTCCTCGGTCATGCTGTATTAACTCTTAATATTTTTTTATGGTCTGCTACATTCTGAGAAATTTGACCCTCTTCCCATTCACTTTTATCCCGTCTTCTAATTACCCTCAAGACTTCTTTTTCCTAAAATACCCTAAGATGTCTTACAATTCCTTGTATACCATTCATGTTACTCCTCTTGGTTTGCCAGTAAACCCCAAAAACTTGAGACAACGGTCTGCCACGATGGGAAGACCAATTTCACACTCGGGGATCGAATAGTGCATATTTGAGCTCTCCTCGAATCCTAATGAGTGGTCCTCAAATTAGTTCCGAGTGCAGTTGCTCCTGCTTTTGAGTGGCGGACGAGAAAAGAAACCTATCATTTGTTTTCGATGCACAATAAACTGAAGTACCACCAACCCACCGAATCATTGACACCATAGTCAAGCTTAAAATCCGTGCAACGTTCAGCGAAGCAACGTCCGTCCAATCCGTTCAGCGAAGCCTTGTCTATTTACTCAATTGTGTCGGGTCCTTTCCATTTTTCCCTCTTTTATAATGGATAATTTGCTAATCTGCAGTTCTTTCAGTATATTTTCCCTTCTGCCGGTATTTTCCAATATCGCAAGGAAGCAGTTACATCCTTGCTTAAATAGTATCGCACTTTATGCTAATATTAACATTCGTACAACGGCGCCATCGGTTGTTTAAACCTTAAAGTCAGCTGCCACAGGAAGAAAAATCTTTCCTCGTGCACGAACATGGGCTTATCGTTCCCTTGTTTATCCCGCACCCGATTGGCGAAGGAGAGAGTCGGCGTTGCAAGGCCTCCAAAGGGCAAACTTCATGGGCAGAATCGATCGAGGCTCTTGAAGCAGAAGGAAGTTATGTTCTTGCATGCATCGATGAATTGTGCTGTGCTATAAGAAATGTGTAGTTTTTCACGAGGGTACCCATCAAATGAAAACATAAAATATTGTTAGATGATGTATTTTGGTGGTGTAAAACATGCCTGCTATCGAAGAGAAAATATTTGAAGATATGTGAATGCCACGTAAGAATTTTCCCTCCCTTAAGGAGGTGGAGCGTCACAACTCAGTCTATCTAAAGCGGTTCGAATTGGAAAATTGATTTAATTAACGGTCTATATTGATTTGAGCTCAAAAATATTTTCATGATTTCCTTGTAAATACTATGGGGACTGCTTTCACTAAAACAAGGATTTAGATAGTATTTGAATAGAATGCAATATAGGAAAAATGAAGGACTTGATAAATTACATGTCCTTTGTACATTTTTATAACACTTGGGCACATGACTACCGCTTTAAGTGAGGTAAAAAAATCAACACTATATTTTACGACTATTACTGACAAATCAGTAAATTGTAACGGATAGGGAAAATTAAAGAAAAATTTGCACTTTTTAAAAACGGTTTATTATTACACACCGTATCACAGGATATTGGCTAAGTTTCAAAAGTAGAGATTAATATTCAGTTTAAATACTTCCATAGGAAAGAGCCCTCAACTAGTGGTAGACTAGATAAATCTCCATTTTTCAATAGTAAAGAAGATTTTATCGTCGCTCAATATACGTTTGTACTTATAACGCTTAATTGCACACACTATCATGAGGGCATACTTAAATTAAACGTTTTCCTAAGTGAAATTGTAGGCGAAATTCCTGATATTTTTTATAGTTCATATCTGGCATTTAAGATGCTACACTTATTCAATTGAGGCCTTTGCATTAACCCAATGCGTTAAATTATTTCTCACGAAAACTTGCTTCCTTTTCCATCTGCGTGCCTCTTCTTCACTCCCTTAGTTGTGGGATTGAAATCACCTAGGCCAAGGTGGGAAGGTTTCAGGTGTTTTGCTTTTATCGACCTCAAATCCCAAGGAATGAATGAATGATACTGACTCTTGGTTGTGGCTTCTTTCAAGTCCTCTTCTCCCTTGCGTTGCCATCTTTGATGGACCGCAAGGGCCTAACATCTAGTTGCCTTGTATCCATCAAAATTGCCATGGGAATTAGGAGGCCTGGATAGCGTAGTGGTCTGCGCATTGGTCCGGCAAACCAAAGGTCCGTGGTTCGATTCCCGGTCCAGGCCGAATTTGTCTCTTGGCAATTTCTTCAAAAAAAATTCACTCGCCATGCTTTACAATTTTTAAAAACCCAAGTAAATTGGAACGAGTGTGTCTGGTACCATGAAAGCAAGAAAGTCTTCACTCAAAATCTCTCGCGCATCCTTCTGATGACACGTAATCTTTTATCTTAAACATTCACTTGTCCGTATTTCCTAGACAATCCCGTGGACACACTTTTACACATCAGTTAGTGACTCTGAATTTACATAGATAACTTGAGTGAAAAGGAAATTAACGCGTTCGGTCTGCATACGCTAAGGATCTTTCTTAATTCTTGATTTGTCCTCCTCTTGTCAAATATCAGGGAATTATCCAATGCCGTCATTATTAGCCCTAAGATAGAACATCTGTGTAGCTCGAGTAAATCTCATATGATATTGTACACATACAAGGCTACTCCAGACCAGTTATTAACTTTCCGTAAAATTTGTCGGATACTTACGTACATTAAATTTTGAAGATAAGTTCTTTTTTTTTTGATGACTAGAACTCCGTGGAGTAGCGATGAAGCCATACTTGGAGTGGATAACACCCAGCTGAGCCAAAGTGTTTACGGCTGTCGTTTCATCATTGCTGCAAGTATGCGTTCTAAACCATGCCTGGTGGTTGTTATAGGCATGAGAACGTAGTTTGAATGAAAAAGTACTTTTTTTAAATGGAAGTCTTGTAGTGTCAAAGAAGGGCAAAAAGTCTTTAAAATGTATTTAAAATGATTTTATTTAACGAAATTCCCCAAGGTTTGTCATTGCCATTTAATTCCCGAAGGCTTTCATCTGCGCTCTAAATCTCACCATATGCTCACATCACCCGTGATATTATGAAATTTGACGATTGGGAGAAAATACAAGTCTCACAGGAAAGGGAAACTATTATTAATGCCGAAAAATTGGATCATTTTGGTGAAAATTATGGTGGGTGATAGAATCTAGGTATGATAAATGAAATACAGCTATCTCCATGTTTCATTTAGTTAAGTTTATATATGGGATCATTGCCAATAAAATTTTAAATTGTATTTAATATGGCTCCTCTGACAATGAGCGATATGATATATTCTCATGATACTAAAAAACAAAATTTTATACTCCATCGGCGTTTGAAGTTTACATAGGAAAATGTAATAGGAAAGTTTCGATGGGGAAATGTGAAATTACTTATCAAGAGTATGAATTTCGGTTTGGATTAGTGAACGCAGAGAGGTACATTTCAAAGAGAACAATTTCTTCAGAAATTTCGGGTGCTCTCTCAGCAATATGTCCATGCCGATAAGTACCCAAGAGTGGCGAAATAGGCGATGAACAAGGGACCAATCAGAAGGCACCTGACTCCCCGACGGGTTTATACATGCTATCCCAATACACCATATGTATCGGTGCATTAAACCATCAAAGCATTCAGCCCTGAAGATGATGGACTAATCGTCTGTGGAAACGTTGGCTACGATGAATAAACGTGCTGGACTACCTGGAAAATCCGTGGGAGCTCCTGGTGATGTACTTTCGATGCGTTTCTTTGCGTAACTTAATGGTCCCATCCACTCAGAATATTTTGATAATTTTCGTTTTATCAATCGTGAATATAAAGTGACATCGAACGCGAGTCTCTTTTATAAATGAATTGCTTCGAATGCTCTATTTTTCATTCAACTTCTCGTAATGTGCCCAATCTACTGGTACATGAAATTTTAATGCCAATAAATTACATTAACTAGCCACAGCTGTTGGTACAATATTTGCAGCGATTATCTAAAGATTCGACCTGATTTTTCCGGAGAAAAGACAAAGTTGATGCTTTCGTATTTAGTCTATGAAATGCAATAAATTGTTCAAACTTTTCCCATCAAAACTTCTTTTCTCGTATGAAAAAGCGTCGTCAGAGTAGTGATTCAAGTCATACACTCTTCTCCTACCGCTTGGGACTCCTTGCATTGACCTTTCAAAAAATATTATTATTCGTGAAAGTTTCATTGAGACGTGTGGAAGAGGCTTTATCCGCGCCATCAGTGAAAACGGCATTTTTATAAAAGAAAGAAAAAGTGGTGTCTCATCTGTTTTGATTCACGCCGTCGCAAAGGCAGCGTCCTCTTCGAGACCGAGCAATCGATCTCCTCCTCCTCCTCGCTTCTCGGAAAGTTTTAAGAAGGGAGAGGAAGTGGGCGAAAGAGCGGCCGCCGAGAGCAAACGGTGCACTCATACCTCCCTCCATCTCTCTCTTTTCCCCCCATGTCCCACGTCACAAACCGCTCCTTCTCCCCTCCCCGCTCCCCTCCCCACACCCCTCTGTCCGCTCCCCCCCCCCTCGCCGCACCTCCACTCCCACTAGGCCGTCTCCTCCTTTCCACCCCCTCCAACTCCTCTTTTGATGGCCGCTTTTTACACCCTCAAGCGGGTATCTCACACTGTCCGCAGGGATGGTTACGAACGCCCATCTCCTCTTGCCGAGCGAGGGGTTACTTTTTGATCCGTCATCGCTCTTCCCGCTGGTTCGTCGAAGAGTGTCTCTGCACTAAGTGCAGCTTTTCCAACGCCTAATGTATCGCTTGCTCATCTTTTCGACTTTCTCTGGGATTTGTTTCTTCTTCGCTTATTTGTTATATATATTGTTGCGACGGCGCTGTATAATTTCTTTTCGATTAAGAGGGAACATATTCGGTCTGTCGGTGGGTACGCATGTGACGTCTTGAAAAATTTGCTGAATTCGACATTGTTAGCTGTATCTTGCGTGGACTTGAAAGATTTTCTTTCACTTAACGAATAAAATCGAGTGATGGAATCACCTTGAAAAATATATTGTTTCCAGTGAATGTACAAACGTGAGAGAAATCATGAAGGATGAAACACTTTAGTGTTTCTCGAGAATCGATAAATGGCTTGGAGGATGATAGGTTTACAATTCCAAAACAAATGCAGCGCTTTTTAAAATTGTATAATACATTCATTCATTGGATAGATAGGATAGAGGATATTTTATTTTTATTTTTGTGAAAAGTTTCAAGTACCCTTAAATACAATATCCGAGCGGCCCACGGGAGATATTATATAACTTTTCTATTCGACTATTTATTGCTACGGTGAATGACGTGACGGCATGAAGGGAGCCTAAAAGACGTAGGAGCGTGAGAAAAGTTTGATAATTCTTCCCTTCTAATAGTACGGAGAGTTCTTCAATACGGGCGGCGATGATGTTAGGGATACTTCCTTTACCTCCATTTATTGCTTTATGGTTTAATTGCTATTTTGTGACGAATAATAGTAAATTATAGCCATAGTCATATCTCTTATGAGAAGAAAATCTCTAAAAATATCATGCTTCACATTTTGGGACTTAATTCACTGGTCATTTTTCCACAGGATTTTCAGTTGGCTCATATAATACGTGTTGCTGAAGTATATATCAAACACTTGGTGGAGAATGAAGACTCAAAATTTGCTGAATTATATCTCAATTTATCCCAATGACCGTATTTCTCTCATGCCTTCATATATTTTCGCCTAAAAACTTCCATCTTGGCTAATATGGAATATATTCACGCATGCCACACCTTGACGTTTGAAAATCTGATTAATTACTTACATAGTCCTTTTTATTTTTGATGTCGTAACTCTTTTGCAATGAATATCCATATTTTTGTTGCTTAAGTCACTAGAGAGGTGTACAGAATGCAACGGTGTGCATATATGAATTAATTCAATTGATTTAGGCAATGAGCTAATTCTGCGCTAATTTGCCCATCGCATTAGCCTAACGTTTCTCAAGTACTTAAGGGTTACAAGTCAAATTATCACCTGAGACTTTTATGTAAACTAATATTTTAGGCTTTACATTGTGAAAAGCTATTGCAACTAAATTAACTCAGACTTCGCACATAAGAATGTAAACATGAAAATAGCAAATTTTTCTTTTATCAGTTGTAATTGAATGCTCTCAGCTTATCCGATGATCTGGAGAGCCAAAAGCAAAACAATCGATGCAACAACTTCATTTGAAATTTAGATTGCTTGTTGGATTTTTGAGCAGTTGGGTAATTAACATTACTGTATTTTCTGAACGTCATTTTTAAATTAGATAATAACTGTTTACTTATTTAATTAATAGCTAATCACTAGCTCTTCTGATGTTTAGCATAATGTAATATCGCAACCACATTTTTAAGGTCTCGTCCCTTAGTTGTAAATTATTGCAGACTTCTCTTTATTCTCTTTCTTTAAGAAAGTCTTTATTAATCTGTTTCATTGCCCTATATTGTGTAACCATGACGTATTTTTACTAATTGTGCATAAGATTCCACGGTGACTGGTACGGAAAATAAGTTATATTTTAATATTTAAGCCTAGAAAATGTCTGCCCACAGATGATGCTGACGGCGGAAGAGAATTTTCAAACTCTGTTGCAGCATGATGACGCAAACGTGAGGAATCGTCGCCCATTTGCTTGATCCGAGTTAGTTATCCTGCGGGAGATTTTGTCCTATCCCCAGGATTATATTACTTCGAGTGACGTAAAGAGCGGGCATCTTAATCTTTTAGGAAGAGAGACGTGGGTGGGCGTGTCATGGGTGGAGGTGGTTGGGGGGGATCCTCTTCCTATGATATGCTATGTTAGTGGGGGTTTAGCAGCGCTTGTGCCGTAGAGAGCATCAAACCATCTGTCGTAACAATGTCCCCGATATGCATTCCTTGCCACCCCGGATCCGCTCCCGAGTGCTTTCGTAGTGGCCAGCTCACTTGAACCGGAGTGTCCCGCTCTCACTCGGAGCCAGGTGGTGAGAACCATAGAATAAAAATCTCCCCATAATGCACCACTCGAACGGATTTACTGTAATATTCATTTCGTCCTCTACAGGTTTTTACTCTTCAGTTATGAACTTCTTGGATCATTTATGAACCTATATTTTTACACTGGGCACTGTTGGAATAAGGGAATGAAGGATTTATTATATTAATCAAACCAGTACCCGAAATTTGGGTAACATGTCCACCCATCCTCTACCCGATACTCACAAAACCTCCGTTCTTTATTCTTTTCTCTGATTCCATTTAAAGGCATTTTTTTCCTTCCTCGCCGAGACTAATTTTAAAAGGAACACTAGTAAGGTTTCCCATCGGTCTGTTTGAAAACATGCGAGACAATAGCACATTTCTTTCGACCTCTGTCAGTGCTTAGTGTCTAGTAAATTACCTTGCAAGTGACCGTATATGCAATTCACTGGTAATATTCTGCTCTATCTTCAGACTTATATTTAAATTTTGACATAATGTACGTATCACTTGCAAAGCAAACGATGAAAATTGGAACAATTTTTTTTATGATCTGAAACTCCTGAGTCAAAAAAACATACACGTTTTAGCAGAAATATATCTTTATGCTGCCTCAGTGCTCTCCTTTTCTCCTCTAGGACTCTTGTAAGTTTTTAATTCGCCAAGTTTTTCAAATCCAGTTTCTTTCTAATTATATGTTGTTTCACGTTCTGCCTTTGATTATTCCAGCCATCAATGTCCATCAACTGACGACATTTATCTACTTGATTTATTTAATATTCCTCACGAAAGCTTCTTCATTTCCATTTGCGCCCATAATCTCCTATTGTTAGATGTGTTTTAATTTCTAAGATATTTCAATATCCAAATATTTCACTTTCTTACGGATAGAGGAGCTATGAAGCTGGAATTAACACAGGCTAAACATTAATTTGTTCTGGTTGACGGAGATGCCGATAAATTAACCTCCCTTGGTTATTTCGTTTGTTGCCTTGCTATTCCTTGGAAAAGATTACGTTATTGCGCTTGCCTATATTAATTCATGTGCACATGTCATATGCCAATTGTCTTATCTCACCATTTTTCCTCATTTCCGATACGATTGTTATTTCAAGGGTTCCGCAAGACGCAAAAGTAGCAGTCTGGCGGCGATGAGTCTTTTAACATAACTGCTGTGGAACAGCGTAAGTTGATTGAGGTAATACTGAGTAATTGAAATGTAAAGTTTCTATTTTGTGTAGCTGAGCCATGAAAAGTGATATGGAGTTAAACATAATACTCATCCATTGTTTTCATAGGCATGTAAATTATTTCAAAACATTTGTGCTCGAATATCATACATAACTTCAAAAATATTACAGATTAAATTCTTTTACTTACATTGTTGTGCAAACTGCCGAGAAACGGTATTAATTGTTACGCATGCCCGTATTGCATATTCTGTCCCCAACGGTATCGCTACACGTTAATGCCATGCCTATGTAGCACAAAGAGACAGTTCATTTGAGCTCCTGACCTCTCGGAGAATCAATTGGGACTAAAATTTTGCGTTTCTTAGATCCTATGTTTGAAGGATTTCGAAGACATATTTGCAATAACATCTAAAGTAGGTTACTGCTGTTATTGTATCGAGGTCCTCAATTGGTGAATGTAACGATGAGGTTCCATCTGAGTAGAGAAGAGGAGATGGTGATCTTTTACATTAATCGAGGACCACCCGTAATCACTTGAATTGAATATAAAATGATGTGAAGCCAAGTATTTAATTTCCATTCAGATTGAAGAGAAATCTGATCATGTTCTGCAAGTTTTTCACTTTTAAACGAAACGATTTGTCGATGAACGATTTCATGTAACTCCACAGGTGGATAATTTTCGGTGACGTGAAATAATAATAAAAGAAGTGTTTTCAGGAGGATTCTGGTTACGTTGAAAATTCTTGGTTAAAGGTTTCTAAAGCCCTGCTTACACATTTAGCCGTACGAGTTAATGTGCGAATGCATGAACGCGTGAATCAACGCGAAAATTTATCAGGTAACCACACCAACTTGTACGAATGCATAAACGCGTGAACAGGGAAATAGAACCTGTTCTATTTGGTCCATGCATTCGTTCGTGAACTTGTACATGAACACGTACGGGTTAATGTATCGAGTAACCAGGCCTTAAAGTAGAGAAAATATTACTTGAGAACGGAGTTGGGCGATTTTGCGTACATTTTCTCCGCTGCGGTAGTTATGTCACCAATGCAAAAATTTCCTCACAGCATTCCACCGTATCCCTAGGTGTGAATTTCAGGGTTAAAATCTGATACAAAATTAAACTAAAAAGTGCGATATTTTTCGTTTTCGTGCGTCATGCATCAAACCGTCCAAGGTTTGAAATACGAAGCATGATGTCATGACCGATACGAAAAGCCTTGTTTTCTTTAATATACGAAAATAAATATTCCATTCAGTGTCAGACTTTTCCAGAGCTAAATTTCGCGCCGATAGAAAGTATTTGCTTTTATACTTATTCAAAGCATCTGTTTGGCTATTAAAGTGAAACTATTATCTCAGCGGGTGAGTGAATAAATCAGATTAGAGTAACTTAACTTCTATAATCTCGGGTGACGTCATCATAGGTAGGTTTCTCTAGACATTTGTCTTTCATACAAAGTTATGAGGTTCGTACTAGACAAGCTCGGGTGAATTTTAGCATAGTAACCGACAAAACAATAGCAATCTAATGTGTATAAATAAAAGAAAATGATTTCAAACAACTTGACATTGGAATATTTCAATGTCTTAATTGTACCTCATTTCTTCTTAATGGCTCAATTTTTGTGCATAGCGCATTTCTTCTCCCTATCAACAATATCCGTAGAAACGTAACGATAAACATTAACAAACACGATACTTAATTGGATAGCAACCTATACTGTCTGCCGTGTGTGCTCTAGTATTGCAGCTGAATTTTTAAAGCTCATTTAGAAGAGATTAGGGGACATCACGGAGGAAACTGATCATATTCCATATTTCTATCATTTTCCATATTACGCATATCATGGCATCTCTGCAGCTTTCAAGCTTTCACATTCAATCTCAAACGGATCTTGGTCGTCGTAAAAATGTTCTTTATTGCACGACATTAGTTCGATATATGAAAATTTGGAAATCCAATTTATTTATCCTTGGTTATTGCATTCCGTTGATTTTCTATTTTTGTTAATTTATTTGAAGTTACTTCTTTTTCTTAATTCTATAAGATTGATGGTTCCGATATTGTACCATCGATTGACGCCTCAATGCATTAAATGTTGGTGCTTGTACCTAATCATAGTTTCATGGAATTATATTGTAATTTTTTTAAGGCTAATACAGGTTGATTTTTATGAAATCTGACAATATTTTAAAGTATTCCCTCTAATCATGACTGGCAATTGTCTGAAGAAATCAATGTAATGAATCCAAATGTTTATAGCGTCTTCTGTTATTCACATTTTAAAATCCATTAAAGCAACTGTCGAATATTTTATCCCTAAAACCTCAATTATTAGTTTTGTATGAGGATTGGATGATGGATTTTCTAAACAAATCCACGGAAATTAATACTTTGAATCAGTTAAATGAAATGATTTTTATATGCAGCAATTGGGTGCAATAATAATATGAACTTTTAATTCTACTGCGTGTCAGACCAGGCGCACATTTTTTAGGGCAGTTAGGTTTTTTATAAGTCTCATTGTGTAAAACTATAATATTTTCTTATACATATCATCAGTCAACTTTTTTTATAGGTCATATTGTGTGATGACTCTGTAATGGCCGTGGTTTGATTCTTAGTTCAGGAGACTACTTTTTTCTCCATCAATTTTCACTGCATTCCTCGCCATTCATGGCTGTAGTGGAAAAAATGTTCCATCAGTGATGCATTTCATTTGCCCAACTACATGTACACCAGCTGATATTGAACCTGAAATTATAAATATTAGTCAAAGTCTGTACATTTGTGAGTCATTGAGTGTTCGGGTGGGGAATTATTGATGGGAATGCTAATAGTATCTTGTTGGGAACATCTTACCCGAGCTAAAATTAGTTTAGTTATGTGAAGAATGATGGAATTGTCGTTGGTTGTTGTTAGTATGGAGATTTTATCCATTGTTCCTGCATCATCTTGGTGGATGAATTTCTACAGTTTTAAGACTAATTGCGTATGTAATACTTAGGTAAACTGCAGAATAAATACATATACATTCCATGGCGTGAATGAAAATGGCTTGTTTTAATGCAAACACAAATATTTTCAAGCTGAATAATGATACTTGAGGATTTATGTCGGTATTGGATGCATTTTTATTATAGATTAAAATTTTAATATACAAAAGAGAAAATATTTATTTAAATTTAAAGTGAAATTTTAATATAAATATTAATTTTTGTGGTTTTTTTGACAGCAAAATCATTACAATCTTATTTTCCTACAACAAGTCTTTAAATTTTCTTCATCCATAACTCATTAAAAATATTACACCTGTTGCTACATCTGTTATTATATTATAAATACATTGTTACAAGTTGGTATGCGTTACCATTGCTATTGCTAGTAGTGTAGATTATAGATGGGTTGTTCTCGAAGGAAAGGCTCCGTGGACTTAACAGAAGGACCGAGGAACGACTGTTCTTTTCGGTCCTTCGTTTCTTTCGGCCCGTATTTCCTTTTGGTTCATCTACGTTCTCATAAACCCCCAAGAATTCTTCCGCGGATGCCAGAGGTCAAACTAGCAGTACCTTTTTTCTTTACAGTCTTGGTGCCAGTCGGATTGCTCCTCTCAGCCACGGTCGCAGCTCGTGCCTAATAAACTATGAATTCCTAGGTGCGCGCCTTACCAGATGTTATGACCATCTTTGGTGAATGATTTCATCCTCCATCTCCTCAGCTGCATTCTGGTCTTCATAGTGTTGTAAAGCTTTTGCAGATCTTGCTCTTACTAACCTTCGGCATCCGCGCGGCGTGTTTCTTGGCAGAAATAGCAACAGTGCAGTTGGTACTCTTACGGCAAAGAAAATGTGGCTGCGCGCACAGAAACAAACACCTGATCAGTTGTTCTCAACTTGCCACGGTAATATTGCAGTTTTTAAAAATAGCTTTCAACTGCATTACTTTTTAATCACTATAACCGATTTTTAATATTTTACTTTTTTCTTTTTCTCCCAGATGGCTTTAGTATCAGAAATAAAGTCATATGATACATAAATAAAACGTTTTTATGAATTAGCATGTATAAATTCGAAATATTATCTACTATATTTTATTTCATCCAACGTATCCGGTATTACAAGTATTTCTAGTTATTTTAATTTTACTTTCTTTAAACACTGAGAACTTATTGATAGTAGAAATACATCTACATTCTACCCCGCGAGCCGCCGCTTGGGCGTGTGGCAGGGGGTGGTAGGTCACCAGCCGTGTATAATACACGACCAACGATAATAAAAGGAACGATGAACGACTGGGAAAGAACAGAACCCAAATAGGAGAGGTCCAGGGTGAACGATTTATCGAAAATAATTGGGTTTGCATATCCCAAGTGTTGGTATCTATTATTGAGATCTATGAAGATCTAAGATGAGACATCCGAGAGTCCAATTGTTGCGATACTTCTGTGCTGGGTCAATCCATACCAAGTGGTCCAAGTTGGTAGCTCGACCATTTTAGAAAAAATTCATTTTTTGAGGGCAGATAGCCTTATGTTTCGACAGCTCAAAACAAGTTATATTTTATTTTTAGTTTCCATGGCAACCAAATGGCGGCCATTTTTCAATCTCGATGCACAGCTTTTTTTAGCATTTGCAAGCTTTGACATTAACTTCTGTTACTCAGCTACCATTGGTTATAGGAAAATGAAATAAATTATTATGCAATACGCATACATGGAACTACAACTCTGTGTATGTCATAACGTGGAATTGTTATTTCTTCGTGATTATTTTAACAGCCAAACTTTAAAGTAAAAAACGTAAGGTTTCGTATATTTCGGAATTTTTTTGGGGAAGAAGAAATTTTCTTCGACCCTTAAAAATTACTCATAATATACGGTGACATTAGATCTCTGTATTAAAATAATTTGAAGTCAGAAGCTTGCATATTTTTATTTTTACAGAGCCGGCAAATTGTAACTTTTTAAAATTTTGCAATATTCCAAGTTCAATATCTCTGGTGGGCAGTAGTTTAAAAATTTGAAAATTATAGAAAATAAAGATCTGTACATAATTTAACTATGGTATAAAATTTGACTTGGAGACTTTTCTAGTTACGCAGATATAGGTGTGTGAAAAAAGCAAAAATTCAGCATTTGCGAAATGATGTAAATGCATTTATCAGGCCCATTATTACACATCTCAAGGCTTGAAATAATACTTTTTAAAAATTTAGATGATTGCAAAAAAGAAATTTAATATAATAACATGGTGTATAGAAAAATAGTCCATAGTTAATCTCTCCACAAAATTGTTGACACTTGGGTACCAATTGTATGGTACTTAAAAATCATTCACCAAATATATCGAAGAAAATTGAAAGAAACTTTAAGTCTGTTATTGATACCATAATAGTATTCATCACCTTACTTGTTTAACAGCATTGTAATTTAACGGTACATTGAAATGAAAATGAAAATATAACACTTAGTTTCCTTTGATATTTCTGTGGGTCTCAGCTTTCTCAGCACGTTCGTAATTGGGATCCATTATCAGTGGTCACTGAATGATATTCTGAATAGAATTTGAATGAACTGAATGATATTCTGAATGGTATTCTGAATTATATTATCATTCTGGGTAGGTGGATGTATTTACATAGGAATGGGAACTCTTGAAGTCTCCATGTCATTAGCAATCATCATATCCACTAAAAATAATCTTACTAGTGCTTGGTGTATACGAAGCAGTTTTGCTGACTGGGAGATCCTCATACTCTTCTGATTTGGATGTCAAGAAACATCGAATTATCCTTTTCGAAATTGGAACAAATCGATGAAATCCCCGAGTCCCGGTAACTCATACGCAGTTTTTAAACCTTTTTTCAAGTTTCTCTTTGTGTTTCAAGCACGTAGGACAAAATGATTTACCAGGAACTAGGCCAAACTTGGTGATAGATACTTTATAATTATGCTTTGGAAGTATTTCCTTGAGCCCACTGGAAATTGCCTTTTTATGGATTTTCAAAGGATCACAACAGTAACGTCCAAATATATGGTGATATTTAAACAAATATTTGGTCTTATGGTACTCACATATTGAAGTCATATCACCAGAAACTCTAGCCTTTAGGAGATGTTGCTTATCTTGGCTAATCTCACTAATATTCTGAATTTCCTTCATTACAGTACCATAAACACATTTATGGCACTCTTCTCCGGTCAACACACCAACAGAGCACTGTATCTCCATCATTTCCATTACCTAGTGAAAAATTAAAACTCTTTCCAACACATCTAAGTAAACTTTAGATACTGTTGTAGCAACGCTTTGTGTGGACACATTGTTGTTAAAATGCATAAAAATGTAATTTATCCCAAATGCAAAGCATATAATTAAAATTTAGGGATTCTTTATCAAAAAGATATGTGGCCTCACACTCATATTTTTGAATAATTTCAAATTCTAATGTATATAATAGATAAACATATGCTTGATTAAAACATTAGTAGCATTTTATTTTAAAAAAGTATTATTTCAAGCCTTAAGATGTGTAATAATGGGCATGATAAATGCATTTACATCATTTCGCAAATGCTGAATTTTTGCTTTTTTCACACACCTATATCTACGTAACTAGAAAAGTCTCCAAGTCAAATTTTATACCATAGTTAAATTATGTACAGATCTTTATTTTCTATAATTTTCAAATTTTTAAACTACTGCCCACCAGAGATATTGAACTTGGGATATTGCAAAATTTTAAAAAGTTACAATTTGCCGGCTCTGTAAAAATAAAAATATGCAAGCTTCTGACTTCAAATTATTTTAATACAGAGATCTAATGTCACCGTATATTATGAGTAATTTTTAAGGGTCGAAGAAAATTTCTTCTTCCCCAAAAAAATTCCGAAATATACGAAACCTTACGTTTTTTACTTTAAAGTTTGGCTGTTAAAATAATCACGAAGAAATAACAATTCCACGTTATGACATACACAGAGTTGTAGTTCCATGTATGCGTATTGCATAATAATTTATTTCATTTTCCTATATCCAATGGTAGCTGAGTAACAGAAGTTAATGTCAAAGCTTGCAAATGCTAAAAAAACTGTGCATCGAGATTGAAAAATGGCCGCCATTTGGTTGCCATGGAAACTAAAAATAAAATATAACTTGTTTTGAGCTGTCGAAACATAAGGCTATCTGCCCTCAAAAAATGAATTTTTTCTAAAATGGTCGAGCTACCAACTTGGACCACTTGGTATGGATTGACCCTGCTTTCTCTTTGGTTTACAGTTATGATTCCTATTGATTACACTGTTGCTATGTTAGCTATTAATTACTCTGCGGGTACATGAGAGAGAATTCTCAAGGTCTGAGTCCAAAATTAGTTTTGGCAAAGACATCCAACGTGAATGCATGCAGTGTATATCCAATTTTAATATTACTTTGCCTTAAAATTTTTCATTGTATGATAAATGACAATATTGAACTATACAATATAATATAGAGTGACATTGTATGACGCAAAAAACTATAAATGCATATTATTATCATACTAGTACGTGATGTACATACATACTAATATCAAGTGTCGCATTGTGTCACATAATTTTGCAAAATATTAAGATGTATCGCATACCATATTCAACGACGATCTATTTTCAGTTTTGCTGTCAAATTAAATTTGCATTAATAAATCACAAAGAAAGCGATGTTACCCATATTGCACGTTTAAAAATAACAAAGTACATTATGTATTCACGCATGATATTGCATGGAAGAGCAACATGTTGATAATTGCATATTATCGAGCAATATCACGTTTAATACAAAGTGTATCACATTGCACAGTACGATATCGCATTAAGCAAAGCAACGTATTGAACGATATCGCATATAAAATATCGCTTATGAAGTGTGTATTTCTTTGTATGTATGTCTTTAAATAATGTCATATATCGTCTAATGTCGAGTATCGCATGAAAATGCAAGCTGTCGCAATATATCGTTTATCATCAATATATGTTGAATTATACCGCATTCCGATGTTACATAACCCGGATAAAATACGTAAATAGGCGATATATTCAACTATTGCCTTAGAGGTATTGTATTGTCGTTGTACAGTGGAGCGAACCTATGTAACTTACCCCTCCGCTGAGCGGAGTGATTACGCGAATTGTTCTACTCCGGAGCGTAAGCACTTCGTTTTGTATTATCGTTTCTCCGCTCCAACGTGGGGTCCGATAATATTCTCCGCTGCAGGACACAGTTGAGCTCCAGGACCCTGCTGTTGAAGAGAGGCTGTTGCCATCAATGAGCACGTCGTCTCAATTCTAATCAATGATCCGCAGTTCTGATTTCCTGAATGGTACTATGATGTCTGCTTGTTTCGGTTATATTACAAGCATTTTGGTTACGAAATCGTGCGAGAATCACTTATTGTCTTTCGTTAAACTCTAATTCTTATTACCAATGTCAAATAATGAAGCAATGCTTGCCTCAGTGACTACACATCACTGGATTCACATCTCCCGAAGAATGGCAGAGGTGATTACACTTTCTCCAGTGGTGTCTGAAATTACCAAAGCAATGAATCTCCATTAATGCCCGAGCTGTATAAGTTGTTATTCCGCTGTGAATAAATGTGTACGCCTTCACTAATTAATATAGTTCAAATTCAGTAATTATTGCGTAGATTTATTAACTCGGTGAATTCAATCGTGACTTCGAGGAAATTAATTATGATACAAAGAGAACACTTGGTATTTTTTCCAAGTATATGCTACATTATAAAATAAACTGTGGAAAAAGTTCCTCGAAAATAAACTGTGGAAAAAATACGAAGTGTTTTCTTTGCATCAATTGCGTGGACTTGAATAATAAGTGAAATTTTTCGATGTAAATTTGGAGAAAGCAGGCAGAAATTAATTTTGACACATGGAAACTTAGTTGATTAAGAACTGTGTTTTTGATGAATATCTGCTCTCCTTCCCACGAGAAAGGAATGGTAACCAAGCAATATGGACAGTGAAATTGAAATCAATGTTAGTTGGCAATGCAAAGAAGTATTGATTGACGAACCTTTTCTGTGTTGCCTCCTTTTGTAGCATTGGGAAAAGGAGATTTATTTTAGCATTTAATTTGCCATTTCACTATGAAAAATATTTCATTTGTTATTTTTATTCCCTATTTAACTTGAAAATTTGCTCATTATATTATTCCCTCATCCAGTTTAATGTATCCCTTCTGCTGATCGATTCAATTCGGCTGGTATTTTTTTGCTTTAAGGTCGACTCTCTGTTCGAGGCTTGTATTTATGCTTTCATTATTGTCTGGACGTAACTTTTCAGGTTTTCCACCAGTAATGCCTTCATATTTCCTTTTCTACTTATACTCAAATTGTATCGAGACAAAGATCTGTATTGAAAGCTTAAGCTTAATTAAGCTTAAGCTTCCAATCGAGTCGTGTAATTAGCGTTTCTGTCTGGATTAGCCCTTTTTTGGATGCCTGTTTAACTCTCTAAATTTTATAACTTTGTAATATTGGGTGTCAAGAGACCCATCCATTTCAAATTTCCAATGAAACAAAAGTGCTCACGGAGAGTACAAGAACATAGTAGCTCTGGAATCCCTCGTCAGCTGTTTGAGCCTCGGCTCGAGTTTATGGTTTTCAAGCCGTTGGCACATGCGAGAGGAGTGGCGAATGGGAGAGAAGGAATGTGGAGGGGGAATTTTTTGGGGGGCTTTCGAGGGAGGGAGGGATGCTGGGGTTGGAATGCGGCAGGTGCACGCGGGGGAACGGAATCCGCTTACGCTGTCCGCGATAAACATGAGCAGCTCCTTCGGTTCGCTCTTTATTGGGCAATAAATATCTGCCTCTGGTTCCACACGCATGTTTCATTCCGTAACGATGCGTAATAAAACACGGGAAAGAACACGTACCTGAGGATGGCCGGAATGATGCCGAAAGAGACAAAAGCTGAAATGTTCACCGTAGCCGTGGAGTGGGAGGAGGGGCGAGAGGATGAGGAGTGCTCCGGGGAGGAAGCACAGATGTACACACACAAATATAAATTCGCATTCGGAGAGTCCTCTGATGACCGCGGTGGCAAAACACGTCCACACATAGTGAAGGGGAGTTTCGCGCTCGTGTTTTTGTCCCTCGAATCGGCTGACACGCGAATGGGAACATACCTCGATCAAAATGTGCTATGAGGGAAAAAGTTTTCCAATAGACGGAGAGACGTCACTATCGCCCTCGAGAAAAATTGATACTCTTTCTGATGGCATTCTCTTACTAGATGTTTCCACGACGATGGAAATTCAAACACAATAAGGTGATGGACTCATCTTCAAAGTCGGTGGCGGAGTACTCTTGCCGTTTGCCTGTCCCTACCGTAATTTGCGCTAGTCTTAAAGATAGAACATTGATATTCTCGTACATATCTTTGAAACGTTTCATTGAACTCTCTTATGCGCCTCGATTAAATTCAGGTGATGATTAATAGTTTCCTATCAGCAAAATTCTGTAGGTAAGACCACATGTAGCTTATCACCAAGAGACTCAAAACAGTTGACTGATTGGTTGGATGGGATGAGTATTTGAATGCATTTGCTTTTTTCGCGCTTTATTTTCTGTGCAAAAGCTTCAACGGATATTCGCAAAATTCTCTGATTCCAGGCAAGAAAGGGAAATATCGATGGGATATTTTAGGTAGGCTCAACGGTCGCTTCAACAAACTGGAGGGCAGTGGATTTGAGCAGAATCACAGTAATGGCTAAAATGTTGTAGGGAAGAAGATAAGACGATGGTAACACGACAAAGTATCTTAGGTCAAAATACATGTTTTAAAATATGATGACAACATGGTATTTACAAGCCTCTCACTGTTGGTGGAGCCGCTGTGATGAAGAGGATATCACACTCAAATTGCGCCACCTTCATAATGAGCAACCGCATCACTTCCGTCATTTAAAACAACAATAATATACCATTTGTATTTCAACTATAACCCAAATAAACATAATAAAGAATCAAAAAAGCTGGATCTAGGAATTATGTTTTGGGAAGCAATTACAACCACTGGGTAGGGATTGATGTCAAAAACACCGCCTTGAATGTCAACAAACTGTTACGCTCGAAGTCATCGTACTTTTCACGGCTTTTATGTATAAAAAAGGAGTCCCAAAGAATGGAAAAATAATATTTGTGCGGAAAAACTTTCCCATTCATAGAGAGCGAAATTCAAATAAAATTTTGAGGATCTTTCGTAAATTACAGTGATACTTTGGGTACCAAACTCATCGGACCTGAACTCAAAGAAAAATACTCGGGCCTACCGGTGAAGAAAATGTAAATACCTTGTCACTAATGGATACGTACTCTACCTAGAAGCAGTCAGATCGAATAGTTCTGCATTTCAAAAAGCATACGTCAATAGGATAATTCATTTTTTATCACCTACAGATATTTGGCGTTTCTTCTCTTATTTTTTTAATTCATTCTTTCGCAGCTCTTTTATTTGCGTAGTTGCCATGATATTTAAAATCACTATGATTGAAAGGTGCGTAAAACATACGTTTGTGTTCACTATTAGTAAAGGAAACATTTTTTCATGGCGTCCTGTTGAGTGCAGCAGCTTATAAGAAAAGAGGTGGATGCCGGGTGAATCCCAGGACAATGCCCAAATGCAACAGGAGGAGAGAAGCCCAGGAGGAAAAGGAGAGAATAGAGAAAGATAGCAGAGGAAACTACGGAAATAACGAGAGAGTTCTATGGAGCTTGACAAAAAAGTTAATAAAAATGCTTAAAAGTTAATCAAATGACCCTCCTTTCTGGTGGCCGGCGCGAGTAACTATCGCAGGGTAGCCAAACGACCTGTGGTATTTTTTCATCGACCTCGAGGATATCAACTTACTGTGTTTGAATTTTCCTCGTCGAGGACAAGGCCTAGGGATAATATAAATCAGAAAGAAAGTCAATTTCTCTCTGATAGCGGCGTCACTACATTTGTTGGGAAACCTTTTCCCCCATATTACACTCGTAGGCATTATCTTCGGCAGTGGAGATGGTTTATCCCAACGAGGGCGTATCGTTTGTACTGGTCGAGTGTAGCGTGAATGTAGATCATTTGCTGGCCTTTCGCAGTGAGTGCTTTGCTTAGTGCCTGCTGGCCCTTTCTCAACCTTAAGACGTAAAAAAACGGATACTGAATAAGAAATATTGAATGACTCCTGTTGGGTCTCCATCAAGAAGGCTCAACTGGCCTGCGTGACTAGACAGATTTTTCCACAGCATTGTATACTTTCTAGTCTCAAAATTCGAAGCAGTGGAAAGGAATAAAAACAAGCAACACATTGTGGTCAAAGCAATTAATCGATTACGTAGTAGTTAATGAAATGAGTTGATACATTTTCACATTGATTAGATGCCATGCATTAAAGGTACTATCACTAAGTGGTCATTTACTAATGATTTTTCGGGTCTATCTTAAGAACTAGTAAAGTTAATGGGGTCGGCACCCGTTAACGACTGGCTGAAAATTTCCAAGTAATCCGTGGCATCGGTGGTCGCTCCCCGTGTACTTCACTCCGGTATGGCTTCCTCATGGACTCCTTACTAAATTGTTTCGCATTCCACGCGGGTTTCGGACTGCGCCATCTTAGGAAGATGGGAGTGAGAGACGAACGTCTTGGTTGATCGGGCGTGCGGCTCGCGGCTCTGAGGCGGATCATATGCTGGCCGCCCCGTGCAGTTTTTCACGAAGGGAAGAAGATCGAAGAAAAGATACACATAACTTCCAAGTTTCACTGTAAGATTTCATACGAGAAAATGCTTTGATCAGACTATTATCATTTGCTCTTATATAATATGAGGAGCGAGCATTGCAGATAATGATAGTAATTAGCATTATCGTAATATGGTAGGAGTGAAGGCTTTTTATTGGTAGAGAATAATCATTTTTCCGCTAACACCATATTTTGCTAAACATTTCCTAACGCTGTGGTATTTCTTCCTCTGTTTGGTTCTTTCTTCTAATTTCTCGTTAAAATAAATTATCCTTTAACGTTTCTGGAATGGCTTCGTCTATAATACAAATCTTTTAGTAAATAAATATATTTTTGTGCCCTCATAGCTTTTCCCTTATAACTCCTGTGTCATTTTCATTTTAATGCCTTTCTGGAGCACTTTATTGCTTCAGAATACTTTTTTTAATTTTTCTAAACATTTCCCCGAAATGACTCTGGTGTGGAATAATAGTGTAATTCATAGTCTGGAGTTAAGGTTCAGTTTTCAGGTCTCAGGATTCTCTGATGTAGTCCAACTGATATAAACTCAGACAGAAAATATTCTTCTCTTCCGTACCCCTATTATTCTGTCCTCCATATTACATCGCTTATTTTCTTTAGGCATAATTTGGTGTGGGATTGATGACTTAGATTTATGTTATCTCAAAAAAAAAAAACTAACACTTCGCTATGAAAACTGTATTTGCCAAAGGATGCTCATTTATTTATATCAATTTAGTTCCTGGTTTCACTTTTTTCCAAAGAGCATTTTTATTCGCTTTCTCTGTGTCTAAATATCAAGTACAGTTAAGGTTGTATCATTTTCATTTCCATTTCATGGCTCAGGCATCTTCAAGGTGTACGTTTCCGTTACTAGTTTTTAAAATAGCGAGCCAGTCGAACGATTTTGCATTGTTCACGAATCACCCGTATTCCTTTGTTTCACTTCCGTAATCTATACTTTGTATTCTTTTATCCTTTTTGTATCCATATAAACCTTCGCCCCTGCGGCAATTTGGGTTCTGTCGATACCTTCATTGTTGTTTTCTTTTCACTGTAGGTCCGTTCCTTTCATCGCAATGTACTTCCACAGTATTGCACTCAGCCCTGTATTCCGTATTTCCATTCTTTGTTAAATAGTAGGTTATCCCACAGGTACGGTTCCAAAAAATCATTTCCGTGACTTTCCTTGAAACTTGAATTTAGTATTCTGAACCACATCTTTTGCAAGCCTGAATTATTCTCATGTTTGAAGAGACGTCGTAGTACAAGTCCTGATCTTGAATGGATCCTTGGGTGATATAATGTTTCAGGAAATTAACCTATGAGCATGGTTTCTTCTCCAAGTTAGCTCACTTTTATTAAAAAATAAAATTGTAGCGTCAGAGGTGACAAGCTCCCAGTTATCCAAGATACAGCAACATTTCTGCTTTAGCTTTCCGTGCTTTTAAGTCGTATTCACCGTTGCTCCAGGAAGTGTTATCGGGAAGTTGTGGCTTTGTAGAGCACTGAAGCCAAAATCACTTGAATGAAGCACCGGAGATGCGATTCACCGGTTTGGTAGTCCATTAGAGCCAGTCGTGTTACGCATCAATTTTAGATCTCTTCTAAGCATCTTCTTTACCCACGAAATCATCACTTATCTCCCTAAGAGCCATCACTTTTGAAACAAAAGTACTAATTTGCTTAATTCTCTCGATTTCCTGCTGGCAATCCCTATGCGAATGTACCCAAGCACCATAAAATGTTAGACAACCTTGGCATGGGTATGCATAGTCACGAGGTATTGCAATTTCAAGTCCGAAATGACAAATATTGTTAACATTCTGTTGGTCTGCTACACATTCAGAGCACGTCTCAAATGGTGCTTCATAACCTTAACGCATTAATTCTGTCTTTTCCCTTCAAATATGAATGTGGCATTTCCCGCGCTCTTCCATGCAGTCCAAATTAGCAATTTCCCTTCCCCTCCCTTGTTTACAGCGCACTCAACAAACACAAGCACCTCCCAGCGTGATCTCATCAGTCTCTTCATTGCCGCCTCCCCTTGTTAGGTCCCCCCCCCCCCCTCGCGCCTCTCTATCCCTTCCCGTTTAATATAATTCACAGCTCCCGCTCTGAGAATCCTCTTCCCCTCCACGCTACCACTATCGACGCAGTTCTGTTATACCTCAGACACCTCAGAGATATCTTCTAAGTTCGTAAAGTGGTGCTGCGTCTTCTTATTAACCATGAAGCTGACGAACTAGGTGGGACTTAAGACGCAATTTTCAATGATAGTTCTCTAGCCTTCCTCACTTCTGTCGTTTTTGTTTCCCAGTCATTATCACCACCTTAAATGTTTTTTTTCTTTTCGCGTCCTTTACGTCCTCTCTTTACCGCTTCTTCATTCTTTGTCTCAGGTAATTCTAAAGCTTATAGTTTGATACATACTTCATCTTATCTCCTCTTTCTTCTTTTCCTTCAGTTTCTTCTGGTTTCCATTTCCTCTACAAATGCACACCCTTTTTTGTACTTTACTTTCGTTAATTCTCGCTGCTTTATCTAATCATGTTATTTTTCCTCCAATTTCTTCCACTCGTTACGTCTTATTAACTTGTTGAATGTAGGAGGTTTAGTAATATGGAGGTATTCTACGCATAAACGTTCTCATCGTCCTTCTGAAATTCCATTTAAAAACCGTTATCCTGAGGAGTGTGAGTGTTTTTTGTGTCCATAAGCATCAATCAGTGAAGGATATAATCTGTGACTATTTCCTGCCCAGCCTATTAATAATACACTGGATATGATACCGTTTATTTTATCCTTCATTATTCGTTCTTCGTTCTTACTTTTCATTTCAGTCGCTAGTCTGCTTCCGTTGAGTGCGGATGTGTTCCCTCTCGGAGCGGAATATTCGAGGTCATGCGTTGCTGATCGTATGCTCGTTGTTAGCTATGTTTCCCGTTCGTGGCTTCTGTGATTGTGTTACATACTTGTTATATGTGAATCTACTCTTACTGAGCTACAAGAAGTGTGTTACCTGTAATTACGTTATGAGTTATTGTTTTGTTTGCCGCAAGTCTACCCGCAACACCTACTACATGAAGTGTGGGGACTGTCAGCAGTGCTTGCATGGTTTGTCTTGAAACCCCACTTAGCAAGGTTGACATCAAAGGAATTGAAGACAGTGATCAAACCTGGAGGTGCATTGAGTGTAATTCTTCATACTGGCAGAAGTCAACACTGGACCAGACATGAGTCTATCTGAAGGTAAATCCTTTCAAGATATTTATGTTATGTTACAAGAAATTAAAAGTGAATTAATAGTGACTGAAAAAAATCTTGGTGACACAATCAGCAAATTGTTTGGTAAATTAGAAGATAGCGTTAAATTAATAGAGTCTCTGGAAAAAAGGCTAGATGACTGCTTTGAGGAAATAACATCATTAAAATCTGAGAATTTGCCCCTAAAACAACAGGTTTAGGAGTCTTTAAACCGCTCGGTTGACCTTGAACAGCGCTTACTTTCTAATAGTTTGGAAATCCATGGAATTCCGTCAAGTCCCAATGAAAACTTGAAAGCAATAGTTGGTGGTGTCTGTTTTGCTTTGGGTGTTGAGTTAGATGACGGTCACATCGATCAGTGCTACCGATCTAAGCCAAAGCCAAATGGTGATTCTGGCGGCATACATGTGCGTTTTGTTCACCAGTGCAAAAGGGACAACATCTTAGCCAAACGTAGGGTAAGAAGAAATTTTTCCACGCGCCACTTAACGTTGGTTGGAGTACCACCGTCAGATACTCCTATCTACGTCAATGAGGCCCTGTGCCCTGGAAGACGCAAGCTTTTCAATGCTGCGAGAGAACTGAAGAAGGCCAAGAATTACAAATACCTTTGGCTGCATTGTGGTAAAATCTTTCTTAGAAAAGCTGAGAAGCCACCTGCTCATGTTGTGACTTGCTTAGATGATTTACAAAAGCTTTAATTATTTTCATATCTATTTGCGTCTTTAAATATGGTTAATGATGCTATTAATTCATTCAGTAGTATGATGAAAGAAGTGAAAATAATTCAGCAAAACATACGTAGTACGAGAAGGAACTTTGATGTTTTCTTAATCAATTTACCTAATTTAATGTTTAAACCTGCTGTAATTGTACTCACTCAAATATGGATTAGCGAACGAGAGTTAAGTCTTCTTAAGAGAAGAGCATTCTATGACAGTGTTCTCTATTGCTCTTATTCAATATCATGGTCAAATTAGAAGTGGTTGTGACAGTAAGCCCTCTTTAAGTTTGGTATAAATTACAGTCATCTAAAACATTGTGTTGCAGGAGTTGATTGGACTGTGGTGTTTAATGAAAATAACGCTTCCAAAGCTTTCGAATTGATTATTGAGAAGCTTACTACTTGTTTAGAATTATCAAGTTTTTCGTACAGCATTGCTAAAGATTCCGCAAAATTAAAGCCCTGGATGACCAATGCCCTGTTAGCACAGGTCGACAGAAAAAAATATTTATTTAACAAGAGTAGGCGTCATCCAAATAACATTAGCTTATGAAAATAACATTATAAATGAGTACATTAAAAGTAAAAATAATCTGCGAAAGAACTTGAGACAAACTTCAGAGAATTATTACATGAATCAGTTCCAAAAATTTCGTAATAATTCTAGAGAACAATGGAAAATATTTAAAGAGTTGTCTGGTGAAGAGGCATCAGGCAAAAAATTATTGTCTCTTCATGTAGATAATAAAGTCATAGCTGACGACACAACACTGGCCAAGGAATTTAATAATTATTTTATTAGTGTTTTTGAATCAGCTAAAATCGGGCAACAGGCACAAAAAAATATTCCAATGGAAAATCCATGTTTTTCCAAAAGTAGATGTGATTCGTTCTATTTCGATCCTGTTGTCCCTCACGAAATAATTAACTTTGTTAATGCTCTTCGCTCTAGTTCATCTTGTGGCATTGATGGAATAAATAGCAATGTTTTAAAATTGATCATTCATGATATAGCTCCTATACTTACCCATGCATGTAACTTAAGTTTCACTACAGGTGCATTTCCAAACATATATAAAAAAGCAGTTACGATACCTCTTTTTAAAAAAGGTGATCGAACAAAAATAAAAAAAAATCGGCCTATCTCATGCTTCCAACCTTGTCAAAAGTTTTGGAAAAGCTTGTTAAGCACCGGCTGCTTACCTTTCTTAATGCGGGTAATTATTTAAGTATTAATCAGTACGGGTTTAGATGCAAAATGGGAACTGAAGATGCCTTGACAAACTTTATGACTAATATATATATGTAACGAAATAAATGCAAATAGACGTACTGGAGGACTATTTATCGATATAAATAAGGCCTTTGTTACCCTGGAACATGGCATTTTACTAAAAAAGATGAATGATGCTGGTATCCGTGGTGTAACTTCACATTGGTTTAAATCCTATTTGTCTGAACGTACTCAGTGTGTTAGGGTGGGCCTAAATTATAGTGAATTTAAATTAGTGGAAACTGGTGTACCTCAGGGTTCTGTACTTGGACCAATTTTATTCCTAATTTATATAAATGATTTGTGTAATTTTAAAATTAATGGTCTTTAACAGCTTTTGCTGACGATATCGCCTTAAGTTAGAGTGGTTACGATCAAATAAGCATTGCAAATGACGTTCAAAAGAACTTGTACTTCATACGTAAATGGTTTGATTATAATGGGCTTGATCTAAGTGAAAAAACAAAATTAATGTTTTTTGATCCTAGCAACTGCTATGCAATGAACCTTAAATTATTTCACCATAATGTAGACTGCTTAGAGCAGAACTGTAGTTGTCTAATAATTGAGCAGGTCAGCAGCATAAAATATTTAGGAGTAACATTTGATAAATACTTGAAATGGTATCATCATATAAATGATTTAGTAAGAGTCTTACGATATTATGTATCGAAGCTTTATTTTATTCGACATAAGTGCCCCTACTATTTTCAAGTAATTGTGTACAACGCTTTGGTTGGAACTAAGTTTGGCTACGGTTTGACATGCTGGGGTGGGGCCCACAAGACGACATTGAGCCCTGCAGTAGTGCTTCAAAAAAAGTTAATTAGAATAATTGCCAATAAAAATCGTTTGGAGCCTTCTTACCCTCTGTTTGTTAATCTTAAGTTATTGCCACTAAGATACATGTTTGTTTATAAAAATTTTAAAGTTATTTTTTTTGCGAAGTGGTAGTTTTCCAGCGATTTCTGGAACCGAGCATGGTTATAAGTTACGTAGGAACTGACACTTTTTCATTCCTAAACCCAATCTTTCTTTATTTAAAAGATCATTTCTTTATTGAGGGCCTAAAATCTTTAATAATTTACCTTGTTCAATTAAACAGATAAAGAGTATAAATAATGTTTGTAAAAAGGCTAAGGATTGGTTGTTATCCCATCATGATATAAATGTTCTTTTTTGATGTGTGTGTGAATATATATATATATATATATATTTACTTTTGTCTTTTAAGTTATACTTTGCACTATGTTTACTTTGTTTATTGTCGGTTTCTGAAACGAGCATGTCAAAAAAATAAAAAAATCTTGTTTGCTCTTTTGTATTTATCTCTTCTTATTTGTTTTCACAAGATATGTTTTTGCCACGTGTCATATTCAATGATGCATATTTATAATAAAAACAAAAGTTAAATGTTTGTGTTACTAGCGTCGCATTAAATTTAAGGATGGTAGCTTCCACGCTGGTTTTTTCACCATTGAAGCTACCTAAAGCTCCTCTCATTGTTTTGTAACAAAATTTGTACATTGAAGTAATTTGGTGTAATGAATTCATTCATTCATATATGACATTCGGCGGAAACTCCCAAGAATTTTATTAATCTAGAAAAACAATCATTTTGGATCAGAGGGATTTTTTTGCCTCTCTACCTCCGTGATTATTAGCGTACTAATATCGTCGGCTATGGATTATCTTGATTTTCTAAGTGTTATTTGACTAACTTACATAATAGATCCTATTTCTTTCTGCTATCCTGAATAGGTTAATAAATATCAAAGTAATATGGTCAAGTAATCGAGATGCGTAAATAAAGTAATGAGACTGATAGCGTAGAGTTTGATTTGGCAACACAGGGGTCTTACCATTCTGAGAAAAGTTGGGGCAACATGAGATATTCCTATAGTATGAGTTTGAACTTCGGAGAGTCATTTAGTTGTCTGGAGGAATTTTTTTTGTGGACTTTTGTTCAGTTTTGTTCCGGGAGTGTATGATATCAATTAAGAGCAACGTGAGCTACAAGGTTTTGCTTCAGACTTGGCCACGGTGCAACAAGAACTTAAATAACTTTCCGACTGCCTATGGATACATTGTTTTTACGAAGGGCAACGTCTTCAGATGGTTTAAGGCATATTCAGAAGAAATATAATTAATTGAAGATGATCCTAGCAGCTAAAACCACGCAACTGCAAGAATCGAAGGAAATGTTGCCAGAATTCAGGATTTTGGGCGTTCTGGTCGTCGCTTGACTGTCAAAATGATATAGGAACAGCTACGTTTTACTTAAAATACCGTTTTATGTTTTTGTATGGTTTCACCAATGAATGGAATATGAGGAAAATCTGTACAAAAATGGTTCCTCCATGAAAAGATAAACATCGTTTTCTAAATTTAATTGTGCAAACAATTCCTTTTCCTGAAATATGACACGACTTTCACCCTTTTCTTCCATAGTTTCGACTCTCACCTATGTTCCATAACTTACAGCTGGAGTGCATTACTCCATTTTTTTGTTTCATATTCTTGCTAATGGAAAATTGCGCGCAATCTTTATCGCCTTGTAAACGTAGCGTCATACTGTCAACTAATGCATGATTACCTTCGTCAAGGTGATGTACGGACCCTTTATAAGAAAATGTGAAGAATTTTGAGCAGTTGTTTTTACTGAACCATTTAAGATTTAAAGAGGAGTTTGGGAATCAAGAAAAAATTTGACCACTTTTATTTTAATGTAAATGTAATTTCAACTGAATCTCAGGATGAAGACAGCACATACGTTCATAGCTAACTCGCCATTCCTTTTTGTGGTGGTCGGGTCACTTTTGATAGGTTCATAGGCTAAAATAAGCGCACAATTAGTACTGTCTAAATTAGGGAAATGACTCTATCATTTTTTTCCTCTGCTCCATCTGCATGACTCAATTTATTCATTTATATCCGTGCTTTTCTTGATATTTACTCTCTTGCTCTTGAGGCTCCTCTTAGTAATCCCTTCCGCCACTGCACGTGACAACATTTAAGTGACGGAACACTCGCTATTATTGTTATTTTTTAGAAAGTGAATACTCTACCACGTAGTGCGATTGTAATTTGTCTTGCGGAACCAAACTGAGCGAGATTTTATAGACTTAACGTATCTCTAAAAATGAGAGAAACTGCGAAATGGTGCTTTAAATGTTGAGTGCTAGACTTAGATCTTGTTATCAATAAAGATATTTCGTATTCTATGAAGAGTATATGCTGTGAGATACCGTTAAAAGAGTACTAGATGATAGATGTATAACTGTGAATGGGAGTTCGAAGTTGTATTCTCTGTATGTCAGTATTAATTATGGTCTCTGTTTATACTCTCTTCATTTGCCATTGTTTAGCCGTGTTTGATAGGGAAATGTCACAAGGGAAATAGCACTTCGTGGACGCACGTGTTGCTTCATCTCGTCAGCTCTCCGAGCCACTCAAGAAATGCCTTGCGTGTGACGTCAACGGCTCCCAAAGACCTTACAGCCGTCTCCTACCGTGATAACATGGAAATATCCCCGCCACACTGTCTACAGTGAAATTCTGTGTATCTCACCGAGGAATTTTTAGAAACTTGCCTTCTCATTTTTTTTTGGAAACGCTGTTTGGTAACTTGGGACATTTTCATACTATTTTTAATGATGGTCTACTGTTTGTAGTAGAATTTTTGTTGACAACGCTGTAGACTCGTATGTACTAGGAACAAATGACTGATCGAGTCGTGAGCGTAATTATTGGATAGTATCCATGCACTTTATGCAACTCTCAATACAGTTATGTTTTATAATGCCTATTCACAAGGATGAAATATTTATTTCCTCTCTTCCTTATTCGTTCTGTTCACCAGGACGATCTCAAGCAAAAACAGCTTGGTACCGTATTAATTATTGCGGTTTTTTGAATTTTCATGTACAAATGATTTTCTATTCCTATTATTTCCAAGCTTTTGTGCAAGCTTTTTGGTATTACACCAGTCGCGGATATTATTATTGGTACAATTTTAACTGTTTTTTGGTTCCGTATTTCTTTTATTTCTTCAGCCAGAGGAATATATATTTCTGTATTTTTTCATTGTATTTAGCCTCTAAATTTTCTGTATTTGGAATGGATACATCTATTAAGTATGTTCTTCGGTCTTGTTTTAATTGAAGAGTTATTATTATTATTATTAATTATTATTATTATTATTGTGTTTTTTACTTCTGTAACTTTCCCCTCCGAGTCCCCGGCTAACATCGGGTTTCGTTGCCGTCATAATGGCCGAGAACTCGAGAGGGGGGGTGCAGAGTTCGTAGCCGCTTCCGATTAACCCATCGGATCAGTGGCTACGCTGCGTTCGGGTCGTGCGCACGGAGCAGACGGAGCGACCCCAAGAGGACGGCCTTCTGCATGCGGGCTGCAAGTGATTCCGCCTGTGCCACGCAAGCAGGAATACACTTGATGCTCTGTATCAGCGAGCCCTTGATTCCACCGAGCACGCCTATGACTAGGACTACTAGTTTTACAGAGTGTCCCGGGTACATCTGCCGAAGTTCGAACAGCAGGTCTTGATATTTCGTCCGTTTTTCCGCCTCTTTCGCGTCCAAGTTCGTATCGGCCGGAGCCGAAAACTCGATTACGAACATGGAACGAGATTGGCGGTCGAGGAGAACGATGTCAGGCTTGTTCGCCTCCAACTGCCTGGTGGTGGGGAATGAGTAATTCCACCAGATTTTTATTTTGTCGTTCTCCACGACGGACTCAATATCTTCAGGGGCATAGGGCAGCACATGGACTTCGTCGATGCCGTAATGATGTCGAAGGTGGAAATACAACACTCGCAGAGCTGCATTGTGCCTAGTTAAATACGCTGATTGCGCGTAATAACTGCAGCCGGAGAGAAGGTGACTCAAAGTCTCCGGCTTGGCTCGGCACGCTCTGCATCTCGTGTCCGTCACCTCCGCCTTGAATATCATTCGGCGGTACACGAGAGTGTTGATGACACCATCCTGGCACGCGAGAACGAAACCCTCTGTTTCGGACCTGAGACCCGCGGAACGAAGGAAGGCAAACGTCAGCTCCTTCGATAGCCCATGTCTTTCCATGTTTCGGTAGAAACCTCCATGCATGGGCTTATCGGTGTGCGTCTTGAGCAAGGTCATCTGCTCAGCCTTTTTGACCTCGAGCTTTAAGACGTCTGCCCTCAGTGACACGATTGACGTTATTATTATTATTATTATTATTATTATTATTATTATTATTATTATTATTATTATTATTATTATTATTATTATTATTATTATTATTATTATTATTATTATTATTATTATTATTATTATTATTATTATTATTATTATTATTATTATTATTATTATTATTATTATTATTATTATTATTATTATTATTATTATTATACTCTTTCCCCGGATACCCTATTCCAGCAGATCACATATTTTGCGCTTCATTCTTTCCTTCGAGTACAGGAGTTGATTTGAGGAGTAAATGTATTTCTGCTGTCTGGAATGGAAGATTAATGGAGCAATTCTTTCCTATAATAATCAAATAAAAAACTTATATTCTTCTATAATGCTAAAAGTGCTTGTATCTTATTACTGCTTATCATGATGCAGCAGCAATAAAGGTCATCCATTGGGTGTATAGGGAATGAACCAGCGTGAGTGAGTTCTCGAAATGATCTCGAAAAATTACAACAAGGCAGCGGCTGAAACTGAGCCTAGTACCTTTAGAGGGTTTAGGTAGATAGATGTCGAAATATACTGAAAGGAAGGATTTACTAAGGTAAAAGAAATCCTTCGGATTCCACGAACATTTTTTGAATTATTGGTTATGTAGGAAGTAAATTCGCCAGATCCGAAGACCAACCATTGCTTTTAGGACCACTATTGACGCAGATGATATCGACGCCCAAACCAAAGGATAATCGGGTCATAAAATGCTCCATCTCCTACGAGGAGTGGTTTCTGGAATGTTAAGACGGAGCTCACATCTCTTTTAAAACCAGGAGCCATCGCGAGAGCCGAGATCTTCATTCCTTACGCGTTTTGCAGGTTTTTACTCCTGAATATGCGGTACAATTGTTTCGGGAGAGAAGCTCAAAAGAAGGCGGAAAAAAGTCGGAAGCTATTCCACGACGGATCCCAAATTTATGAGAGCAATTTCACATTTAACACGGATCCTTGCTTGTCGAGGAGCGAAAGCGTAAATGTTTCTTCCCCGAGCGCCCCCCTCTTCAGAGCTCTTCCACATCCTCCTCTTCCTTGCTCTTGCCCTGGTGAGAGAGAGGTTGCTCTCCCGCTCCTCCCAACTCCCTCCCTCCCTCTCTCTTCTTACAATCATCGTCATCATCTCCCTTCCCGTCCCCTCCGCCCACTCTCATCCTCTCCTCTCACCATTGTCGTCGTCGTCTTCCTCCTCCTGCTCTCGACCCACGCGTGCTGCGGATAACATGTTTCCTCCGCAGTACGGCGGCTGCGACACTTTTTGAGGAGCGAGAGAGAGAGTGGAGACGTGCGTCTCGAGGATGGGAGGGTAGGGAGGGAGTTGGGAGGGGCAGTGTGTGTTTGGGGAGGCGAGGCGAAGGAGGGGTGACACAATGCGAGAGGCGAGATCATCGCTCACACCTGAAGCCTCCCTCCCTACCCCTCTCCACCCCATCCGACCCTCCCTCAAGCAGCCGAGGAGGCCAGCGGGGAAGGAGGGAAGAGAGCGTGTACCACTCACGCTCGCACAAACACACTGCTGGGAGTAAGTGTGCGTTCTCGAGAGCGTCCGTCGCCGGCTTGTGCTCTCTCTGTCTCTCGCACGCCGAGGGGTGAGGAGCGGTGCACATTGTGGGGAGGGGTTTTCGTGGAAGCGGGGGGGGAGGGAGAAGTCACGCCCACCCGTGGGGAGCACTTAGAAAGAGGGAGGGGGTCGTGTATGTGTGTGGAGTGCATCTTGCAATCTTCCTTGCGCGAGGAAGTGCCCCGCGTTTATTTCTTTATTCTTCACCGTTCATTTGCAGCGACGGCAAAATGGTGGGAATTTTGACAGGAAGGAGATTGCGTGGCGTTCGTTGAGGTGGTCCCATATTTCCTCCAAGCGCTGTATTTCGTGAGTTTAACACGTTCCCCGCCTCGGGGCAGCAGTTAGTCGTGGAAGTTATCTTCCAGAGATTATCCGAACGGAGACAAGGCTTGTAGAAGCGATTTAGGTTTGGATTTTCCATTTTAGCTGTGGTCGTGGCCAAAAAAAATTATTTCAATCTTCTGCTTATTGTCATTTATCCTCGGTGGCCTAATATGTTATTAATGACGTTTTTTTATAACGTTAGTCTTTATTTTGTATTTTTGGCGTATTATAAACGTGTTTAATATTTTTACTCTTTTAAATGATCCTGCAATCTATAAATGTGGTTCATTTGGAAATAGAGTCTATTATATGTGATATATTAGCGATTGCGTGTTAGTGGATTATTTTATATATGTGGACAGAAGAGAACTGTCGCCCTTAAATATGTGTGTATTATCTCATGTATTGACTTTGCGGTCTTTCCTTTCCGCGTTTCCCGAATCGTCATGCTTCAACTCGCCATTCGCCCTCTTCTTTTCTCTTATCATGTGAGACCGCAACAAACGCAACGCCATCATTAAGCCTCCATCCACTGTCCCATCGAGTCGTTTACAAGTCCTTACGATTGCCAGAGTTGGCCTTCCATGGTACGTTATTTAATAATAATTAATTTTCATGGAAAGAGTTGCATGCGGTTGGTTCTCATAAAAAAGCAACTTCTGCGTGAGCAGAAAGTAGTAAGGTTCGTGAACGAGTGCGCTATGAGGGTTTATTCGGCATTGGTGGGTTGGCAAAATTGCCTTAGGCTCATGGCCATATCCCTGTCGTGGTACTTAACGAGCTAAAGTTTGTGTGCTTCCTGCCTGAAACCCCTATTACGTTGCTACTTTTTCCATTACTTCTTCTTGTGTTATAAGAAAATGGAATGCGGTGGATTTTCCTTTTATTTCGTTCAGCAGAAAAGATAGGAAGTGGAACATTCAGGCATATCCAATCTCCTTTTGCCTTTTATCTTAGATTTGAACTCAAACCGTGTCTTAATATTTAGCTGAACCACATGTTGTAGCGAGAGAAAAAGTGGGAACAGGCACCTAATTACATGGCAGAAACTGTTGGGCATTTACATTTTTAACGCTGCAAATACTGCGGGAAAACAATTATGCAATGAGTAATTTCCATCGTGCGATTTGAGAGAAAAGAGGCATACTCTTCCTTCCTCTCTGTCTGGCGATATATATATATATATATATATAGAAACGTGAAATGGCGAAAGATATAGAACAGGCGTTTCGGAGTACGCTAACCCAAGTAGGAAATGAGACGTTCAGGCCATACAATCGTTCGTTCATTCACTCAGAACGCTCAGCGGCAAATACACACATAAAAATGTTTATGCAGAAAGGTAGAAAGAAAGTGGATAGGAACACATAAAATTAACGAACACAATGGTGGTGTGAATATGTAAAGATGGCCGATTCCAAACAGAAAAAATTCGACTGGACCGGGAATCGAACCACGGACCTTTGGATTTCGCGTCCAAATCTCAGACCACCAAGCTACCCAGTCCCTATGTTTTCCTATCCACTTTTTTTCTACCTTCCTGTTTGAACCTTTATTATATGTATTTGCCGCTGAGCGGTCTGAGTGAATGAACGAACGATTGTATGGCCTGAACGGCTCATTTCCTACTTGAGTTAGCGTACTCCGAAACGCCTGTACTATATCTTTCACCACTGTCTGTGTGCTTGAGTTATTCTTTCATTTCGCCTTCTTTGTGAGTCATTCTCTCTCTGCCGGTGGGTGAAAAGCAGCCCTGGCGCCATCTATTGGCCGCTCTCCTGGGTCATGCCTTGGGGAGTGTTTGTTCATGTAAACCCCGCGCCGATTCCATTGGATACTTAGTAGACTGGGTAGCTTGGTAATCTGAGCATTAGACGTGAAATCCAAAGTTCCGTGGTTCGTTTCCCGGTCCAGTCGAAATTTTTCTGCTTCGAATCGACACTCTTTACATCTTCACACCACCATTGTGTTCGTTAATTTTATGTATTACTATCCACTTTCTTTCTACCTTTATGTGTGTGTGTGTGTATATATATATATAAATACGTTGATGGATTGGAGTCAGCCATGCGGCGATGAACACACGATGTGGATAGGATGGAGGAGATAGACACAGAAAAAAAGAGACGATCACACTTACATCGCTAGCTTTCGGAACTCAAGTGTTCGGAGTTCCGAAAGCTAGCGATGTAAGTGTGATCGTCTCTTTTTTTGTGTCTATCTCCTCCATCCTATCCACATCGTGTGTGTGTATATATATATATATATATATATATATATATATATATATATATATATATATCAGTGGTCTGAGCATTGGACGCGAAATCCAAAGGTCCGTGGTTCGATTCCCGGTCCAGTCGAATTTTTTCTGCTTGGAATTGGCCATCTTTACATCTTCACACCACCATTGTGTCTGTTGATTTTATGTGTTCCTATCCACTTTCTTTCTACCTTTCTGTATAAACATTTATATGAGTATATATATATATATATATATATATATAAATACGTTGATGGATTGGAGTCAGCCATGCGGCGATGAACACACGATGTGGATAGGATGGAGGAGATAGACACACAAAAAAAGAGACGATCACACTTACATAGCTAGCTTTCGGAACTAGTCCGTCTTCAAGGCGTATCACGGAACAAAAGATTTTGTTCCGTGATACGCCTTGAAGACGGACTAGTTCCGAAAGCTAGCTATGTAAGTGTGATCGTCTCTTTTTTTGTGTGTCTATCTCCTCCATCCTATCCACATCGTGTATATATATATATATATATATATATATATATATATATATATATATATATATATATATATATATATATATATATATACACACACACGAGTAAATGGGTGCTTGCAATTTGCAAGCAGGGGGGGAAGTACTATATAATGATACTCTTTAAATAAGGAAAGAAAATGAAAGCTCTCAAGTCTGCGTGCTACATGCAAGTAAAGAAAAGTATAATTCTCGAAAATGAAATACGCGCCCCAAGAGGTATGGATACCAGACAGTTCTAGTACAAACTTATATTGTATGTCTATATTATTATAGTTTCAGGACTTTAGCTATATATGTATCTTTTGTAAAAAATAATAATTAACTGCACTTCCATAATCTAATTTACATATATTTAAAAAAATCTTAATTTTACAAAATTTACAAAAAAAAGTAATTTACATACATGGCAAATTTATTAAAATCAATCTTTATTTTAATTGTTTCTTGTTGTTTTAAGCGAAATATGGTATAAAGAAGACTAAATATGATGAACTTATTATACCATACTCATCTATGTATAGCTATCGATTGCGATAACTCGAAACCTAATCGACTTTTGTAACATTTCCGATTTTACCTCAACTCGACACATAAATCTAACCCTCCCCTAAAACTGGCCCGCCATGCTGGGTTCCAAACCTCGAATCGACACTCAGCCCGGCGACAATGGAGAAATATATCCATAGCAACGAAAGTGAAAAGATTTCTAAAATCTCATATAAAAGTTTAAAAATATCAGTTTTACGGTAGGTAGGAAAAAATCGATTGCAAGAATAAGATTATTCAAACATTCAGCCTCATATAAGTGAAAGAATTAGTCTTGTAGCTCAATTATTTCATATTTTAATGAACGAAAGAAAAAAGATCCACACTAAAATTTTTCATTTTTCCCATATGATCCCATGTAAAGCTATCGATTGCAATAAATCGAAGCCTAATCGACTTTTTTAACTTTTTTGAATTTTTCCAAACTCGACAAATGATTCTAACTCTACCCTGTAAATTTCATCCATCTAGCTCGTTTAAAAATGCCCTAACAGTTTTGTGAGTCAGTCAGTCAGTCAGTTTTGTAGCTTTATATATATTAACTCGCTTCGCTCGGTAAGGGGCTCCGCCCCCTACACCCCTGGAACGGCTTCGCCGTTATGTTTGGGTATGAAAAAATTTCCTGAAAAATCGATTTACTTTTAAGGGTTATAGTCTTTGAATTCCATATTGAAGAGTTTTACGTTGGTGTTACGTTTGAGCATCCGCCATTTTGAAAAACGCAGGCGTTGAAGTTATTAAATTTTGCGTACGGACTGTGAAAACGCAATTTTCGAATTGGACCACATGTAACTTCGAAACTACGGGGCGTAGAAGGCACCATTATCAATCGAAGAGCAATGTTATTTCTAGCTTGATATCATGGGGGATGGGTTATTTTCGTTATGTTTTGCGAAACACAACTACCAGTCTTCCTTTGACTACGCAGCAGGCCAGGGGAACTGCGTAAAGAAAACTAAAAGGATAAATTGAGCGTGAGAATTATATCCGATCGACCGTTCAGTCGCTAGTGCGGGACAACCTCCGGAAAGTTTCGATTTGTAAGTCTTCTATCGAAGCAAGCAATAAAGATAACGACACAGAGTCAACAACCTAATTAAGATCACTCATTCCTTAGCCAAAATTGTGAAAAGCAGTCGTTTCAGGCAGTTTACTCAGGAGCCAGAATGAAAAATTCACGAAAAACAGGGAAATACGCAATTTTATTTTTTTTGGTGGGGGAGGTAATATTCTCAAAGCAAGTGACAATTATGAAAACAAATTTTAAAAAATATATTGGTGGCAAAAACAATGGAAAAAGAAAAAAACATTTCATGCAATAGCATCGAACCTTACCCCTCGCATACCGCTCGGGTAGTGGCGAGGGCAGTCTATTGGGTTTAAATGGCTTTCATCTGATTTTTTCAAAATTCTTAATTTAAGCAATAGCTGCGAGTTAACTGTTAGGGTTTAAAAGATGAGAAAGGTATTGTTCTTGAGGCAATTTTATTAGTAATAAAATGAAACTGTCAAAGAAGAACAGTTAATTACCGTTTAAAAGAAATAGACGGGAAAACACAGACCTGCACCGTCGGTTAGTTTCGAATAGTACGCGTTATTAATTTTTTTTGAGGCTTTTATATAAAAAATCCAAATTTTGGCTTCTTATCCGCAATTTGCATGTTAAAGGCGCATACAACTGTAAACGTTGAAGGCCATATATGCACTAGTAAAGACATGACAGGCATTTCGCAGGGATTAAATAAGGTATCATTTTCATAAAGTCCCATTTTGGGGGATTGTTGTGAAATAAATATGAGAGACAAAGAATAGTTAATGAAATCATCATAGTAAGCATTTTAATAGCAACAAAAGAAATATCTAACTTCAGTAAAATATTTAACCGTTCAGGAGCAACACAGTAAATACCAGAAGCTTGCGCGCCAATCGATCAAAAAATTCGCCATTTTTATTTTTGTTTTGAATTTTGTATTTTGAAAGTGTGTGTTATCACTATAAGTCCTTTACGGACGCATCAAGTCGCACAACAATTGTAGTTATCTCAGAGGAAAGCAGAACACCTCGATAACCTTAGCACTGATAGCAGAAATGCCGAGAATGAAGTGGCGTTGGTCATCAGCACGTGCTGTAATTGTTTGGCCCGCGAGGAGAGGGAAAGGTGGCATACAATGTTTGAGACTATGTATTTCAATCGAGACACTTTTTTAATTGTTGGCGCGCGGGATTGTTGGCACGATTCAAGGGCGCGTACGCGTAAATTTGTTGGATAAGAATTCAACATTTATTTAGAATGAATACGTACGTAAATAATTCCAAATGAACGAGGCCACTTATGAATGGTGTCGTTTCATTGGGAAATTGGAATGCACGGTCAAATGGAATGTTTATTTATTTTTAACACGGTTACAATGGGAATCATAAACAACAATAACTACACATTTTAGTCCTTGTCAATGGCTTTCGAATGAATTCATTACCGATATCACAGCTCTCCTAACGTACGATTAGTAGGCCTAAAACTATAGTAAATACGGTGTTCTTATTACATTTCGACGTTTGGCGGGTTTTTATTGGTGCATCATGGGTACTACCTACATCACACACACACACACACATACATAAGCACAATAATTGGCTATATAGAGAATTAACAACCACTCCAAAGACGTTATAAGTCTTAGAGATATTGCTCATCAAACATAAGCCAACTCGGAGGAATTCAGAATTGTCCGCCATTTTTATTTCTTTCCGGTAGGATCGATACAACCACCTTGAAATAGTTTACATTTTATTACGTCAAATACAGTCTCCCATGTACTTACAAAGTTTAAAGGAACTCGGTCGGCATTAAGGCGACGAAATGATGCTTTAATCTTTAGAAAATTGTAATTTTCGGAGACATCTAAAGATTGATTAATTTTTATTTCGGTAACCAAGGGAGACGAAAATAAAATGTTACCCACAGACAGTGAGGAACATTGTAGGTATATATAATGTATTTTTCACTTGTCGATATCTCAAACCGTCGTCGAATACAGCAATAAATATTTCAAAAATACACTTTTTTCCGTTAAATTTCGGATCGGACGGCTTTTTCGCAACAATACACGTAAAAAACACTAAAAAAATTACAAGGAAACGTGACCACATATATAAGCTTTTTTAAAAAAACAACAACCATCCGTATCGCATGCATAGTTCCATCGTAGCCCGACGCCTTACCTCTCGTCTAACACCCTGCGAAAGAATGGGGTAGTGAACTGGTTTTAAATGTCTTTCATCTGATTTTTTCGAAATTCTGAATTCAAGCGATAGCTATGAGTTAACCGTTAGGGTTAGGAAGATGCGAAAGGTATTGTTCTTTAGGCAATTTCAAGAGTAATGAAATGTAATCGCCAATTAAGAACATATTTTTACCGTTCAAAAGAAATTGACGGAAAAACACAGGCCTGCACCGTCAGTTAGTGTCAAAAAATACGCATTATTACTTTTTTCGGAGGCTTTTATATGAAAAATAAAAATTTTCGCTACTTATCCGCAATGTGCATGTAAAGGCGCATAAAACTATACGTTGAAGGACATGTAGCCACTACTAAAGTCATGACGGGCATTTAGCAGGGATTAAATATGGTATCATTTTCATAACGTCCCATTTTGGGGATTTTTCGTGAAATTAATATAGAAGATAGAGAAAAGGTAATGGTACAATCATATCAACCATTTTAGTAGCGAGAAGAGGAACTTCTAACGTCAGAAAAATATTAAACCGTTCAGAAGCAGCACACGAAATACCAAAAGCTTGCGCGCCAACCGAACATAAAAATCCGCCATTTTAAATTTTTTTGGAGGTTTATAGGAAAAAAGGCGGCATTTTCACTAATAACCCATTACTGCCATATTTAGTAGCATATACATGCCAAATATCAAGGTCAAATATGCGCTTATAGCAAAAAAATGGGCATTTCACAGCGATAAAATGAGTTTTCATTTTCAAAGTGTCTGACTTCGGGGGATTGCTGTGAGATAATCTTACATAATAAAAGAAAATTGATAATACCTTCATTTAGCACAATTTATTTTATACAATTAATATTTAAAACAATGGAAAAATGTTGAACCGTTCAGGGGCTACACACTAATCCAGAAGCCAGCGTCACAAATGAGCAAAAAATCCGCCATTTGTAAATTTTTTCGGCCATTTGTAGATTTAAAGTCGATAATTTCACTAAACAACCTTCATAATCATGTTATGCTGCTCATGCATGCCAACTTTCAAGGCTATATGTGCAATAGTAGAGACGTGACGGGCATTTTACCGCGATGAAATGGGTTATCATTTTCATAAATGTCAGATTTTGGGGGATTGTTGTGAGATATCTTTGAGAGATACGAAAAACCTAAAGGTATTTAATCATACGTCATTTAAATAGCTACAACAATAATTGATTACATTGGTAAAATGTCTTACCCTTCAGAGGCAACACAATAAATTCCAGAAACCTACGCCGCCACTGAGCGAAAAATCCGCCATTTTTTTATTTTTTCGCCATTTTGTTCATAGAAAGACGGCGTTTTCGCTAAATGTCCATAAGGACCATGTAACGTACCATACGTCATTCAAATTTCACGGTAATATCTCCACTATTGGAGACGTGACGGCTCAAAACATGTTTTAAAATTTCAAAAATCCGACAAATTCCGACTTTGGCGCCATCTAACTCCGAAACTATCTAACGTAGAAGCAAACAATTTGCGTCATTGTTTAGACCGTTTAGTTGCCTGCAAAAAATCTGCCCACCATTTTGAGATCAGATCAACCGTTTAGACGCTAGAGCACAAAAACCGAAAAAACCGGGAAATTGTTAACTAATTTTCGTGTTCAGAGACGTCTGGTGAGAGAACTACGAGGCGTAGAAAGACACTGTTGGGCGCATTTTGTAGATGAATTGATTTGTCTACATATATCTTTCGTCAGATTCGAGATCCGAAGTATAGTTCATGAGATATTAAGTGAGAACCAAAGGTCTAATTTTCGAAAACGTCGAAAAACCGCCATTTTGATTTTTTTCGGTGGGTTCCGGTTGGAAATTTCCGGTTTTCGGAATTTATCCTCCGATGAATTCTTCCATAGAAGGTCCGTGCCAAATTTCATGTTCCTACCCGATCTAGAAGTGGTCGGGAATTTATATACGTGAGTGAGTGAGTGAGTCAGTCAGTCACACGTCCCATTGTATATATAACGGAGGATTAATAATAATATATATTTATTTATTTATTTATTAATATATATAAAGCTACAAAACTGACTGACTGACTGACTGACTCATCAAAATTCCTGGGCATTTCTAAACGAGCTAGGTGGGTGAAATTTTCAGGATAGAGTTGGAGTCATGTGTCGAGTTGGGAAAAAATCGAAAAAGTTAAAAAAGTCGATTAGGCTTCGATTTATCGAAAGCTTTCGCATTTCGCAATCGAAAGCTTTACATCGGATTATACGGGAAAAACGAAAAATTGCAGTGTTGACCTTTTTTCTATCGTTCATTAAAATATGAAATAATTAAGTTACAGGACTGATTCTTTCACAAGTATGAGGCTAAATGTTTGAAAAATCTAATTCATGCAATCGATTCTTTCCTACCTACCGTCAAACTGATATTTTTAAACTTTTATTTAGGATTTTAGAAATTTTTTCACTTTCGTTGCTATGGATTTATTCCATTGTCGCCTAGCCGAGTGTTGACTCAGGTTTGGAACTAAACTAGGCGGGCCAGTTTCAGGGGAGGGTTATATTTATGTGTTGATTTTGGGTAAAATCGGAAAAGTTAAAAAAGTCGATTCGGCTTCGAGATATTGCAATCGATAGCTTTACATATATATATTAGGTATCCTAAATGCATGTAATTTACTCTTCTCTATGCCATTTTTCGCACTGCTAAATACTGGGTATAATTTCTTCAAACTTTTCCTGGCCTCTACCATACCTTTGATGGCCAATTTCAATCAACCAAGCTTCATGATATTGTCGTTTTCATTAAAAAAATATGCAGTCCATGCAGTCGATTGGAAGAGAAAAGAAAATTGAACATGAAAATTAGTATAATAAAAATATCGATTCTGACTGATATATCGATGACTGACTGACTGACTCATCAAAATTCCTGGGCATTTCTAAACGAGCTAGGTGGGTGAAATTTTCAGGATGGAGTTGGAGTCATGTGTCGAGTTGGAAAAAAATCGAAAAAGTTAAAAAAGTCGATTAGGCTTCGATTTATCGCAACCGATAGCTTTACATGTGATTATATGGGAAAAACGAAAAATTTTAGTGTAGAACTTTTTTCTTTCGTTCATTAAAATATGAAATATCTGAGCTACAAGACTGATTCTTTCACTTATATGAGGCTGAATGTTTGAAAAATCTTATTCTTTCAATCGATTTTTTCCTACGTAGCGTAAAACTGATAATTTTAAACTTTTATTTGGGATTTTAGAATTTTTTTCACTTTCGTTGCTATGGATTTATTCCATTGTCGCCGGGCCGAAAGTCGATTCGAGGTTTGGAACTCAGCGAGGCGGGGCAGTTTCAGGGGAGGGTTATATTCATGTGTTGATTTGGGGTAAAATCGGAAAAGTTAAAAAAGTCGATTCGGCTTCAAGATATTGCAATCGATAGCTTTACATATATGAGTTAGGTATCCTAAGTGCATGTAATTTACTCTTCTTTATGCCATTTTTCGCACTGCTAAATACTGGGTATAATTTCTTCAAATTTTTTCTGGCTTCTACCGTACCTTTGATGACCAATTTCCACCAACCAAGCTTCATGATATTGTCGTTTTCATTAAAAAAATATGCAGTCGATGTAGAAATTGGAAGAGAAAAAAAATTGCACATGAAAATTAGTATAATAAAAATCTCGATTCCGATCGAACTTGTATAGTAAAATTCTTCATGTGAGCTCTAATTAAGTATGCTGTACTGAAATGAAATACCTAACGTAGAAGAACGTCTTATATGGCGTCAAATGAGGTTATGATAAAAATTTTCAGCGGTTCCACGTTCGTTTAGGTGTACTGATTATAGTATTTTGAAAAGTCGTTAATAACCGGATGACATACAATATAAGTTTGTACTAGAACTGTCTGGTATCCATACCTCATGAGGCGCGTATTTCATTTTCGAGAATTATATTTTTCTTTGCTTGCATGTTGCACGCAGACTTGAGAGCTTTCATTATTTTTCTTTATTTAAAGAGTATCATCATCTAACACCCCCCCCCTGCTTGCAAATTTCAAGCACCCATATAGGCATCATTAAATAGACAGGTGCTATTAATGCATCGCTGCTAAGTACTGGGTATATTTCTTCCACTTCTTCCTGGCCTCTACCGTAGCATTGATGACCAACTTTAACCAATCAATCTTCATGATATTTTAGTTTTCATTCAAAAGCATGTGCGATTCATGTAGAAGATTGTAAAAGGAAATCGAACATGAAAATTAGCATATTAAAATTGTCGAATCGGATCGAAGTTCTATTATAAAGTTTTTATGTTAGACCTTATTAAGTGTGCTTCAATGAAAGGAATATCTAACGTAGTAGAAAGGGCATCAAATAAAGTTATGCTGAGCTTGCAATGGTTCCACGTTCCTTTGATTTCACTTACTATAGTATTTTGAAATGTAGTTAATAACCGGATGAGATATAATATGATTTGTACTAGAATTGTCAGGTATCCATTCCTCATGGACCGTGAATTTCATTTCGAGAATTCCATAATATTTTTCTTTGCCTGCATGTAGCACATATACTTGAGAGCTTTCATTGGTTTGGTAAGGATGTTGCATTCATTTTTCGATACTTAAAGTGTAAAATAATGTACAAACCCCCTTGCTTGCTAACAACAAGCACCCATTTACTTGTTAATATATATAAATACACATATGAATGTTTATACAGAAAGGTAGAAAGAAAGTGGATAGGAACACATAAACTAAAGAAACACAATGGTGGTATGAAGATGGATTTTTTGTGTGTTCCTATCCACTTTTTTTCTACCTTCCTGTTTGAACCTTTATTATATGTATTTGCCGCTGAGCGGTCTGAGTGAATGAACGAACGATTGTATGGCCTGAACCGCTCTTTTCCTACTTGGGTTACCGTACCCCGAAACGCCTGTTCTATATCTTTCACCACTGTCTGTGTGCTTGAGTTATTCTTTCATTTCGCCTTCTGTGTGTGTCATTCTCTCTCTGCCGGTGGGTGAAAAGCAGCCCTGGCGCCATCTAATGGCCGCTCTCCTGGGTCATGCCTTGGGGAGTGTTTGTTCATATAATCCCCGCGCCGATTCCATTGGATACTTAGTAGACTGGGTAGCTTGGTAATCTGAGCATTGGACGCGAAATCCAAAGTTCCCTGGTTCGTTTCCCGGTCCAGTCGAATTTTTTCCGCTTGGAATCGGCCATCATTTCATCTTCACACCACCACTGTGTTCGTCAATTGGTATGTGTTTTTATCCACTTTCTTTCTACCTTTCTGTTTGAACCTTTATTATACAAGTATTTTTCAATTTTTAAGAACAATATATACAAGTATTTTTACCGTCATTACTTTTAATATACAATATACATGCCCAGATACATACAAACTGACACATTTGTATATGTTTACAAGCTGAGGGGAGGAAAGAGTTGAAAGATTAGAGGAGGGTAGAGGGAAGGACAGAAGGGTTGTATAGGAAGGATAGAAGCTAAGCAATATTTCAAAGAATTTGAGTTTTTCTGGCTTTCACTGCGCGGTTGGAATGCGAGGGTGAAATGTATTTGGTGGTTAATGGGTTTTACAACGCTCCATCCCACCCGCCGCCTTAGCGTTGACAGCAATGAGGAGAGGGCAAAGATTAGTAGGTCCACACAAGGATTAAGTTTATTGAAGTGGGAACGGGAGGGTCATACAATTTCGTTTACAACATGGCAGCCATAACAATTTGAAAAATTCTTAATTTCCAGCTCATCCAAGACCTCCAATCAGCATCCCATCCAGGGATATACTAATTACATGAACCTACATTCATAAAAATACTAATTTTTTTCTAATTGTGATGTCCATATGCTGCGTTAAACACAAAATCACAAGTCGCGAAATGAATTAGGCTTGTAAATATATATATATTGCGGGAAAAGCCCTGAAAGGAGACGGGATGATAGAATATTCATGAGTGGAGAAAGGAAAACTGTCGGTCAGCTACACAATATATAATCCAATTTACAACGATACGACGGGAGAGAAGAATTAAGTGAAATTTTTTGTGTTGTTGAAAGAATAATGTGGTTTATATGAATGGAAAATTCTTGCAAGCTGGTTTTTATCACGTGAATTATGCAGTCCAACTCTGCCAACTATAATTCATTGTCATGTAAAATTTCTACAATTTATGATCATCGTGAAGTCAATTTGAGAGTTCCATATGAAGTCTCTTGTGTGTCTGGAACTGAAATAGCTGTAACGCATTTATGTGGCCTGCTAAAAACTGAGCTTGCATCTGCATCTTCGAACTAGATTTGCCTTTATGTTTTCGGAAACATTTCCCTGTTATCCAGTTATTATTTTATCGCATTGAATGTAAGGACCAAGGTAAAAAATCAAAAGTTAATAAAAATTAGCCAATGATATACTTTTCTGCTGCTGCTTGCAGCCATTGTAATTCTTGTTGGGAATTATTTGCGTACTTTTATCATTGTTCATTCGAAACCTGTTTTATTTATTATTGCATATAGACGTTGATTTAAATGTGAAGTACATTTACCTGATTGATTGAAACTATCTTATCCTGGTCAATAATCAGACTATTTTTTGCGAATTGGTGCGTAAACTTATTTTGCGAATCTTAGTGTACTATCATGATGTAAAAAGTGTTTTAAGAGACTCAGTACAAAGATTTATTTTTAATTTAATAATTAATTTCAATTATAGTTTAAGTAGCATCAGTAGTTCGACTCTTTCTGAAATCATGGGTACTTCTGAAGGTAAATAATTGCTCTGAAACCCTGGGGATGTAAGGAACATATTAATATCATGTAAGATCCCCAAGTAGAGATCAAGGTAAGACTTGGAATTTCCAACAACAATTCCTTCTCAACTTTTCCGTCATTGACGATGAAGGAGAGCCGAAAGTTTTCAAATGGTGTTCCAACCGCTCCAAGTTTAGATTAACCCCGTGATGGGTTTCCCTTAAGACCCGCTTGCGCGGCTCAATCTGGGTCGCGAGTTCAACGGCCACTGTTGCGGCAGCGTGGGCTGATTCCGTTTGCATTATCGACTGTTTCTTTGCAGTGCACCGGGTCCATGTCCCGCTAATTGCTACGAAAGAACGCAACGTCTCCCGCGACTAATCGGGCCTGGGAAATGGAGGCCGTGTTCCTTGGACAAATTAGCCGTCAACATTACCCTGGGATTTGAATCCCGCCCTCGGCTACCGTCTTCTGCATTCCGGGCAGCTCATCTCTAATTGCCGTGGGAGCCACGACTCCCAATCGGCACGCTATGATCGACAATCCGCTCTTACACAGCAATACTCGTCTGAGACTCCGATTCACTCGATGCCTGCCAATCCCGAGTGAACGGAGACGTAGGAAGGATGGGCTTGGTTGTCACGTTGAAATCCATCTACGTAACTCCCTCCCAGCTGACTCAAGGCAGTTTGGTGGGAGGTGTAAGAACACAAGCCAAGAAAAGGAGAGGAAGCGGGCATAAGGTGCTGGAAGAGGGAAAGGATGACAGTGAATTGTATACTAATGCAGTGTCAGGTCTCGCTTAGTATTTGTTTTACTGCTAATGGTGCAAATAAAAAAATAATTTTTTATGCCTTTTAAGTAATCAATGTATTACTTTTATTTTGTCGCTTCTATTAGTATTAGAAATATTACTTGGCTTGAAATTATTTTCTCCATGTCACCCAGGAACTTGCGAGATATAAAGTTTTCTAGTAATCTTGGCCTCTAGCATCCAGATCTAGTGCTTGCATCAGATGTGTTAAACTCCCTTCCATTCTTAACTGTTCTTAACGTAGCGTGTGGCTTTCCTTAGGATTTGGTCCTAAATATTCGTATTGTTATGGAAATGTGCATTAAATTGAGCACCGTGTTCGCCTTAGCTTAGTTATGACTGACAAATCAAGGAATTAGGGAAACGGTATCTCAGAAAGTAGTACCTGTTTAACTTCATTTATTTTTTATTACTTTTGGCCACTGTGTTCAAGGCCTTTTATATCAAAGATATTTAAGACGTCATGTTTACAAACACAAATATCCTTGGCTTTGTGGTGGAACAACTCCCCCAGACGGGCTTGGAGCTCACAGCCTCAAGATTATTAGGCAAGGACAAAATGTCTACGCCACTAAATTTACTAAAATATTTTGTCAAATGTGGGTAATTGGGAAATATTTGAGGTTTATTAATTCTGGCTGTATTCAGCTTAGCATATTTTACTTTTTCTTTGCCCAACATCTCTCTCCTTACATCCTCCTTACTGTCTTCATTTAACTCCGAAGCTCACGTCTACATCCCTGTTGTGTCTTTTCTTAACATCTCTCCATGATTTTTTGTTCGAATAGGAACATGCTGACAAGCTATATATAAATAGGTTAGTAGGACCTATTCTGGACCCATTTGTCGTGTAGAAAAAAATGATTCCTCCACCCTTTTAACCCGTGTCTAATTCAAACTTCATACTTTTCCATGAATTTTTTCCCAACCTAAAATTGACCATCTCTAAAAAGGAGTTGAGGTGGTATTATTTATGATTTTATGGATGCTTATGTTAGGTTTTCATTTTTTTCCGAATATTAATCCTAGAGAGCATGCTTTAAATTTGTTACTCTCTAGGCTATGACTTATCATAATAGAAACACCAATTCCCGCTCAATCGCTGTAGTGTTAGCTCCTTTGGGCTCGGCTCAAATTCTCAAAGGTCATCTCCCATTCTCTGGGATGCTGTTTATCTCATCACCATACAGCTAACTGTGAATACGAAATGACCTTTTCTGTCAATGCACGTTTGACTGGATTTCTAATGCTACGAGTGGATATTTTCCTTTTTCTACCATTCAATAGAGCGTCAAGAAATTATTTCAAGCCAATTTTCTGTGCGGACCATGGAACCCAAAGCTATAAATTTATGATATGTAATCGGTAACACTCGGTAAACGGTGAAGAGAGTAATTATTGGGTTGAATGAATAATTTATTAAAGAGGAAACTATAAAAAAACATTTTGCTTAATAACTTAGGCCATTATTTATGCGTTTGCATTTACCACCAAGTGGTGATTCTAAGCATTTAGCATGAATTGAGTGAAGGTGTAGAATGCATTTTCCTCATCTCATTCGAAGGGACACTATAGTGAATTTTAAGGCTCTTGTGAGACATCGTGATGAGGAAGATCGAGCGCTGACATTCATTCAGAATTATAAATTGACGCGACATTGAAGGATAGCGGGAGTTGGAGACGAGATAGTTTTTAAGGCTTATTAATGAAATGCCGATATTTCTGATACTCCGAATTGTCCACGCGATGCACAGAATTCTTCTGAAAGTAAATGTCTAAGGATAGTTTGTCGCCATAAATCGGCAACGAAAACTGTGGCGACAACAATGGTATGTAACAAGATTCACGGAAACAATGTTTTATAGTTTAGAGGAAAAAATGAGACAAGGCCAAATGTATTTCGGAGCCGAGCTTGTTTCATTTTCCTTTATACATCCTTATTTTCAATATCTAATTATTTCTCTTTAAAATGGCCGTACATCTGGAAGAAGGGGATAGGACTCCACAGCCAAAAGAACGAGTAGTATGAAAAATAGGGTTAGTTCCACTGATCTTAATGATAAATTATTTTAATTTTTCCAAGTATTGAAAATCTTAATGAGTAGAAAATGTTAGTGCAGAAATCATTTTTTCTAGTGACGTTATCAAGTATGTTTTTAATTAATAAACCAGCAAACTGTACTCTAAGGGAAAGGAAAATCCAAGAAAACTTCGTCCTTACTCTTAGGAAAAGACTCCTTTGAAAAACGGTACGACATTATCTCTTTGTCCATTGCCAGTTTTTTCAAACCTTCCGCCGTTTAGTGTAGTCAGGATTATTCCCTCAGTGCTTAAGCAAATTCCTTCGATACCATCCCGATATTTATACGGCATTACAACTCCAGTTTTCCATTGATTCTTGTTCCTCATTTTTCCCTTGGTTCGGTCAAGTCAATCGCTCTGTCACTAATATTGATTTCTTTATATCTTGAAATATTGTTTCTGTTGTCACTGTGTACTAATATATGCGCTGTGGACACACTTCCAGCGAGCCTATTTCTAATGTTTCCGATGAAGTCTGCCCTCCTGGGAATTCCTCGGTATTCTACTAAGAGTAAGTTTTCGGTTTCTATATTGTCTTCCACCTAGGTAACAAGAGAAACTTCAATAATATAAGACTTTGTCTTTCATGTAAGTGTTAAATGCAGTTTTTCTGAAGTTGATGTTATTTCAATGTTTATATATTACCATATTATTTGGTGTGATTTTTTTCCTAATAATATTCTTATCATAGACGCCATCTCACAGAAATTATGCCATTGGCTAAATTTGCTCGAAGAAGCAGTTTCTGCCACCCCAGGTCCTTTTTTCGTGAAAAGATAATGATGAGAACTTTGTACAAGCATTTATCACTATTTATCCGAGTAAGGAAATTGCATGTGCATCAACTGCTAATTCAGTCGTACCTTGATTCAAAATAGAAGCAAAACAAGAGGATATTGTAATCTAGAATATGAATTTGGCCTGGTTAGGTGGGGGAGCGAAGCGGGAGGAGGTGGTTGGGGGTGCTCAAAGCGGAGAATGGAGATTTTGAGAGACTCCAGTGTTCCCCGGAAGGGGGTGGAGTGGGAAAAAGATGACGTGGAATTATTATCCATCGATTGGCTTGGCGCTCATGAATGCGCACGACAATGATTGCGGACGTGTGTGGAGGGTGGAGCGACATCTCCTGAGAGAAATGGGAATTAAAATGGTTTCGAGGGCCCTCCGTCACGAATTCTGTCCAAAACCTTGCGTTCAATTTCCGGCGTGCGTCTCTTGAGAAAACGTGACATCGGAGTGGAGGACATTTGGCGGGCAATGTCGTTATAAAACTTTTTTATGTTCTCCACGAGACTGGCCTCTCTCTCTCTCCCACACTCTCTTCCTCACCCTCCCCCTCTCTCTTTCTCTCTGTATCATGCTCTCTCTTTTCGTGTACGACGTACATTCCGACGTACATTCCATCTCTTCCCCATTCCAAGAGTTTCTATGCCAACCATCCAAAGTGAGCCACGATAATAATAACAATAAGAACCATAGAATGCATAAGTCGAGCAATTGGCCGGCTTTCAGTTCGCAAACATGTGGATCTCACGTCTTGCGTCACCAAGAACCACTTCTTTGCTTTTCCCTTATTCTTAACTCTCTGGCTTGGATTTTTACTATTGCCATTGAGAAAATCGTTTACAAAGCAATTATGGAGTATTTCGAGCGCTTCTTATAAAAGCTGGAATATTATTGAGCCTTATTATTATTTGAGTTTGATGGTTTTATTTTTATTATTCATTGGTAATTGTCGATCTTTTTTTAAAACTTATTGATTCGTGTGATGTATAAAACTCACCTAATTTAATCCTTAATTCTTTATAATACAAGGTTTATGTTTCAAAACGTCCATTTTGCCTAATGTGTTTTATTGATAAACCAAATGTCGTAGACAAGCAAAATGGTCCGTGTGTCCTTGTTGGCCTTAAAGGCAATGTGCTGTTTACGGCTTCCTTAGGTAATCGTTCAAACGCGTAGACATTAAATGGTTTTTGACGAAAAAATGTTTGAGCCTTATTGTCTCCGAACAATGATTTCGGCATTAATTTCTCGTGCTTCCTTGAGTCTTCTCCTGAATAGGATGACAGATGTCGGCTCATGATTGAGTTTGTCGTGTAAGCCCAAATTTATCGAACCGTGACCATGGGGATTCATTTGGGATTAAATTCATTTTCTTTCTGTCCTCTCAATCACCGTTTTTCCCCAAAACCTTTTGATGGATAGGCGTCATTTTACAGTCGAACATCTGGCGGGAACGGCATGATTCTCCCGCGTCCTCATCCCAATCCGGCTTGTTGTAGATGGCACGGGGGAAATCGAGAGATGGCTTGGAACGCGGGAAGTATCTCACTGGGAACGAAAGAAGTGTACTTCATTCATGAATAGTATACCTGTAGGTATATAATGCAATCGACCGCATGAAGTTTCGTCTTCCCATCTCTTACAACACTTTATCCGGTACTTCTCAAGTCCTATCAGAGCCTTTTTATTCTCCGATCGACTTGCCAGCAACGTTAGTGACCGCAGGTGTCGCGTAGTGAAAATTCAACTAAGAACAAACAAGTTAACCCGAAGGACCGAGAATGACTTTACACAAGTGTATATATTTCAAACAAATGACAATATTTCACCCTTTTTCATTAACCATACAAATAATACATTGGGGCAAGAGAATAAAACTTAGCTGCCAGTCCATGTCCATGGTCCGTCCTTGGCACTCACACGGGAATGGGGGGGAGGGGGGCAGTTGGTTGGCACTATTCACTTTGGGGATTCACTAGGGACTGCTGCCGACGACTGGTCTACTGGGCTTACGCGCACACACACACACACACACACAAAACGAAAGCGTCTCGCGCACAGCCACAATAACTACGGCCTCTAGTGGCAGTTATCTTAACTAAAAAATACGAAACATACTGGCCCCCTTGATCCGCTAGGATCAATAAAAAAAAAAGAAATCGTGTTTAATAGCATTGAGGTAGCGGGAATAATTTTGTGGCAGCGCGTGAAAAGGCACCTTCTTGCGTTCGTAGCTGCACGACGCGAACGATGCCGTCCTTCCCTGGGTAGGTTTTGTCGACACGAGAAAGACACCATTGCAGAGGTGGTGCATGAGGATTATGCACCAGCACCAGGTCTCCATTCTTTAATCCCCTTCCTCGTGAAGTCCACTTCAATCGTTGCTGCAGGGTGTGTAGAAATTCTTGATGCCAGCGCTTCCATATGCGTTGAGATAGGTTCTGTATCGTCTGCCACCGAGACAGCCGATTTTGTGGAATATCTGCTAAATCGTCTTCTGGAACAGCTTGTAAGGAACAACCGATTAAAAAATGGCCTGACGGAAGAGCTGTGGTCTCGGAGGGGTCCGTGGACAGCGGTGTCAAGGGGCGCGAGTTGAGCATTGCCTCCACCTTTGTCGAGAGTGTGATGAATTCCTCCAACGTAAGAATTTCTCTTCCAATTACCCTTATTAAGTGATATTTTGCACTCTTAATTGCACTTTCCCATAAACCCCCCTGGTGTGGAGACGCCGGGGGAAGAAAGTGAAAATTATTCGAGTTTTCTTGGGAAAAATAGGATATCTTCTGACGAAAGTCCTTAGATAAGAAGGTTTTCTTCATCACTGAGGCCAATCTATTCGAAGCCCCTTTAAAATTCGTTCCACAATCTGAAAATAAATCTTTACAAAGTCCTCTTCTGGATACAAATCGTGTCAGAGCAGCGATGAAGGCCTCTGCTGAGAGTCCATTAACGACTTCGATATGAACAGCTTTCGTTGAGAAACAGACAAATATACCTTGATTAATTGTGCTCTTTTTAGGGTGTGTATTTTTACTTGGAATGGTCCTCCATAATCCATTCCACTTCTAAGGAATGGGCGTGCAGGCGTAACACGGGGTTCAGGCAAATCTCCCATCAAAGGCGGATTGTTTGTTGGTTTGCATCGATAACATCACATGCACTTAAAAATTCTAGTTCGAATCACTGATCGAGCGGATAGTATCCAGAACTGCTGGCAAAGAATGGATTGCAAAAGTTGAGGTCCTGCATGGAGATATTTTGCGTGATAGTAATCAACAAGCAAGTTGACTACATGGTGATTTTTGGGCAGAATTATAGGATGTTTGACTTCATAGGCCAAGTTTGAGTGAGTTAATCTTCCTCCTGCTCTAAATAACCCATCCTTATCAATGAATGGGGTGAGGCGACGGATTCTTAGACTATAGGGACGTTGTTTATGAAGTAGGGCCAAATCTTCTTTAAAGTAGTTGGTCTGAATAATTTTGCAAATAGTAATCGTGGCTCTCTTCAGCTCAGATGATGTGAGGAATCCTTTTACCTTTATCTTAGACTTACAAGCACGAGTAAAGCGCAGTATGTAGGCGAATACACGTAGCAGCTTAGTAATTAAATCCCAATCAGTATATTCTTGGCTCAACAAAACATTCAGCGGGGTCTGTATGATTTCATGGTAGTGACTGATCATTAATGCGTGCGAAACTAGATACAGTCCTTTCTTGGGATGGCAATGCTAGCCACTTCGGTCCCTCCCACCATAGGGGATTGTCAAGCAGTTGCGAAGGTGAGAAGGATTTTGGTCAGAGGCAACATGGTTCCATAAATAAGATGGAGTCCATTCTTGTATTTGACTCACACGGTTAGCGAGATACGTCTTAAAGCGGTAAGACGGCGTTTGAATCCAGCTTAACACAATTGTGGAATCACACCATGCTGATGTACTTTCAATATCAATGTGAGGAGAAAGCTGAAGAGAAGAATAATTTAATAATTTTGCTAAAAGATGAGCTCCACACATAACTCTTAAGCGTGTCAAGGAAATGCGCTTTAGTGGGGAAACCCTTGTTTTGGCAATAAGAATTGAGGATTTTATTGCATTACTTGCATCTATGCTGCGGACGTAGATTACAGCACTGTATCCCTGTTGAGATGCATCAGAAAAACCATGAAGCTGGATGGATACTGGATGAGCGATGAAAAGCTGACGCTGTAACCTTATGTTTGCAATATGAGGCAAATCATTTAAAAATTGGTTCCATCTATTAATAATCTCTGATGGTAATTGATCATCCCAGGTTAATCCTAAAGTCCAAATCATTTGCATAAATGACTTAGCCCAAAATACAACTGGCGCTATCCATCCACAGGGGTCATATAATTTTGCGATGGATGACAGAACTGACCTCTTTGTGAATTGAGCTTGGACAATATTTATCTTGTATGAGAAAACGTCTTCATTTGGGTCCAGCAAGAAAGGTGAGTTACTACACCACTTGTGCAGCATAAAACCTCCAAGACGAAGTAGTTTGGTCAATTCGTCTTTTAAAGTGAGAGCTTCTTCTAAGGTATCCGAACCAGTTATTATGTCATCGACAAAAGTCTGCTTCAGGAGCACTTCAGCATCAAGAGGAAAAGTCTCCCGTTCATCTTGGGCTAGTTGTTGAAGAGTTAGAATGGCAAGAAAAGGCGAGCTTGTCATCCCGTACGTTACTGTCGCTAGTTTGTACTGTTGGAGTGGTTCAGATGGATGCGATCTCCAATAAATCAGTTGAAATGGTTGGTCATCTGGGTGTAACATGATGTTGCGAAACATCTGGGTGATATCACAAGAGAATACTATTGCATGCCGTCTAAAATGTAAAATCACATCATAAATGCTGTTTTGCAACTTCGGACCTGGTAGTAGAATATCATTCAGTGAAACATTGTTAGAATTGAGAGCACTAGCGTCAAAAACGACTCGCAGTTTTTTGGCAGGGTCATTTTGTTTGAATACTCCATGATGGGGAATGAAGTAATGAGGGAAGTGAAGCTTGCTATAAGTGCATGGAGTCATATGCCGTGAGTCTAAATAATCTTGCATGAAGTCCACATACAGACCTTTGTAGTCAGGTTGCGATAAGAATCTCCTTTCGAGCGAGAAAAATCGTTTTTTAACAATAGCAGAGGAGTCTCCGAGATTGGGGTGAGTTTTCTTGAAAGGAAGTCTGACTATGTATTTTCCCGAAGGATCGCTTTTGAAGGTTGTTGCGAAGTGCTGTTCCGCATAAATTTCTTCCGGAGAAAGAGTTGGGTTTGGCGGTTCTTCAATTTGCCAAAACTTCTGTATGGACGAATGAAGGTCCATATCAGTAATGGTATAAAATATCTTATCTTCATTGAGACTAACTTGAGGTGATGCGACACTGCACGATCCCATGAGGACAAATCCAAATATAGTACCGAATGCAACTGGCAAATCAGGACCAAGAGGTAGACGCTGGCCCGTGAATGCAAGTGCGAAAAGATCTGCTCCAATTAAAATATCCACTGGGCATGGCACATCAAAAGTAGGATCTGCTAATACTAGTGAGGACACCTTTTCTCTCATTTCCTTCGAAATAGTGGTTTGAGGTAAGTTTGAACTAATGTTGTCCACAATTTGAACGAAGTGGGATTGCGTGAGGGATTGTCCATTCAAGCTATCTATATTTAAATTAGTTATTCCTCGAGTGCGTAGACTAGCTTGAGATAGTCCACTAAGGAGGTTGGTAGACTTTAAACGTTTTACTCTGAGGAGCTGCGCACAATGTTCAGATATACAGCTCGTCTGAGCAGCTGAGTCCAAAACTCCTCGCACTACACAAGAATTTCCCTCCGGGGTGGAGAGTTTCACCAATGTTGTGGCCAGGATAACCGAGGCAGTTGTCTTCGCTGAAGAAAATCCTACAAAGGCGCTTGGATGAGATCTTTCCTCTGGGTTGTTACTCGGGGATGGTTTGCTTGCAGGTGTCTTCGATGGACCTGATGATGCAGAGGCAAAATGCGGGAGATGCAGCAATGAATGGTGCCTCTTTTTACACGTCTTACAGGAGTGAGTCGATTTACAAAATTTAATCGAGTGAGAAGTGCCAAGGCAATTATAACACCAACCATTGGTGTGGGCGAATCTATGTCGATCTTCGGCACTTAATTTGAGAAATGAGTCACAATTATAAACATTGTGATTGGGGGCATGGCAATAATTACACATTGCCTTATCCACTGATATTAGAGTAACTTTGGGTAGACGTGAAGATGCAGCGTGTTTCATTTCTTGAGGGTGATTGCGTCCGATAGAAGCATCTTCTAATCTTGAGGATTCCTTTTCAAGAAAATCAATCAAATCATTAATGGAGGGAATCTCATTTTCTGTGACTTTGTTATCTTCAAAGCGTTTCCGTGTGTCTTGGTTCAACTTTCGTTAAAGCAATGTTGATAAAAGTAATCCTTCGTTAGTAATATCATGTCCTAAGGCAGATAGTGCCTGCGTGTTCTCGCGAAAAATATCTAAGAAGTTTCGAATACTTTTCAACGAGCCGTTAATATTTGGCAAATCAATAATACAGCTAACATGATTACTGACCAAGCGTCTAATGTTGTGATATCTTTTGTGCAACAGGCTCCATGCAATGTTGTAGTTGGCAGCGGAGATAGGTAAACCTTTGACAACATTTAGGGCTTCTCCTCGGAGTGAGGAAAGGAGATACTGAAATCTCTCGATCTCTGAAAGACACTCATTGTGATGAATAGTTTTTTCAAATAGATTTGAAAAGTATATCCAGCCATTTAAATCTCCAGAAAAGTGAGGCAAATCAAATTTGGGCAATCTCACTGACGAAGTTGGCAGCGCCGGAATGGTTGGAGGGGCAGCATTACTTCGGAACTCGACATTTTCCTCCGATCTGAGTAAAGTTCTAATTGCTGCCTTCACATCGCCATAAATGTCTGATATTTCATCAGAATAAATTCCGACTGCCTGGTCATTTATTTCTGAGGTTTCATCGCCAGTATATAACCTTTCAATAAGCTGCTGATAATTGCTGTATTTCTGTTCCACTTCCTCCAAATAAGAGCGTAACTTTTCTCTTATATGTTCAGGAGGTCGAGGAGCTGGAGGAAGAAGTTGCACGACATAATCGTTTATTTTAACAAATCTATTTTTTATTAGTTCTGCCTGGCGAGAAAAAGCAACGTAACGCATTGCGATGGGCGTTCAAAATCAGCTGTTCGTAGATGTACCGTTGCCGCGGAGTGGGGGTGAGTAGCCGCTGCCCGTGGAGATAGCGCAGCTAGAACTTCGGGCGGCAGGCGATGAGTACGTACGAACGCAAGGGGAGGAGTTAAGGAATGAGAGGGGAAGTCAGAGGGTTGACAGGGTCGAAAGGCGCTACTCAATGCGAGAGGAAACGAGAAATAACGCCCCAACTAACTGCCACCGGATTGCGTGAAGTTACAATATGTATAACGCTTTTAGCAAAGAAACAATCGCAGAACAAAAAAGGAGTTTCACAAAATACGAGAGCAATGCATTGAAATAACACACTAAGCATATGGAACATGAGAACAAGAAGCACTTCTAATAAGCAAAATGCATCAAATGACACTGAACAACATTACTGAACATATACAATATAAGAAATAGAAACACTGAAACCATAGCGCTTGAGTTCAACTTTTAACAACAAACAAATAAACTTCGCGTTCAACAAATAAATTATCCGGCCCGAAGGACCAAATAAATGGCGCGTAGTGAAAATTCAACTAAGAACAAACAAGTTAACCCGAAGGACCGAGAATGACTTTACACAAGTGTATATATTTCAAACAAATGACAATATTTCACCCTTTTTCATTAACCATACAAATAATACATTGGGGCAAGAGAATAAAACTTAGCTGCCAGTCCATGTCCATGGTCCGTCCTTGGCACTCACACGGGAATGGGGGGGAGGGGGGCAGTTGGTTGGCACTATTCACTTTGGGGATTCACTAGGGACTGCTGCCGACGACTGGTCTACTGGGCTTACGCGCACACACACACACACACACACAAAACGAAAGCGTCTCGCGCACAGCCACAATAACTACGGCCTCTAGTGGCAGTTATCTTAACTAAAAAATACGAAACAGCAGGCTAACCACGTATTTTCTCTTATGCGTATTCCTTTATTTGCTGAGATATAATATACACCCACCCATGTCGATGGAAATCCCTTTTCCATCCCTTCGGTATTATTATTTGAGTTTGATGGTTTTATTTTTATTATTCATTGGTAATTGTCGATCTTTTTTTAAAACTTATTGATTCGTGTGATGTATAAAACTCACCTAATTTAATCCTTAATTCTTTATAATACAAGGTTTATGTTTCAAAACGTCCATTTTGCCTAATGTGTTTTATTGATAAACCAAATGTCGTAGACAAGCAAAATGGTCCGTGTGTCCTTGTTGGCCTTAAAGGCAATGTGCTGTTTACGGCTTCCTTAGGTAATCGTTCAAACGCGTAGACATTAAATGGTTTTTGACGAAAAAATGTTTGAGGTGGAATGAGAATTCTCGCCATTTCATTGGAATCGTCTCCTCTGAACTTCATCCCGGTGACTGAATACCTAAACGGCCAAGAATGACCGGAGAATGCCCTTCAAGTCGTGCAAGAGAGAGGTTTGCGTTCAGTATCTGCATCTTCGGCAGTCATTGTCGGCATCATCTTCTTTCATGCTGTCGCACCCGGCCTCTTCTTCTCCCTCCCCCTCGACCACTCTCCCACCTTCCGTATCCTCGCTAAATGAAGCTCCCATTGCATCATGAGCCTCCACTCCAGTAGTGACCGCTTCGAAGCCCTTGCTCACGTAAACAGCCGTCGCTATGTAAGCACGTCAATTAATTAGACCGCTCCCTTTTGCCTTATGCATTTGCAGAGCGGGAGATGAGGTGGAAGAGCGACTGCCCGTTAATTCACCAGCTCCGCAAGCAGGTGACGGCAGACTGCTCGACACCGGTAAAGGAGCGCATCTAATCCCCTTCAACCATTCACTTCCTGTTCTTTTGGTAAGGCCATACCTCCTTCAAAAAACTTGATTCTGCACCACTCTTAACGCCCTGGAAATCAGTCGTTGGAGACCGTTCCCCATTCTGAGTGAAGATGTTCCGCTGCAGTTTCACCACTGACTTAACTTGAAACAGTGCAGGTATTCGCTGTCACCCCCATTGTGGACTAAACTGCCCCCACAACCCCCTTTCTTGTTAATAACCTCCAAGTTATTAACCTGTCATCCTAAGCTACCTGACTATTCCTCATCCGCCAAATCCCTAAGATGCAGTTATTCGAATACATTGTATGAGAAGAACTGCGGATCAAAACCTGGTGACATCTAGAATCACAATAGAATATCGTCAGTGCCTACACTATTATCATTAGCATGGCAGCATCATGCCAAATGTTTTCATACAATAACTGCGATATTTTACTGCTAATGTTTTGGGTTACGCATGCATTTCAGTTAACAGATTTTGTTTCTGCGGGATTGCGACGCGCGAACGAAAAGATGGCGACCGTGGAACAGTATATTTGATTTCCTTGACGTTTCAGATCAGATATGAGCAATTGAACTAGATAAATAAGAGTCGTTTTCCGAAAAATTCGACCCTTTTCAACCGAAATTTGCAAATCTCGACATCTATAAGTTTACTGAGGGGCCCCATAGTCGCTGTATTAGACTCAGCGTGGTGCGAACACATTTACGTGGCCGACTTGGGCTTCGAGGACAACGTAGAACTCAAATACCTCTGCTTTCGCAAGTGAGGTGTGTATGTTCATACCCTATTATCAGTGGGGAGCTTAATCGTATGCGACCTCTTAATCATTTTCGGCGCTGGGCCTTTCGTTTTTTCTCCCACTGGATTTCTTTCTTTTTTCCCTGATAGTTTACTATTAAACCAATAGAGATTTTATAATTGTCAGGTGACTACAAGGGACTCATATATTTTGATAGTTATTTCAATCGTATACGGTATACGAAGTTGGTTATAGGAATCAATTTTTTCAAAATACAATTTTCTAGTACCGGTAAGTATGCTATGGTATCGTTGCAGAACTTTGATTTCAGCATCGCCTAGTCTGTGTTCTAAAAATTATAATGGTGGTTCTCTGCAAACAAGTCAGAGAGATTGGGGAACGCTCTATGCTTGCAAGCAGGTTATCGGGAAAGACATCTGAAATAAGTAGCCTGGAGCTGAAGCAGCAGAGCGGTGAAGAGGAATTCAGATGCATTTCCTCTCTGGAAGGTGTATTTGTCGATATTCGTTGAAACGGATCTCTGTGAAGTACTATAAGTAGATCCTTTAAGCACTGTTTACTTCAAACTAGCTCTTAATTTGAATTTAAACTTTGAAATAAGTTTTCAAATTCAATTTTCAGAACTCACTATTTTCTTCGAACATAGAACTTACTCTTTTCGACATTTACATGCATTTACCCAGCGAGCCGCCGCATATTGGTTTACATGCGGACCGCGTGTTTGGACACCAGCAGCCATGTGATGATGTAAAGAATAAGGTTTTGGGAGGTGAAAGGTGTATTTTAGGAGTTTTTTGAGTGGAGCTCAGTTTATGTTATGGTCACTTATTGGGCGTGAAAGAACAAATCTTTTTACCAACCTGATCGAAAATATATATATCTTATTTTATCACTCCCGTCAGATCTACAGATGTAGCGTGACATCAAAATGATATTTTCTGTGCTGCTCAGAAGCACACTTGTTCTGAACTTCTCAAGTAAACTAAATCTAGCGTGCAGCCTTCAATTCTCTAGAGGCTCCAAATTCAATCCATTTGATTTAGTACTGAGTTGGTTCACTCGCGCGGAAAGAAAGTAAGCTCACCTTTTAATATTTTATAGGGTGGATACACGGGGAGATAACGCGCCAGGCATTCATCACTCGTCCCTGTTCAAATCAGAACCTAGCACGTTCCCGTGAGGCCCAGGCCATAAAGCAGTCGGGGAAACAATGCGCCGTCAAACTAGAATCTAAGACAGAGCTAAGCGTTTTAAAATTGCAATGCTTAAAGTTATCCAATTTGCTAGTTTCCATTATTCTCCATTTGACAATGCAACTTTATCCGCGATGTTCCATTAAGTGTTTCGCGTCGCGTGACGACGAATCGTTAGCAGTGTCAGCCGTTAATTATGGCACTATCTTCAATACTGTCTTTGTTTTTATATGTATACTTCCTATATCCGTTGATCACTACTTTCTTTGACCTTTTTTTATCCCAAACGTTGTTTTATTTTGTCGTTCATGATGTCTATTCCAATCGTCAGTAAGATTGTTCTTTTCTTCTCCTCAATTTAACGTCAAGATGGTAAAATTCCTACAAAGCGCTTAGCCTACATCAGAATAATTATTAACCTCAAGCAGCACCGAATAAATTTAAAAAATGTTCCTTGGTTATTGAAACTACTCATAATTATTGATTGTATTTGTGATTTTTCAACACTCGGGCTCGTTTACATTGTTGAAAATAAACCTCCATAGGGGCAAGAATTAAGCGACGCGATGGGAAGTATGCTATGGTTATTGAAAGACGAGCAGTTGTCTCATTGAGGCCTTTAAAAATTAGAACATGCGATTACTCAGTTATTGAATCTACTGATTAATCTATCTCAGTTTAAAATTTGTAGCCCGATGAATGCTCAGAAGTGGAATGAATGACTTATGTAGCTGTGTTCTGGCACGCAATTTTTTTTCAAGTTTGTACTATTCAATGTTTTATACTTATCTGATTTGTATGATGCCCTTATAGTCATGCAATCACCAAATCACATTCTTCGTTATCTTAAGCAGTCTATTAGTAAAGATCAAAGACTAAAATTGCCTCTTTATTTTTGTTCATATCCTGTTTCTGTTCCTCTGCTTACTTTTCAGTCATTAATCAAGAAAGAAGAGGTTATTGGGAATGAAAATATACCTCGTTTAAAATGGCATGATGACATATTGATAAAAAATAACCTCGGAGTCATCGTTTATTTGATCTCATGATGGTATTTTCCTATTTTCTTCATTGATAGCAAGATATATAGTTCGTTTCATGCAGCAGTGTGTATATAAATGTTTCTTTTTCTTCTAATGCCGGATGAAATTAATATTTCAAATGGAAAACGCTCCAACTAAATGTGGTCAATCAAACTATCAAGTGGTTTATTCAGCTAGGTGTATCATATTGCGTTAAGCATATTACATGTATCCTCTCGTAGAAAAGTGTTTTACTGGTGCTAATTGTGCACTAAATTTGGCTCATATACATTGTAAAGAAGCTGATGCAAAAAAGTCATTTTTACCCTCATGGTTGTACCTCTGAAGAATACTCAATGCCTCAATTCCTTAATCCCGACCCTGTGTCTTAAGTAACTTCACTTTAATAGATTGGGCCACAAACCTCTCAGAAGATATATTTTCCGGTGAATGTGCTCTTTTGTTCCTCTAGATCAAGATTGCTATCCTAGAGTTTTTTTTTACTTAACCCTTTGAGTGCCACCAATTTTTTGGTGGGCACCCCCAGAAGTGCCATGGATATTCTGATATATTTGCAGGCCTTTATTCGTAAAATTATTATTTGTTTATTACGGCGAATTAATTATTATGTTTTACCATTTTTACATGATCATTTCTGTATTTGAAAGAGTATGCTTTTTTGCTATTGAATACGGAAAAACTAAATTTTTTAGCAATGACTCATTGTTTAAATAGGTCTCCTCATAGACAACGATATATCGTCGTTGGCACTTCTGGCACATTTTGCAAACGACGATATATCGTCGCGTGGCACTCAAAGGGTTAATTCATCTGACTGTCAGTTAGTTGGCTTGAACATCAACAATGGAAGAATTTCTATACTGCAGGTTTTATAGTTATGAAGTTTTAAACCAAAGACAATGAAGTTGGGGATTAAATTTTCGGCAAACCCATTTTTTTAATGTGAAGGAAGACTTTCGTCATTAAATGCTGCTAACTCTTTCCCGATGTAAATCGCTTGAAACCAATGCTGTAAATTACTTTTACGTTTTTTATATCACCTGAATAATATTTTTTCTGTGTGTATTTTTCCTGAGAAAAATAAATTGCGTAATAATGTAGTTCGCTTGTACATCTGGCCATAGGAGGCGTTTGGTAAAACTTGAATCTAATATTAAATTTTTATTGATGCTATATGATTGATGAGTAACTTTTCAAGTTGGAATACATCGTTTTATACGAATACTGAAAGATTTATTTTTATTTTTAGGAGACACGAGTGATGACTTTTGGGAAATGGAACGCATAGGTAAGTGAATTAAAATAAAACAGAGAAAGCCTCCAAAAGCCGTAAACAATTGTCACCCTTCGTCAGAAAACACCAAACTTACTGTGTTGGTATGCTGGGAAACCACAGCAGCGACCAACCACAGCCTCTCAACCAAGAATACCCATCTGTGATGGTTTACGGGAATGTTACTTCCTCGCCAGGGACCAAACACAGACGCACACACACAACCCAAATAGGATCCATTGCAAGGGCTAATGGGACCCCGCTAAGGATGTTTGGGTTATAACCTGGGATTCTTCACAGGGCTAATGAGACCCCGCTAAGGATGCCCGGTTATTTACGCAAGCACACAAAATCACTCACTCACACACACAAATGGGCCCAACTTCTGGGAGAATCAGCTCAAAAAGAGCGTGGTCAAATCAACACAACAGGACGAGGGTGGGGATCGAATACGCGTATTTCGGCTACAAAGTAGCCTTCTTCAGCGAACCGAAGGTAACGCGTCACGTCAACGCAAGGTTGAAGTGAGGAAGGGTCAAGACATCCGAGTTGTAAATAAAGGTAAACTGAGGAGGAGGGAGGGAAAGAGACATCAACCAATAGGGAAAGAGAGAGGGGAAAGGGCGATAAACAATACGCGAATGGAAACAACCAAAGAAAATGATTGGGGAAGGGGTGGGGGGAGGTGTAAAAGGGAGTGGGGGTTGCAGCGGACGTAAAGTTGAACGTTGGAGGGAGGGGGGGAGGGAGGAAAGGGAAAGGATGTGATCGGTTAACGGCGTCCGTTAAGAGACGTAACGAATTTTTTAAAGTTCAAACTGAGTAGAGGGAGGAATGAGGGATGGGTCCAGCGTCGCTGTTTAGGAGTTTGGCTTTATTTTTAAAAATAAAGATACTCTCGTAAGCGTCTAATGGGTATATTCTATGCATAGGTAAGTGATTCAATTATTTTCCTTTCGTATTTCTGCCCAATGACATAACGATTGCTTTCATGTCTGAAATGGCTAATCACGCGGGAACTGGTGATACAGACACTTTTTTGAGCGCAAAACTGTCGAATTCTCAGTAAAGGACGATCAACTGAATATACAGAATATGTTTCGAAGGATTTGGCTCTGTATGAGTGTGTAGTGTGTTGCGGTGACTTCCTTTTCTAAGAGCCTGGGATCGTGCAATGTACGACGGTGTAGATTTTGTTCTGGAATTCAAACCCTCACTCAACTGTGGCGTTAAACGTTAATAATCTCTCGGTCAAATGGGGTGTGAAACCGCTTGAACCCCACCAAAAACCTTGTAGAACTCGCTAATTACCCCAAGGAAAAGCTAAACACCACGATTAAGGATTTCCTTCAAATTAAATTCACATTACTCTCGATTTTGTCACTCTCACGCGGTTAGAAAAAAACTCGGAGGGAACGCAACGCTTTGGAGTATTTGCGTGTTTTTGTGACACCGAGACCTCAAATATCCGTGACACAATCTAGTGAGTGACTCTTTCCTTCAGTCTATTGCTTACTTGCTCCCTATTACTCCTCCCTGCTACGCTTTCTTTAATCATTTTCGCTCGGCCATTTTTCAGTCCTCTATCCCCTCGTGCTAAACAGTGTAATACTAACGCACGTGAGATGATTGGTCTGTGAGCGTCTGTGCAGGAACACCCGTCAAATGGCCACGCTTGCATGTGAAGGATGAAAACGGGTTTTAATTTTGGCCACCATTACCCTATTCTCTCATGCTCTGACTTACATCGTGCGGACAGTTCACATTTTCAAATGTTATTTCTGGTTTTACTTTGGAGAATGTATTGTTCTTCTCATCAATATTCCTCTATGCACAGGACGCTGTGGGGAGACTTGTAAAAGGCAATCAATTATGCCGAAGAGAGCAGTGTGAGCCGAATGCACCAGTGCAAACATTGATCCAACCTGTTTCGATGCCTCTTCGTGACGTCGTTGCCCCCGCCTCCCCTAGTCACGTGATTGGAATGAAAGCTATTCCCTCTCTCTCCATCCAGCAACTTTGGAGGCAAAATTCTGTGAATTCACGCCGCATAGCGGAACTGTCTTAATTAAGTATTCTGCATTGCTGTGCCTGTTTAGAAGCTGAGGTTTTGAGAGCTGTTGCTGTTGAAAACCCTTGATTTTTTTTCTACCTATTATAATTTTGCCGGAGTCAAATAGTACACTTGAGAAGGTTTCAGAAAGCTTGTACCTATTTATTTCTTAAACGAACTAATGATCCTACCGAAGGCGATACTGGCATTCCCATTAAAAATGTTTTCAACTTTTTTAAATAAGCGAGGGCCCCTTGAAAATTTCATCGTTTTTCTCAGCTTATAAGTGCAGAATGAAGTAAATTTTCTGTATCTTCTATTCAATAGAAAGATAATCGAGAGCAGAATTGAGAAGTTTCCTTTTCATTTTCCTCTAGTTATCCCTGATTGTTCTCTCTAGTTCCCCTAGTTCCCTCAGAGTGATTTCCAACATCAACCTAACAAATTTAATGGTGGTGTATCTTTTTGCTACATCTTGGTTTCGTGATGGTTCCAGGATTTCAATTAAGGTTTTACGTGTAACACCGACTTTGAGGAGAAACATAGATGCTTAGTTGAGGTGAGATTCCCAGCGTGGAGTATGTTTGACTTGGATTGGAAATGTGGGCTCTCCCTATGTAAGATATGAAAAATATACAAGTCTCCACAGCTGTCGGGTTCCTCCAACTTTTGTTCATATTGACTATCTGCAGTTTCCAGTAGACATCTTTAGTTCTAGTGTAATTCTACTCCACTTTGGCCCAAATAGAACGCCTAGTTATCAAGTTGAAGACCACTCGGGACTTGGAGATTGGAGTGCCAGCGGATTTGTTGTCTTTCGAGAGAAACTTACTTGGAAGGAACCCGACGACCAAGGAGTCGTCATCAAATCACCTCGAGATTCACCAAAGCAATGCTTTGGGTTTTAATGGGTTTGGAGAAGAATTTTAAATTGGATGGATATCGTAAGGCACGAGCAAGTTCTTTGGAGGAGCAAGAACATTCATCAATGAGACAAACAATAAGAAAAAGTATTATCACTGAGAAAGAATTGATTGGGGACTAATGTGATTTCACGTGCGATATGAGGATGAGCGCAGAGATACAGAAGCAGGGTAGTTGACAGATTGATAAACTGAATAGTATATGGTGAGATAAAGGTAAGGGCAGGTAATAATAATAAAGGAGATGAGATGTCTGGGACCTGCACTTGGAAATGCTGATGACTGTGTCCCAAACTCTAATTCACAAGATATTTAGAGAAAGTTGCTTGCCGAACTATTAAGACTCTCTAAGAATGAAAAGTTTTTAATGAAAAAGAGTGAACGTGGTTGCGCAGAAAAGAAATCGAGATATAATATTTTGTTAAGTACGTATATAATATGCTGCAGTATTATATCGCCCATATTCAATATATATGAGCTGAGTTTCCGAGAGCTAGTATTCATTTACTCTGGAGTATACTAGGAAGTGTAAATTTATAATCCATGAAAACCGGGAAGAGTATGCCACAGTATAGTTTCGGGCACCAATTAAAGCTTAGTTACCGTGATCTGGTATTTACTTACTCCGGAGTGTGGTAAAAATATAAATTTTGACAATGTGAAATCAAAGAAAGGTGGGAGAAGGAAGGCTACTTAATTTATCTTGTTCTCACGCATTTAAAGGCCCATATACTCTAACTGCATGAATTATCTATTTGGGTGCAGATTAATGGAAAATTAAACTATTTTTCATGTAGTGGGGCTAATTATTTCAATAATCTGTAAGTTTACACGTTGGCAAAATTTTATTTTTGTTCTCAATGAAACTTTTATCTGCTGCTTTACAATTGCTATACCTTAAACCGGGGTGAAGATGTTACCAAATACGAATATTTTGACTCTTTAATGAATAGGCGGACTTACGGAAGAGATTGGTAGACGACAGCAGTAGGCTCATATATTAGATAGTATCTTCGTCTTCGGTGTTATCAGGTTATCGCTACAAAGTTGCCAAATATCAGTTGCTTCGCCATCCTCGCTTAATGGTATTACCAAGGAAGTATTTTTCCTCGCTCAAGAAACTATTTGGGGATAATAATCCATTGATAAAACATAAATAGATGTTGTACATTTTTTTACTCCCTAATAGTTCTAAAAATTGTATTTAGAGAGTTGAATATGGTACACTGAAGTTTTATATTTTTTAAATGTGTTCGTCGGTCTAATTACTATTTTTTAGGATGCCACGCACTTACCAAGAAAACCTAGAGGCTGGGGTTATAGGCGTACGTAATTTGGAGGCCGCAAGGAATTGCAGTTGCCCCGCAATATTTTGAAGGTAAAATTTTTCATAATGTTACGTACATAATTCGAAAATACAAATAAAAGATAATTCTTTGTTACTCTGCTTAATTGATGTCAATGACGTTATTAAATGAAATTGAAAAAGTTCAGCATGAAAAAGAAATATGACAATATTAGTAATCATTTTGCGGTCAAAAATTGCTCTCAAAAGGCCTATCTACCTATAGATACAAAGGATATCAACCTATATATCCGATAATTCCTGCCCCGCAAATCTAAAAACTCAAATTACACCCATGACCGGGGGATAAAGGATTATCACTCGGAAAACCTTGTGGAAGAATCAAAGGCGATCGCCACCAAAAATTTAATGACGATAGTGATGGTTTTGAGAAGTGGCCAACGCTTTGCATTGGAAAATCTAATAATCACAAGGGTATAGATAGGCGTTCACAAGGTGCATAGAATTTGTTGGAGGCATCTAAGCATGTAACTAATGGAGTGAAGTTGAAATAGAAGCCAATATCCACCAGTTATCGACGAAAAGCTCCCAAGAAGAACCCACAAAATATCTCTTCCGGCAACCAGACACGCGTGAAATTTCAGTCTCCCGGTCCTTCCGGGTTGATGAAGTTGGATCAACCGGAATCAATGGAGGAGGACGAATACCTTTCGGAGACGGAAATCCTCCATGCTAAACAGGGAAGGAGAAGGAACTGCTTTAGGCGACCCAATATCTCTAGGGGCCAGGCTAAGCAAGGTATATAGCCTATATTTACCCTATTTGATTTTATCCCTTTTCAATCTTCATTTCATGGGTTCTATATTACAATGGAATTGTAACGGATTCTATAGGCATAAGGAGGAACTTAGTTTCCTAATAAGAGATATCAACCCGTTCTGTATATGTTTACAAGAAACGCATTTCAAACCTACTGATAAGGCTTTTCTAAATGGATCTTATATTTTTAGACACGACGATAACAGCGGCCAACGGGCCCACGGTGGAGTGGCGATTGCTACTCGGGAGGCACTTTACACCTCCCGAGTGCAATTGAGCTCACCTTTTCAGGCGGTTGCTGTGACTGTCGGAATCCCCAAGGTGACGATATGTATATAAAAGAAATTTTAACTTTGCTCACGACGCAAACATTGACGGGACACAGAACATTGAAATGCTGACAGAGAAAATAATCGACACAGCCTGCTGCGGAATACCTCGATCTAAAGGAACACTCCAGGCCAGGCCAGGAGTTCCATGGTGGAACGAAAATTGTGCAGTGGCAATCAAATAAAGGAAAAGAGCATTACGAATATTTTATAAATACCATACGGAGAGAAATCTTGCGGCATTCCGACGCTTGCGAGCTAAAGCCCGGCAAGTCTTTAAGGAAGCGAAGAAAACCTCGTGGAACGAATTTGTATCAGGGATTAATAACCGAACACCCATTGCAGAGGTGTGGCGTAAAGTATGCAGTATCTCTGGCTGCCCACAGAACTGAGGAATCTCTGGTCTTAATGTGAATAACAGGGTCATTACAAACCCCCTTGAAATGACTGAGGTTTTTGGCCTGCAACTCTATGATGCGAGCAGTGACTCTGCGTATAATGCGTCCTCTTAATGCTAGAAGGCGGAGAGCGGAAGCGACCAAAATATCTTACTGAGAGTCAGGCATCACCGAAACTTATAATCTTCCGTTTTCCATGTGGGAGCTGACATCTGCCCTAGACGAGTGTCGTGACTGCGCCCCTGGTATGGGTGGTATTCACAACGCCTTCCTAAGGAACCTGCCTGAGAGCGCTATGACGGAAGTTCTAAAAACCCTAAATCAGGTGTAGTTGGAGAGGAGTTTCCCCAAACCTTGGCGGAAGTCCCTGATATTACCCATCCCAAAACAAGGGAAGGACATAAGCGACCCGAAGAACTACAGACCCATCTCTCTGACTAGCTACTTATGCAAACTAATGAAGAAGATTATCAATCGCCGACTTGTTTGGTGGCTGGAGACGCAAAATCTGCTCTCTAACTTCCAATGCGGATTTTGTCGCGGAAGATCGACGACTGATCACCTAGTTCTGGTAGATAATTTCATACAGGAAGCCTTTCTCATGCGTCAACATGTCGTTGCAGTATTTTTTGATGTAGAGAAGGCGTACGACACGGTCTGGAGGCCCAAGATCTTAATGACCTTGCAGAACAGGGGTCTAAGAGGCAACCTGGTAGCATTCATCCATAACTTTTTAAGCGATCGAGTGTTTAAAGTTAGGGTAGGTGGACATAAATCACGCCTTTTTACCCAACAGAACGGTGTTCTTCAGGGCTCTGTACTGAGTGTTACACTTTTCGCTGTAGCGATTAATGACGTGCTGGACTGCATAAGGTCCCCCGTTTTGGCTTCTCTTTATGCTGACGATCTGGCAATCTTCTGTCGATCATCGACCATTACTAGTGCTGGAAGACTCATCCAACTGACGCTCAACAAACTCTTTCGATGGTCTTGCTAGAATGGCTTTCGATTCTGAGCCGACAAAACGAAATGCATACACTTCCATCGGCGGCGGGGGGAGTATGCCTCACCGGTTCTAAAACTTGGGAGGGCGGATCCTTCCTTATGTTGACTCCATCCGATTCCTCGGCATAACTTTTGACAAACGACTAAACTGGCGAGAGCACATTCTATGAGTAAGGAATAATTGTTTTAAAATACTAAATGTTCTTCGATTCATAAGTCACTCGACTTGGGGCACTGACCGCGCTATCATGCGTTTATTATACCGGTTATTAATTCGATCAAGACTTGAATACGGGTGTTTTGTTTACGGCTCCGGACGAAAATCCTATTTAAGACCATTGACAACGGTACACAATACTGGCTTGGGACTTGCCACTGGCGCATTCAGGACCTCTCCAATCCCGAGCATCTATGCTGACTCTGGGGAGGCACCCCTCTCTACCCGCCACGAGGTACTCATGTGCAACTATGTCGCAAAAGTCTTGTCAATGAAGAACCACCCATGTTTTAACGCAATTTTTAACCCACGGTGTTTTGGATGTTTTTAACCGCAGGACAAAGGCAACCACGCCATTAAAGGTGCGTTTTAAGGAATATATTGACAGCAGTGGCATTGTTTCACCTAACGTGTACCCCTCAGGGTACTCCAAACATCCATTTTGGTCAATATCACAACCGGTGTGTAATTCCGAGCTTCTCCGCTGCAGTAAATCCTTGACCACACCTACGGAGTATCAGCAACTATTTAGAGAAATCCTGGGAAAGTACTCAGACTTCACAGCCATTTACACGGATGGGTCGAAGTCAAACACCTCCTGCGCATGTGCAGTCGTATCTCCTCATCATGGCGTCATGAAGGTGAAACTTAACTCACTCTGTTCAGTCTTCACCGCGGTATTGTATGCCACTAAGACGGCGCTGCACGGAATCAAGAATAGAAATTCCGCCTACCTCATATGCACTGACTCCCCTAGTAGCCTCCGACCTATTTCCTCCTTTTCCCCACGAAACCATCTGGTCCAGGAAATACAGCTTGCTCTCTCATCCCTTTGTGAGAAGGGAATCAAAATCTCTTTTATCTGGATCCCTGGTCATGTGGGAATAAAAGGTAACGAAGAAGCAGATCTAGCCGCCAAAAGTGCCCTGAATGTACCTGATTCGGAAGAAACTCTGACACCCGCCGAGGACCTTAGAGCCGTACTACGAAGCGTAGCACTAAAGAAGTGGAAAGACAAGTGGTCCGAGCTGCAAGGTAATAAACTTCGAACCATAAAGCCTATAACATCACCATGGGCAACCTCTGTGAGGAGTAACCGCAGGGAGGAGGTCGCAATAACCCGGCTCAGAATAGGGCACTGTGCCTTAACACACGCTTACCTCTTCACAGAAGATAAGTCGCAGCCAATATGCGAGGATTGCGATATTCCCTTAAGTGTGAAACATATCCTGACCGAATGCAGAAAGTATAGCGGTACACGTCAGAGCTTAGAAATACGTGGAGAGATAGGAAAAGTTCTTGGAGGTGACATTGATTCAATTAATAAAGTCTTGAAATTTTTAAATATGACCGGATTAAATAATAAGTTATAGAATTTAACATTACCTAAAATTCCGTATAAAAATTAAAAGAACATCCACTGATTGTTAATACTGATACACCGTGGTGCTAAATGACCATAGCTGTCGTGGCACCCTATAAATCCAAACCTACCTACCGAAAAGCGTTGGTGTAACATCTTCATCCCACTTCATGGGGTGAAGATGGTTCAAATTTTACATTTTTTCTAAGCTTATATCGGCTCGATTGTTAATGTTCAAACGTGAAACTATTGGTTGATAGATTTTATTTCCTCAGTGAAACTTGCGTTGAAGAAATGGTGAGTATAAGAGGCCTGAAAAACGTGAAAAATGTACCGGGCCAGTGGACAGATTACAGCTTTTGGTTCATTACGAGTTTCGACAACCTGGAAAGTACATGTTGGATAGATGCGACATTGGAAACATTGGTTTCGAAATAGATGTATGACCTAATTTGTGAAAAAGTGCAAAGTCTTTTACTATAAACTTCCTTCTGAACTTGAGGTCAGAGATTTGGATGAGATTTAGAGGCACAAGTGGCAAACAAGAGGTTGAGCGTCTGTTGAATCAATACTACTGCTTGAATCTTATTTAATCTATTTGTCTGATGCACGAGAGTGTAGCTAGGTGTGATAGGTGTCCATTCTATTCAGACGGATAGCTAAGCTAAGGGATGATCATGCATACATGAGAATACACGAAAACTCAATTTCCGATTACGGAACACTAAGCGCATTGGTAGCTCTATATATGTGTATTCATTCTGCGGGGAAATTAAAGACCGGAAGCACGTTTATCCGAAGCCCCATGGTTTCTTACGATAAATGGAGGTGGCCGAATCGACACAAAGCCGATTATTCCTCGTGAAAAGATGAAGGAACCTCCGGCGTGCTTCATTTCCCAGTGCCAACGGCGATTTTACTGACGAATTCAGAACACATGCAAATTATAATACTGGAGTTCAGGTGGGTTTTCCCGGAGAAATCAACGGTTTTAGACCCTAGAACTTGAGCCAATATGCCAAACATCTATCATTAAGAAACTGCAAGCATGTATAAAATCGCTTATATTCTGTAATTTAGTATCTATATATGTTAAAAATAAATAGAAACGTCATGCGGGAGCTGTGAGAGGATATCTCTCGATACGTCTATTTCGTCCACGGTTGGCTTCCGTTTGGATGATCATCATCCAGAATGTATTAATACGACAGGAATTTAATCGATCAAGAGAGGTTTTCATGAATGCTGAAATACTGTTATTTTTCCGTTTATATTTGGCAAAGAAAGAGCCTAATTTTTTGTGCCGTCTACCTCTACAATTCGATTCACTTCCATTTTACTTCATCCCATCAAGAAAAAATTGCCAATTTCATCGCTTTCTCTGCTTACAATACATCCTCCCCTTTTCCTCCTCCGCATTGCATATTTTCTCCATCCACTCGCTCAACTCTCGCTGAGTTTTCTTTCATTGCTCTTCCTCTCACCCACCACCGACTCTTCATTTTCTCTCTCCGTCCATCGATCCATCCCCCCATACATCCATGCCCACATCTCATGTCACTGCGGCCTTCTCAAGTTCTTCCGCCCCGGTGTCCAGGTGCCTTTTAATTCAACGCTTTATATTAGAAGACTCTCATAGCCAACGTCCTCAAATCCGCTTCATATGGCCCCAGTCGTCAAGTCTCCTTCATTTTGGCTAATGCGTCCTTTGCATGTCCCGTTCTACTCCTAATGCATCGATACTACGCCAAAATTCCCTCAAAATGCTCTCCCGATGTTGACAAATCGCATAGCTAAACGAAAATTTCAGGGAAGCAAGGGACTTGTTGGGATATGCAAGAAACGTGTCAACATCCTTGTTTCTGCATTTCCTGGTTCATGAGAACTCCTAAATTCAATCTGAGAACTTACAATTTACGTAAAAATGGTATGATACTTCATTTTGCATGCAGAACTCAATATTAAGGCCTCTTAATTGCGTAGTGTGTGGTACTGCAACTTTATTGAAAATCACATTCATCATAGGCCTCATATTTGGTAAAACATAATAAATTTACTTTATGTATAAAACTACTTCAGAAAAGCAATAAGGCTATTCAAATCTCACACCTTAATGTAGCCCATGTAACATTGCATCCTCCTAAATCTTAAAGAAAACCTTGACCATGTTAATGTTGTTGTTGTTACCATATATCTCTTACAATTAAAATTTAAAAAAATGCTTTTCTACCGTGAACGTGATAAAATAAATTTTTATATCTTTCCACAGTTAAAATATGGCACTAATAAGCAAACATGTAACTTATTGAAAATGGCTTTAATAAAAGCGACTCGGTGATAAAAATGAATAAAATATTAGGAAATATACATAGAAGAATCTTGAAGAATGTTATTATGGAGTTTATAATGATAACATTCCTTATGTAACTTTGCTACTAATAGTTTACGGTGTTCATAGCCTCTCGAAAAATAGCAACTCTTACGTTACTCAACTTAACGACGTTATTTAGCTTAACTGCTCTTCCTGATCATATTTAACCTTTCCAACCTTCATTATCACACTCTCAATCCTCCCTCGAGATAAGTAGATAAGATAAGAGATAAGTCTGATATTAGACGCATTTATTCTCTCGTGTATTTAACCACGATTGATATCCTATATACCATGCTACTCCACACTAAGGTGGCTTGTAGGATACTAAGTTGGTGTAAATCCCGGACGAATTACACCTTACGATGACGTCATAATTTGAAAAAAAATATATAAATCGCAAAGAACTGGGCAAGGGAGAATAAAATTTCACTTGAAGCCCTCTTTTTTTAAGAGTTTTAGTAACAGCGCCGCTAGTTTTAATCTAGTTTTGCATAATCCTTTATCTTTAATCCATATTCACTACCTCACACGTGGAGAACATTTTTTATTTTTATTTAAAAAATTAACGTACGTTATACCCGTCTCGCCATCCCCTTTCGGGGTAGACTATGTCAAAGAATTTAGTTATTTCCGTTAGCCCTAGGAAGCTGGGTCCTCATTAATAATTCCATACCGTCAAAATATACTTTCGCCTCTCTTACACTCATACATTGCTTCGTACATGGTCTTCCATTCTTAGGACTAAATATTACCTACTCTCCTTTTGAGTGTTTTCTGCCGTATTCATTCGTGACTAAACCTGACCTCCCCTTCCTCTCCCATTATTTACTCTAACATCATACACGTGTTTCCTTTTTTTACCATCCTTTGTTCTCTCGTTATAGCCTAACCAAGGGAAAAAAATCCTTTCATTAGTTTGCCCAAGTATGTCCATCAATGCAACATTCATTCATGCTCATTCCTAACCCATCCATCCTAATTTTCTAGCAAACACTTCTCATGAGATCCATTCTCACTGCATTTAGCCCACTCTTATGCTTATCATTCTCTACCCTGGGTTTTCTGCCGTGTAATAAAGTCGGGAGGAGAACACTTTTGCGTAATAAAATTTTCGCATATCTAGACAAACTTTCATCCCTTGATATGCTTCTCGTACTACCTACAACTTTGAATTCCAGCATTTGCACGCCAGATATTCTCATCTTATATTCCTCGCTCAAAACATATCTCTTTCACAAACATCGCTTAAGGTACACAAAATCGTCTGCTTGTTCAATTACTTTATCGTTTACCGCCATTCCCTTCAATCATTCTAATCACTCCTCCTCTCAAGAACCACTTATGTATCATTTGACGCATTTATTCTAAAATAAACTGTTCTTTCAAAGGAGTGGTCCGGGGGTCCCTTTAATGCGGCACTGCATCGTTCTCGCTCATTTCTATTTCCAACCTACCTTATTTCTACTCGTGCATCTAACACATTTATGAATTAAATCATTGAACCGCCACAAAAACATTACGTATTCCTGCTGTACACACTTTTTTTTCATACCAATTGCTTACGACTCGATTAACTCCAGCAGTTGCCTTACTCTAATCATGCATTCTTTCATAACAACAAGTGTTCATTTACTCCAGAGTCCTAAACCTTCTTCATTAAGATCTATTTACTCTCCCATAAGCCTTCTCTTAGTCCACATTTTTCTCACTTTCAGACTTCCGTATATTTCCCTAGCTTCCGTATATTATACTCATATTAAATACACTATATTCTGTCAATAGTTATCTTCCCCACAATTTTGGTTGCTATTTTAGTGTACACTTTTCCCGAAATGCTCAATAAACTAATCTATAAATTTTACAATGTCGTTCCACCCTTACCCTTTTGCAAAGAAACTATTATCGCGTTCTTCGACTACGCTGTAATAACAGAAGCTTTTGAACATACATTGTACAATTAACATATTCGTCATAAGAGAAATTTGACCCCACCTCAGCATTTGACTAAATATCTTATCTAAACCTGCAGCCTTCCCATATTTCAATCTCATTGCCGTTGGTAACTCACTCTCATTTTCCATACTGACATTTTCCATACTGACAGTCTCGCAAGCTAGTTTGGAGGACTCATACTCGTAGGTTGCCTTATTATTGTAAAATTATCCAAGACATTCCCTCCAACAGTCCCCGACGAAGCTTCAGTCCTGTATTGCACCCATTCCCCTCCTTTCACTTTCTTTGTCCTTTTACCTATTTTCAAAATATCTTCTAATGGCCTTCGAAAAAAAAACTCTGCATTTTGCTCACGTCATCTGCCCGCATTCTTCCCTTTCTCTCTCACGCCGATTCTTAATTCATTCACTTTCTTTAATTGCATGCATTCTTTCACTCTTCCTCATATTCGGCTGCAACCAATCTTGTATATTCATCTCACTTTCAACCGCTGCTGTTTTCTCGTCTTCATTTCACCTGTTATTGCCATTCATTTTCCCTTATACTTCTCTCTCTCTCCACACGCAGTTTCTGCATATGCTATAATTACCGAAACCGGTGCTCATGGTTGGTGTTCAATACAGTAAATAGTGGAAGTGGAAGGAAATAATGGAAGGTACATTGTGTAGTTCTATTCGGGAAGTCCTCCAGATAAGAGATTCAATGGTTGCCGTCGTTTCGATGGCCGTCGTCCACCTTAACAGGGCAGAATGATTCTATTTTTAAGTTACATAGTTTCGTGAACAAAGTTTCATAATTAGCATATTAAATTACATAGCAAGAGAAGGAATGCTGTGCTCAATGTGCTTCAATTGGTTGGTGTTCAATCAGTGTTCAAATTCCTTCAAGCTTGACGGAATTTGAAAAAAATGTATCAAAAGATACATTCCATTTCCTTACAAGTGTATTTTTAATTGCGCAAAAGTTACGTATTTCTTTTGTAATTCTTAGGCCGGTATTCATAGACGGGGTAAATAATCAATGATTGGTGAATCTACGATTATTCGTCAATCGTTGATTATTTATGTTTTCATAGACAGTAAACAATCTCCAATTCGTTAATCACTGATTCATGAATCTGTAATTATTTGGTATAATCTGTAATTGGTGAATTACAGATTGTATGTATGTTCATTTTTGGGTGGAATGAGAAATTAAAGAGGCAAAAAATTTTGTGGGTATCGTTAAATTTTTATTCAAGTTGGGTATATAATTTTATTAATTGCATATTGCAAAAGAAAATGAAAAATGTATTGGCTACGTTTTTTTGATAAAATGAATTAGCCGTGCCTACATTAGAATTATTTCTTGTGATTATTCAACGTAAATGAAGGCGTTACTAGGGAAAATCAACAAACAGTAATCTCGTATTCCGGCAAGTGTTGATGATTTAGCTTGTGCTGTTTAACGCCAGGAGTTGTCCGACCATAAGTGTGGTCCTATCTTTTTTCTATTCTCACAAAGAGACACCTATTCGTCGCCTGAACATCGTAAGAAAAAGATGCGAGCGGTCTGATGGTGTCAACTATTTGGACGGCCAAAAGATTAGTTATATGTTTCACAGTTCTGGTCTCCGTTGGCTGTGAAACAGAAATAGCAATCCATATATATGTACGTTAAGCACCAAAGAAGTCGAAGAGTAGCAGTAGCAGTATTTATAACTGATCATTACCGATATAGAAAATTTGAAATAAGTAATTAGTTACCATTGATGATAGCTTACGAGTAAAACATTCATGGCAATTTCGGCCGATGTTAAATTCAGCATGGAGATTTTGTAAAATACTGCGTGATTAAAAACCGCTGTGATATATTTTTGTTTTAATTTTTTATATGATTTCAACAATTCAACATTGATGCCTAAGTGTAAAATCTCAAAGCAATGAGCCACAGTAGCACAAGAGGAACTGTCAGTCCTCGCGGAAAGTGTCGATGTATGAACATCTGTTCTAAGAAGAATATGCTCGATCACTCCGGGTTTTGAGAATCTGCATCCTCTATTAAACTCTTCGTCTGTCAACTCACACGTCCATTGTTACAGCAAGTTAGATTATGGATTTTAACGGAAAGTTTGATGGAAAGATTCAAACTGGAGTACGAATTTTTTGGAAAGTATCACGAGAAAAAAAGCGAGGTGAAGTCCTATGATATGATATGTAACTCGGAGGAAAAATTCACATGATTCACAAAATTCACAATTCACAAAAAAGGACATCGTCATCGGTAATCACATACGCCAATATATCCGAACGAAATTCCATTGCACGGAAATCCTAATCAATTCAAGGTAATCAATAATCCTAATCAATTCAAGACAGTCATCTTGAGTGTTCTATGCCTTTAGTACCGTAAAAAATTGTACAGTTAGAACGTAAAAACACGAATATGTCGTAAACAACCACAGAACTACCGACGTCCAACAAAGAGAAACTAATTAATTACGGTTGAGAGCTAAATTCACGAATCGATGATTATTTGGCCAAATAATTACAGTTTGCTTGACTATGAATACTAGAACTATAAACAATGATTATTTGACGACTATGAATACATATTAACCAGAGATTGATGAATCTCTGATTCAGGAATCAACGATTGATGAATGACTGATTCTTTAACGACTATGAATAGAAAACAGTAATTAATTAGAGATATAATCATAGATTGAAACGAATCTGTAATTATTGAGGACTATGAATACCGGCCTTAAACTGCAATAATTTGATGTGGTGAAATATAAATTTCTCTGTAAGTAGAAAATTTTATTGTAGTATTATTACCTCTTTTTCGATCGTCATCATATAAATCACATTTTCTACGATTAACACATCTCTCAAAAATTTAATGTCCCGAATTTCCTCTGCATTTTCATTACAGGACACTCTAAGCCAAAAACATATTACTATCGATCTTCTTGTTACATTATAATTGCTACAACTATGCGTTTTTTGTCAAAGAGGCGTTTTTTACTGCACCTATCAATTCCTTATTGACATTTTAAAATGTAAAGAAATTTTATGGCTCGCAATTTGTAATTCTTTTCCATTAAAATTTTCTGCATGGGACAATATAAAACTCCCCAGTGAAATAGCTGTTATAATATTTGAATCTCCAATTCAGACATGGTTCGTAACGATCTCATAAACTTGAGTTTTCGGAATGTTTAACATGTCGGCCATTAAACGAACATTTAATCGTCGGTCTAAGTTCAACAGTTCTCTCACTCGCGTCAGATTGTCAGCCGTGGGGGTCGTGGATGGCCGACCTCGTCGTCGACCTCTTCCCGGCCTTCCAAAAAGGCTTTGTGCCACCGAAACACTTGCCGATCTGACAGGGCTTCTTCTTTGTAAGCAGTCTTGATCAGAGAAACAGTTTCCGCAGCGGTTTTGCCAAGTTTCACGCAAAACTTGATCGCAAATCTTTGTTCTAACGTGCGCTGCATTTTCACTTGCACAAGATCATAAAACAACTCTCACAGACTGGCCCGTTCCCTCTCTCCGGATGCTCGGAGCACACTGAGCGACAAAACGCTGCTTAGCTGGGTTCCCCCACTACCAATTTCAACCTGTCCGATCGCGCTCCGACGTACAGCCGCGTCACAATAAAACCACTGACATTACTTTCAGGACATGCCTTGTATTCTTATATATCGTATTTTCCACGACTCGCACGTATGTCGAAAATCTGATCACACAATTTCCTCATTATCTTGTTTGTATTATGGAATTCTCTATTCGAGCACAGTACTACCATCGATGTGCTTATATGAATGTCTTTCATAAAACTAAAGTCTGCGTCAATCTAATAAATGTGTGTGACTCAGAAACCTACCCACTCTTCTTCAATCAATACGATATTTGAATTAATGCATGGAATAATACCAATCATTTCTTTATTAGTATATTTTATAATGCGCATAACTTGTAAGATTCGTCATATTGAATTCTTGGGCATTAACGTTTTAGCAAGAAAATTATAACAATCTCCGGAGGAGAGAACATTTTAAAAATAATATTCAAATCTCCGTTCGGACGTATTCCTATGAATGGAGTTTTCCACACCTCATACGTGTGTCGAAAACCGGATGAAACGAATTTCCGATAATTCAGTTGAGTAATTCATAACTTCAAGTCTGCTATATACGATCCCGACTCGTCTGAAATCCCACATAGGATACTCTGAACCTTCAAAATATCACCGTCATACTGCTTCTTTGATGATCTTCACTCGCAACTACATCTTATATCTCAATTTAAGAAGCTTGTTAATGTCTTAAGTGGTTTCCCATACGACAAAAGCTACTCATCATTCCCCATTGAAACTTTATAGGCTTTTCTTTTCCCTATTACCAAATTAGCCTCAACTTTAACGATACTAATTCGTCATGGGGACGGATCGCAAAATCGTGTAATTTTGATCATTTTGACGAACTTTTTCCTCGATTTCTCTAGTTCTAAACGAGAATTAAATTCTTATGACGGAATATGAATCTTTGTGACATTTAATTTCGTTTGACATTCGCTTCGACTTTGTAGGACCAGTGTTTCTAATATAATAATGCAAAATAAAAAAACTGCAAACGAATGAACTCAATACTTGTTATTCCTTACGGGAATAGATGTGCGGACAGATGCAAAGAGAAACTTTGAATTTTATATTAATAGCTGGAGTAACCCTCCCTCATGCATGTCGGAATTAGATGTTAAGTACAATTTATTGTACACATCTTTTCCTCATAGATGAATTTCGTAATGCTCAAAATTTGTAAATTTTGTAATTTTTGATTCTTGGACGAAATTGTTTTGGCTAGAAAAAATATCAAAGTCTCACGAGTAGAAACTGTTTGTATAATATTTGGATCTCTTTTTCCGACATATTCTTAGAAGTTGTATTTTCTACGACTCATACGTATGTCAAAAAAATGAATACCCGAATTTTCTAAGATTCACTGAAATACAGTTCATATTTTCAAGTCTACATTATTTAATCCCGAGTCAGTCCCAAATCAGCATCACAAGGTGTTCTACCGAGTAGCAGATTTCATCTACCGCCGTTGTCTCCAACTGTTTTTGTTCATTGGCTGTTCCTTAGTCATCTTGTATACCCCCTTTCTTAACCTCATCTATGAGTCTATGTCATCTCCTTCCTTTTCTCTTCCCCCCTTCTACCAATCTCTCAATAGCCGCTGTTAGTTTACCCTTCCCTCTTAAACCTTGGCCGATCAATTTTTTTCTCTACCGAGCGGCACTTCGGAGCATTTTGTTTGGGAAGGTTTTATTTTCTATGCTGGATACTTTATACAAACAATATACATTCGTAACTGCTGCTCTGATAATCATTAATTGAGCTAAATTCTGTCTCTATTTAAGAAGCGTGCTGCTCTCAGAAGTGAGACCCATGGGATAAAAGCTACTTAACACTCCTAATTCATTAGCTTTGAGAATTACGGTCCATGGGGATGGTATAAATTAGGATAAACATGAAGAAATCAAACTTTTACTTTATGACCAAGCTCCTGTTCTTTCATTGCTAACCATTGGATAGTACGGTTAAAAGGCCTTCTTAGAGAATATTAAGGAAAAATGCCAACTACATATTTGTTTGAAAGTGAGGCAAATAACTCTCAGTACATCCTTAAGTTACCTGAAGCTAATGATTCAACTGTATTTTACCAAGTATTTTCATGGAATTCGGAAAATTCTTCATTTAAATGAATAAAGGTAAATCTCAACAATGTATTTTCAAGAAGTGATGTATCTTGATTTTAAGTGAGTTATTGAAGGAAAACTTCATAAAATTGTGAAATTTATGCGATAGCCCGTACGCCCTAATGTAAATCGGGGGGAGCAAAGATGGCGGACCGCGTTGCGACTTCATGTATTGACCACCGTAGCATGCCCTCTCACTCTTTATTCCCGTATGGGCCTTCGCTCCCTACACAGTCATATGTCTTTCGGCTTCAACAACACTGCCGGTAGTCGAGGGGGAATTTCACCAAAAATGCGTAATTTTGAGCAACTCTTCAGTATCTTTTCCGAAATTTCACAAAATCGAAAGGGAAAAAATTCTTCTGAAAGACTAAGAATCTCTATCATATCTCCTTATGGTTGGCGTTTTTCACGACTTTTTACGCCGAGTATTTCCTATTTAAATATGCAAAATAACAGGGCTAAATAATGTAAGTGAAATAAAATGATGCTATAACGAGTACTTAGTATGGGAATAGATTTAGCGAACAGACAGACAGAGAAACTTTAGATTTTATTGTAATAAAAATCTTTTTCAATTTCCCCCCTCATCCTTGTCATTCCCAAGACCAATGTGTTTATCACATTTTCTCAATTTAAAAGAGAGCGTATTCTCAAGCAGTTATCCATACCATGCTCCGACTTTTTTGCCTAACAACCGTTCTAATTTCGTTTTGATTCGTTTACGTGCCCCTCCCTTTCTTTGAACTCACCTTCCAGCCCAACCCACTCTGAAGGCCGCCAAAGAGCACAGGGCTGTTCCACAATTGGCACACCTTATCACATATTTATCTAATACTAATGCTCTCAATCTCTCATCATACAGAATAAAATTTTCCAAGCTTACTTTCTCCAATATTTCACCATTATCATTCACTCGAAGAGACTTGACCTCATTATCAATACATCTACGAAATACCGAGCAAGCCAACACCAGGGTGTGCGGGAGAGTAGGTGCGGCAGATGATTCCACACCAAGAATGCAGCCTCATCCCAGCTGAAATCAGAACCGCGCACGCTCGGCCGGATACTAGTCGCAGCCCAAAAGCAGTCAGGATGACAATGCTCGGTCAGACCAGACCCTAGGAGTGCTACGTAAACGAACCTGCTACCATGCAGTATACTATTTAAGATGCAACTACTGGTTATTATTATTAATAGGAATGATAAAGAGTAATACAAGGCACTAAATCATGCACGTGATGTATTTTGCCACAACTTTCATACGAGGTTAATTGCTAATAATGCTGTTAAGATATTTAGCACTATTCAAAAACCTACTTTACCTAGTGAGTGTCAAAGTTTCCCAGAACTAATTTATCATAAATATTATGGTCCCTTATTATATATGGAGAAAAGTAACATTTTTAACCTTTTGGTCCTAGTCTTTTTTATACCTGTGATCATTTCTACAATAATAGTTTGGCTCTAGCAGAAATTGTTGAACATCCGGCAAAAAATAGTCTGTATCAAACTTTTGTAAAAGATTTAAACTATATTTTTCCCTTGGATAAGAATGATCAGATGTATCCCTTCTCACACAAACCCAGCCATTCATGCACAATTATTCTCCCTCCTTGGTCACAGTACCTCTCTCTGTTTTTGTCTAATATTATGAAATAAAAACGTTTTATTCCACACTTTTTCAATTCACTCACCACCGACCATGGATTTCGTACATATGTCTCCAAATCAGGGCATATATGTACCGAAACCATAGTCGGTGGTGAGTGAATTGAAAAAGTGTGGAATATACCGTTTTCATTTAAGAAAGTTTGACGTAAAAGTGTTCCGTCAAGTGACGCCTGAGACTGTTACTGACTCTCCATTTTCCCCAAAACTCACCATCCACTCAGTCACAACCTCTGATGCGTAACACACCGAAATCACTCTCTTAATACATTTTGTTCATTTGGACCAAGAATAAGCTAGGGGATGCCAACTCGTGTTTACTAACTAGCATCTTAACTCTCTCATTGAAAAGCCAGCCCTTAAATTGACTGCCATGGATATCATCTTCAACTCTTGACCTTTCAATCTCAATCACCGTCATCGCTGAGAACGTAACGAAGATAGTTCTGATCCACCGTTATCGGTCGTTAGTTTTCGAGGTTGTAGATCGATCGGCCCTGCCCCATTCGCTCCCACCTAGCTTTCACAATCATGAAAATACATCCATGTACTTCTCTCATTTCCATTTCATTCATCAACTTTTTCTTGCCTGCTCTACTCTTAGTACTAGTTACTATCAATTCTCAAAAAACCCCTTTTTTCCGTTTCTATTTCTTGATGGAACAATCTTGTACAGCTTCCGCCGCCCATTGTGGCTTCGGTCGTCTGAGACTATTCTTTGATTGCTAACATTAATTTTCAGTTTATCATGCTAGTTTATAAGCCTTTGCAGTACCAGCGCTGCGTACGGCTTTGCCTGCTTACGGCTGCGGTGCTCTTCGGTCAGTTTTGGACATTTACGCCAGTGTGCCCCATTAATAAACCAAAGCCTACCTTATTATGCCCAAGGCCTACCTTAAATCTTCTGCGCCCGAGCTAGGGTACCTTCTTAAAGGTTTAACCTGGGACTCGACGCTATTCTAAGCACAAGGAGCCGACTCTTGCTCCTTTTCATCGAGCTATCGGGTTTAACGCTTCATTGATTAATGAATTCATTAATATGACTCGGAAACTAATGTCGCTTGGTGCCTATATGAAAAAGCCATTGTATGTACGAAAAAATGTCCAAAAAAGGTTTTTGTAAAAGTTGTGCATAGATTTTTGATGCGATATCTAGGTAAGTGGGTAGGTCTTAAGTTTGATCCAGGTAATTTCCTTAATGTCCTTTCTCGTGAGAAATCGCATCTTCTCAAGAGTGGCTTACACCAGACATGACGAAAAATAAAAATCACTTAGTAAATTCCACACTTTTATTCCCGACCTAGGTTTCGATTGCCTTGCAATCATTTTCAAACGTCTTCTAATTCATTTTCATTGCAAGGCATTGGAAACCTAGGTCGGGAATAAAAGTTTTTAGTGTGGAATTTACTAAGTGATTTTTCTTTTTTGTCATGCCTGCGGTAACATTCCACAAAGTTAGGCCTTCAACCATTGATTTTATTAGTGGCATACACCCTCTACGCGTCGCCCTACTCCGTCTCTCCTCCCCCCGCATGTATCCACCCTATTTTCTCCCTCCTCCCCCCCCCCCCCCCGAGGTCCGTGGATGTGCGGGGAGGTGGTGGGGATCGAGAGGCGAGGGACGCTGGCCGCACATCCCGCTCTTTCCCTTGGCCGTCCCACACCACGACACCTGTCTATGCAATGACATCCGGCCGCCGGCGTCTCGCTGCACTTAAAAACCCCCGCTCACTCACCCTCCCTATTTCCCCTCTCTCTTGCACTCATTCTCCCCACCCCTCTTCTTTCTTCTCCCCCACCCCTAGACTTCTTCTCCCCCCCCTGGCGCCGTTCAAATGAATGGCGCCAAGCGGCGCGACGGCCAGCGTCGTCCCCCAGCACTCGAAGTTGCAAGTTTGTTTGCGCCGCACCGCAGTCGCCATGGCTAAAGAATGCGTCTGCGAGTGCAGCCCCCGGTGTTTTACCGAGAGGCGACGTTGCCAGCTCGCTCGTCGAACACGTGAGTGGACTGGGTAGGGGTCAAGGAGTGATTTGCTATTGTGGCAACTCCGCTCTGTGACGGATGCAAGTAATTGCACTAGTGCGCAGACTTAGATCTACCCTCTTCCTTGAGTTTTCAGACGCACTACTCAATAGCGGAGACCGATGAAATTGCACTGTTATGCAATGCAACCCTCATCTCTCTCACTAGCATTTGGTGTAAGGAATGATGAAAATAGCGAGCACCCGATCACTTTACCTTTACATTGATGAATGCGTTATAAAATTAGATAGTGTATCGTATTACTTAGAACAAATAAGTACAAATAATGTAATTTCATCTTTGAAATTGTTTAGTTATATATTGTTTATATTTAGTTATATATTTAGTTGATATATTGGTAAGAGGAAGCACTTCGTCGTGTGGCAAAGGGCCGTTAATATTTCCATTTTTTCCAATGAATATATTTATTTTTAATTTCGCGGTGAATTATATTTAATTCCTGCAGCCGCCCTGACTTATATATTACTTTTATCAAAATCAGTGGCTATTTTTTCCCTCTGTTGAGTAGTCGGCCTAGTAAGTTTTTCAGTTCACTGTGATTAAATATTCTATCTAATTGAAAACTTTCTTCAAATTACTTCGCAAGTCTGGCATCCTGGAATTTATTTTCTCCTTTTTAAACAATGAATGGCTGTAATTTAGTGACACAAATAAAAAAATGTGATAGCATCACTAGAAAACTAACGTGGGAAGCGAAAATTTAGACTGTTTCAAATAAAAATGGCTTATTGCCATAATCAGTCCCATAAACATTGAGGATAGATTAATAGAAAATAAAGGGTTCGTTAAATGACTCCTCTCGCTTTAAAGATTAATATAAATTTTGGAAAATAATAAAAATATAACTCTTCATGGATATAATCTTTCTGTGGTCTTGTTTAGCCGAGTCAGGAAACCGCAAACCAATCAAATTGGAGTCATCATTATTTTACTGTTCTAAAATATTCCCTTTTCTTCTTTAATTTACAATTCAATACTCTAACAGGGAGACGAAAAATGTTCTACTCTTTTTTTACTTCGTGGAGTTTTTATTCAATCCTTTATCCATAACTCTTTGTATCACTTCTTCATTAGTGATTCTCTATATTTGATCATCGTAATTCTGCGATAACGACTCATCTGCGTTATATTAGCATTCTCGGAAATCTGTAAAGTAGCAATAGCTTTTATTCGGAAAAAAGTAATGAATTACAATCTGGTCTTCCGTTATAGGGATGAGTTTTGGACTTGTTGATCTGAATGATGATACTTTAATGGCTCTTTGATGTCTGTACAAGATTAATCAACGGGCGACTTAAGCTCAAGAGCTTGTTAAACATTTACGGTTTTTAGAAAATATATCTTTCTCAAGAGTTGTCAAGAAGAGACTTCATCTACGGCCAATTTTTGAAACGTTCGGGAATAGCATCATATGCGACGATTTACTCGGAGAGATGAAGAAAAGGAAGGGAGGAAAAATGTATTTAATCGAATAAGTTTTATTAAACTTAAGGTCAGAGCTATTTCATTTTGGAGTGTCCGTTCTCGTCAGGCAAAATGAAGTCGGATTTTATTGGTTAGTGGCCACGTGACTCTTTCAATTAAGAGAAAGAATCCAGAGGCTCCGGGAAAAGTTGCAAAGAACGCAAATTACCCACAGGTTCCATCGCGTTTCTCTTTTGGTTTGGTTTTTGGAATTACCATGGTGTAGTTCACCAAGTCTAGGACCATCAAAAATTAAGAGCTGCAATAACTCAATCTAGAATAAAAATACTGGTAATGAAAAGGCTGGAAGGGTAAGATATACGATTGCTGTGAGGGACCACTCTTGAAAGATCAATTCTGTCTGTCCATGCAGTTCTTCCCAGTTCAGTGCCTTCAGATATTTCTGCAATGTGGGCTTCCTTTGATATTGCACGTTGAGCTTAACATTAGCTCAATTAATATTCCTTTTTTTCTGAAAATTTTTCAAGGGCTTGCTCCTTTTTTATGAAAAATTTCTTACAAATCCCCCTTGGTGTGGAATCATTAAGATTTATCTGGACATTACATTTCATTAATTCCTGTCCCTATTATTCTGATCACGTTGGAGCATGAATTTTGGCGAACAATAATTGAATTTGTGTGCTAATGATAAATTTTATACAAGGTGAAAGAGGAAGCTTAGTATGGTCTATATAGAAGTTTTTGATGAAAAATTCGCCGTTAGCGCGGGAGCTTGACCCGCTAGCCATAAGTTTGAATCGAAACTGATTCCTACACCTGGTGAAGAAGTTGCAGGAGGACAAAGATGTAGGCGAGTATATATTGCGGACAATGATATATTTTTATAGACAATTTCTCTTTGTCTTCCAAAGCTGGAAATGTCGAATAAAAACTGTTTGGCGCAAAAGATAAAGAAAGACTTAATTGCTTAATTGAAATGTATTGGTCATACCACTTTTACTGGAAGTAAACTACAATCACTCATAATGAGGAAGGTGGGTGTGAGCTGTGTTCATCGGGTAAAAGTGATGGCAGGATCAAATTCGATCCCTCCTTTGATACCGAACCATAATTTTGGGGTGAAGGAAGTGGCTGTAGCGGTATTGCAGTGATCTTTTGAGGCAGGCCGGAGGGTGCGAGATCAGTGGCCTCGATGTGCGGGAACCGAATGGGATTCGCCACTTAATCTGGGGAGAGACATTTTTTTCCCTATATTTCATTTCCTTACGAATGAGAAAATATTAAAATAGTATCTCCGGATCATTGGATTAGATATTTATGCATCGCGCATGGTGAAAATGTTGGCGTGCCTCGTAAATTTCGATCGCGTTTTTTTACGTTTTAGCTTGGCCGCGTGCCCGTCGACTCCCTTCGTAAACCACCGCTCTCCCTGCAACCGATCTCATTGTAGGGAAGGCGGTAAGGGTATGGGCTTCCCTTCCTCATTCCACAGCCATTCCTCCACCCCTCCCACCCCACCTCACCCCCCCAGGAGCTACCCTTTTGCCTTTCCGCCAGTCGATCGCGAGGCGCGCGAGCGGGATGCCCTATTTTAGGGGCGGTTGTGGGAGGGTGTGGAGTGGGGCGAGGGAGGATAAGGGGCTGCCCCTTTCCGTGACTCAGCCGCCGCCGTGTCTGGGAATCGGCCGGTCGCCCCTTTGGCCCCACAAAGTGTGTGGGCGGGCGGGGGTGGTAGGGAGTGGCGGGCAGGAGGGGGGGCCCCCTCTCACTCTTGCACACACCCCCTTTTGACCCCCCCCCTCCCTTTTGACCCCCTTGTCCCTTTAAGTACGTGCGCCCGTGCACGAGTGGCACCATCATCCCGCTTGCTTTGCTCCTTCGGATAGATACAATTAATCAATATGAAAAGTTTTGGATCAGATTTAAAAGCCGCAAGTGGTCGAAAGTTTCTTTTAATTGATCAAATTTTAAGCTATCCGGGACTAGCCACGGAGTTCCACTTTTACGGTTCCACTTTTTTCCGCCGCTAGTCCCGGATAGCTTAAAATTTGTCAAATAGAGTGAACGCCTCTCTGTGTTCAAAGTACGGTCTTTCCTCGTGGGCAGTGGTGCTAAGCGCTCACAAGGAACATTCACGAAGTGTCTTCCGCCGATTTCGTTCAAATTTGGTAGGATGGTAGTGTTCCATAATAAAAGCATATTTGCAAAATTTCCCGTGTCCTAAAGCCCTGTGAGCCGAGATATCTGCATCTAAATATGCGCGCCAGCCACCCATTGTGAGGCGAGGGGCCCCTCGCTCACGGGCCCGAAGCGAGGCGTCCCTGCCGGCAAGCGCTAGGGGGAAGGCCCGGGGGCGGGCCGGGCGTCGGCGGTCTACCATCTTCCCAATGACGAGAGAAGCGGTGGGTGATCCGAGGACCAAACGATAACATATGTTTTGGAGGAATTTTTGAAAGGGCCTGAATTTGTACATATACCCTTGCCGGCTCCTGCTTCTTGTCAAGACTCTTTCAGAAAGGTTTGAGAGGAGTCATAAAACCCCTCCCTTCTACCCTCAACTATTGTTTGCTGAATGGGAAAACCAAAAGGGCTTCTCCATCTGGCGACTGACGCTAGGGACTTCGGTACCTCTATTTAAATCAGCAAAATAGGTTTTCTGCAGCATTTGCGAAGTGAAAACCGAACGAGGACGAACAAGTAAGAGATTTATAACACGCGTGAGCTGCAAACCCGTTTCCATTACTTGCATCGCAATGGTGATCAATCCTAGGAATGTGATAAGAATATTGGACAGTAAATTTATTTCCTGGAGTGCCACAGAAGAACCAACCGATTATGAAATCGAGTTGGCGGAAAAATTAGCAGGTAAGTTTCATTCATTTTTGATTATTTTAAACTACGGTGAAGTTAATCGCATCCCATTCCATTCTTTAATTTTCCCTGTTGTAATACCTACAATTTTCCCATTTTCAGATTCCTTGAAGTCCTGCGTGGAAAGCGAAGAATCATCCTGCGAGGTAGAGGATCTAATTTTTGACTTCGAAGGGAGGAGGGAAGAGGATGGAGTAATAAGCGATGGTGAATAGTGCAGATGGAAATGGAGACGATGTTTCTCCTGCATCTTCAACATCGCACGAGCCGTCTCCAATGAAAAGGAAGAAAGAGGGTGAGATAACTATATCACAGAAGAAGATGGCAGTAGAATACTGGCGGTCCGGAAAATCAGGGCCACTAAAGTTAGATACTGTTAGACACCGTTTTAGGTTCGTGACCTCAAGAAACCAGCTTGTTCGTTTTGAGGAGCAGATTAATCAGGCTGGTTCTCGGAGGGAGAGGTTGCATAAAATTTCTTCATGCCTTCTAGAAAGATTGAGAAGAGCAAAAGAAGATTTCCTGATCGTGCTCGATAGTGACTTACGAAGGTGGGCGTATGAAGATAATAGGAAAATGAAGAATCCATTAGAAAATTTTTCTGCTTCGACAGGATGGTTGTGGAAGTGAAAAATATCAAATAATATAGTATTTGGGAAAGTTAGCAAACTTGTTTCTCGGAAACAGAACTTTGACTGGCAAAAGACATCCGAAAAGGCACATGTTTTTGTTAATGATGTCCGGCAATTATTGGTCCAGAAGCCTAATTTTTTCTCTTAAATACTGACCAGAGTGGGTTTAAAAAAGAATTACACTCGGGACGAACCCTCCATTTCCGAGGAGTAAAAACGGTGGAGTTAACGGTACAGTCCCTCGGTGAGACGACACATTCCTATACCATACAGCCGACGATTTCGATGGATGGTGAACTTCTGTCTCCTTTATTTATTTGCCTGCAGGAGAAAAGTGGAATTTTTCCAAAAACTATTCGTGTGTTTGAAGCGCCAACTCTACATGTCGTGGCTTCTAATTCCGGTTTGTCGACTAAAACCATTTTACTTGAAGAGTATTTTGGCAAGTGCTTTTTCCAAATTTAAAAAAAGACACTATTCTCTTGGTGGACTCGTGGAGTGCCTTTAATGATAGAGACGGAATTCTTTCTATGAAGACAGGGACATATCAATTTGAAATACAGCAAATACTGCCAAAAACCACTGGCATTATACAGTCTTTAGACGTTTATTTTTTCCGCATGTGGAAGAATTTTGTGAGAAAATTCTCCGACCGTGTGTTGCTGGATCAGATAGACTTAAATTTATTTCAAAGAACTAACATCTTGAAACTACAATCTCTGACTCAAACACAATTCTCTGCTCCTTTGTTTAAAAATTTCATACGCTATTCTTGGTTTCGAGCGGGATACACGGATGAGAGACCAGAAGTGCACATTACACCTGTGGAATACTGTTTCGATACTAATATTATGAAGGATCGATGTAATATTATACCTGAAGAACAAGGGTGCAACTTTTTGACATTCATCAGATGCGCTTTCTGTGCAAATAAATGCTGTTTTCATCATTTTTTCAATGATTGTCACAACAGTCAAGAATAAAATACTATAGATAGCCATTTTTTCGATATTATTTTTCCCCATCGAATTGATGCTTGATTAATACTGATTTTGAGTTACAATGTTGCAGCCATTTCTCGATGAAAAAGAGAAGAAACATTTGTAACACGGCTCACAGGGCTTATTATATGCTTTTATTATGGAACACTACCATCCTACCAAATTGGAACGAAATCGGCGGAAGACACTTCGTGAATGTTACTTGTTAGTAGCGACTGATTGTTACATTCTATGTCCGGCAGTCGAGAACATCTAGTCCCGTAAAGGTCACAAAAATCAACTGGCGTAGCTTAACTGGCTAAAGCACTAATAGTAAATAAAGCACTAATAGTTAATAAAGCACTAATAGTAAATAATTTCCCTCCTCAGAGCATGAAAAAGCATGGCTGCTCAACGTCTTTTAATAGTATTTTATGTAAAAAAGAGATAATAAAACTAAAATATGTAAAATATATTTTTGTGTGTCTAAAAAATACTTTAAACAAGAATGTATTATATGTGTATGTCTTTGGAGCGGATCTTTTTTTTGTCCTGTATACTAATGAATATACTGTAATATGATATTGTTATAAAATAAAATCATTGGAACAACAACAAAAAAGCACTCGGCAGGAAAGCGAGGGATCCGGGTTCGAATCCCGGTCAAGGCGGATGATTTTTTCTCTGTGGAATTTCGCACATTTCTTTTAATTATACAGAAAGGTAGAAAGAAAGTGGATAGGAACACATAAAATTGACAGACCATTGTGTCTGTCAATTTTATGTGTTCCTATCCACTTTCTTTCTACCTTTATGTATAAACATTTATGTGAGTATTTGCCGCTGAGCGGTCTGAGTGAATGAACGAACGATTATATATATATATTGTGAGTATTTGCCGCTGAGCGGTCTCTCAGCGATTCACTCAGACCGCTCAGCGGCAAATACTCACATAAATGTTCATACAGAAAGGTAGAAAGAAAGTGGATAGGAACACATAAAATTTACAAACACAATGGTGGTGTGAAGATGAAATGATGGCCGATTCCAAGCAGAAAAAATTCGACTGGACCGGGAATCGAACCACGGATGAAAATTGTCCACATGCTACCCAAATTGCTGCTGCGAACAACTGTGTCAGCAGATCGAACGACACGAACGATCGACGAGCTGACACGAACAATTGTGTCAGCAGAAGGTCTTGTAATTATAGAGTGATCGGGAGCGGATGGAAGTGAGCAATCTATTCAAGATCGACTTTGTGGATAAAGCCTTGTTGTGAAAAAGTCTGTGTGGCCGGTGTACAAGCATATAAACGAGTTAAGATGCAGTAAACAGAAATAAATGACCATGTGGTTTATAGTTAACGTATATTTTATATGTTTCGAGCTTGACTTTCGGTACCAAGATCATAGACTGCGAAATAATGCTCATCCTATCGTAGCCTATCCAAATCTCCACATTTTCGTTTGATCATTATATGCTCCCGCATCACCATTGATTCATAATATTAAGTTCTTAAAGAAAAGATTCTTCAAGCTTCTCGTTGTCTATCCCCTTATTTTCACCTGTCATTACTTAGCTTTGCTTGAATACATTTTTTCTACTGTATAATGTAAGTACTAGGAATTCCCTCAGATGTTGATTTGTGAGGAATAAGAGATGTGAAATCATTGACTGAATGGATCAAAGGACAGGACCACGGGGTGAGCATTTGATGAGTAAAATTAAATGGGATTTTGGAAACTAGTACTGGAAAAAGCAATCTAAATAAAATTTCTGCGGTTACTTAAACTATTTTTTTCGTGTGTAATCACGCAAATCAGCATTACGGTTGGTGGCAGAGGATGTTAGACGTGAAGAAAGACAGAAAAAGTTAAATTTATGGGGGGCAGAGAGTAAGATAATTCCCCATGAGTTAGTTTTTGTTATTTTCGTGTTTTTCGTCTACGAGAAAAAGAGCTTTTGTCCTGCCTCTCATATTTTTTTGTTTATCCAATCTGCAGATATGCTCCAGAATTGAAATGACATACATTGTAATATTCATAAGTTCCTGTGAATTGAATGTGTCTAGAAGGATGTTCTACATTGAATATATAATTAATATTTGAAAATTCCGATTCTGCAAATCTCAGTCTATTCTTTAATTTATGAAATGTGCAGTTTTAATGTTATCAACCAAGTATCGTTTATAGAGACTCAATATGCGTGGTGATATTCTCCTTCTGCCCTCTTTGACTAAGCAAGGAGAATCAGACTAACTGAAAATTGATGTACTTCATTTTGAAACATCAGTGTATTGTTGCCGCATTAATGTCTTTGAATTTAAGGTAAGCCGTCATTGGGAATTAGCTTCCATAAATTATGCGTATTTACCATATGACCAATCCCTCTATTGAGCGTTTTCTGTGAAAGCATTAAAAATATTCTCTTTTCGTTACTCTGCTATTATTAGAAATTTTTATTTAATTTTTCGTATACTTACCCAGGTGTAATATTTTACAAATTTATCCGTAAGCATTTGACTGAAAGCCCCAATTCGATAAATGTTTGGAGGTAACCATGTATTAACTATTACTAGTTCAACCTCTGGTTCTCTCAGATATCGCAACTTATCATTTAAGCGTAAGCCTTGTCCAACGTTCCCGTCGCAGATGTCCAAACAACCTTCGTTCCCCTTCGGCAACGGAATTCCACTGCCATCCTTAGACACGGGTTTCTTTCCAATTCAATTGATCAAGTCTCTGCCAGAGGTGGGCTCGCCAAACACCTTTCCTCCTCACAGGGTGCCCACATTCTCCATATTCAGCCATGTAAAGTCTCCAACTAAGCACGTAGCCACTTCTGTCTCCTAGCTCCTCCTGTCTCTTTGGTTCTAGTCCACACTTTTTCAGATTTCCCTGAGTAACAGACGTCAGAATAATTCCTCCATACACACTCATACTTCCTGATTCTCGCCTCTACCGTGGATACCTGAATTTTCTCTGTCAACCCGAAGTCAGCGTTTTACACAATAGAAGAGAAAATCACCGGTGAAGAAGTCTCAAGGAGAATAGGAGAAAAGACATGTATGATGAAAATTGTCAGAAGAAGAAGAGACAAATGCCTGTGGTTCGGTTGCCAGTCGAAGCGGATTTTGCTATCCCGGTTGAAGTGGACTTGTGGCAATTTCCACGGTCAATCTCACGGTTAAATTAAGGCCTTAATCTTAAGACCAATCCATCACTTTTGAAGCGAAATTTCAAATCCGCAAACTTTGAGTTGACTGGCCGGCACGTAAACCAGCCTACCTTCTGCGCTGTTGACTGTCTCTGGAGAAACTTTTAATCTCATATGCGAAAGAAAACGTTGTACTCTCGTTCTACAGAATGACACCCAAAAGGTAGAAAACTGGATTTTAAACAACGAAATGGCAACAAGCATCTGAAAAAGCAATTGTATCGCCTTCTCTTGTAAAATATAGGCCGAATACAACATGGCAGTGTTATATTCTGAGACATAGAATCAAATAATTGATACTTATGGGCATATTTAAGAAAAGACTTATGATGGAGGTTGCACCTTGACCATCTCATCAGAAAGGTGTTTACGGCGTTCCTTTGGGTCGTACATAATCTCAAAGGAAGCTACAAGTCAAAAAAGGACCAATTGATTGTTGGTGTTGCGATCATTCCATTTAAACTAGAATATCCAATTTACCTTTTAATCTTGTTGATAAAGACCATTTTGTTGAATATGCAACTACGGTAAGTGACCCTCATGAGATTGACTTGTAATACCAACAGTAAAATTACGACGCAAGGCCGCCGAGTATGTGTTGGAACGGCTCATGAGAGAGAATTTAGGATCATCTCAGGAGGCAGAAGATGGAAAGAAATGAATGAGGGACTGGCAAATCCAAACTACATTTCCAGGTTTGATCATATATGATAAATCAAATTAAGAGCTCTAAAGATCAATGCAGTCAAAAACTTACTCATTCCTTGATAGGGGTGTAAAAGACTGGAACCGGCAACTTGATGTATTAATTGACTCCTCTTCTAACTCTCCTGAGGTGTTTGAGGAGTAGATGTCTAAAACACATCTTCTTCTATAGTTGCAACCCTAAGGTTGGTTTGCGGCAGTACTTCCATTTAATTCGGTCCTGGGCCAGCCTCTTAAGTGCAACATAGGATGGACAGCCGAGCCTTTCTAGCAGCTGATCGATGTAGTTCATCCTGGGCCTTCCCCTTACGTTTCTCCCTTCCACTTCACCCTCAAGAATGGAGCCAACAAAGCCCTCCGCTCTGATTATGTGTCCAATCCAGGCGTTCTTCCTCTCTACCCAACTCGCTCAGCAGACACGGACCTCCCCCAATCCTATGTAGGACCTCCTCACTTGTCACACATCAGGCAAAATAAATCCTATAAATGTAATTATATGTTTCAATTAGTTTGGTTCGTTATTGTGCTCTTTCGTTTTTCTCCTAATTGTCTCGCGGCAGATATATGTCACGCATGTGAGTAGAAATTCTTGGCTCATATTAGTTACGAGTGAGTAGTTTCTTGTCCGAATGTTGCGTTCCGCCCGAACGCCGATCAAACCGTTCGCTCTGAATCGGGAGACAGAGAGTGGCGGCGCGCGGCTTGTTTCTCCTCGCGGTTCGACATCGATCGCATCGCACAGAGACGTTAATCCACACGTGACCACACGCGGCACTCACCTCACACGTTCACCCGCGTGTGTGGCTGCGGAGGAACCGGCTTTCGTTCCGCGCTCGGCATCATGGAATCGCGCGCGATTAATTAAGAGGCGACGGCGTGGCACACCCGCTTTGGAGCGCCCCCGAATCACTAGACTCCATCAAACCCCTCCCCCCCCCCGCCCCCCAGTGGAGAGCGAACCGTGAGAAACTATAAAGCGATCGGTATTTAGTCTCCGCGTGGCGTTGGAAAAGGATGCGCCGAGTGAAATGTCGCGTGTTTTCACCCTTGGGATTGCGATTAATCCCCCTCTCCCTCCCTCCCTCCCTCCCCCTCCCTCTCGCTCGCGTGTGAACCGACTAGAGTCGGCTGTTTTAATACCGTCGTGTGGGGGCGCGCATGGCATGCCGTGGGAGAATATTCCCCGGGCAGTAGATGAGTACTCGGGGGCGGATTGCATGCGCGGCGGAGCGAGGCTGCGTGAGATATGCAGGCTAAGGGGATTCCTCGATAAACGCGGCTCAAAATAGTCCTTGGAAAAAGCACGCTGAATTTAAGAATAATGGAGAGGTTGAAGGATATAGGTTTTGATATTCCATTAGGCAGGTTTCCGGGATTCGTCCGCGTTGACATCTTGTAAGATGGCGACGTTTCGCCTACTCTACTGTAGGCGTCCTCAGGTCAAGCTGCTCACTTCAGCCTGGCCTGAGGACGCCTACAGCAGAGTAGGCGAAACGTCGCCATCTTACAAGATGTCAACGCGGACGAATCCCGGAAACCTGCCTAATGGAATACTTAATCGCCGCGAAAACCTTCGACAAAAAAAATAGGTTTTGATAGTTGGAGCACTGAACCCGGTTCGAATCCCGGACTTGGAGGAAATTTTAATTTGAAGGTCTGATTTGTGCGTGGGAGCCTTAAGGAGGGAAATTTCGAGTGGGGCATTCATTTAGGCATTCATTGGAGTGGATGTATAACTATCGTCCCCTTTCTTTCTTCGGTAATTGATGAGCTCAATATGGCGCTATATTCTTCTCCCCTCCTCCAACCCATCGTCAATCCAACCCTTATGAACGTACTTCACTCCTTGAAGGGGCAAATGGTCTCGGCTGTCGTTCGCCTTCCATTATTACTGCTGCCACCGTTGGTCTGCGGATTGGAATGCAATTGATTAGGTGGTCAAATTATTTGATAATGTGTGCCGAGGAAATCACAAACAATAATGCGCACTGTAGAGAATCGGAAAAGATGAGCTGGTATGGTTTCATGGTAAATTTTCTAGCTTCTAGTTGCGAAGTTTCTTTATCTGCCTTTAAAGGGACTCGGAATGTCCTGATGGCTTACGATTTAATCGTATTCTTCACTTTTTGGGGAACGCTTCTGAATGCCCACTCATTTCTGAACAACATGCGAGGAACAACCTTTGCGTTATTTGTGTCACTGTTGTTTGCCGAAACGAATCTCTCTGTGGTTTGGATCCTCTAGCGGAGGCATGGCTTCTAAAAACGTATCTGTCATATTTTTCTTCCGAATTTTATAATAATCGTTGCTTGTTGTGTTTAAAGTTTTTAGTTATTTACTAGTTCTCATTTTGTTTTAGCACATACTTGGAAGGAGATTGTTTCTTAGTTGTCAAGAATATTAATCTGTGCGCACTTATCCCACATTATTGCAATACTATACCGTGTGCAAATAGATGAACATTATCCTGGGCCATATCTCAATCATTAAAGATGGAGTAGAACAAGCATAAAATGATCACTAGCACAAGCCATGAAAGTTTCTCAGCAAGGAGGGCATTGCATCTAGGCGCGAATATCACCGAATTAGAGAAACTTCATCGTGGTTAACTTTGAGGAAAGTACTTTGGTAGGATTTCCACGTGTATTTAAGAGAAAGCCTTTAAAATCTCCTCATTTATTTAACGGAGAGGCATAAATACCGTGCGGTATGAATATAAACCTCTCGACATGAAGTATAAGAATGTTAGCCATTCAAGGTACAGACTAAAAATGTTAGTGCGGAAAAATACCGGAGATATTTTTGGTTGCGAAATTAAATAATACATTCGCACAGTTTAGAGGTGCGCGAAAAGTGTTAAATAACTGTCGACATAAGTTTGATGTGACAGCCACTCGTCAAAGTTACCAATATTCCTCTAATTTATGTGGTAACATGTAGTAAGATGGGCTGCCAGAGGGGTGCGCGAGAGAGCCCCGAAAAAAGAGAACTTTGTAAACGGCGGCTGGGAAGAAGACTGAAAAAGTAATTAGCCAAGAGATTGACGGCGCGCGTGTTCTGCATATTGAGTTTGGTGAAGCCTGGGGAGTGTATCGCGCGCGGACGCGACGCGGGGCTCCCTTCCGACCTTGTGATGCCTCCCCGCGCGCATCTATCTGCTGTGGGAGGGAGGGAAGAACACAGGAGATATATATATATATATATATATATATATATATATAATCGTTCACTCATTCACTCAGACCGCACAGCGGCAAATACTCACATAAATATTTATACAGAAAGGTAGAAAGAAAGTGGATAGGAACACATAAAATTTACAAACACAATGGTGGTGTGAAGATGAAATGATGGCCGATTCCAAGCAGAAAAAAAATTTTTTCTGCTTGGAATCGGCCATCATTTCATCTTCACACCACCATTGTGTTTGTAAATTTTATGTGTTCCTATCCACTTTCTTTCTACCTTTCTGTATAAATATTTATATATATATATATATATATATATACTCATATAAATGTTTATACAGAAAGGTAGAAAGAAAGTGGATAGGAACACGTAAAATTTACAAACACAATGGTGGTGTGAAGATGAAATGATGGCCGATTCCAAGCAGAAAAAATTCGACTGGACCGGGAATCGAACCACGGACCTTTGGATTTCGCGTCCAATGCTCAGACCACCAAGCTACCCAGTCTACTAAGAAACTGCTGGAATCGGCGGGGGGTTTATATGAACAAACACTCCCCAGGGCATGACCCACGAGATCGGCCAATAAATATATATATATATATATATATATATATATATATATATATATATATATATATATATATATATATATATATATATATATATATTTTTTTTTTTTTTTTTTTTTCCTATGCATCGCTTGGTGAGTGGGTGGTGTCAATTAACCGGCGCTCGCGCTGAGAGGAAGGAGGGGTAGGAGTGTGGAAGGGGGAGGGGGGGACATAAAGCAGGGACGGGAGAGAGCTCTCTCGAATCGTCCGCGGGAGCAGTGGGTGCGGCCGCAGTGATAACATGTCGGAACGGTGACGTCGGCCGCGTCGTAAGAGGATTACGGATATGGGCGCGAGAGGGAGTGAAGTGTGGGTTCAAATTCAAGTGTGAATGTCCATGTGATACATCCCTCCCCTTCTGCCCTCCTAAAAATCAAAGCCGCGTTCTTTTCCCGGGTGGCTCCTGGAAATTTTTCTCGGGGGCAAAAGCTGCTCATGGAAATAAACTGCCCTCTCCTAAATTACTCGTCATCCTGCATTTGACGGACTCAACCACTGGGCTAGCTAATATTTTAGCTTGTCTTCTACTCTTACTAAGTATGCCGATAGGTATCCCTGTGGTGCGAGGCCAGGCTTAGTACTGATGGTAAAGGAAACACTCGAAGTTTTTGATACGGCGATAGTGCATACTATATTTACTATACGGTCTAATTACATCGCGATATTTGTTGATTTAACTCAAGATGTTTTTCACTCACAACATGTTTGAGTTTAATTTTATTATATTATTTTCACAATTTAAAATATTTCGAAGTACTTTGTAATCTCAAATTAATTACTACATGGCAGAAAATTACCAATGCCTGTTAATATATGCTTTACCTGGTGAATATCCTCGATGACAGATTGCTGAGAGTGTTTGGACGCCAGACTTTATTTCTGGGGTTCTTCTTAGAGTAAGACGCTCTTAGAGGGTACTTTTTCATAAAAAATAGTTTATATAAAATAACTACGTCCAAATTACTTGTTTCTATAATCTTGCACTTCCTCGAAAATAGCAGTAACACCTTTTCAATACTGCAAGTAACACTTTTCCGATCCTGCAACTTATAAAAAAGGCCAAATAAATTTGATGATGTCTTGTGTGGTGAAGAACCCCCAAGAATGGACTGGAACCCCGAGACTCAGGGGTAGTAGGCGAGTCTATAACTCCGTCGTCATCGTAGTTGACAAAAACTTAACAAATGCCATAGGTATTTCTTTGAAAGGCTGTGAAACATGCTTATGAAATAAGGGAAATTCAACATCCGGAAACCGTAAACATTTTTCTAACATATAAAGACGGCTTTGATTTGAGATACACAAGCTCAAATCCAATAAGCCATCTTTAAATATGCTCTCAAATTTAGGTGACTAAATTTTAAAACTGGCAATAAGTAATTAACTTACTCGCACAGAAACCGAAGCGCAAACATGTGCCATGAAAAACCAATAAAATCCACGTTTATACTTCATTACTATTTCTACTATTCGTATTCATTATTTGACTGCTGCTCCATATTAATTCACATTCAGTTAGAGAATTGGAAAAAATGGGCTTATTCTAATCGGAAAACGGACTTATAAATCCACATTCACTTACCAGTAGCACGAGACATACCATATCCCAACAATTTACGAGAAATGACATATGGTAACGCGCACTTATGAACCAAGAACCGAAGAACATGCTTCCCTCGCAACCGTGATTAGTTTAAGTTTAGAAGATTGTTTTGATAAATGATGAGTGTTGATATTATATACCATTTTTTCGAGCGGTAGAAGGTCGTACGTTGGTGGTATAAGCGTTACTTACAGTGCTACGTCCAAGACAGCTACAAGGAACCCGAGCAAGGCATTCGCTCGGCCGGTATGACCAGTGACGTCATTTCCCATCATTCCGTATTTCTGCCTTCTCTCAAAATCATCAATTTCTTTTATTTTTGACGTTAAAAATACAGTTTCTTTCTGGAAAAAACAATTCCCTCACATATAACAAGGAAAATAATTTTTACGTAGTTTTTTCATCTTTGGTCACGCTACCATTGTAATCATAGCGGTTAAGGTTTTATATTACACCAAATTCGCGCGAACTGAACACCCAGCAGGTGTATTTGTTAACTGTCAGGGAAAAAATTGCTTGAGGAAAGAAAACAAGTTAAACGAGAATCCACCAGGATTGTGTTATACTCGAATGAAAATAACTATTTTAGGTATAGGATATCCAACATTATCTCTAATTCCGCGGTGATAGGAGAACTCTTTCACTGTACAGGTGGAGACTACGACCCGAATTGAACAAGTTATGTGGACAATAGGACAATTATCGTTAAATGATTTTTTTGTTATGTAAGTATGGTATCGATGTATATACATCCATACCAATCACGCCGTTCCCTTCCGGGGTAGGCACAGTCAAAATGTTTCACTCGTTGATACATAATTGTACACCTAACTCTGCTTCAATAATTTCCTCCATACTGACCTATCCTTGCAAACCTCTTTTGACTCATTTACTCCCATACACTGCTTCATACATATATTTGTGACAGTAACGTATCAGATACTTACTCGGGGAACCTGTTCCTCGAGTAATGTAACTTACCTCCTCACCTGTAAGCACTGCCAGGCCTTCTACGTTGGCCTCACAAGCACACCTCTCAATGTACGAATCAATAACCACAGGAGCAGCGTGACACAACAATTGAAGCTGCCTGTAGCGGAGCACGCCAATTCTCATAACCTCCCCTTCAACGACTGCTTCCAAGTAAAAATCATTCGCGCCCTCCCACCTGACACATCTATCATGGAGCTCCGCCATTGGGAGCAATCATATATTTCAATCCTAAAATGTATTTGTACTCCCGGGCTTAACCTCCGCTAGCTTTCTCCGTATCCCCTCCCCTTATTCCTCCCTCCCTCACTTCCTTCCAACCAATCACTTCCCTCAAAAACCAACCACGCACCCAGTCAGACCCTTTACCCTCAACTCCAGTGTGACACTCTTCAGTTGTGATTTTCTCCCGCTGAGGAAGGGTTCTCACCCGAAAGCTTCCGAGAGCAGTGGACACCGGTGTCGCCATGGATCGCCTTTCTGTGAGTGTCCACTGATATACCTATCTATCCATCCCCAACCTCAACGCCTTGTTGCTAGCTTATATATATATATATATATATATATATATATATATATATATATATATATATATATATATATATATATATATATATATATATACTTATGAGTTTCAGTAGCTGCGCATTATGATGTCCTCAAAAAGACTCACATGGTCGTTTGCAACAAATTGTTGCAGGGTTAGCATTAAATAGCGTGCCAAAGGAAGCCAGCGTGACTGGGCCACAAATGTGGAACCACGCGACTAACTCTGCAGCCTTTTTCTGTCGGCATTACCATATTATACATTATTTATACATTGTAATATTATAATCAGTTATATTAAAATTGTTGGGTATTTTATATAAATTTTATCACAATGGATGTTCGATGCTCAAAATATATCACGATTTTTCAAAGACTTTGGGTCTTGTTCCACTAATGACTATAAATATGTTCCATAGTGAAGAAAACCTAAATAAATCAAAGATAATAGTCTAAATTTATTGCTTGTAAAAATACTTTTCAAAAAAATTGAAAATAATAGTAAAAAAATTGAATTTGGGCCCACGGGTCTAATCGTGTATCAAAATTTAACGCGCCCACTGGAGGGGCAAGGTGGTTGGAGTGAATTTTTCAAGTAATGATGTGCGTGAAACTTATTAGTGATATGCGTAGATAAAAGTGTAAAATTTAATATAAATGATTTGGTTTCTTGGGTATTTAATAGTACTCGTGGTAACTTTAACTCGTGGCCTTATGGCGATTGACATATATTTCGAAATAATTCGATTCTTATTATTCATTTCATTGGAATTTCGTCTAAGCGCGAAGTAATACGTTTCATATTGTTGTGAATCGTTGCTAAAGATATCACAGTACCTATTTGATTGAAAACACGTATTTGTGTATGATTTTCGCCATAATTTCGTATTCCGTGACCTAAATCTGTCATAAAAAGTCATAACAATGCTTTATTTAAGGCGAAATTTTAAAAATAAAATACTTGCATCATTTAGATAACTACATTCGTGGCGATTTCCATTTTTTTAATAGTTATGCGAAAGCATAATATGGTCCAGGAAGTTTCTTTCGACTTATTTGAAAGCTATTGAAATGTGCACTCATAGATTCACGATTACAGCTCCAGCCACCTCAATCACCAACGATCAATCAAAGATTAGGGACCGCTTTCGAGGAAGGCGTAAGATTGCGGATATGGCGCTTGATATGATCCCTATATTCCGTGGCCCTCCATTTCCTTCCCCCTCCTCCCCCGCCATACCCCTTGCCCCCCTCCCTTCCCCTAATCGAGCTCTCCTCTGAATGCACACTCTCCGACGGCGCGTGTTCACTCGACTCGACGTCGTCTCCGTGGCGACCAGTGGAGCGAACCGAGGCGAGGCGCTCGCAGATCGTCATTTGTTACGCGTGATGAAGCCGTTCGTTTTCTTTTTTGTCGCTGGGACTTCGGGGAGGGTGAGGGGAGGAGAACTGAGGGCTGTTTTAAGGGATACTGCGTTGCCTCCGCGCCTCGAGATATGTATCGAGAAGTCGTTCTTTCGAAAGCGCGGGATATGTGGCCCAACCGAACGGGAATGGTTCCTCATTTGCGGCTGCATTCAAAGCTGTTTTTTAACCAGGACTTAGAGAAGTCGTCAGACGCCTCTGTTGAAGCATTTTTTGGAATGTCGTTCTTTCCTCGAATAATGGCGTTCTCGGAAGAATTAGTCTGGAGAAAGTTACACCCTTGGCTGAGTTAGCGTTGAAATTTGAAAGTCCACACGTCATCTAGGGTGAATTTTTAAGCCTCTCAAATATTCACTTCAACCAAAACTTTATTACCTCCATGACCCGAGTTTAGAATGAAAGATATGAATAACTCATTGGTTCAGGTGCTTGGAATTAATAAATACCTGTGCATATATTTTGCCGGAAAAAATGTTTTTTTTTAAATTTCCGCGATGCTTTGAAAGCCAACACGTTCGACGGGCGGATCTTGTCATGTCACTGTCGCGAAAAGGTGTCAGTGAATGAGGAACAATCATGTTTTAGCTCATCACCGGGAAACAATATCCATTGACTGAAAGGTTGAGGAAACTGTAATTGTTCTACAACATGAAGTTTGTCGCGTCTGACCCATAGCAAATCTATGTTTTAATGCCTTATCAGATATTTTTCCGTGGCTGGGAATTAAAGAATTTGTTTTGCTGACACATGGCCTACTCAAGCTCATTCAGATCAATGCTTCAACTATGAACATAAAAGAAATTTGGTCATGGTTTTTTGTGTTTTCACCGTCTTATATGATCGGAGATGCGCGGAATACCATATTGCATATCATAATCAAATTATGAATCACCAGCCAAAACAAATTGATTTCCTCTAATATTTTTGGGAAAACCTAAGATATAAAACAGTTCTCTCCAATAAATACGGCGATATCACTGTTTTAAATTCACAAATTCACTGTTGAAGGGGCGAGTCAGTATAATAAATTGTTTGAGACTTATTAAAGTTGCTTCCACTACATTGCTATTCTTACGCTACAATTTCGTGAATTTCGCTTATATTCTTCGAGAAGCTAAGAGAAACAATCTCATACGTACACATCCTACCATGGCAAGTAAAACAAAGCCATTTATCCATAGAAACCGATATGAGGTGGACGTTACTGACCTCGTCTCCCGCGAAGTAGAGGAAAGGAAGCTGGAGGATTGATGCAACATGATCTCTTTTGATGCAAACTAGGAACTATGTGTTCCCCCCCCCCCCGAGCCTCCACGTAAGATTTTATGACGTCAAGGGCTGTATGAGGGCTCTCGACCAGAACCACGGGGAAAGGGTTTATTTCATGTTTAGCCAATATCAACGTTACCCAACATCAGAGACCCTAAGTCCGTTACACATTTCGATTAATGGAAATCTTGATAAATGGCGTCGATTGTCATCATGCCGCCCTCGGAAATAGAGTGCAATTGATAAATGCTGGTGCGGGACAAAATCGGACAACGAAACCGTCTTTTCACTTTGAAGCGAACGGCCAGAAAATTTTAGGGATCGACGCCCCCTCAGCACTCCACTCCCCACACGCAGCTTCGATACCTTTCCACTTTTCGAGTCATTCGTCACTAATGAAAAGGTAGGCATTGTTGCCAAATTTCCCCTCTCATAACCTCGGCCTCGGGGAGCACATCGGTGAGTGCCGCAGAAACATTGCAACAGTGGATGCGCGATTTCATTCGAGCGCCGAATCGAGCGCCCTATCTCCCCCCCCCCCCCCGTCCTATCTGTCTCCCGAATTCATTTGCGAGCGCAACGAGGAAACAATCGCCGTGCGTCTCGGCACTCGCGTCGTCCGACTCCTCATTATTTATTTATGCCTCCCGTGTCCGAGATCGTGGCACGTGACTCGTTAGCAGCAGCAGCAAAGCGCGGAGAGAGAGGAAAAGCATCTCGAAGGAGAAGAACTTGCCGCGCACTCTCACAGCCTCTCAGTCACGCGGAGCGGCGGCGCGCTGAAGCGAAAGAGGCTCTTTGGTGCGCGCACCATCTCCTGGAAGAAGAAGACAAGAAGAAGACCCTCTCTGCCGGCCGGTCGGCCGTCATTCCCTCCATTTGACAGAAGAGAGAGAGAGAGAGAGAGGAAGGTGCTCTGCTTTCGCTTCGGGGATGGAAAGGATTTTCATACCTGGGTGGGAAGTGAGGTTGGGGTGGGGAGGAGAGGGATTTGGCGCATGCGCAGAGATGGGGGCCATAGTTTCTCCTCCACCACCCTCCGTCCACCCGACCCCCTCAATCCACGAGGGATGATTTTTCCCCCTCGGGGAGAGTGGGGGAGGCGTTTGTTGGAGGGGGTTGGGGGTGAAAAGAGGTTAGGAGTGGGTTGTTTGGCGCAAGAGGGGGCGGGTGTGGAGAGGAAGGGAGGGGGGAGCCCCTTCCACTCCCTCCAGGGCAACTCGCAAGAAATCAATTCCCCTCCCCTTCTGCTGGTAACAACTCTCCGCCAACTCCCCATTCCCTCCTCTCTCACAAAGAACGATCCTGACCTCGCCGCAGCGGCCAATTATTATTTGCTGTTGAGGGGGGCCAGTGTCACGAACGGCTCATAGTGGTGGGCTCACATGTCGATTGTCAATCTCCACGTCAATGGGAATCGACGGCCAGTCCTGCTCAACTACTGCCCATTTAATTGAAGTGTCTCCGGGAAAAATGTATTCCCTTATTCTTCCCCGAAACGCCTGTTTTATATCTTTCACCACTGTCTGTGTGATTGTGTTACTCTCTAGTTTCCATTCTGCGTTTGTCATTCTCTCTCTACCGGTGGGTAAACTGCTATACTAGAGGGAGTGAGGCCGCTTCTTCTATGGGTTAGCCGTTGGGGATGTTTGTTCATATAAACCCCCCGCCAATTCTGATGGTTTCTTAAGGCCGCTTTAATCGGTGCATTTTATTGTACAAACGAATGCATCATAGAATGTACAAGAAACTGAATGGAATTAGAGCAGGTTCTAATTCCCGTTAAGTCATTCAGACTATCATACAATTTGCCGCTTTATACGGTACAATTTTCCTCGTGCAAGAGCTCATACATTCGTTTGTACAATAAAATGTACCGTGTAAAGCGGCATTTATTGAGATAGCTTGGTAGTCTGAGCATCTGACACGGCATCGGAAGGTCCGTGGTTCCATTTCCGTTCCAGTCGAATTTTTTTCCACTTGGAATCGGCCATCATTCCATCTTCACACCACCGCTGTGTTTGTCCATTTATGTGTTTTCCACCCTGCTAAAAAATTCCTTAGAAGCTGTTCTGTAGAACGTAAGGAATTTTACAGAAATTGACTCTTTTTCTTCAGAACTAGTTCCTTTTCTAAGTATCTGTGCTGAATATGAGAGCCTGACTCTACAGAACATACGCTCTGTAGAGTTATTTTCTGCAGAGCAAAATAACTCCTTACAAGCTGTTCTGTAGAACTTCAGTAACTCTACGGAAATATATGAGGTTTCCGTAGACCCAGTTCCTTTTCTAAGGAACTATATGGAGAGTCGTAGGGAATTCCACAGAACGTCCTAAGGAATTGTGTAGAACATCCTAAGGTATTCTGCAGAACGTCGCAGAGAATTCCGTAAAATGGCGTTTCAATACTTTAAGGAATATCTACAGAACTTTTTAAGAAATTCTGTGGAAGTATTTATAAGGAAAATATACAGATTTTTTTAGCAGGGCGTCCACTTTCTTTTTTCTCCTGTCGGCACAAAATATTTATACTTGTGTACACCTCTGAGCGGTCTACGTGAATGAATGAATATATATTTGCACACACACACGAATGTTTAATGATTGTCGTCGAGTCGATTTTTTTCAGTTGGAATTAGCCAATTGCCTATATCTTATCCCCACCTCTGTGTTGTGTGTTTTATCTGCTGTCTATCCCTTTTCTTTCCTGTTCTGTCTACCTGGTATGTATGTATCTAAATGTATGTATATGTAGGTAAAAACAGATGTCACAGTAATGACTAGCGAAAACATTGACAAACAAGATGCATCTTACACGATTTTATATTTTGGCGGCGTAAAACCGCCTTCCTCCGAGTAATAGAAGGTAATCAATTAAATTCAATGGTTAACCTCTATTACTCTGATGAAGGCAGTTGCGTGCCGCCGAAGCATAATATCATGTGAGTTGTCTCTTTTTCATCTGTTTTTGCTAGTCGCGCTTATGATATATGTTTTGCAAAGTGTACACCGCGTGTGTTTTTTCACCGTTCGGACATATTTGTATATATATGATATGCACACACATACCTACACATACATATACATTTTATTAAATTATAAAAATTTTCAGCTTTTTATTACTCTTTAAAAAAATAGGTCATAACTACTTTAAAAGATATTTTGATGGGTAACGATAATTAAACCCCGGGCCTTTTCGCATTCGCGAGCTTTGGGGCGTAAAAATGTAATTAACGAACTTGGCGTTGCGACTTTCCTATTATCACGTCTGTGCTCCCGGATATCCATGGAAAATTAGGACACTTCTGCACGATGCTGGCTTGGTAATGACGCTATTCGTAATCCCTCCCGCATTTCCGAAAAAACAGCCCTAAGCAGTGCAGAAAATTTGGAGCAACTAGTCATTTTACGAACTTCAAACCACGGTGAAGCCTGAGTCAAGACGGCTAGCTCTATTTAGTCACTGTTTTTATTATCAGAACATTTTAGCGATCGTTATGGCAGTGATTATTCTTAATCGCGACGAGCAGAGAATGCTAGCAGTTGAATTGAATATGACATACTAATTGATTTTTCCCGATAAATCCAAACAGTTAAGGAAATCACTCATTCCTCATCCATAATCTAGAACGGTGTGAATAGTGAGCGTTTACCTCGTTATATTCTTTCAGGTTGACCTTCATTTTTGCCGTGAAACTGGTAAAATGAATTGTTGTTTACCGGGATTTTAATTGCAATATGGTGGATGTTGCAAGCCTTAATTACGAACAAAATGTCAAGTACTTCTATTGATATATAATGGCCATTTTGGAAATGAGTGGATAAAAGTCACTCGTTATTCCTCAGTTAGTTCGTGGTTATGCTGCGAATTGAGCATTCCGCATATTTGCAAAAATACTCAATCATGCAATATTTTACCTTTATTTCCACTCTTGGCTTCGTGCCACTTCTTGTCGCTTTATATAATGACTATTGTATGCTGATATACCGAGCATGTAGATACAAACTTCCAGGGAATGAATTATGAATGAATATACTGTGAGAAAATGTGTGCTAGTCCCGAAACGATTCACGAAAAGAGCCGTTTAGTACCAAGTTTTATATTCTCAGTTTCCAAAGCTCAAATATTCGATTTATGCTTGACTAAATAAAATTCGCGATTGAGAAACTGGGTTACATAAAATTCCCCGAGTTTCCATCGATATATCATTTTTTTTTTCATTTTTTATTAAAGTAATACATAGTGGGTACAGGAAGAAGAATAGTAGATAGTAAATTATAGACCTTGCCTTAGATATAATAGTCTAGCAATAGGGATAGCTATTATCTCATTTCATGCGTTTAAATAGCTTTGGAAAATATGTGACGATAACTGGTTTTTATTTTTTTTTTGAGAAATCTCTGCATTTTTTTTAAACACCATGTGCGTATAAATTGACTATATTTTCGAAAAATGCGTTTGCCTAACTAAGAATAGCCGACATTCATCCATGTCTCGAAGTTACGCGTGGGCTTCAATCGCTCAATATGGTCACTGTCCTCTTCAACATTAGAAGAGGTCATATGATGGCGAAAATGAGTGTAGTAATCACATTTTTCGCTATGGCAATCCAAGTCGTCAAGGATCCGAGGCCGAAGGTGTCGCCGTTCACCGTTCACGTAAAATCAACCATTAGTGTCTGTAGGTAGGTTAAAGATCCTCGGGGTGTAAACAATTCACCACGCAAAATCCACGTTGTAAGAGTGTTGAGTCTCTCTTTATTTTCTCGTTTCCGACTTGGTATTCTTGCAAAAATAGTGTTTTTCACATAATCGCACAGCTTCAATTATATCCGTTAGCATCTGGAACAAATAATACAAGTGGATAATGATATCTTTCACCTAAAGCCCGGAACCGGTGTATATATTGAGGTAATATTATAAAATAAATATATTATTCCTGATATTTTTAGTTTTAAGCGCATTACTCCCAGTGGAACTTTAATTTTGCGAGAAGTAACGAAACGGGAACTTTAAACTGGCGTCTCTGCTCCTTCAATTACTACTCTCTATCCGTTTTTTTGATTTATGTAAAATGTTTGGTAGCGAGTCATACCAGGATGTGTTTAATCACATGTTATATAGTGTTCAACCTGAATCCAAGTTAATACAATGCTAGTAAGCTATCCATATTTAGAGAATACAATTTCGTACTTTTCCACTGAATTTTATTTTGTGTGGTACGACGCGTCTCACCGACTTAACCCGTGTATTCCTTTATCCATTTCCCCCTTCCCCACACCCTCCCTCCCTTTCCCCTCTCCCCCCTCTTCCTTCTGCCTTTTGTATTTATGTATACCTGTACTGTTTGGACTGAATTTTTATGCCTGATGATGCCGCAAGTCGGTGAAACGCGTCGTACCACACAAAATAGAATTCTGTGGAAAAGTACAAAAATGTATTCTCTAAATATGGATACCATTAACTTCCACGAAGTGAAGCTTGAAACTGTAGTGTGTTTACGAGTGAGCAAAGTGGAAAATGACTTTTATGACCTATTTTCATGGTCCCTGCTCGCATATGTGGTGGAACTGCCGAAAATATGGGTAATATTCAAGGATTATGTTGAAAAACTAATATAACTGCATTAATATTTCGGCTGAACCTCTCCAGTCTATTTTTTTAACCAACACATGTGTCCTCTGCCAAAAGTATGCCACGTGACCTATTTCAAATGATATCCTCAAATCCGCTGCAAAATGACAAAGACCTTTGGGAGGACCACTCACGTGACGTGTGGCGGACTCATCGTTTTCCTCCCGAGCACTTTTTTATTCTTTCCGTTACATCTTTGTATTCCCGCGGAGGTGCTGCAAGAGCCAGAATCCTCCTCCTACCTATCCCTCCTCGTTCATTCATCACGTATGCAATATTTGGGGATTTAGGAGTTCGAAAGAGTAATGCCAAAGTATATACAATGTTCACTAGGAGAACTTCTTTCTCATACGGGTCTCGAGTTGCGAAACTAATGAAATTTTATTTCTTGCTAGCAAAAGTATTTGATTTATTTAATTTTTTAATTAATTTTAATAAAATTAATAAAAAAATCAAAAGTATTTAAAAAAATAATTTGGTGACAAATAACACCTCGAACAGAATGGTGGATCTTGCGACAAAAACATTTTCTTGGATTTGCAAAGTTCGTATGGTCGAGTGCTCACATTCATCTTTCTTTGAAATGCATGTGATTACATATTTTTTCAAACAACTGGCATAGAGATTAAGCAATTCCTAAAATTCATTCATGTTCATACTAAACTACCTAAATAACTATCTCCACTCAGGAATGGTAAATAGATTCAGCCAGGTTAGCGGTCTGTAAACTTCAGTTGCAAGGGTCATACTAGTTCCTCAGGGTAATTTAAAAATTATTCGACAGCCATTAATATGTTTTTACAACAAATTATAGTTATAATATGTTGTTGAGTTCATTATACTTATTTAATGAATAGAATGTAATTTGGTGAATTAAATGCCATAAAGTGTTTGTGACATAAACGTGATGGCTTTCTGGCCATTGAAATGTTTACCTCAGAGCCACTTATAGGTGACAAATAAATCGTGTATTGCTCGGGAAGAACACCTAGTTACCCTTTGGACAAGCTGAAGACAAATTATGTCAAACTCTTGTAAGTTATCTCTTGTAAAACTATGACCATTTAGAATACCTAAAAACCAGAATGGAAATTGCGCAATCCTCAGAGCTTAGAGGTTGAGTTAAGCAGCATTTGAATCGATGTATTTATTGGACATGACGCGCGTTCTTTTGACTATTAATGGCACGTGCAGTAGGGGCATGTGGCGTTGACCATGAAGGTGATAATTTGTTTTCGCTCGAGCTATTATTGGCATATAGTGGCAAGTGATTTGGCGATCATATTGGATCCAATTTTCTCAACGTACTCACCTTCTTTCAAAATGGTGTATAAATAATTTATCTGCAAAGGATAAAGTGCAATTTTCTGATGGATAACAGAAAAATGATAATGTCAATTCTGAATTCCATGATGGTGTCGCGAAAAGATACTCTCACTGCTCGATTCGTTGACGACAACAATAGATTATTTGCTCAGTGTCTATGTATTGATTCCCGTATTTAAGTCGGACCCCCTTTAAAATTGCGTCCTACCTTAAAACAAAAGGTATCTTTTAAGTTGTAGGTGTATTAGAATATGCTCTTAGCATTTTCACGCTAAGTTAACAGGGACGTGAAAGATTTTCGCTGCGGCATGTTTTTCACCAGCGAGAGCAGGGAGCATAAAGATACAGCTGATGTCCAATTTTCCCTTGGATTGATAGAACCAAGGTTATGAGAACCGAAGTGAAAGGGAGTGTTTCAGAAATTTTGACGGCTCAGGGAGAAGAGAATCGGCGTGACATCGCTCTCAACTTTGTGGAATGAATAGATTGCGAGATTCCCGCCTTTCCCGCGAGGACAGCGCATCGAAATGTGTGTTTATGCCGCGGGGCTCGAGACGGGGTTCCGCGAGACGAGAGAGAGAGTGAGAGGCCGTGTCCACGTTTCGCCATTGAGTGCGGAGATCTCTTTGGGGCGCTCGCAGGATTCGACGCGTGGCCCGCCGGGGGCGCCTCACTTTGTATAGCGGAGCGTCGGCAAACAGACTTCCGGATCAGCCCCGAGGGGAAAAAACAGCGTCAATGGCTCTCAAAAAGGAATTCCATCGCTCTCGGTAAATCTGGCTGCTGCGTCCGAAGGAACGCAGAAAGATGAAAAGAACGGTTTGCAACCCATCTTTTTTTTCAATCTGGTCCCTTTTTCCGAGACGCGCGTGGCAAAGCGGAAAAAATAGTGGAGCTGTTATCGGAGGGTATGCAATCTTCATCAAATCCAGGGTATTATTCGGGTGCTTGCCCTCCCTCTGTCTCTCTTTCTCTCTCAATGTCCCTCCCATACTAGGTAGGGTTCCTGATTTCATTTTTTTGAGGTCTCTCCATTGCCTTTTTCTGGTAGTCACTGCTAGCGAAACCAGCTAAAACTGTGACCGACTCCATACACTTTTTTCCAGGCTATCCATTCATAAATTGTCTACTCCAGGACATGTCAGTGCTGTACGTTTGTGCAAGTTAAATGGTTTCGCAAATGAATTGAGGATGGAGTCCATTCACCGGGCATTCAGAGCTTCAAGGATCTTTCAAAAGATCAAGTATCGCACTATGCTGGCGTTCATTCATTTTACTTCCTAAGGAGCGGTCTCATAATGATCCTCGACCCCATGTACCGAGCCTTAAAGATCTTCGCTTTCGCCCACGCCCCAGGGGCAGGCGTACGTGGGAGAGGAAACTTGAGGTGAGATCTGGGATGACGCTATTCCTATCCCATCTGTGAGGGCCGTGACCTTTCGGAATTATCACTTTCATTTTACGAGGAAGCGTCTCATGTGAGACTAAAGATTTTTAATAAAAACAGGTTTTTCCTCCCATCTGGCGGATTCGTGATTGATATTGGATTTCTTAGCGCAAGTGGTAGGCAATACTTTGTGGGCCTGGAGAGATTTTTTTTTCGCGCTCAGTAGGTCATTGGCACTACTTGCATTTGATTAAATTGTGGCGTTAATAAATTCGTTGGAAAAATAAGCCTTCTTTCAAGTGATAGTAGTGTTAATTAGCTGTCGCCTTTAGGCTAGTAGTTTGAATGAAAGGAAACGTAGAAGGCTATTTCACGAAAATTATTGGAGGCGATAATTTATAGAAACTTTTTGCGATTATACACGCATAAAAAACTTAAATGCATGGGCTGTAAAAAGGGGAATATGCATAACTTGAATAAATCCTTCGTGTGAATCTTTGGTTTTCAAAAGTTTGTGCCATTTAACTAATATTAGCAATTAGATTTGTCATCTATTAAGACTTTAAGACATTGCTTCCTTTATCATGATGAAACATTTCCTTTTAATATTTAAAATAATAATAATAAATATATAATAAAAATAAAATTTGGTATTTAATTATGAGGAAGTTGTTCTCACTTGATAATATTGCCCAATGTAATCGGTCCTTTATCGATTTTTTCTTAGATTATGTTTAAGAACATTCATCAGCATTAGTTTACTTGCCGGTAGATCATGACAGATTGGACGTCGCAGCTTAGGCTAGAGGCTGTCTTCCTATAAGATAAAGCTTCACGTGCATTGCATTAAGTATCTATTTTTTTCTGTTTGGAGCTATTGTCATGAGCTTCCTGTTACCTTCCCCACGCCATGGTTTCTCTTGAGAGCCCGTAAAAGAATCCACCAGTGAATGGGAATTCAGTGATTCGCCTGAGTCGCACGGATTAAAGTATGATTTCCTGTACTAGGATAGGCTTTACGAAGAAATTTATAGAACCTGACTTATTGTTTTATTTTATAAAAATTTTATTTAGATAGGGCTATCTAACAAATGGCCTTGTACGAGGAATAGTAAAATATCTTGTACCAAACCTATGATTGACGCGTAACATGGTACCTTGGTTATAAGATGGAGTTGTACTGAGCAATGATAGATATGGAAGAAGAGTTCTTTTTCCCCCTCTATTTTGATAAGTAAAATCATATATTGAAGGTGGTTAAATTCAGCCAGTTATATGACCTACGAAGTTAGCCTACGCGGGTTCGTGTCGGATGCGGGAGTGGTCGGGCTATATCATAAGTATTGAATATTATCCTCAAAACAGAAGTCTACGTAAATCATCAAAGAAGGATGGCCAATGTAAGAATAGGTTAACAGTTTCCCCTACCTTGATAATATTAATTGATAAAATGGGTGTGACCTCGAGAAAGTTAAATTGCCTGTTGCGTCAGCCAGAGAAGAATTGAAGGGGAGAGAAATGATGTTAATTGGATGTAGCGAGGCACTGGAATCGTAAGAAACCTATATTTTCAGGGGGGAGGACTAAATACGAAGGTACGTAGAAGACTCGTAAAAAAAGAATTTGGAATATTATAGTCAAGATGCGAGAAAGAGGAATGAAACATAGTTTGGCAGTGTTGAAGAAGGCAGGAGGGGTTGGAAAATGTTTTGGTTTCAGAAAATATGGATAGGAGAAATTACTCAAAAGAGGCGAAGAAATAAAATGAAAACTCGAAGCTTTCACGTGGTGGAAGAACGTCATGATAATCAAGACAAATTTTGTGACTTCCACAATTTATTGATAACTTTCGACCGGTTTCGGCTGTTACGCCATCATCAGGTTTGGTTGTCAGTTCTTTACATGTCATGCAGAGGATCATGGGAGTTTGAGTGGGGGGAAAGGGAAGGAGGGGAGGTTTGCACACTTATTGGGACAAGGTGAAGGTGAGCTTTTAAATGAATCATATGGTGCTAGGGGATTTAAGATTTCTGGGTAGGTGCCCATGAAGTTAGTGGGGAGGCAAAGTGATACGTAGCAGGGGGGATGGGTTGGGGAATATGACCTCGTTGAACAGGCGTTTGATGTCTTTCAGGTTGATTGCTCGTTGCTCTAATGCATCCATCTTCCGTCCCTTCTCGGAGAAATGTAGTATTTCTGTTGTGAAATCACTCCGGTGTCCCGTCTTTAGTAGGTGTCGGGAGAAAGCTGACTTGTCGTCTTTCATCCTCCAGTACGCCTTATGTTCCTCGGTCCTAGTTTTAAAATTGCGTCCAGTTTGACTAAAACTAGGACCGAGGAACATAAGGCGTACTGGAGGATGAAAGACGACAAGTCAGCTTTCTCCCGACACCTACTAAAGACGGGACACCGGAGTGATTTCACAACAGAAATACTACATTTCTCCGAGAAGGGACGGAAGATGGATGCATTAGAGCAACGAGCAATCAACCTGAAAGACATCAAACGCCTGTTCAACGAGGTCATATTCCCCAACCCATCCCCCCTGCTACGTATCACTTTGCCTCCCCACTAACTTCATGGGCACCTACCCAGAAATCTTAAATCCCCTAGCACCATATGATTCATTTAAAAGCTCACCTTCACCTTGTCCCAATAAGTGTGCAAACCTCCCCTCCTTCCCTTTCCCCCCACTCAAACTCCCATGATCCTCTGCATGACATGTAAAGAACTGACAACCAAACCTGATGATGGCGTAACAGCCGAAACCGGTCGAAAGTTATCAATAAATTGTGGAAGTCACAAAATTTGTCTTGATTATCAAGAGGCAAAGAATTGATATGATAATATGTAAACAGGGAGAGAGATATGTATGCTGTCATTATATAGAGTTCTAAACATACCTAACTGTGGAATTCAATGTCAAGAGGCTTCTGGCCGTTTTTTAGTGCAAGATTTCTCAAGTATTTCCAAGTTTTCTCTTATCTGCAGAATTTGCCTATACATTGAGATACCTAAAAGAGCGGTCTTCAAGTTGGAATTTGAAAGCATCAGTTCAAGCATTTTTACCATGGGAAACTTTAATCGGGACTTCTCATTTTATCTACTTATGCAGCCAAATAGCAAATTATTTTGGCTGTTCTCGTAACTGCTCGCTAATCCATTTAAGGCCAAGTTGAAGTGTTGCTTTATCTTTACTGTTAATTTGGCTTCAAGTGAAGACGGAGAAACTTAGTAAACAACGAAATGTCTGGAAGATATATGGGCCCTTTTTCGCCTCTAATTTTGATTCGCCTCGAGTAAAAACAGTTCTTCCATGGAAATATGCTGAGCATAGAATTATTGGTTGCTGAATGATGAATACCAAAAATAGTATGGCTTTCACCATAAACTATACCATTGGCATTTCTCTGATGCCATGCTATTGGTATTTTCCTAATGCTCTAATAAAATACCCTGGCAAAGAATACTGTGTGGTATTAAACAGTAATACCTCTAAAGTCTACCAACCCAAGCGCTCAAATTCCCTCCTAATTTAAACAGCAGCGCTTTCTTGGTTGTCTATCCGAAAATCCGTTATCAAAGTTTAAGTGCTCTGCCCCAGGTCACGAATCTAAACGATGCCTTGTTTCAGGTTTTGCTCAGATATTGAAACACATCTCTGTAACGCGTATTACTTTCACTTCGAACCTGAAAGACATCTCTAAAACATGCAAACGCATCGATATGAAATAGAAACTCATATCGGGCGTACGCCGTTCGATAACGAAATGTTTATCACGAAATACGTAAAACATTTAGCTCCGCTACTTAGAATAAGTACGATGTTTCCAAATTTCAACGTTGATTAGGATTATTTAGGAATCTCCTGGTTGGGTAAAAGCTCAAACGATTTCGTACTGTCTACTGTACATCCTCAGGCAAGACGTCTTGCCTGAGGATGACTGTTGTTCAGTTGAAACACGTGTAGCAAGAGGTGAAATTAAAATTAGTAGACAGTACGAAATCGTTTGAGCTTTTACTCATTATGCTGTTCTACGATATCTCGCCTGAGAAAGTGGAGTTTATCTCCTTGTTGATTTACCTACCCATTTTAAGTCTAAAGTTTGTCTGCTTGTTTCATTAATGCCATTAAATGTTAAGGTCTCGGAATGAATTCAATTTAAGTGTTTGGCTAAACTTGATGTTCCAACTCTCTTCGACTGAACAAAACTGTCACTCCGCAAAAGGTATTTTACCTCCCGAACAGAGATTGATTATGAGTCGCCTATACATTTCAAATTGACTCCTATAGTTTAGTTTTTAATTTTTATTTCGGAACTTAGATGTAAACAGCATCGTGGCTAATCAGCAAAAAAGGATTGAAACCAATGTAATAACTGTGTTTGGGCTCGGTGCATTTAAAGGCCAGCAGGTGGACCATGGGCCCCGACCAGTACTGCCCTCCTAGGACAGTGACAAGGAGAGGAGGCGAGGGACAGCTGGAGAGAGAGTCGTTAGTCGAAGAGACTGGTCGTGCGTGTCGGACAATGGAGGCTAGTGACGAGAGACAGACAGTAGCGGGAGTCGAGTGCTAGAACCGGAAGACAGGGGACGATTGCTCGACCAGCGCTGTATCATTGTAACTTGTGAAATAGACCATCTTAGAATCGAATTGCGTATCCTTGACTAAGCCCTACATACAGTCCACTCTTTCCTTTGTGCAACCAGAACAACCTGATTTCAGAGTATACCCCTTTATTGTTACACTTATCCATTACGTAAGAAAAAAATAATATATATATTTCAACATTGATATGGGTAACGATATTGTTTTTCTGTTTTTTGTATCAAGGATATGTTATGCCTAGAATGGTAGGAATTAGTCTAATAATTGGAAAGTCAGAAGTATCGAAACACTTAGCGTTGAAATAAACATAGACGGGAGGGCGATTGGGTGTTTTTATTTACGAAATGCTGAGGATTACTTAGGGCCGGTTCATCCACCTCCGGGTAAACCGATTTTACCCGGCAGATAGCTTAGCCACCGGGTAAACTAAGAGTCGCGTTTATCCACCGACGGTAACGCATTACCCACCGGGTGGGATTGCCTGCTACTTCTTCATGCCGGTAACTTCTCACCCGAGGGATACATGGCCATCAACGAATCCACGCGGTGATCCGGACAACTTTAAAATGTCGCCAATGTCCACTCTTGCTCACACTTAGTTATAATTGCACTCAACTTACACGCCTGGTTAAAAATAGGCATCATGTTGTCATTAATAATCGGTAAGGATTACCTATATGGCATAATATGGCTGCATCTTTTTATTGGCGCCTGTTGATTATAAGTTTCATTTCTGCTTTCAGTCTTCTGTTCCACTCTTAACATTTGGCGCGTTGGAATGACAATATATGTTGTTTCTCAATTCTACCATTTCACTGTGCCACTTTTTAGTATCTCATTGGCACTTAATAATGCATGAAATATGCTACATACTTTAATAAACCAGTCATGTATTATGTTAAGCTAATGCAAAGTTCATATTGTCGTAATTTATAAACGGTAATGCCACCGACGTGGTAACATTGTTTAATGTGCAGCTACCTTGCCTACCACATCTCTGTTGCAATGGAAGTTTAAGCATGAAAATTATTTTTCGACAACAATCATAATGATGAGATTGAATTGTTCGAATATATAAGAAGGCCTTACGTTGTCCGAAATCAAATGTCCACGTCAAATATGAAATACTGAACTCTCTGAACGGTATTCTTTGACCAAGGGTTTTATCCTTTGAGCCACACAAATGGGTTCGCTCTTCGACACTGCATTGCTACAGCTATATGTTACATGTACTGGACATTGATAACTACACTTGAGTTCAACTTCTATCTATTTTTTATCAACATTTTTGTCATTATAATGATTGATTAAATCACTATCACGCTATTCCCTTACAAGTAAGATAATTCATTTCTGTAAACCGTATAAATCTAAAATAATTTTATTTATGGAGCCAAATCTTTACCTATTTCTGTCATAATACGTGTCCTTGCTATCACCATTATATTTAATGATGTTTTTACAATTAGCAAAGTTATTCAACCAATTATCAGGAACAAATGTATACCTTTCACAAGCAATGATAAATATATCTTCTTTTCATTAGATTTTTACTTCCAAAACACATTCATCAAGGAATACAAAGAGATATATGGTTTGTCGAGCACGTCATATCAATCACTTATAATAGATCCCACTGTGGATTCTTAGGGCACAAATAAACGCTTATTGATGGCAAAACTATTTCTTTGGTCGTGCTATTAATGACTTTTATGATAATTTTTTGGAATCCCTGCGGTACAAGTTATTTCAGCCAGCGTAGAGACAGAGTAAAGAAATGAATTCAGGGACTCAAAGGACAATCTATTTAAGATTTCAGATTTTTACATATCGTTTCGTGTTAATTATTCACACTAATTACTTAAATACTGAAAAGAGCTCTTAAAACGCAAGAAAGGGTTAACTCCTACTTTGAAATGGAAACAGCAACCATAAAAGCAAACACACTGGCGTTACACTAGTGTTACATATAATACATTTACTCGCCACGTATAAACAAATTTCTCGTGTGACACTCACTATCAAACAAGACATAATAACCCCGAAACACTACTCTACATTTTGCTTCCCCAAAAATCACCGGCAACTCATAATATCATCAACCTTTTGGGACACTCGGTGGCAGCTTCACCTTACTTATAAATCTTGATGGAGATCATCGTATACAAAAAAATTTGAGACCACCTTATATGACGACTGTGAAACATGAGCTGAGATCTTGCTCGCGCTTGAGATGATCTACATCTACGTGATACCCTGCGAGCCACCACGAGGGTGTGTGGCAGGGGGTGAAGATCACCAAACATGCACTATTGACATGCAAGTAGGATATTTAAGGGAGATATGCTAGATAATAGGGTCACATGGAGCTAGATGGTTAATATCTACATAATAAGGAAAGGATTATTGGTTGTTATTACATGCATCATGCACTACAGACTAATCTAACTATATTTCACCTACCTATCTCTTTGCTACGCTGCCTATTTTCTCTCTTATAGTACGCGGGAAAAATTACATTTTAAATCTATCGGTACGACAATCTATCTCTCTAATCTTGTTAAGATGATCTTCGTCAAGAAAATGCTCAGAATTTGACAGTGAAAAGAGGCCACATTTCATAAGTAAATGGCAGAAAATTACGTCCTTACATTCAAAACGCACGAATGTCGACGCCGAAACTGGCTCTTGTCGAGTCTTGCGAATGTAGTAATTCTTATGTTCACAGCGTGCATTGGCTAATCGCAGCTTTTGCTTCAAAAATCACATTCACACTTAGGAAACTATGGCAATGTTGCCGCATTATTTTCATCGCGAGACTGCCCTGCGGTTGAAATGTGTTTCGAGAAATGGTGCATGAGAGCTACCCGACGGGAAGTGATATTCGGCGGTCGGCTACAGGGAAGTTTTTGGCCGGTTTTTCAATCTCACGGAAATAGTCATAAAGGATTTAGGCCGTTTAGTACACTTGACGAAACACTGTATAGATATCTAATAGAAGTAGATTGCGAGCTACTGGCTAGGGAGCAAATGATTGCAGAAACCTTTGGGAAAGTGGGATCAATTTAAAATCTTCGTGTAGAAGTTTGCGGCGCAAAACTTGAGGCTTGGAGGAGGAAAATATGTTCATAGAGATTGGCTGGTAAACACGTTAGTGAGCTGAGAAATAGGTGCATGAAGTAATGCTCGGCAATGTAGGCAAGTGGAGTATGCTGCTGGAGGAGAACTAGAGAAGATTCGGTTTTTTGAAGTCAGTAATTATAGTAAGTGGAACTAAGAGGGTCGATCTAAAAGGATTACACTATTTGAGGAAAAGAGTGAGGAAAACAGAAAAAGAGATATTCAAGCATTGGCTTTAATCGGAGAGGGAAAAATGGAGGATGCCATGAGCATAACTGAGAACTAAATAGTGCAGGAATATGAATGCTTGAGAGGAAGTGAAGGAAAAATAAAAATGGAGTGCAAGACACAATAACCTGCTCATCAACAATTACTTTCAATTTGTCAATTTCCAAAACATGATTTATTTTATACGTATCAGGTTCCTTCAAATCGCTTGTTTCCCACGAAAAGAAGAAAATTTTCTAGTGCCTATGTCGTGCTGATGGGCTAGGAGGCGGCCATTACTTGGCTCCCTAGAGCCGATGTCCCTAAGCTAATATTTTGCTCATATAAAATCGTAATCTTGGCAAAATTTTCGAAATATTTACAACTCATTCATAACGTGAACAACTTTTATAAAATATTTGATAAAATTGTATAAATATGTACACCTGCTATCATCTGTCTTAATGTGAATTAATGAATCTTTCACTGAGAGATAGCAACTCCTAGGGTAAATATAAAATAATGGAAGATCCCACGAAAGGATTTTCACTTTCTCTTTTTTTTAAGTTCCGGCCAGTAACATCCTTTAATGGCATCTCGAGAACTCTGCTCATAAAAATTCTTTTAATAGTACAAAACAATTTTTTTGCAGAATTTTCTCGTACCTCACTCATTTTACTGGGATTATATCAAACGTAATTGTTAATATCCAAAAATGCTGTCGAATGTTCCTCAACCGTCTCAAAACGTATGTAGGTGAGAGCGTTGAGTTCCATTTTTAAGTGGCTTATCTTCACTGTGATTGGTTCTTTGTTAAAGAAGCACCTCTATCCAAGTTGCTCAAACTGCGTTTTATCAAAATTCTTCAAGAAAATGTCCTTCCTCTTGAAGGTGTTTCCGGTAAAGTTCAGATTCTTCATTTGGGAAGATAGAATATTGTTTTATCACATCCAACATCTATAAACTTACCTATAAAATCGTCGATGCACCGCTTATATCAGAGTTTTTTCATTTAATTTTGTTGCATAATTATAATAAGATGTATTTAATTTTTCTGATGTCAAAATTTTTAGTGCTGGACAATCCGAAATATGGCTTAAAATTGAGTCATATTTAAGTTCGTAATCAACATTAAAATTATTCAGCAATTATTTGCATTTTCAACTTTCTCCAAATCACGCACCGGAATGGTATTTTTTCTGGATAATTCGTTTTTTGATCTTTATTTTGTGTTTATCATCTATTTTTAAAGCCTGCCAAGATTGCGGCTATGTATTATTTTTTGTTGATTCAACTAGAGAACACAGCACTATTCTTTAGTTATGCACTGTAGATATGCGCCGATTTTTCAAAGTATGAAATGCTCCTTGGTCGCATCGCTCATTCCTAATACACTAATGTAAAGTGCGGAAGCTGTGAATGTTCAAGTTTGAATTTTTTAATGGAAATATTTTACGATGTACAGTTTCTACTGATCTAAAACTGGGTTTAAACATTATATGAAAAATAATAGCCTGAAAGAGAATTTTAAATTCGGCACGAACCAATATTGCATCCATTAGCAAGTTCGAGCAAGAATTTTCCCTAGTCAGGAAGGAGACGGTATGCGAGTTTTACTTTTTAATCTCAGCAGCCGTAAGAAGCATTGAGATATTGCAATACCAAAGGCGAAAAAGTATAGTTTTATCTGACTGGAAGTATACAAATGTATATATCCACGTAAGTCTTTGACATGACTCTGATTTCACGCCGTTCCTTTAAATCGCCATTACAGTTAGTTTTTTTCTTAATTTGTAAAAAATTACTTGTTTGAATTCTTTTTGAAAATAGTTAAAAATTGATAAAAATACGCACTGTTAAATTTCTGGTGAGATCGTTGCGTGTGAAATTCTCCTTTTTCCACATAAAGTTACTTCGGAGTGCACCGCTGTATTATTTTCCCTAAATAAATGGCCTCTGTTTCTTTGCAAGTAAATGGAAAAGTATGCAGTAAGTGGTTGATGTTTTCGTACCCGTGGGAAGGTAAGATATTTTCATTTAAAATGACGCCAAATTAATTGATTTTTATGTGAAATGATAACTCACTCTAACCGAAACAATGTTTTTGTCCAATACACTTGCTTCGTCGACGGAGGGAAAGGATTTTTTCGCGGGACAGTCTCCGACTCCGACAGTAACTCCGACTCCCTCCCGTCCCCTGGGCTCACGGCCCCCCTCTGATCATCCGGGAGTTATGTGGGCCTGTGTGGGATGACGATGGGGTAAATGGGATTAGGCCGGGCCCCGGTCACTGAGTGTGCACCGCATCCGTCAACCTCTCTACCCGTAGAGTGCATCTTCCTCATCGACTGGAAGAGAGCCATCCAGCTGCGTTGCCGCGCTACGTGCTGTTGTGCCCTGAAATTGCGGCCGATGCGCTGAGATAACTAATTTCTCCCTCGTGGCCTCGAGTTCCCCTATTGAGTGGCACTCATCGTTATCTCTCGCCTTCTTGCGAGAGTGGCACTCACTCGTTGGATGAGCTCCTCGAGTGTCGAGTGGTTGTCATCAGGCGGCCTCTCGAAACGGGAAGGACAGCAACACACCCTCGCGTTCTTTTTCCAGGCCAGAGCGCGAAAGTCAAATACTTGTCACGCTCCCCCCATTCAATCAAGATGGTTAAAGGAAGTCTTTCCGTGCAACAGATCCGAATAACCTAGCGCACGAGACCTTTGTACAATTCGACGAAAAATGATACGTCATACATTCAATTGGTCACACTAAGGAGTGAATCTTTTCAATTTATGTGAAAACACTATTCAATTTATATGAGGCGTAGTTTGATACTGTCACCATCTTAATAAATTATACCGCTCCCCTTTTATTCAGAGGGTAAGAACGATGAGGACGAGGACTTGATTATCTCATAGCACCTCACTTGCGTCGGATGGGAATTAGGCTGGTTTTTCCTGTTTTTGTAAATCACTTTCCTCTTTGATGAGTTAGATAAACCGCTAAAACCCAGAAAATTACTATCTTAAGAAACCTTTATCTCAACTTAAACGCACGTAAGTGGAACACTAGGTGCTTCCATTGGTCCTTATAATATTAATGTTAAACTACGCAATGTCTATGCCTTTCTTTAGACGCATGCGAATGTATTAATTTCCAGACAAAATACGTGAATATTTCACCTCATCACTACTACCAACGTTTCCCGAGGAAATAAGTGTTCTCAACTGCATGGTAGCCTTCTCTAGTATAATGGTCCTACTAATTTAGAGCACCGATTGCGAATTAAACCGGAGTTTACAAACGTTAACAGGTGAGAGGTAACTTCTTGAAGTGCAGCCAAGGCTTAACGACCTGTATCCGGGTCCCAAGACGGTCGAAAAAGTTTTTTGAAAATGAACTTTGAGGCCGATGACTGACCTCTCCCTCCTATGTCCAGGACAGTCATACATACGCACAATGTTTGTGACGAAAGATGCTCTCCAGTGCACGCGAGAGTGAATCGACCCTTTTTTCTCTGCAAGACCCACTATTAGATATCCTTATTAACAATGGTATCAGAGTATTTGTATTTTGACTGAAGTTGTAGAACTGAATTGATTCGCTCTCTCAATGATTTAATTTTTACAACGCATCCCCGTTATCCTCATTCTTTATTTTGTCGATTTTGGGACTTTATCAATCCTTAGGAAACTGGCCACAAAACAATACTCTCACTTAAGTAAATGATCACTCTCGGACCATGCCCCCACTATCGTTTGAGTTAATATCAATTTTTCATCATCTTGGGCGAACTTTGCCGTATTTACCTTTTCACCCACACCACGACATTTCAACATGAACTCTCATCCGAAGTTAACCATTTAATTTCCTATTCCGATGCCCCTGACAACCTTCGCCCAATCAGAAAGTTTTGAAGCTAATATAAATAAGAATGCCCTATTTCACTATGGAATAATATAATGAAAAATGTCTCTACGTCTTGTGTTCTAACTTCGCTTCAATCCAATCGATTTCTGAATTTCACAGTGATGGAGCGACAGATATTCGGGTGACGAGGAAAGGTCAATGGAGACGAAACGATATATCGGGCTTCTTTTTCTTTCTCCTTGCACAGTAATATCATCATGATATAAAATATTCCATATCATTAAATCATGCTTCAAAGGGAACGAAATGAAAAACGACAAACGAATTTAATGTAAAATACTTAAAAATACTTATAAAAAATAGTCTTCAAGGAAAAAGCTGATATATTTAATATTATGCTCTAAAAAGTGAAAAAATGCCAAATTTTTAGCGACCATCCGTTTCTTTGAGAAACTAAATATAAATCCTTTGAGTACTAATTTTAAACTTTCTTAAATATTGTGTAGTCTTAAATATAAATGCTAGGATGTAATTGATTAGCTATCGCAGGGCCTTTAGTTTTAACAAAAACATTTTGCATTCAGTGAGGTGTGGTGGTTGACATTTTATGTTCATGCTTTCATGTTTATCTATCAAATTTATAACGATACTTAACCGGTTTTGCATAGTAACACTAAGAATATATATACGCTTACATACATTTATACATCTGATATATGTATAAATAATACGTACAGACAGCAGAAGAAAAAAAGTGGATAGGAGACATAAATAGCACAATAAAAAAATCCGATTGAATCGAGAATTGAACCACGGACATTCCCATGGTACGTCGGATGCTCAGACCACCAAGTTATATATTTATGCAGCTCATTATTTACAGCTATACACATTATTCTCGTGCAGAATAACTCGGCCGAACTTTCATTCCCTCTGACATCCGTTTTCAGTCTCCTGAATAGATTAGTGGAGTTTAAACATATAGCCTGAAGGTATAATTTTTAGTTGCACGTAGAACCAGGTAGTGTCTGATAAGCATTGATATTTTTACTCTTTAGAGGATATTATTAAATGATAAAACCTTTTTCCTTAAAAATTCTGTTTTTACTAACTATTATTTTTTTACTTTAGTTTTTACTACTAGTTTTCAGTTGGTTGTAATGAAATTCAAACTTGATAAATTACATGTTTGATTTTTAATGCATTCTGCCCCAATGCCTCCATCGGATATTTGTTTTCGGAAGTGTTAGTTATGCTACGACTTTATTTGAGCGGATGAGGGGATCTTGGAACGGATCAGTCCGTGAACGAGAGCAACAATTGAAGAGAACGACTCCTTCGTGGAGAAGAGACGTGTAACTGACGGTTCATAACTCGAATATGAACGCATATTCAGTTAATTGGGGTTGGTATTGATTGATTACGGTATTGTCACCGGAATTGGGTCTTTGGATCACATTTCAGATCTCAAAGTCATTGGAAAGTTGGTTAAATTTTATTCAGACAAACAGGTGCAACTCAATAAAATCGTTTAGTAAAAAGGCGTAATACTCTCTCGGAAAATACGTAGCATACATTTTTCTCGGAAATATCGAAACCATTCATAAACCGATTAAAAATTTAGAGATTAACTCGTAAAAGTAAAGGACACTTCTTGACTCTGCTTCATGACTCCTGATGTCTATCAGATCCTCTGTGAATGCGGCCAAGTCTACGTGGGGTAGACTGGAAGAACTAAAGCTATGAGGCTTACAAACCCCATAGGCGTTTCAGGCTTGGGAAACCTTAAATACTTGCTGTTGCTGAACACAGCATTAGCCCTGACCTCCAGATTAAATTCGATGCGAGATAATCTGCCGATCCGATACTTATTGGGATAGAGTTGCATAGGAAGTCATTGATATTTGGCTGAAAAAGGATGATGTGAATCTTGAATTTGGTTTTAATCTCAGCAACTCTAAAAATCCCATTTTAATGATTGTAAGGTACCATAAACCAGGACTACTAGGTGGCAACGGGTACAACTTGGTGACAAAAATGCCCCTCGGTACTATTTCAGATAATCCGGGCTTTCCAAAGTGGTTGAGGTTGAAAATGTTTTGGTAATGTGTTCCCAGAATCCTACGTTTTTTTGGCCCTTATAAATACGTGTAATGAGGCGGAAACAGTCCAGTTAAGCTATTTAAAGTTATGCGTATTGAATGATTTTTATAAAAATATTGAAGCTTTGTACAAGTGAACAAAATACAGAGCAGCTTTTAGTTTCGAAGTGAATTTATTTGAATACAAAATTTAGGACTATTATTCTGTGAAAGGAGTTTTTTGGTACGTAATTATTTGGTTGCACTTTTCGACGAAATATATGTGTCTAGCAGGAGTGTAGTTTATCACTGTGGCAGTATAAGTCAGTGCTATAAGTCGCCCCATGCTCCAAGCTTTTCAATTTTTGGGTTCAGAATGCCGAGAACAAACGGTAGAAATATTGTATTGCCTCATAATAGCAATAATGATAATAAATATCTAGAACAGTAAGGACAAAAAAGTACTCTCGTTGTAAGATTCGAACGTCTTACTCTTTTTGTGAAAGTGTTGCAGAAATGTGAATAATTGAATAACAATTGGTATGCCACAAACTCTGAATCGGAAGCCAATGTCATTTTTGTGATCATGGAGGAAAATAGAAATTAGGGGTGTATGTTTTCGTAATTTTGGGGAAAATTTTATCCAAGAATAAGAATGGTCACCATAATAAGTAAACAGTATACTTTATTGAATGTGATCGAGCAATTACACGAATACTGGAAATAGTGTAATGAGAAGGACGAAATCTGATAGACAAAGAGGAAAGCAAAGAAGAAAACAAAACTCTAATTCTACCTAAATTATTGAATATATGTTTTCTCCTGTCCTCCTGAGTCCTAAAGTAACGGCATTGTCTTCATATTTGTGACACATGTCAAAGCATAGACAGTCATGGACGAAAATCTGAGTGTCGCAATGTTGCGCTACGTGCTTGGGACACGTTGTGACAATTATTATGCTAAATATTATCTGTCCAAATAATGATTAGTTATTAGACTCATCGGCAAGTAAAAGTGAGTGATGATTCTGACGAAATAATTTTTTTAAATATTTTTATTTTCACCTGGATTACTTTCAAAAACCAACTACCAATAAGAAGTCACCTGATTGTTGCACTCTGAATATAAATCCACCGTGCTTTAACTCAACAGCATATTCCCAGAAGACGATGGCAGGGTCTTTCATTGAAACCTCGGCCCTTTTCCCAATTCAACCCCATGGCATCACCGAGATGAAACAAACAAAACCATGGACTTTAATTTTGAAGTCGACCGTTTCATTTCATCAAGTTCTGAGGAAGCTAATCTTCCGTCATAGTGCCATAAGGAGCCTCATTTCGATTTCTGCTCTTGAAATAAAGACTCCGTCGGTTCCTACTCCATGCTTGTTTCACCTGGCTCGTAAGTTTCCTGCTCCATGCCTTGTTACCATGGTAACATTCCCTCTGTAGTGGCATAAGAAAACTTTCTACCGTGGACCGCGAAAGTGGGGGGCGTTGGCCTCAATCAATAGCACGGCAATTCCCGAGATGACATATCAGCGTTTCTTGTTAACCCTGCCTCTCCGTGCATTCCTTCTTTTTTGTCCGACCGACCCACACACTGTCTTATTAGGAAGGGCTTCTTAGTGTTGGCTGTTGACTGATGGCTGCGCAAATTCTAAAGTAGGTTACGAAAGAATTACTTCTAGCCTATATATTTGTTTCTATTACATGTGAGTACCATCTTAGGATACCTACAATAGTTATTAGTGGGACCGCGACAATAATTATTAGTGGGCTTAGTCATCCGCATTGCTTTCGAGTTTTGCTGCGTTGAGTTATCTTGTTGATGACGTTTCGTGGCCAGCATTGACCACGATGGACAAGGTAACGCAATGCAGCGAAATCCGGAGGCGATGGAATTACTTGCATTTCATTGATCAATATTTGCAGATTGCAATTTTAGTTCTAAGAGATTTACATTTGAAAAAAATTGTCATTTTTACAGCTCTTAAACGAAAATAATTTATTAAATGAAGTGAAAATTAAAAAATTAAATGGAACTAACTCTAGTTGAGTCTCATATTCCTTATTCTCAAGAGAGCACAAAATTTACAATACCTGGGATTTTATATCAGACTTACTTCAATGTACCCTAGGTCATTATGAGATAGAAACCTAGGGTAAAATGAAAACGTATTGTGGTGTAACTCTCCAAGTAAAATGATTTGCCTTCCGATGATTTGGCATCACAGCCGCCGCGGAGATTAAATCCATGGAGAAGAGATCAACAGCGACTGTGGTTGGGTTCAAGTTCTCAGAGATTAAAATATTTTGCGTTGTGTAATTTCATGAGGAGAGAAACTAGGAACCTCAAAAGTGCGTTTTTAACATTAACGTACGTTTGAGGCTAGCATATAAACTTAATCTAAACGAGTGGCGTCAGATTAACACTCTGAATTTTGTCAATTTAGGTTTAGCCTGTCTAAATGACAATTATGACTTTGCCACATCTTTTTCTTAATTGATTTCATTCATTGAAAGAAAATGAGCAATCGGAGTGCCTGTGGCCGCATTTATTTTATCCTTTAATGAATTGCCGGAAATCTCCAATGAGTGAAACATCTGTTCTGATATTATCTCTCTTAATCATAAATGTCTCCATCTTATTCCTTTGAAGCGTTCTAAATGATAAACCATTAGTTAAAATGATGGTTATTCATTTGATAACCCTCATCTATAAAATTATTTTATTTGGTTGCGTAAACTTCTGGTAAGTCAGGAGTTTAAAAGTACGAGCGTTTCCCAGATATCAGGTATGCGAACGACCGTGTATCATATGGGCCAGGCAGATGTAGATAGGTATATCTTATTCCAAATATTTAAGCTTCACACAATCTCATAATCGTTATATTTTATATATCTAGTCATGGACTGTTTAATTTAGACGTTCGGTAAGTAGGTCCTCGGTACGCGTCGTTTCGATTTACGTCCGATTCGTTGGTACGTTCATGCTGACAAGGGTCATCGGAAAATGTTTCCCCAATTCAATGCTAATAGAATAGACCGTATGTGCGTGCATATGCGTGCGTTTTTTGATAACCGAGACATAATCACCCCATCTGAAGTTGCAATTTTTTCCTGGACAAAGGCAAGAAACGAATTTTGAAAATAACGCCTTGATTTATCGTGGGATTTAAGTGGTCACGAATTTCTGGATCCGTTTTGCGTTGTCTCAACTTAAGTTGCTCTTCTTCAAGACGCATCTCCGACGTAAATTACGGACTAACTGTATATCTCTTAAGATTACTCCAGACGAATGGAAAATAGTTAATTAGATTTGAATAAGATGGCGTTTATTTGACTCAATTTTAAATTTAGAAAAAAATGAAAAGATAGTTCAAACCTATGATTTTTAAATCTTTCCTAATGCTTGTTTTCTAAAATACCACCAAATATCGATCCTAATTCATTAGCTTCCAAGTGTTAGGAGCATGCTAGGGATAACATATACCGATGTGAGATGTAGAGATTACTCACTCCTTTTCAGATGTCACTTCTTCAATTGCATCCCATGCTCCTCTCTCGTTTCTGAAGCCCAAACAGCTCTTCTCCCACTTCCACTTTCTATAACTGTATCATTTTCCTTTCATTCACTTTAATGAGTGTTTTCACGTCACGCACTGCCAAACTAATTGTTCCATTATTTATTAATTTAATTATTCATTTCACCTTGCCAGATAACTCTATTATTTTTTCTAAAAGTATTGAGAAAACTCGATACTCTTAAAATAAGTACTGTTTTCATGAGTGACGTTTCCATTCAGTCTGTTACCGAGCTAATATTCCGCAGCAAGCGTCCATTCCGCGCAAGCGAAAATTGTCACGGGATCTCATTAATTCTTGCTGAATCTATCAAAACGCGTCTATTTGCTCAATGGTTTTATATTTGTAGCCTGTTTTGGAGGAATAGATTAGTTTCGGCTACTTGAAGACCGGATTGCATTCTGCATTGCACTAGATGGATGTACACAATTCTATGTACGATTTTGTTCTGCATTGCTGAATTTTGTGATATTTTTCTTGCTTAATTGTAAATATGCATGTGCATATGTACGTTTGTATTAGAGGAATGACTCATATGACGTTTTGAATGACATGGAATAATTATTGGAACCTCACCCCAGGCCAGACTTTAAGGGTTCTCCTAGTTTATGTTTTGACATTTCAATATTTTGTCACATTAATGTTATAAATTGTGCACTATCTATCTATACGGTATATAGAGCTCTTGAAAATCGTGACTAATTGTGGAATAGGTTTCTGGTGGTGAGACAGCTTGATATTGTACCGAAAGGGATGATGGTCGATACAGATAGTGCAAATGAACATTTGTGAATGAAGTCGAAAGTAATGGAAAACTGGAGAAATCAATACAACTGTAACGATTACTTTGGGAATTCATTGGATGGAAAATTATAATTTGAAAAAAAGAAACATAAATAAGTTGAAGAAAGCCCAATGTACTCGTTATCGGCAGTCGGGATACTTGCAATCAGCTGTATCCCCTCGCTGGAATTGAGTGACTGGAAGTTCAGAGGGCTGAACGGAGCACATTGCTTGGAAAATGAAAGCTGAGAAAGAGGAAGAGTGCTTCAAAGTACCCGACTTGGTGTTCAATTTATGATACAGACTTTAATCCGGAGTATTTCTATGATCCAAATATATTGATATTCTTTCGACTTGTTATGACCCGAAGGCTTACCAAACGGCCACTCTCGCCTCGAGGTTACCAAAATACATATTTTGAGGCGGTCAAGTGTTTCCTCACAAAAGAGGAGATAATTTAATTATTTCCTTTCTTTGATCACATTGGTCCCGGCAATTTCTTCCGTATTGCCTGAATTAGCCTGTTTAAAGGTAAATGGGTCATAGTTCCAATGCAATGAGAGAGTACGTCTCGGAAGAAAAATAATTATTTTCTTTCCGATCAAAAATCGCTCAATCGGTCGTTTCTGTATGCATGAACTCAATTGATTGTCTCGGATGCTTTCAGAGCGACACAGAATATTTTAATGACTCCTCACTACATCTCTAGGTCTGACCGATGCGACAAAATAAGAGAGATACACTGCCGGACAGATAGGTACAAAAACTATTTCTTTCCGCGCACAATAAGCGACCACAATAAAAATTAAGCTCCACTAAATACACTCCTATAATACTTGTCACCTTTTCTTCTCCCCAAAACTTACATCTTTACTCGGCTGTTGACCTAACACCCCCTGCCACACGCCCATGTGGCGGCTCGCAGGATATTATGTAGATGTAGATGCTATGGGAGCAATGATATCCACAGCGGATTAATTCAGAAGTCTGCTACTAATTGTTAATTGTAAAGACGGGGTATTTTAAGATAAGACCAGTACCAGGAGACTCTCGAAAGTCTCTTGATAGACAGGAGAGGAACTATGAGGGTTACAGTTGCCGGTAGTGCAAATTATTCTCCGTAATTACTAACCTTGGAGTTAACTAAATATTGCAATTGCTAATTCCCGTCATTAACCAGATTGCAATAGGTTTTTCATAGGCTTTGCTCTCTAAATGATTATTAAAAATCTTGTCCGAATACACCAATGCTGATACCACGCGTGTGACTTCAAAAGCGTGCGTCTGGATTTGTGTGAGTCGTGAATCCCCATTTGCGTCAAAAACTTCAAACGATAGACGAAATGGACGAGAATGAAGTTCACGAGACGGGCTTCGAGTTTGGAAAACGAGACATAGACGAGTCCCCTGACCCGTAGTCTCATCTTGCGGCCACACTACCTGCACCTATCAACAGACAAAGAGTTCACCCACAAGGCTGAGAAGACTTGCTTGCGCTTCAGCGATATGAAATGGTCGTCTGTTTCGGACGTAGGAATATCATTCACCTGGTAGCCTATCGTCCTGGGGGCACTGCCCTCACCCATTTAAACCAGTCATTTGGTTAAAGATTGTGGCTTGAGATATGGCCATGAGCATAAATTACACTTTGAAATTCAGAAAAGGATAACAAACTTTAAATTGCGCTGACCAGAGCACTTTCTCAGCAATCCTGCTCAAATGCAGCGCACGCCATTGCATCCTTTCCTCACTCAATCCTCAGTTATTGCTTTTAAGTTCCCAATCAAATGGAGTCCATGATATAGAAGCCCTTTTTATGAAGACGCCCGGAAATATATGTAACGTAACTCCGTGAGTGTGTCTATGAAAGAATATTAAAAGGTTTAAATCAAATCTATTCCAGGATTACGTTGGAGGAAAAGCAGTTTATCTCTCCAGTTGCCCTCTCCCTTGAATAAGCTCTCTATATCTCTTCTTCATCGTCTTCTCCTGGACATTCTAAGTTGGAAACTCTTTACTCCCCAGTTCTTGGACCTGGCTTCCCGTTCGGTAAAATACGTGCAGCATGATCATATTTGTGAAGTCTGTGAGATCACCGTGGTCAGAGTATGAAAATTGATATTCGTGTACAGCAAGGGTCACAAGGCACCTCAACTTATCTAAAATCATCTCATATTTTGAGGCTCAATCATTCAATCATACAACCATATGAATCACTTCATTTCTAAATTAAAATGATCATCAAGCCATAAAGATGTCTCATTAAAAGTTGTATTGCTTTATTAATGTCTTCTGAGACCTCACTAAGAACTTATCGAATACCTCTTCGAATGTTCAGCCTTCTTGATACAGCGTGATGTTGGCTGCTATTACGCTTGAGTCGATGAATGCGTTAATATACCGCTTTAGAGATTTGAGTATACCAGTTTTAAATCACAATGAAAATATTTTTCGTTTTGAATAGTACTTTGTTAAGTATATTTCATTTACAGTACTTAAACTTGCTGATCGTTGGTAGAAACTTATTGTAGTATTGAATTAACCTGATGAATTGTTCATAAAAAATGGAAGTGGAGGAAATAAGTTTTATTAAACCACTCGCTTAGTTATAATGTAAGCCTTAATACACTTCTAAGTGTTTTCTATGCCAACCTTTGAGGCGCTTGACATTCGTCTTTGTCTTAAGATGCCGGGAATAATGTTAAAGGCAATTGAGGAAAATTTAAGTGCTTAATATTGGAGTGAGGAGAAAATTTTGGTGGCTCATACTTCTACAATAGTTATGCTTTCTGGCTGAGATTTTGATACGTTAATGATATTTTATGAGGAGGACTATTGGTTAAGCAATGGAGAGGGATGATCATGGATAAATGAATTTCGTAGGCCATGAAGGTGTTAGTGTACATGGCGTGGCAGATTTGAAAGAGACGTAAGGCAGAGAAAGTAAACTCTCCGGGTGAATGACGTGCTTTTGTGGTCTATAGCAGGGGTCTCCAAACTACGGCCCGCGGGCCAGATGCGGCCCGCGAGGTCCTCTCATCCGGCCCTTGGAGACCTTTCTATCTACGGAAAAAAATTACGGAAACCTACGTGTATCCTGCCAAGATCAGCCGCTTACGTGGACGTTACGTTTTTACCGAATTAAAATAGAGGCGCGCAGTAGTGCGTTATGTTTTCCAACCGATCACTACATTGCAAAACCTTATTCGCGGCTTACTTTTTCTACTTCTGCTCACAGTCAATGAGATGATATAACGTCATCTAGTGGTAGAGTTTTTAAATGGTTTGCTGCTTGTTCAAGGGTTGATTATTTTGATCTCAGTTTGCCAGTTGCGGTTGACTGCTGCGATGAGGAGGTGTTGGTGTCAGTTAGCGTCTAATTGCGAAACATGCTGTACTCTATTTTATTTAGTGATAATTTCCTTCGCGGATATATTTGCAGACTATATTCATGTAAGTTTAACTTAAGAAATCATAAGATTTTTATAAATTGTTTCGGGTCATTTGCAGCTATAATTGCGACAAAATTAGTTCGCATAATGCGATATTGTGTGCAAGATACTTTCAGTTTCACTATTTATTCATGTTGAAGTCACTTTATTTTAGTGCCCAACGATGGACGAGAAAGGAAAAGAAAAACAGACGATGAGTGTCGGCAATTTCAAGAAGAATGGAGTTTGAAATACTTCTTCATCAAATCCGGCGAGAAAGCATTGTGTGTCATTTGCAACAAAACCGTGGCTGTGATGGAAGAATACAACCTGTGCAGTAACCATCGAAGCACACATCAGGAGAAATATAAACAGTTGGGAGGGGAAAGTCGGTGCCGGGAAAAAATTTAAATTAAAAAATCAACTCTCATCTCAGAGGACATTGTTCAGTAAATCTTCAAATGAAAATGAATCCTTAACTAATTAAGGCCAGTTATAAAGTTGCCTGCGTCCTGGCTAAAAGTGGAAAACCGTTTACAGATGGTGAAGTAGTGAAGGAATGTTTGTTGGAGGTGGCTGAGGAACTTTGCCCAGAAGAGTCGAAACAACTTAAAAATGTAGCTTTGGGTGCAAATACTATTGCCCTCCATGTTGCAGACATGGGTGAAAACATTTTGACTCAAATAGCGAAAACTTCAAGCAAGTTACGCCATTTATCAATTGCAATGAATGAATCGCTGGACAGCTATTCAACCTCTCAACTGCTTGTGTTCATTAGAGGTGTGGAGGAACACATGGGCATAACACTAGAGCTGGTTTCCCTACATAGCATGTATGGCACTGTTACTAGTGAGGAAATATTCAATGAATTGAAAAAAACATTTCCTGATTATAACATGGACTGGACTCCGTTGCCTGACTGTTGATGGAGGAAATAACATGAGAAGAATGAACATAAAGAAAGGCTTGGTTGGACAAGTGAAGCAGATGTGTAATGAGGAAAACATTCCACAACCAATGTTCAGCACTCTATTATTCACCAGCACGCTTTGTGAGCTAAATATGTGGACATTAGCAGAGTACTGAATCCTGTGGTGAAGATGGTGAATTTAATAAGGTCATATTGGCTCAACCACAGAAAGTTCAGGGACATGTTGAAAGATACAGACACATAATCGCAAGATTTACCATATTACACAGCAGTAAGATGGCTAAGTTGTGAGAAAGTTCTGAGAAGAGTATCTGAATTGAGAAAGGAAATAGTAAACTTCCTGGAAAGTAAAGGCAAGCCACAGTTATTACTGTCTGATGAAGAGTGGGTATGGAAATTGGCCTTTGCTGCAGACATAACTAGTCATTTAAATTTTCTGAACCTAAAAGTACAAGGAGAGAAAAATCTAGTTTCTGATCTATACACCCACCTAAAGGTCTTTAGATCTAAACTTGTCTTGTTTTTTAAACAAGAACAGGCCAACGACTTGACGCACTTCCAGCAGTGCAAGGTCTTCATGCCTGAAGCAACAGCGGAGTTCCCCACGTCATTTGCATGCGAGATCATCAAAGACCTCTAGCTGCAGTTTCAGAAGCGGTTTTCTGACTTGGATTCTAAGGCAGAAGAAGTGAGACTGTTTCAAAACCCATTTGAAGCAGATGTGGCCAGTTGTCCAGATGAACTGCAGCTGGAGGTCATTGAGTTGCAAGTAAATGACCTCCTTAGGGATAAGTTCAAAGGAGGACTGGTGGGTTTTTACCAGTTTTTGCCAAAGGAAGACTTTCCTTATGTCAAAACTTTTGAATCCAGGTACCTTTCAATATTTGTAACAAAATACTTGTGTGAAAAAACATTTTCAAGAATGAAATACGTGAAGAACAATTTGAGATCAAATTTGTCTGATGATAATCTCAGGTCACTATTGATGTTAGGGACATCAAATCTAAAGCCAGAAATGTCTGCTATATTGGCATCCAGGAAAAAATTTCACCATTCCCACTAATACAGGTGTTCATGCGTAGTGTATCAATGTGTTATCAAATAATAACTACATAAAATAATATTAAATAAATAATAAAAAACAACATCTATGTTTTGATTATTTTTTATTTGGACCTCGAGGGTGTAGTCGGCCCCCAAACAGCTGTTTGATAGTTAATGCGGCCCTCGGTCTGAAAAGTTTGGAGACCCCTGGTCTATAGCATCTTCCTCATACTTGGAAGCCATTTGATATCTACCAGTAGATTATCAGGAGACTATCGTTAATAAATTTTTAGTATTACAGATTTTAATGATCTTTTTTATTTTTATGACGAGTTGAATCTATATATTGAAGAATAATTAACAATAAAGATTTTTTCGTTCATATCGAGTGGCTTCGAGCGACACTTGTTTAACTGTTCCTTGATTGGATGGATAAATATAAGAAAGGATTATTTTCAACTAATCAATGAGATCCCACATATGCTCTCATGTTTATGATTTCCATATGGCCATTGCCAAACTTTTATTTTCAATGGAACTCATTTATTCGCAACTTTGATAATTCTTAACCATGAAACGAAAGAGTGCTGAGGAAAATGATTTTTAATTCCAAATTCCTATCGTTAAAGTCAGTCGTCCATTTTCATCTATAAGAGTCTCATGGAAACCTTATCGAAACCCATTGTTATGCATATCAGCTATATCTCACATAAATTGCTATATTTTTATTTAGATAAATATTACTCATTTCTTATTAATTGCGATGTGTCTTATTTTGTTCGTAGCTTTACCAGTTTTGTTGATAAATAACTTCTAGATCAAGGTATAGGCTTTATCTGGATCGGAATCTGAAAATAAATTTGATGAACCAGGGACTACAAAAAGTATTGAGAAGGAATAATTCCACTATTTAATTACACTGAAACATTTAATTTTTCTAAATTTTTTTGTTATTTTTTTATTGCGTCACTTGAGTCTGGCGTAAAGTTCCCACCGTGTTCATCTTATTACTCACCTATCATAAAAAACATATTAAGTGTAAATGCAGCTCCCAAAAACGCTTTCCAAACTCGAATGAAATATTCTCAACGCCGATTCCGTCGAATTTTTCTTTCCTCGGCTATTTGGGCTGCTCTATTTGGCTTACCCAGCAGCGGCTCAAGTTAAATCCAGCCATTGAGTTTCTGACGCTGCGATACGGTCTTATTGGTCCCTTAAGGCCTCCTCCAAAGTACGCCGCAAGTATTAGGACCCTGCATATGAAGATTAATTCTCGAACTGTACGAAGTGTACAGGGGACCACGTGCTCCTGTGTAACCGAGCCATCTCAAGTCGATCCCAGTGAGAGAGACGGACAAGTCGATCATGGAAAGTGAGACGGTGGAAGATGCAGTCTACTGTCAATTTTAGGAACTTTTTTGCGCAAACTAAAAATAACATGCAGTTACTTGCGAGGCGTTTGGTTGTAGAGCATCTTTTCTGGTTAAGTGGGGATCGGTGTGGGTCTGTCTATCGCTGGAATACCTGTGTGCTTCCTCCCAATACAACTTGTTTTAAACAATTTAATGATTGAAAAAACATACCTGTGATCTCTGTAATCCTGATGGAGTTAGCATTGTCATGTGTAAAAAAAAGTTACCGGTGCATATCAGAAATATGCAGTATATTTCTCCTGCCTTTACTGAAAAACCGTTAAAAATTTATAAATGGAGATAAGGTTTATAAATAAGATCAATGATGGATTGCAGATTATTTGAATGCATCATCATCTCACAATTTTCATTTTATTGGTGGAAGAAATAGACTTATTATGGAATCACCTCAACAAATCATTATGAAGGAAACAAATATAGGTACTTGCCACATGATTTTACCCTACTTCACATTGGCTGCCACTATTTCTTTTGTCAAAAGCAGAAAATGATTTTCTCGAAACATGTTCTTTAACGCCGGCTCCGGTGGCAGCGGGGTAAAGTCCTCGCCAGCTAATCTGAGGGTCGCGGGTTCGAGTCCCGCCTGGGTGGGTTTTTCACCACCCAGGCCATGAATGTATGTCCAGTTCTGTTGGTCCGGTCCCTGGAAAACCTGATAACAGGCTTAGCAGCTTATCGAGATTCCAGGGCTATACGGGCCAACAGAATCGTCCGGCAAACAAAAAACGCATGTTCGCTTAGCTCTTGAAATAAATTGACAATAATCATGAAGTTTCTGCAGTATATTTGCGCTTGGACCGTGTGACCTACATTCTCTCTTTGAGAATTCCCCTCATTGAGTACCTGAACTTGCCGGTTAAGCCGCTTAACGAGCACGATGAAAAAAGACGCCTTTGTGAAAGCTAATGTTGATTCCGTGCTCGATTTTTTGGTTCATTTATAAGCTGTGAGCTCTTAAGAATTTCTAAAGAATTCAAATGAGATATGATACTTTTTTCACAGTTTTTTATTTCAGGTCGACCAGTTTCGTTACATAGGCGACATCATCAAAACTGTGAAAAGAGTACCATATCTCATTTGAATTCTTTAGAATGGATTTTCACTAAGTTAAGCCAGAATTAATCGAGTTTATCATCAACGCCAGTACAGCAAAGAAGGCTAAACTCTACCGGACTCCTTCAATAAAATATCGAGTAGCATCTTTAAATATTTTCTTTAATAGTAAATTTCTTGCTCTTGGTGTGACACCGAAGTACGTGACGTTAACCGCCGCCTCCAAGTCTCCAGCGGCCAGATTATTAAAAGAACTGTGAAAAGAGTACCATATCTCATTTGAATTCTTTAGAATGGATTTTCACTAAGTTAAGCCAGAATTAATCGAGTTTATCTTAAGAATTTATCACCACGTATTTAAATAAATATACTATATTAAAATCACACCATTCATAAAGAATTCACTACAAGGAGATAATTTGCCATTCACCTCAGGCGTATTCACATACAAATAGTATTCTACCAGTTCTAATTCCTTCTTCTATAATGGCGGCCCCTGGAAGGTGCCCTTTAATCCGCGACAGCAACGCTCTCGGTAAATCTAGGTATTATTTCAATTGCTTTGCACGAACAGGCAAAAGCGACTGAAAAATGAAGTTTATTTTTAGGGAGCATGCCTGAGCACTCCTTCTGGTCACTCCACACTGCCTACTGCTACATTTTCTACTAATCCTCGTAAACACGCTTCTCCTTTCCTCGTCTCCACCTCCCCATTCCTTTTTCCTCTCCTCTCCTTTTTTATGGATAGAGTCGTACGCATCCCATGCCACACGCCGTTGGTGCGGCTCACTGGGTAGCGCATACGTGCTATCGGGTGTAGGCGTGACTCGACAGTGTCACATCCTTAGCGTGGAGCAGAGGGCTCCCTTGTTGCGTGGGGCCGGAGCCAGCCGACTGCCAAGACTTCAGATCCCATGGTATTTGTGGCTTTTGCAATGTGTTATCTCGCGGAGCACGCTCTTAAAACCTCTCTCTGGGTTTAAAATAGTGATTGTGTATAGCTATAATACAGTGCTACTTCATTGTGCTGCATTTGACTGCCAAAGGAAAGGGAAGGAAGGCGGCTTAATGCGTCACTGCCATGGACTGAGTCGAATTGATGCACTAGAAGATTAAGCATTTTCCTTCTCTCGGGCACCTGCACATAATAAGCTGCTTGAAAAAGGCGAGGAACTCGAGTAATTTCTAGCAAAATAGGAGGCCACTAAAACGTTGGCTCTCTGACCTCCATCGGCTGACTTCCCGAGTCTGGCGTCATGGGCCTCTGAGTCTATGTAGAAACAATTTTTCTCCGCTGAGGGCGTATCTATCCCTTGTGCATTTACGACAAAATTACTAACAAGTCGTTTCATTCACCTTCTAGCTCCCTACAGAATACCTACCTGGTTACCTACAGATAGGAATGGCAAATCACACCATTTCTGATAATTTTTTCGTCAATCGGACGTGAAATCCAATGGTGCTAAGTGATGAAGTATGTGGGAAAATGGAATATTATAATATTTATGCTGTTTTGACGATAACTGTTTAAAGTAAATTAATTGTGATTTACTATTCAATTAAGATACTAAATTGTAAATTAAAGAAAAATTTAGCCAAAATACGTTAGTTGAACTGAAATGTCGCTGCAGTCAAAGCCAAAAAGTTTTCATTCATAATATGTTAGTCGGATAATCTTCATACTTTGTCATGATTATTTTCTAGAAGCTCTGGCTTTTCGTCTGTAAAAGCAGTATTTTTAAACAATGCGAACAAAAGGCGTTATTCATTATTGGTTTTTGCCTACTCTGCTGCAGTGAAACCTCCAGAAGGAGGTTAAGTTCTTGTACTATTAGTGGTGAGATAATCTTGTTTCTCTCCTTGATTACTTTGAAAGGTATCCGCAGTTGGTCCTCGGAGGGTTAATAACAATGTTTGCTCTTCTCCGCAGGTTGAACCACCCGAGCCACGGATCGAAGTGCCGGGGACGAGGACTTAATGAGATATGGACCTCGAAACTTAGAAGTAAGTATCTACCATATGTTTAGTGCTTTACTCCCGTGCGTTTTTGTCCATTCGTTTTCTACTTGGGACGTTCAAAAAGTAATGCGCGACAGTTTCTTTCTACTGTACCAAAAATACTTCGGGGCTGGAATGGTATCGTAGTAAGAACCTTTTTCTCAGTTGTGCGAAGTCACAACTGATGAAATGGGTTCAAACAACTCCACCGCCTTATAGCTGCTCGGCAGCTGGTGTTTAGAATGGTGCTGCTTGTGACGCACGTCACAGTTTGTTGTGGTAAGGTTGTTTGTTGCCTAGTGAGGTGCCAGGAAGATCCGTCAGCATTGGTGCAGTGTGTTTGGAATTGCCGCTGTTGACCGAATTTAGTCGATGGCCACAGCGAGTGAAGTTTGCGGGTGCAGGAGGTGGTATCGCCGTCTTGCAACCAGGGAGGAGCGGTCGTCGCGCCCCCGCCGCACGCACACACAGTCAGTGGGCTGAAATGCCGATTTAGCGCGACAAAATTCGATTTTTCAAATACATGCAAAAATATACCTAAAAAGTAGTGAATTCTCTATTTCATAGCGAAAAGTGCGATTTAATGCTAATACAATTGTGTAATTCTTTGTACAGGGCTTGAAAGTGGCTACACCAAAGTTCCTTTTTATCGCTAGCTTTTCACATGTTTGTCAATGTACTTGGTTTGCTCTAAAAGGAGCTCATACTGGAAAAACGCTCATTCCCTACTTCCGAGGCATATATTTGCATGTATTTGGAAAATTTCGGAAAATTGCAGTATTTGTCGCGCTAAATCGCCCAGTGTGCGCCACTGCTGTGACTCCAGTGATGGTGTAGCGAGCCGATTCGGAAGAATCGACGCACTATCGTCGATTGAGTGGAAAATTTCTCAATAGTATTGCGAATATTCACCTCATCATACACGAACTGGGGTATTTCACAGTGTGTGCAAGATAAATCTACAATGGGTTGGGGTGAGACCGAAAATCAACGAAGAGAAACATTTCATCTGAGCGGATGTTACGCCACTCAATGTGAGGTGGATGACTTCTTTTATCCCCCCGCGTCTTCACCGTGCTTGAAACGTGGAAGGAGCCCCGAGATGGCACCTTCGGAATTCCGGGTGAAAATTCCATAGGATCCTCGACAAATCCACAATGGACAATGTTCTCTACACTTGAGAAAAGTGATTTTTTTTTCACCACAAGCTGACGTGGTACCAAGGGGGCTAACACGCTCTTTCGGAACGCTGGCGTAAAGCCCTAGAAATAGACGGAGATAATTATGAAATATTGTCAGTAAGCCGGAGTGGTGCAGCAATAAGCTCTCCAATTTGCAGTGTTGTATGTTCAATAATCTCAAAGAAACAGATTTTTGTGCATTACTTTTTGAATTCCCAAGATATCTTCTCAGTTCAAAGAGGCACATACTTATCGTGCCTTGTAGTAAAAATCATGAGCGACACCATTCCTCTAGCTGTAAACCTAATTTTCATTATTATGGGACAACTGTCAACAGCTAACGTTAATTATAAGTGGTAGAGGAAGGATTATTTGGGAGAACTGGAGAATTTGTGGAGAAAATAGAGGGGTCGGCATTGGTCTATTCAGTTTGGAAGGGATCCAGAGTTTAGTATTCCATCCGGTATACGGAGTATCGGCTGCACTAAAAGTTATGACAACATTGCTCTAGATTAGGGATCAGGGTTCCTTGGAAAAACACCTAATCCGCTTCAGAAAGGCCTTTCTAATATGTTTCATGGCCTATCATGGAATGCGCTTCGTGTATGTGATTATGTTGAGGGAGCGGGTGTAGCGGAGTAAATGATGTCAGATTTGGCGTTCCAAGTTAAGTGTGAGGTAAATATAATAGACAGAACTTAAAAAAAAGACTGCAAAAAGCAGTATAGTTCCATTAGTCATTTGCAGTAACTATTTTCTTTATTCAGAAGAATTTTATTTATCTTTATATGCGCAGAATACTATATTCGGGGAAAATGATGGTTTTTAATTGGAATACGATGTGATATGAACGTGATGAGAATATAATGCTCTTCGAATACATAATCTTCATTGACTGTTACTGGTGAGATCTTCGTAAATTATGTCCGCCGGTTTGATAAATTAAGTCTATCATTATTCATTAATGAAGGTTAAGGTACAGCAGCACTCTGATGGATCATATTTTTCTGCTTAACTTTTGCCAAAAGATTATAGTTTTAATGAAAAATTGCTAACAGGCTATTGGAACCGGCGGAATAGTTTTATCCGCTAAAGACTTAGGATGGCAAGGCATTAGGATTGAAATTATCAAATGAAGGCATTGAGGGAAATTTATAAGCCTCGTCAGAAAGTATAATTCGACTTTGTATGCGTTGAAAAATTTAAAATTCTTCTTAACTCTTAGAGTGCCGGGGAGCGCTATCGCGCTTTTCCTGTCTCTCGCGAAAAGTCCAGGAGCTATTCTAAGTCTATTTCTTGCGGCATATATATCATATCTTCCGCTAGATTTTTAGGGCATCTTTTCCATCACAATTGCCACAATTACAACAAGCTGAAACACCAACACTAAATTAAGTTTTATCCAAATAATGGAACAACCTTTGCTAATGATAATAAGGCAAATTAATCCAAAAAAACAATTGGTTGAGGAGGCTTAATTCAATGAATGCTAAATAATGAAACATTATACATCGCATACAGACATAGTATCAAGCTTTTACACTGGAAAAATCACCTGGTTTCCAAAGAAAACAAATTTAATAATGTCACTAACTTCTGCTATGAATTTTCCATTGCATCACCAAGCTCCCTTTTGTAGTCAGTAATCGCAATCTTCTACGATATTTGCTGATCTCTAACAACACTTCAAACACACTGACTAACGTAACGCATCTTAAGTCCAAATTGCCGATAACTATAATCTTATTGCAGAAATATCACTATAGACATCCGTGTATTCTATCACAGAACATGTATAATACTTTATATCACTGAAAGTCACTTCAACACCATTCAACATTAGTCTCAACTACTTAAGGATATGATTGTATAAAACAATATTTCCAACCAGAATGAAACAACACAGATAAGTTAACACAATAATCATCATCCTTTCACTTGGACAAAAACGATCACACAATTTACACTCAAACGAAAGAATAAGCCTTGACATGGCCAAATATTCAAATGCCTACGGTTAATTAGTTAGTTATCACTTGCCTTAAACGTAGACATCTACGTTTAAGGCAATAAACCCATCTGGGTTTATTACAAAAACACATTTCATACACAATATTGCTAAGTAATACAAATGTGACTCTTGGTATTGCAAGTTACTGAATTAAGATTAAGAGGCACTTCAATATTCATCCTTTATCAAGGACGTAAAAAAACCACACTTACTACTCAAAAGCAATCCTAAGTCACCAACATAATTTCAATTGACATAGCATCCAAATCTCAAGTAGGACATTTGATGGAGGTACGTTATAGTTGCTGCTATCAGTCATCTCCGACATTTGTAACCCATTTGTAAGCCTTAAAGCAAAATATCTGTCACAACACAAATTCTTCAGAGAAGAAGCATAGCTCTTATTCACCTTAATATATTAACACATCACCACGAGCACACATGCAATCCATCTCAGCGCAAAAGTAACATTTGTAAGCACTGGTATGCCACAATAAACACTTCCGCACACACGATAAACCTTTTCGCTCTCCTCACTTATGACACCCGTGTCCATGAATATACATCCGATGTCCTTGCAGGAATGAGATTTACAACTTTCAACTGCAGTAAAAAGTGAAAAGAAAGCACTACAATCGGATAGTTTGCGACTGTTGGATATTGTAAATAATCAAAACAATACGCGTTAATGAAATACCTTTCCAATACATTACTGAACAGCATCTAGGCCACCAATTAATTGAAGTAAAGAATTGTTTGTTATATTTCATTTGCAGTCCGTAAAACATTCCAAACGACGATCGCTCTTCAAATATCAATCAATTAAGAAACCAAAACAAACCCTTCTTCGATTGAGAATGGCCGCTTCGACAGATATTTTGCTGTCGAGGATTCGAGCGTAAGGCAAAATACGTTCGAACGTAAGTTATAAAATAGGCATCGGCAATTGTTTTCGAAATATTACCCACAATTCAGCGGATATGACTTTTTCGCTCGAACGTTAAGTTATAAAGTCAGCCCCCTGGAGAGACGACAGTAATAGTAGTTAAAATATCTCACGTCCTTCTTTCCATTCTTCTTACGGGATTCAGCCGCGTGGTTGTTTTTCTGACAACATTTCCCCTCCTATCCTGGAGGCGTCTTCAGGTCTCCATCTTCGACCTGAAGACGCCTCCAGGGTAGGAGGAGAAACGTCTGAAAAACAACGACGCGGCCGAATCCCGAAAGAAGAATGGAAAGAATACCTGCTTGCCGCGGAAACCTTTAACAGAACTTCATATCTCACGTTCGTAATATATGGCTGTTTTTTTCTTATGAGTTGCGAAAAAACTACGCTAATATTCTTGTTTCTTAATAATACTACTGCAATGGGAAATGATGGAGTTTACCTCCTTAGAGGCGTAAAAATATACTCGAAATATCTTCGTTGTTGAAATACCTAGCTAGTCCTATTTTGATATTATAAATGCATATGCAATTTCCATTAATTTACAGAAATGTATTTTCAATTTTGAGCCACGGAACGTTTTAAACAAATCGTCAATGTTTATAAAGATCATTCCGTCTTAAAACAATTAAAGTTACTACAGTCGAGGGACTCGATCCACATTCTCAGGGATAATTCGCCATGACTTTGCTCACTTAGCACTTAGTACTTCTCTGGATATCTCTAAGTATTTTCACCTAAAGAATTTCCGTAAAAATGTACTCTTTTCACGGGTACCAACCGCAAAATAAGGTTAGAAGCGACAGGTCTGATAGGGTCAGCATTGGATTTTTTGGGGTGCAATGACTGCACCAGGGCTCGGAGCATTAATTTGAACCCGTCGCTCGATGACGGGGGAGGGGGTATGTGGAGATTCTTCCGGAAAACTTGCAATTGTTACGGAATATTTGGACACTTGTTCGGAACTAAGAGTCCTTCCATGGCTATCACGTTCACCTTATTTAAACCCGATAGAGAATCTGAGGGTGCCCATGGTTCTGGAGTGGTACACTGAGCGTGTACGCAATACTGTGGAAGAGCATGTGATGGAGGTGTGGACTTTCCTTCGATGGCCTTCACAGTCATTTCATAACCTAGTGGGGTCAATGGGAAGCAGACTACAGGACACGATTGTTTTCTCGGGGTGAAATGAATACTTATTAAAATTATCGAATAAATTGCTGTAATTTATTTGTTCGCTGGCAGAGCAGCCCACGGGAATGAGTTCAACTTTTAATGAAGTTCATTGGCCTCAAACAATGATGGAAAGAGTTAGGCTAAATTTGTAAGCGGAAACAAAATGCCGGGCAAATTTCAAATTCATAGCCAATCTTCTGTTTTTCAAGGAACAATGCCATTTCTATTAATTTAACTAATAACTTAACTTTCAATCAATTCCAACTTAGAGCCTAATCTCTTGCACTAATTTAATAGCTCCCTAAAAATAACCTCCGCACTGATTCCAATTCTGTTCCAATACGAATAAGAGGGCTTCCCGAGGGTCGTGGCGAATTGGTCGTAAAAATCTAAGCATAAATAGATAAAGGTAAATTTTATCCAACTTTCGGCTACATAATGTTCCTACTTACATAACTTTGAGCTATAGTTACCTGAATGCATTTTACAAATGGTTAATTCGATGGACATTCCGTTCCCAGGAAAATATCTAATGTACTATCGGATGGGGTGATTACATACTTGTGTTAAAATATACCAAACATTGCTAATAAAGGCAAGTCGATGGTTCCTGTTGAATTTCTTGGGTAGAGAGAATACATGAAAATTGAGAACTAATTGCAGTACAAATATCAGACTTCTAGTATAATCAAATGTCAATGTGGCGGAGATTATGAGATACTTTTCATATATAAGCCCATTGAATTTCAAAGGGTGCAAGCGAAACGTGGAAATTATAGTTCATAATAATAATGAGCAATGTGGCGTGCTTGATTCACGTGCGATAAAAAAGCAATGCAATGCAAATGGAGAGGTTACGGTTAAGCTAGAGTCTCACCTACATTAGCTAATATTCACGATTTAATTTTGTTGGACAAAAGTCCCAGGTGTAAGTACTCGTTAACAACTATAGCCATGGCTTTGATTTTGGACCTTGGAACCCAACGGAACCTCAATTATTCCTCTGAACTTCAGTACTTTATAAGGGTTTAATAGGTGCAGTACAAAGATCTCACTTTGAGTGCAAAAATGAACTAAAACGAAACATGAAGCCGACCGATGTGCCCCAATTACCAGAATAAAATGTTAACATCTAAATGCAGATGATATGTAATAGCCGTGGAATGCACATCTTGGGAGTGAAGAAAAGCTGAAATTTTGCGGAAATTCGCCAAAATTAACGATTTTTAATGCAGATACTAAGCAAATGCAGGCCCCGGCAATATATTCGGTTCAAATTCATCCGTCAGGTTACCAAGTAAATGACGAAGTATTGCCAAGCTATAATATTGTTGAGATCGGAGGAAACTTGAGAATGTTTGCACTTTAAACGTATGTTCAACCTAATAACTGTACTGCAAGGAATGTAAAAAACATTCAAACCTTTGTACCGATTTCAATACTTTTCGTATGGAAGTCAATAAAGGCCGAGCAGAGTCTAGAGCCGAAAGGGCCCTGAGGAAATTTTTACATAGCCTATGTTCGTCTCAGTGCAAAAATTAACACACATGCCAATTCCAGGACTATCTGTACAGGCATTTCAGAGCGTATAAGAAATACACATACAAATACCCACGTCCATTTTTATATGTAGAGATAACTCATAAAAGGCCCTCGCAATATATCCCGTTTAAAGCCATTTATCAAGTTGCCAAGTAAATAAGCTGTTGTTGAAGTCGGAAAAAAACTGAGAATTTTCACACTAAAAATGTAATTTTTAAGCAAATACGAAGCGGAGAACGAAATTGATACCAAGAATTAAAGTTAACATTGTTTTGGCCATCGAATAATCAAAAATTGAACCTCCCATTGGGTCATGGAAAGGTCTTCCATTAGGGCAGGTGACCACCCTGGAACTAGGGCACCCACCCCACATTTTTCTCGTTTCCACAAGCATTCCCCAGTAACATGTACGTTTCCACTCAGCTTAACAGTCATTTAGTGCCAACATATATTTTTAGTTCTCTTCTTGGCCGTTAGTGGCGTGATAGGCATTACCCTCAGAGACATATAAATGCTTGTACACAAGCCCTTCAGTTCTCAATAGTTTTTGTGCTCACAGCGTCACCCGCGCAGGACCATGTTTGATGATCAACCTCTCGTATGTAGGGAACAAGTGTTGCTATGACAACACGTTTCATTACTTTCAACAATATGTCTACACCCATCAGACCCATTTTATGGACTCCATTTAATCGGACCAGGTTTGAAAAAACTTCGGAAGTTTGCATACAAACTGCGACCTTCGGTGAAATATCCCAACGCCGCTGAGACTCAGCGAGGAAGGATGAGGAACCGCAGGGCCTGCGACACACTGGAGCCAACGTCCTCAACGAAATATTCCGGAGAAAATGCCCGAGTGGAAGGAATGCCCTGAAGAAACTCACGTCCAAGCATCGGAGTCGAGGGAATGATGTCCATGGAGTTCAAATCTTCTTTGAAGTCATTTTTTAGTTCATGTAATTTAATGTGAACAGGGTTTGTGGAATCCCCAAATATGCATTATTTACATTATTACAATAACTGACATGAGAGAGAAAGAATTTTGTTGTTAGATTTTTTTACAATTCAGTTTGGATCAATGATGAATTCTCGACTTGATTCTCGACTGATTTCAACTAGTGAAAGGAATAAAGCCTCAGAAGTGGCAGTGGTTGCATTGTTTTGGCCTTGGTATTAATTTAGGAAAGTCTCTTTTGAGTGAAATATCCGCTCATAGAATTATTCCTTCCTTATCGCCCAAAAGTCACCATCGCTTTACATTGTTGCTACCTTTTTTAAACATTGAGTTTGCAGATTGATAATAGTTCAGTTGAATTGATTGATATAGTAACTTTATCAACCCACACAATCTGACGGTCTTTAATTATTATAAAAACATGACGGAAATCGACGCCACCTAGCATCTAAAAACTTTCAATAAAACTTCTTTTAAAATGACTGTGTGTCTCGTTAGTGGATAGAAATTCGCTTAGCATCAGACTAGCTGTAAAAAGGCGAGGTGTGCACGAGGTGGATGGCATCTGACGGAGATGACTGTCATGTGACTTACTGCCCAAGCGCGTGCGAGGACGGAAAGTCGAATGTCGGTGGTGTCCTCGTGCCATCGATTCAAACTGAATTCATTCCGGTGGGGCGCATTCGGGCTATGAGCCGCGGTGCCTTTGTGGAAGGGCGCCGTGCGGAATGAAGCAAACGTGGCGGATCACTTTAATTGGCACCGTCTCACCTCTATCGATGTTTTTGCCTCGTGTCGGGTTAACTGCTAGGTACCCCTTCCATCCTTCCCTTCCATCGCTTCCCCGCGCGAACGCAATATATTCCTCATTCGCTCTCTTTACATGTCGTCTAAGTGCTCTCCTCTTGCTCTTCCAATGAGGAACTTTCTATCTTTAAAAATACCGGAAAGCCATTACAGCTCAAAATGTTTTGGGGTCCACATTGCTCCTTCTCCGTCATCTCGGTCTCTTGGCTGTTTTAATAAACTCATTCTGCTCTCATAAGCTCTACCTCATTTTCTTTGCCCATTCGAGTTTCAGTATCCGCCTCCAGCACCAAGTTTCCATTTTTTCCATCTCAGCTTTCTTGATCGGACCTCTTTGACTCAAAGAGCTCTACTATCCTCGATAATGCTTTCGCGCTGTTCTTCTTTGCCACTGACTTGGATGCAGCCTGGCATTCACAAGCATGACCGCAGAATAATAAGGTCACACTAGGGTATGGCGAACGACTCTGCTTTCTAACGACCGTGCAATGACACGGCTTTTGAAAATGCAGCTCAATTGAAGCGTAAAAAAATTAAGCATATTTACGCTATCCGTAATTTATTAGAAGAAATCGCTAATAAAAATGAGACGCATTTTAGTTATTTGTAATGTGATAGAGATTGGAGTGAATCATTAACATCGATAGCTATTGTGGATGACGTTTTACTGTCCGTATTTTTACAGTATATTGTACGCACTATGCAGTATTACGACAGGGTGCCAGGATCCTGTAGAGCAGTCTCCGTCTTTTACGCATAGACTTGTATATGACTCACACCTAAAGTTTTTATGCGGTTAACTCAGAAAAATTATGCGCATAGGGTATGCTCATAAGTATGGTATTTATGTCAATTGCATCATTACTCATTCAAGTCAACGGTATATCTATGCTAATTAATTCCTAGTTTTTTTTATTATTCATGTCATCTCTGAGATTCCGCGTCTTCTGGCGGCTCTTGTTCAATGAATAAATTTCCTGGAAACAACTGTCTCCAGAATCAACCACGCGCACATGTAATAGTTAATGTGTGCATGAGGAAGTATCCCTCAGGTTGTTCTATTTGGTAATGCTCAATGAAGAATACCATAGATGCGGCAGCAGATTTGTAGAAGTGGCTCTTTTCGCAAGTTTCTTCCTCATCGCATCATCCATCTTGCTTACATGTGTGGCCTCTGTATCTCTGATGAATTGCTCCATAAGGTTCTGGTTCCAACTTTTTTTTTTCATTTTGCTAAATCATAAAAGACATTTTCATTTATCTAAATCGCACCCTGCATTCTTCCATGAACGTGGATCGGTATCTGCCCATTTCCCTCACTCCTCCGCTTTTCTTTCGCTCAACTTTGATGGATTCTCGCGTCTCAACATGACCAACCAGCGAGGAGCGATTTTTTCATGCTAATCCTCATCTGGATCATTGGGTCAAAAATATTTCATAACTCCCCCTCTTCCGGTCATATTTATTACATTTGTGATGCAAACCCTCGCCCAGGCACTCATTTTCTCCGCGTCAATATGGAAAATTCTTCTGCCGGCACACACTAACTCCTGGTCAAATGACGATTATGACCAAACGAATGGATGTATCTGTATTAAAGTGGCTCTTAAAAGACTCGGCGTTTAAAAAGTTTAATTTGTTAGTATTTAAGTGTTAAAGAAACCACAGTCATTTATGACTCGCACTTGGACATGAAATTCTATTTTAAATACAATTATATCAGAAAAAAAATTTTAGAGGACCAAAATGGTATATATTAAAAGATTTATAAAGTATATTGCCATTACGCATTAGAAAAGATTGAATTGGTCCGCTTAGACGAGGGCGCTTTGGAGAGCTGAAGTGAAGCAATAGTCAATTTATGATTACAATAGAAATGCGGGGACTTCCGTTGTGCCGTTCATTATGATTTTTCATGGAAAATATCGAAACATAAACTCTTCACTCACTCCTTCGTTCGTTCCTGCATTCTTAGATCCTTTGATCTCCCTCTATCAATTCCACCTTCTCTCGAAATAATTCGAACGAAATGCCGTGAAAATTTTCCCTTCGCTCAATTATTTCATCACTTTGTGCCAAGCGTGTTCAAAATAGTCATTATTCTGATGGAGCGTTGCATTTTGATTGAGCGCAGAAGTCTGGTGGCGCAAACAAAAATAAACGCTCCTCTCAATTGATCGAGGAATCCTCGAGCGCGGAATGTATGCGCTCCGAACTTGAGTCGGGCGAGAGAATTCATTTGATTTGAGGAGAGGGGGGAAGAGGGAAGGAAGGAGGAGGAAGGCGAGAGAGGGAGGGAGATGAGGATTGAGCCGTGGAATGCCGCGTCGCTACTGTCGCCGAGAGGGAAGGCGACCAAATGCGTGCCTCGTCTCTCCACCGCTCGTGTCTCTCTCCACGCCCTCACACGCTCACATCCACACACGCATCCCTTTATCCCCTTATCACTTCCAAACCGCATCCAAAGCAGCGCTGGAGAATCGCATTTATTGCGAATAATACAAAATGTATGTGGCTCGCAGTAACGCAAACACATTGGTGCAAAACACCAATTCGCAGGAGTATCTTTATATCCACGGCGTATCACTTAATTGCAATATTGTTGTTATCAGGTATTCTCGTCGCGTGTTTAGTTTTTATGACTACAGTTTCTCCCCTCTTCCTGGGGGCTTTGGGCATTTTGTAATTATTAAAGTTATTATTTATTTCCCGTCCGGTCCCGTAAAAACTAAACACGCGACGAGAATACCTGAAAATAATAATATAAGTAAGTATATGATTCTCGGAATCCTTCAAAGATACTTAATTGCAATGTTTATCGCCACGACTGAATTGTGAAACTTTGGCATTCTTTTGCGACATTGAGGGCTTTATCAATAATTCTTGTGACGGTGAATGAGCGACCATGACAATGCCACCAGTTCTTCTGTGCTTCTAAGAGGGGAGAACTCCTGGATCGCATAAAATATCCCGGAAAATACCCATAAGGTATCTTGATGTAACTAGCTAAATCACATAACTGGTCAGTGGGAGTTCCGGGTTCGAATTACGTTAAAGTGAAATGTATCATTTTCGACGAACTTCCTCATACTGGAGTTAGAATTTAATAAATACGCAACATAATGGCTTAATATGAAGGGAAGCATGGAGATAAATGAAGAAAAATAAAACAATGTGATTGGCTAAACATATCAAATATCCGGGCAGTCTAATTAATATGGAATGAGGGGTTGGGAGCGACCTCAATGAATGTGGAGCAGAAGATTTACTGTATGATAGCGCCGTCCCCTGACATGGGCTGATGCTGCTACTGCTGCTGCTGAGCAGCAACTCCCTAAGCATACACCCGGGTGCACTGTTGAACACCACGACATTGGTGCGCACGTGTGCATGCGTAAGTAGAGAGGTTGAATGAGAGTAGAGAGAGTGAGAGAGATCAGCCTGAATTGGACCCAAAGGAATGAATGAATGAATGCGAATGAGATAGGAGCGGCGGTGGTCAGGGGAGAGGGGGGTCCAATGGGGGAGGGAGGGATTATTTGTGGGTGCGGGAGTGTGGGTGCAGGCGATGCGTTCGGGGGTGCAGCAGCGGCGGCGGGTGTGGCGACTAGTGAGAGGGGGGCACTCCTGCTCGTCCCGGAGTTTCCCGGGAATGGTGGTGCGGCGGCAGAGTTGGTGGGCGAAGGGGCCACATCCTTTCTTCCCTCCCGCTCCCCCTCCGTCTCCCCCGGCCGCGCTCTTCTCTGGATAGAGCAGACCCTTTCCCTCCCACCCCGCCCGGAGCCTCCAGAGCTGCGCGTCGGGGATCAATATCTGGAGAGAGTGAGGGAGGGGGGAAGGAGAAGAAGGGGACAGAGGGGTGTTAGGAAGGGGGGGGGAGGCGAGGGGAGCGGGGTTGGATGGATGATGGGGTGGGCCCGTACCCCACGACCCAAACCTCCCACACTGGTGGGTTTTTTTCTATTAATCACCGTGAGCTCGAGCATTTTGGCATCAGGCGTCATCATCATCATTGCGACCGATACCATACTCGGCCCACCGAATGGAGACGGTATTGTTGATGCTCAATTTCTGATGTGGGTTGAAGCATAAGGAGAGGTGTTTTCCATGGGATTGGGAGGTGAGAAAATTGCCGGGAGAAATTGAGTGATAAACGGACTAGATGCAGGAAGAAATGATTGTAAGCAATGTGATGTTGAAGGTCCTCGAAGAGAGCAGGATCAGAGGTGATTACGGAAGAAATAGTGGTGGGGTGTGGGGATTCTTTTAATGGGAAGAGGAGAGACGGGAAGAGTCCTGAAATTAAAATAGTCACGCTGTAGGGAAGGACAGGATCGTAAGAGGAAAAGAACTTTGTCAGCAACTAACTGAGTAGAAATTGTCCAGTTAAACCTGCCGTGGCCGATGAAGTAGTGGAAATCAAATGAATATGTAGTCTCAGATGAAAATACAAATTACATGATTTGGAAGAATAAGATTTGTCTTCCTTTTTGTGGGTTTGCAATATTACTACCGTTTTCAATACTTCATACCCCTTCCCTTAGGTTTTGAATGGTTTCTGGTAAGTGTTTTAACTGTCCAGGTTATCCACAGCGCTTCTTCTTCGAGAACACATTCTTTTTCCCGCGCTCTCCTTTTCGCCTCTGATCGGCTCCTCTTGCATCCCGTTCCTCCCTCCCCTCAATCTGCCCACACCGCCAACATCTCTCGCTTATCCCCTCCAGTCACATTTTCTGCCTCCAAATAATTTTCCCCAAAACCTCCACTCACTTGCTCGGCCATATCTAAACCTGCGATCTTGCCCTCATCCTCTTTTAGTTCACAACCAGACCAGACTTCCATGCCAAATTCCATGAGTAGATATCCTTGAAATTCTCCTGGAATTATCGTTTATTTTTCTCCGTTAATAAAAGCGGCTCTTTCATTACATTTCCTTTTCTGATTTTTCACTGAAATGTCCCCCATTTTCGGCAATAACAATACATAAATGCAAACTTGTTGGATCATCTCATATGGATGATCTGTTTTAATTAACTCTACTTACCCGTTGAGGACAATCCCATTGCTGGAATAAGTCAGGCTTTAGGTATTTCCTGCATGGGAGTGTTTAAAAGGAGTGATAGTGGAATGTGCTGAAAGTGTATGTGGAAAAGGAGTGGTAGGAAGAACGAAAGGTGATGCTTGGTGGAATGAAGAAGAGAAAATTGCAGTCAGAGAAAAGAAATAGGCGTACAAAGATATGATTGCTGCCAAATCTGAGGAAGAGCGTACTAAGGCATGTGAGATTTACAGAAAGAAAAAGAATGAATGCAAAATCGTTGTGAAAGAGAGCAAGGAAAGAATACGTGCGGATGAAGCTAGCAAGATGCAGAGCGATTTTGAAGGCAGTAAAAAGCTGCTTTGGAAGTGGGTAAAAAGGGCTAAGATTGGTGAAGGCAGGGGAATGAATGCGGTAAAGAACAAAAGTAGAGAGATCATGTGGGACGTGAGCAATATCAGGGACTGCTGGAGGGAGTATTTTGAAGAATTGTACAATAATATTGCAGGCGTTGAGGATGAGCTTTGTGTAGTGGTATGCGAGAATGTGAGGATGGAAAAGGATATCAGTGAGAAGGTGGTAAACGGCTGTGAGAATATTGAACAATGGGAAGGCTGCAGGCATAGATGGGATATCCAGTGAAATGTTGAAGTGTGGGTGTAAATTACTAATTTGTAAGCTATGTGAACTATACAATTTATGCTTACAGGTTTCTGTTGTTCCAGCGGATTGGAAGAATGCCATCATCGTTCCGTTGTACAAAGGGAAGGGAGGAAAGACCGAATGTAATACTTATCGGGCCATTAGTTTATTGAGTATCCCGGGAAAAGTGTTCAGTAAAATATTAATGGAAAGAGTGAGGAATATTACTTCCGACAGAATATGGGGTGTGCAGTGTGGGTTTATGCCTGGGAGAGGATGTAGTGGCCAGCTTTTTGCACTTCAGCAAGTGATAGAGAAATGAATGAGTGTTCGAAAGAAAGTGTACTAAGCGTTTGTCGATTTAGAGAACGCATATGACAGAGTAAATAGAAAGAAGTTGTCGAAGTTTTGAGAGACTATGGAGTGAATGGGCAGTAATTGAATGTTATGATGGCGATGTATAACAATAGTAAGGCAAGTGTAAGAATTAACGGGGTTCTGAGTGATTGGTTTGTAATAAATCGGGGTGTAAATCAAGGATGCGTAATGTCTCCATGGCTGTTTTATGTATTTATGGATAAATGTGTTAGAGACGCATGTAGTGAAAACGACGGGTTTTTTGATTGGAAATGTAAACGTGCGAGTTCTTCTATATGCGGATGATGCTGTTTTGATCTCAGACAGTCAACAGGGATTACAAAGGGTCCTAGATAAGTTTTGTGAATCAACGGAGAGAATGGATTTGAAGGTAAATGCGTGCAAGACTAAAGTAGCAGTTTTTGATAAGGGGAGAGGGAAAATAACTGTGTGATGAGTGCGAATGGAGAAGTAATTGAACGGGTGGATGATTTTGTGTAATTAGGTAAGATGTATGCGAAAGATAGAAGAATAGATGAGGAGATAAATAGATGTGCGTATGCTGGAAGGAAAGTGGTAGGTAGGGTAGCATGTGGAGCAAATCAAGGAATGAGTGCTTGTCTAAGGAAGCGAAAATTGCCGTGTACAAAAGTGAACTTCTTTCCACTTTGCTATATGGTAGATGAAACATGGGTATGTCAGGATAGACATAAGAGTAGATTAAACGCCGTGGGTATGAGCTATCTGATGAGTATTAGCGGCAAAAGTAGGATGGATAGGGTCAGGAATGAGTTGGTCATGAATGAATGTGGGTTAAATGCTGCAGTAATGGACGTGTATGAAAGGAGTGTGCCTCGTTGGTTTGGCCATGTTGAGAGAGACTGGATGAGAGTCGAATAACGAGACAGATATATGAGAGTAGAATGAATGGTGTGAGGGGTAGAGGTAGGCCGAGAAAGCTGTGGTATAATGTGGTTGAGGAAATTCTTAGGAGGAGGAATATGAGGAGTCTTAAAAACAGGAGGGCGTGTATGAAGCAGTGTATGGGGGTAAATGAGGCAAAAGAAGTTTGCAAGGATGGGTCAGTATGGAGGAAATTATTGAAGCAGAGTTAGGTGTACAATTATGTATCAATGAGGGAAACATTTTGACTGTGCCTACCCCGGAAGGGAACGGCGTGATAAGTATGTATGTAGGTATGTTAGGTATTCACGAAGATCTAGTTTGATGACATCGTTTTTTTCTCCTTCTCGAGTGACTTGCTTAGTTGATATTTAAAAAGACTGGAAAGCTTCGTCATTCAGCCACAAAATCTATAATCATCTTTCGTTCCCATTTTTGATACCATCTTGCATAACGATTGTGAACAATTATCTCGCTTTCTCCTTTTAACCTCCTGCATACTGTGTAGATTTCGATGCTTCTTATGCTCTTTCATTGTTTAGAGTAGCTTTGGAATGTGAAAATGGCCTCTCAGCGTTCGGTTGTGTCCCATTGAAACAAAGCATTTTAAAATTTTAAACCAAGTGAATTGCGTTCTCAAATCAGGAGGATGTATTTGAGTAATGACCCCGCGGGGTGGAAAATTTGTGAAAGGTATTATCGTAAATATTGAAATGATCCCTATGTTGCCTCCTAAATTACTTACGTCCTGCATTATCTATTTGGATTTATATATGTGTTTTGGTGATGAAAAGTGTTCACGTAAGTTTCTTACAATCCAAAACTTTGGCAATTTTGCATGATGGTGTTCATGATCGCGAGCTTTCTCTCTTATGAGCACATATTTCAAAGAGTCTTCAATAGAGTGCCTATTACATCTATGTATTTAAGCTATTTTAACATGTTGAAAAGATTGCCTAGAGGGAAGCAAAGGTAATTTTTAGAATGAATCAAAATCAATGATGTCTGAGAGAAACTAAGATAAAACCAGAATTGTTATCGGCATGCGATTTTGCAATAGCGCATTGATCTACACAACTAATGACACGTGAGTTGAATTGTTCAGATATAGAATTATGCACTAGATGTGAAATTAGAAATTGCATTCGAATATTATGGATAGCAATTTATGTAGTTGCATGGGCATATGCTATGGCCAAACTATGGGATTTATGAGTACAAACGTGTGATACTGCTAAACTCAACTGAATACGGAGGAAGCAAACAAAGATCTCTCATGGATGCGTAAAATCTTGTCTAATTTTTTGCCATCAAGGCCTCTTCTCATAAAAGTGACTTGATTGAAAACCGAAAATTTCTTGAATAAAATCATTTATCATGTAATGAAAGTGGAATCAAAACGCTAATGGATTGTCGTTTTGTTGATTTTCGGTCCATTATTTTTGTTTTAATTGCGGAAGCGATCTTGTGTATGGAAAGGAAAGGCTGAAAACTAGATACCTATCGAGTTAAAAATGGAGAGCTCTTAAACAGTAGGCTCAAACTCTCATGTTCAAACCTGGGAAATGATGAAATGAGCTTTGTGCTTCCCTTTTGATTCTTTACGCATCAAGAAAACAGAGGTTTGTTACTTAGTCTTCTTTCAAGTTTCAAGACTCCTTCACTCTGTGTTTTTTTAACCAGCTTCAGTCTCTGGTTTTGCTGCTGGAGTAAGAGAAACTGATTAGACGCCGTTTCAGATCCGATGATCATGGAGAAAGTGCTCTATATTTGAGTGCAAATATTTCAATGAAGAACTGTGTAAAACAAATGCGACATGTTTCATTACCAAAATTTCAGGTAAATGGTGCCTGTCAAGATAAAATTTGAATAATTAGTGCTCTGTGCTAATTATGTTTTAAATAGTAAGGCAAACGCTATTGAAAATCTGAGACTTTCAAAACGTCTGATATTAAGAAGCTCCATTCGGAATGTCCACCGGATGAAAGACTTCAAGGTGGCCGACGCCTCGATGTGCTTTCGTTTTCCCGAGTCGTGCATAATCTTCAGGACTGCACGATGGCTCGGCTATCGAAACGTCAGCAACCACGGATTCTTCTATCCTGTGGACATATCGAGCAGAGATTCTTAAACGCTATTTATTAGTACAGACCCGGAGCTTTCTTATGATTTCCCGAGCGCAAAGGTGCTGCTTTGCTTTATTCTTTTTGGAACAATTTTTGCTGTGTTCTTCTTGGATATTTTCTATTTGCTGGTTACTATAACTGGACAGTAAACCCTTGTTTTTCCTAGTTCTATAGACTGCAGTCTTTCCCTATTTAAAAATTCGAGTTATTTATCACTGAGGAATGATTTTTTTATTAAGTGGAGAGTCAGTAACATGACATTGGTTCCAATATTTATAAAATGGAGCCCAGTGGTAAACTGTGACAATAGATGAACCGACCAGCCATTTTAATTAACACCAAGGAATCATTTTCATCTACTGACCCAGCTAGTACCTCCTTAACCTTATACACTCTTTTTAGTGACGGTTGGACTCAATAGTATCCCAGCCGGTTTGAGAATGTGTCCAGTCCTTGATACGCTGAAAGCGCTAAACAATTCAGGAGATGACAACCTTTATTTGAAAGATGAGCCAGTCATTCCAAACTGATGGTGAATTGTGAGATGCTTCCCAGAATTCTTCAATGGCAACTTCAGGAAGATTTGTCCTTCCTCAAAAGACCTTGAAAGTGTAAGTAAGGCGTTCCCGTGTAATCCAGTCTCTTTTTCCCGATCTAAATACATTCGCCGTGCCTCCATTATGCTTTCCATTGCCATCCGAGAACATCAGCGCCCTCAGTTTTCCTCGCTGTTATTGTGATATTCTCTCGCTGAAGCGGAACGAGCTGTTCCTGCTGTAGGTCACTTCGAGGACAACCATTTTTACTTTCAGGAAAAATTTATTTGAAAGATATTCGTGATATTTTTTAATCAAATAACGCTACTAAAATAAATCTTCTGACTGAACAGGGTGCTATCGATTTTATGCTCCTGATCCGTGTTGTCATCGATCGAATCGGAACGCGATATGATCTCACAAATTCATGCCAAATAATTGTCGTGTTTAAAGAAATTTAAAACGCTCGCGCATCAGTGAATAACCAAACTTTTAACTTTTGGGTAGTGCTGATATTTTCCTCATGGTTGTCTTGCGCGGCTAATAAATCTGATCTTCTAAAAAGTCGGAAAAATTTTCCCCAGCCTTTGTGAGAACTATGAGATTGTGGGCCTCATCGTGGAGCCTTCCTATCACGAGGCTTTCCTTGTTTTTTTATTTTTGTAACCAGCAAAGACCTTTTCGCGCGCCGGGATCCTCAGAAGATAAGATATATTTTGCTTTTGCCACGGCCCGGGATGCCCGGGATGCCCGGTCACTATTCCCGAGGGAGTAGGCTCCAGATTTGGTGGAAAATCCTCGAAGAATTAAAGGTTTTCTCGACCAATGCCGCTGAGATACACCTAAAACTCCAAAATTTCTCAAAATATGTTGCAGCCTACCCGTTGGAAAACAAAGGAGATTAAATTCAGCTGTTGATGTCCAGTTATTTCATTCGGGGCTTCAACCTCCAATCAGCGTCTTGGCGAGCGTTTGCACTCCTGCCCAACTAAAATCGTTCCTTTGGCATTATTCCTAGTAAGCACCATAGATGCTATGCCGTTTAGCACTAACCTTGAGATCGTTGTTTCCTTGCCTTATTTTCGTTTCGTTTCATTTGTTTTATATTAATTAAAACATTCTTCCAAGATTTTATCACTCATAGTATTGGGTATAAAGGCTTAGCATGACTTTTATTGGATGTTAGAGTAGTATTATTAAAGGTTGTCTACCGAAGAAAGCTATCTTGAAGAGATATAAGACAACTGCTAGCAACTCCTGCACATTTTTTAAAGAAGGCAGTTACTATTTCATGCTCAATAACACTAAATTTGTGGTTGAAACGGAAAAATCAGAGAGATTTTCTGCCGAACAGGTAAAGTTTGAAACAGAGACCGAAACTCTCTGTTATCCACGAACTATTGGTGACTTAATCAAATCCCTCCTTCCGTTTTCCTTCCTCTTCCCAGGCAGATATCCTAACACCCGCTACCGCATAACCCTCGCCTCGGCTCGCCAAGTAATATCTAGATGAAAAGGCTAAAATGGCATCAATTGAAACGCGAAACACTAAATGGCCTTCACACTTACTGTGGCGGATTAAAAGGCAAAATATCCGCCTGTACTCACCCCCGTGATTCCTAATGTAATTGGAAGAATGGTCGTTATAAAGTATTCCACACATCCCAGACCTCTGGAAAGTAGTAATCCGTCCCTCTTCGCAAAATAACGTCCTTAATCCGCCCTTGCACGCTGAGTTCTCTTAAGCTTGCTGCACTCTAATTTATTCTATGTCCATGATCTTGCTCCATCATAGAGTATATTCATTTAGCCCATAAAGCTTAGAGTGTGGATGAAATAGTTTGTTGAACTAAATAAATGTTCCCATTGTAATCTATGGGATAGGTTTCATGAATGCACTGTGATTTACCTCCTTCGAAAACTTCCACTTTGCTATTTAGAATTCTTTCAATTAAGTGCATAATGGCTTTAACTAATCTCCATCTGCTCCGTACCCTTATTATCCGAAGCAATTGCTCTCGGGAAAACTCCTTACTTGTGGGGATTCAAATTCCAACCGAAGCATATTACCTGCCTGATGGCTAGTTTAAAGGAGAGAGCTTAATCGGAAAAGATTAGAGTAGATAATTTTGCTCGCAGATTACTCATACAAATCTAATTTAAAAGAAGAAAGATTAAATACATGGATAATTGGTCGTTTTGTACATATATTGTGCCCCTTCATCAAGAAATTGCTAGAGACATATTAAGTGAATTGTAGTTTAGAGTCCCACAAACAAAGAGGTATGAGTACATTGTCTTACTTTTAAAATGTCATAAAAGGGAAAAAATTTCATCCAAAAATTTATTGGCATACAAGGATTGTACCACCTGAACCGGAACGGGATGAATAAATAAAAAATGTTAAACGCGTTTTTATGAAAAAATACTCATTATTTACCTGATCAGCCAGAGGTTACCGATCTCTCACTGATTTCATAATTTGATTTCATGGTTAGAGATTGTAGCCAACTGTGAGTTAATGGAAAAATCAATACGTAGGAAAGAAACAAATAAGAGTGGATTACATAGTTTTCGGAACATATTTACTAAGGAATATAGTATTCGGAAACCGTGTCAGCAGAGACTAACGGAACTGCTCGAACAAACTAAACTTCCCCATAGCATCCAGAAGGAATGGGAAAATCTTAAAAATTCTATCACACAAATAGCTAGGAAAGATTTAGGCACCCGAATAATTACAACGAAAAAGAGGTTTTAAAATCTGAAAAACAAAGAGACAGCTCAGGCCATTAAAAAAAATAAAATAGCTTATAGCGAATATCTGCGGAATAAATCGGAGGAAGCGAAGGAAAAATATCACAACATTAGAAGCAGTACCAAAGCAACAATAATGAACTTATGACACTATGGGACATATTTGTTGATAGAAGATGATTTACATGGTGGACAAGAAATAGCTTATAAAATAATAAAAGATCGTAATGAAGCAGATGAAGTTCCTGCCCGATAAAATGCTGTGCCAAAGGAAGAATGGGTAAATCAGTACTAGAGTTTGTGGTATGATCCAGCATCAAACGAAACGATTGATTCGGCTGACACTTCAGAGGAAGCAGTCGTTGTAGACCCAATAGAGCTGAAATACCTATAATACACTCTGAACAAAACAAAGAATAGGGAAGCCTCGGATATGGGTTGAATAGATTCAGAGCCGATAAGGTGTGGAGGTAGAACCCTAAAAAGATGAATCCTACTCTTGTAGAAATAGTGCTAGATAAACCATTAAATTCCAGATGAGTGGAGAATTATCATATATGTGTCATTGTTTAAAAGGGGGGAAAGGAGTAACCCAGAGAACGACAGGAGTTCAAGTCTTCTAAATACAGAATACAACATATTCAGCAGAATAATCAATTCTAGTCTTCAAACTATCTCCAATAACAATTATTAGAAGAGCAAGCTGATTCTAGGGATGGAAGATCTTGCATTGACGACGCTATTCACGTTAAAACAAATCATACAGAAGCGAAGAGAATATAACCACGGGACTCGTCTAGCATGAAAAGGTATTTGATTGCGTCAATAGAGAACTTTTATGGTGAAATATGTTGAAAAGAGGACTTCCTTAACATCCGGTTAACAAGATTGTTTATCTCACACGTTATTTGTGGAAAAAAATTTGAAGTTGTCTCAAAAGTAACTAATAAACTTTTGAAAACACCATTTGCGATAATATTCGTCAAACTTGTATCTATAGTACAGTATTTACCATTAACTAATGTTATTTCATAAAAATCTTCTCTTGGTGCCTTATATTTAGCTGCAAACAGTAATGCACATCTGAACCTATTTAGTGGTAGTATGAGAGGCCGCTATATTTTCATAATTATGTTGAAAGTATGGTACAGTTATGATCAGTCTTTTTTATTTATGTGAACATAATCAATTTTTAAATATTTTTAAGCCTGAGAAGGTCTTGTTCCTGAGATAATTCCTACTCTCTGTGATAAAATCATTTCGTTAATATTCAAGTTTAAGATTACAGTTGCTGTGATAATGAAGAAGTAGGATTTGAGTTCATATTGACTTAAAGTTCCTAGGCGGCTCGGAATGTTCTGAAAAATTACATTTTGTTCCTGCCGTAAATTTGGTAGTCTGGATCAAATGTGAAATTACATCGTCAAAGTTCATTCACTGTTAACTGGAAACTCCGTTTCCCGATCCGTCGCCTTAGTATTTTTAAGAGAATTGGTAAGCATAGCCCTTTTTTTGAATTTTCCTGAATGTACTCGATTTTAACTCGTGCTCGGCCGTACTAGTTGTTAAAGTAGATTGCGCGACTCTGTTGACAGATTTTGGCGCTCTTTTTCCGCTGTATTTTTATGCCTCACCGCCCAACCAGTCCCCTGTCTATTTCTACGCAGTCCATCTGCGATTTACCCCCTCGCACTCCTTCTTTATTCCAAACGATTTCTCTTTCCTATTTTTTAATATTCTTTCGTAGCTTAACCCTTATATAACCCTTTGATATTTTTGGAATATTAAGTGATTGGACAAAAGTGATTGGACGAATTGGAAAGTGATTGGACAAAACACTCTCTGCTCAAACATCGCATCACCACCACGTCGTGTCGCCGCCACCCTCACGTGATCTCCCTCGATTCTTAATCAATCACAGTGAACTTGCATTCCACGCGAATAAGATGTCCTTTTCGCATTCAAGTATCGCTTCGTTGGTTCGACGGTGGCTCATTGGACGCCTCCATATCCTTCCCTATAAGGGCCTCCCCCTCTCTCCCCATTTAAATTCCAGGGCATCCTTCCTCTCCTCCTTACAAGTCTCCATGACTCCCTTCGACGACGTCCTTTAGACGGAAGCTCTTAGACCGAAAATCGCCGTCAGTACTCTTACGCCGCAGACGGAGAGGATGGATTACTGCGCTCGAATATTCGATGCAATGAATGCCGGGACGTAATTGAGAGGGCGGTCGCATGGAGGACTTTTCAACGATGCCCACATATTTGTGAATGATAAAAGGGAAGGAATCGGTACTGCATACAATCAAAAAAGGGATAATAGATTAAGTGGCGTTCTGGCGCTCTTTTTTTGCACATTAAGGCGAAAAATTACAGTTTTTGTTAAGCAAAGGATCAAACATGTTTGAAAGTGTCGCCGGTTTTTTCACAGTACTTCTCAATGAAGAACTGAAGGGAAAAGAAAGGGTGAACAAAAACAGGAAAATGTAGCAAATCGATCGGTTTTCTTCATCTATTGAAATGAAGGTTTGAAAGAAAAGACACGAAACATGCCGAATACGAAATTATAGATATCTTCAGCGAATGAAGAATTGACGAAGCGGTCTGGAAAGGTGACCACCGGAAGGGTATGTGTTGCAACCGCTCAAGATTATTTCGATCCCGTAGCTAATGAGTCACGGGGCTCATTCACAAAGTTAAGCTAAGCTAAGCAAAGCTGAGCAAGGATTAGACGGTAGGGAATTTTTGTCTTTTGTTCCAGAATCTGAATCTGGAATCAAGGAAATGGGATATCGGTAGATTGAAGACTAATGAAATATGCATGTAGAGAGAACTGGCAAAATAAACTTAATGAGAGAGCAGAAAAGTTTAAGTGAGTCTTGTGAGTTAAATTAGTCATCCAGTTGTAGAAATTCGTTAAAATCCGGTGGAAGAGATGAAGGGATGAAGAAAAATTGAAATGAAGCCTATAAGGATGTGATTGAAGGTTGAAATCACTAACGTCAGATAGGAAGAAGACTGAGCATAGATGTAGGATAGCCACCCTTCTTTGAAATCTTCTAAACCTGGGAAAACGGTTTGGAAAGTCCAGAAGTTCGCCTTGATGTTGACATGATTTTAGAATATCTCGTTGATACTTCTGGAGTTGATCATGCCTCATCATACTGGTGGGAATATTTGATAGTATTGCGACCCTGATCTTCTGTAAAGATTTTTAATAAGTCATCGAGTTTAAGGCAAAATTATCAAGTCGTTACTTTGACCGAAATTTAATTACGTCTGTTTTAAACCCTCATATTTATTTCATTTGTTTTTAGTTACGCTTTGATATGCATCTTAGTTGTTAGATATATTCCTCGCAGGAGCATTCTTCGACGCGACAACTACGTCCGTTGTTGCGTAGTTCATTTTCGTATAAAAAGCCTGATTTTAATTTTATGAAGTAGAGGCTTTCGAAGTTCTTTTTTCTTATTTTACTATTTATAGTGCATATTCAGGTGTGTTAAAATAGAACAAAAACATGTGTGGGATGTTTCAAGTAGGCAGTGCAATAAATTATAAAATAGTTCCGATAGATTTTCCAGCTAATCGCCAATCGATGCAGACGCAGCCTCTTTTTAATACGTGACTTTTTTCCACAAAAACCTGGAAGAGTCCTCCATTTTAAAAATGGAAACGCAGTGGACGCCCGGTGGAAGAAGGCATGTTGTCTTTGTGCTGAATACCGTGGGTCTGTCCACGTAAACAGAGTATGAGATGTGTCATCAATGGTCGTCCCATCCTACGATTGGCTGACTGCAGCCCTCCACCCTTCCCTATCAAATGCTAGTTCCCTTACGTCCTGGTACCTCTTCCTATCTAAATACTTTCCTCTTTATCTGGTCCATGAACTTATACCTGGGTCTTCCTCTGGTGACTTTTCCCTCTATTTTACTCTCAATTATGTTTTTCACAAACCCATTTGTCTCAGAGTGTGTCCAATTAATCTGGTTATTTTTTTCTGCATCGTGTTCCATATGGTCCTTTCCTCTGCTAATCTTCGGTAAACTTCGTCATTTCTAATTTTGTCCGCCCATTTCATCTCCAGTATTCTCCTCCAGCACCAGGCTTCGAAGGTTTCTAATCTTTTATAGTCAGCTTTTCCAATGGTCGATACTTCCGATCCATAGAGTGCTACGCTCCACAAGAATGTTTTCACATACTGTATCCTGGTTATCAGTCCTATCTTCTTTGAGCACAGCAGCAGTTGTCTTTTTCCCATGAATGCCTTATTAGCTTGGGCTATTCTCCGCTCGATGTCCGTTGTACTTCTTCCGTCCCACGTAATGGTACTTCCGAGAGATGCGAAGGAATTCACTTGCTCTAATTCCTCCACTCACAGTATGACTGCTTGCATTCAGCTCCTCTCTTCTGCATACTAGAATTTTAGTCTTCGTCTTACTGATTTTCATGTTCTAATGAGATGGGTTAGCATATGAATATTCGACTGCAGAGATTATTTCTTTGAGCCTTATGGATTTTAACGCAACATAATTATATCTCAGACATATATCAGTATTGAATTCCGCCCATAATACCGCAATGGTTGTTTAACGGATGTAATTCATCTTATATGTGGAGTTAGCTTTAATTTATGTATTTTCTTCGAGGCTAGAACTAACTTGTCACGGGTACCTCTCGTCGGGTATTACGCCGGGTTCGACCAGAGGCCCGTTCACCTCGTGGGCACGCGGATAGCTTGCAGTGGAGAATTATGATACCTACGTGTTTTCCGTACTCCAGGATCCTTACGGCCCCTACACAAAGAAATTATTCTCGTACTAGGCAGTTTCAATAATAGATAAAATATTTATTGCTTCCACTGTTTCAACAAACAATTACATGGATATAACTTTCTCACTCAACTAACACTGAGAATATTTCCAAAAACCCAGAACAAAAAAAAAGAAAGAAATAATACCGAACCTCTATACCGCTCTGGCATCACGGACACGTGGCCAAGCATACTTTGCCCCAAAAGTAAACGAATTGGAACCACTGTTCTTTAAAAATCATTAACACGAGAAATTTAAAGCCAATTTCCGGGCACTTAACAGAAAAATTGCGAATAAACTATATACAACAAGGGACATCCCCAACCGTCAGCCACATACCTCTCACCACACTCAGACAACAGCATTCACTCACACACACTGGCTTAATTCGACGCACAATTTCGGGAAAGATGTTGTTCCCTGGCAGTTCAGAGGCGGAAGAGGGCTCGCACACCACGATCTCTTCCCTGCTTCGTTCTTCTCTCAGAGGGCAGCAGCAGCGATTAGCAGACGACGCACTGCCCCAACAGCTGCGTGCGCCTCGTCGGCGGGAGTTCCAATCGGGCGCACTGGTAGACTGCGCGCCATATACCTCCCGACATTACACCCAAGGTGGTCAGCCTTAGATGACAAGGATGGGTACATCCAGCCCACGGCCAGGGGGGACCAGCCCCTAAACCGCGGACCGCCGGCTCGCCGATGAGTCCTGCGTTCTTCAATAAGCCATCACACACACCAAATACAAAACAAAACACACCGTAATTTTTTTCTCGATGCATGTGGCTATTGGTTGGGTTCCACTTCCCAATTGAAGAGGCAATTAACTAATGGTAAATTATATTCAATTTACACAAAAAAACAGAGGTTCCACTTTACACTATTATCCATAGAAACAACGCAATAGAAACCATTTAACAGACAATATAATCGAAATACATTATATAATTGAAAACAATATAATTGAAACAATATAAGGGAAACGGTATAATTGAAAACAATATAATTGAAGAAAATATAATGCAAACGACATAATTGAAAACAATATAATTGAAACAATATAATTGAAACAAGACAATTATTCAGATTGTCTTTTCCTTTAACCTCCCACCAGCTCCAGCCTCGTAACTGCCGGGAGTCATCCTCCACCATTTGAGGGTTACAAACTATCAGATATTTAATGCAACAGCAATTTTGATCCGGGATGTAATTAACATTTATACTTTCACTTATTTGTTAAATATTTGTCGTCTTTTCCCAAGAGGCTTTATTTTTATGATCTGGCTGCATAGAAGAGCACTAATATCACTTAAATGTTTCTTCGGAACCCATTTCCTGGTGCTGTCCTTGCGAAATGGGCTGGAATACATATTTCTGATATGTGCCGGCGACATTCTCTTTTTAATGATGCTGAAGTTTATGAAAGGGTGAGCTGCGTTCTGATATCCTCCTCCCTATTACACCGATTATGAACGGCGAAATTTCTGTTAGATATCGATCTGTACTGCAGGTGCTCGTTTTAACACTTTCTCATTCCCTAAAGGTCTCGGCCGGTATTTTTATAACTTTGAAAAATAGCAAGAAAGCTATTAGACATCCAAGTAACTTCGACAAGGAACCATCTTCAGGAATCCAAGGTCTTGTTAAGAATGATATCTCTCACTTGCAATCATCTTCTATGCGGACTATGGAGAGGGTGTATAGCACTTGAAGAAAAATTAAATTGATTACTCTTTTCATGCGGAACATAATGAATGGTGTCCTTTCCTTTTAATGCTTATCATTCCCTCTACATAAAATTGTGTAATGTATACCAAGATGAAATTGCACAATTAGTGCGAACTTCATGGACGGATTACACGAAGTTTTTAAATAACTTCCTTTCATCATCTGGTGGCATGCATCACTTCGCATACCACTATTTTTCTGCATAACACCCTTATGCTGTTAATAATGTTATGCTGTTCTAATTTATAGATGCGATTGCCGAGAGATTGAACATTACTTTCAATTTGACGTCTTTTTCCGGCACTTTTGTTTTGCTTAGAAATGCATGTTAATCAATCCTACGAGTTCCTGTCGGGAAATCATCAATAGGAAATTCTCGCGATTGAGGATCGTTATTTTGTACATCTCATGGCAAATGAGCAAGTGATATTTTAATGCTAATTGTTTTAACTCAAGGATCATTCCAATGTTAAATGATGATATTAAAATTTATTTGGTTGCATGACCGTTTTTGAAATAAATTCATTTTGGAGAGCATATATCCACACACATTGGGGCAACCAATTTTCCATGGAAACACGTGCAAATATGTGATTATGGTCATTTTTATTCTATCTATAATATCTCAAGAACTAAAATTGAAAAAGGAAAGATTCTGGAAATGTACGATTTTGAATATAATCGGAAACGTGTCCCTTAATTTTTCATTTTTCTAAGTAATTGTCTTCATTGTTGAAATGGAAAATGATGTCAACATATTATTTCTACAAAAAACTGGCGACCTGAGAAAACCGTACAAAGAAGGAATTTCTCACATTTGAGTTTTTTTTGGCTTAAAAAAATGAGTAGAAGAATTATCTTAGATATTGTTTACATGTGGAACTAACCCTTTCTTTTCTAGAAAGCTAACAAAAGCACAATCGCGCTCAACTCAATCATGTGTAGACTTAATTTTCTCCATTGAGGGAGCTATTATGCATGTGTGGCTTACAGAATAGTAACATATTCAGAAGTATAATATAGAGTCAGAACATTAAGTTTGATATTTCTCTCGCATGAGATTTTCTGCAGTTATAATCGTTTGGAGAATTAAATAAGAGTTGTAAAGTACGGAATAATATTTATTGTAGCTTTGCTTTTTCACTTATCATATTAGTCTCTTTTTCTGTCTAAAGATTATATTTCGGCTTTTTCTTTTAGATGTTTCCATTATGGCTATCAAATGTTTTCCAGAAATCATCGACAGTAAATTCGTATTCTATCGATGACGTATGTTAATTGGGGTGAGGTCGATTAGAGCTTTAATAATTAGTGGCTTGCATTCAGGTGCTCGTTATCGTCCCCCCGTGGAGGGGCAAGTGGGGACCTCGTATGCTGTGAATTCTCCCCCGCCACCCCCGGCCGCCACTGGTTGCACCCCCGCGCTCGAGAGAGGGGTCCGAGGCCGCCCCACCACTCCGCTCGACGGCCCCGTGGCGAGTGATACATTGGGCGGCGGTCTCGCTCCTAATTCGCTCGCCCCACGACATGCTCATCCAATTAGAAAAGCGAAAGGGATCATTCGAAATTCAAATGGACGACGCCATCGCGTGGGAGGCAATGGAATGAATGGAAATTATATGCGCGCCTACATCGACGACATACGAACATTCATGTGGTTATGCCCTCCTCGTTTTCCCTCCTCCCGCAACGACTTCCATCCCACCCGACAGTGTATTGTACTGCTGACGGGGGTTACACTTTTAATATTTATTTATTTCGATGTTCAGCGGTTATGTGTCCCGTGGGAAGAAGAACTTGCGTTTATATAGCACAGGTGATTTCTAACAGTATCGAACCTATAGTTAACATTATTTGTAGCTCACCGTTGTAGGAATTTTAAAAATATTATCTGTTGTTCCCCATATCGGAGTTCTCATTTAGACATCATCTATTAAATTCCTAGGGATCCATCTACTGGGCGCTAGAATGAGGGTGGTTAAACATGAGTACTCGATCATGCCTTTACTAATTTTGGTGCTATGAATGCCTGGTAGTTTTTTGAGAGGAAATGACGTTTGTAAGGCGAGATTTATCATAATATTTTTTAATTTTTGCGCGGATCAACCGTGAGCTTTCTCCATCTGTGATGATCAAATTTGATGGAGAAGACATTTCAAAAGAAGTGACTTGAGTAGCCTTTCTTTGGATTCATTACGTTTATGGTCAAATCCGCCGATGTAGAGTTTTGGTTTCATAAATCACCTCAATATCTAGAATACGATGTCGTTTCCGTCCTCTTTCAAATACTATTTATGTCTCTTGAACTCCATGACGCTGCTGAAACTCGCACCTGAGGCCTTAAAACCTTCGCCGTTGCTCTTTTATGCTAATTATTTATTGTGTGTGCTGAAGTCTTTACTCATTTGTTCTTGTCTTCATTATCAGTTTATTGTAGTTACAAGTTTGTGACTCAACTTTGTGAAACCCCATGGTGCGTGTTAAAGAAACTAGAGTCCTTGGGTCCTTAATGGTGAAACGACCGGCTTCGTCGAATTGTCGACATCGTTTAGTTAATCTATTTATACATTTAGGCATATATGGATATGGGTGTAAATTCAAAGGGATTGGTTTAAGAATAACAGTTAGCATTTCTGCTCAGTGTCACATTTTTATTCCTAGTGTGTAGTGTGTGATGTAATATTTTTCTGAAATATATGACTTTCAATGGTATCACGCAAAGCAGATTCACTACCCCATTAGGTAGTACGAGAGTGCATGGCAATATTCATAAAAAAGGCAAACGAAGGACAGGTGGACGTTGACCCGCGTATTAGTGTGAATTAGTGTGAGTTATTTTAGAGTTTTGGAGGTGTTTGAGATGGAAACATCGCCATTTTATGTTCCACTTATGTCCTGTAGAAATTTATCGAGCAGTGATTCGGCACCTGGACTTATTATTGATAAAGTAATGCGGAAATTTCGGACGATCTAGTATTATTTTCACCTTTTCGGATTACTTAAAACAGAAAAATTCACGGAAGAAAAGGGAGTTCTTCAAGGGAGAAAATATTGCCAAAATGATGATAGAAAGTTACGGAATAGTTTTGGGGATCATAGATGAGGATCATTTGACTTAGGGGATTGCTGTCATCTATCTTGTTATCAAATGCAATTTTATAATATTTTCCCCTTTCCATCCATGATTACTAAATATTCTTTGCTGGTAAGTAGGAAGATTCTGGTCGGAAACTTGAATTCAAGTTATGAATATGAGGAAGCCCTCTATAGTGCTGAGGAGGAGTGAAGCCATAATGAGTGTTGGATCATTCAGCCGTGTAGTGATTACACCGGAAGTTGAAGGCTTACTCCAAGTATCGGATCCATATCATGATGGTCCTCCGTCAAATATTTTGTGATGAAATGAAATAATAACCGAGCGCTTGATAATATATAACTGAACAAGTTATGCGTGCAATAGTCATGCTAGATGTTTCGCATTTTTCAGAACTAATCAGACATAGCCGTCGCGCGACGAAACGTCATCTATTTTCTTAGCTAATATACATGTTGGATACCACCGAAGGGGTTTTTTTCATGGCACGTCGCACTTTGTCAGTAAGGCTTTCAGCCTCAAGATTATCGACCTTATGAGGCTGGAGCAGTGACGGTAAAACCAATTTTTCATATGCAGACAGCGGAAGCGTGGTGGATACACTCAGGGGTGTGTTGGGGTGAGGGGAGGGGGGAGCAGTGTTGCCAGTATTGGGAGGGTAGTCGACCGCTAAGTGGCGATCAGGGGTGGTTGTGGGAGTGAGGGTGGGAGGGAAGAGAGGCGTGCGATGAAGAGGAAGCTAGAGAGGGAGAATGAGGAATTCGCGTGCGACCAAAACCAACGGTGAGACCTCGACTCATTCCCGCATTTGCTTCTTGGCCGTCGCTGGAAAGAATTCGATCGAAATAGCTCGCTTACACCGTCCCTAATATTATTCAGCTGTAGTGAAGATCTTATTCTACGGTCGAAAGATATCAGGAAAGCTGAGCATAATTCCTTGTTAAGGATTTCGAGGGGTATGGTGGATGCATGAATAGGTAGATGATTCACGTTACCCGGGATGTCTTTCTTGGGAGTTCAATTTCTAGTGTGACATTTCGCCAGATTTGCAGTCGGCGCGTGCGAGTCAGTGTTGACGCGGGTTTTTTTTTGCCTTGAAATATGCGTGTGATACTTTACGGCTCTAAAACCAGTATAACTGGTGGAAGAAATAGAAACTTGGTGATCTAGGTGATACGAGATTACATTATGTAAAGGAGGTGATTTAATGCGAGATAAAAATTTATAAAAGCAGGCAAAGAAACGCTCATGGGAAGCGGAACTTGATGGAGAAGATCAGGTGGATTGAGAATACCTAGAGACGCAATGGCTATCTGAGATATGCAGTGATGCAGATGAACTACAGAAATAGGTATGTAAGAACAAAGCTGACGGGGAAAGAACTCTGTAGAGGGAATGAGAAAAGATACTTCAGGAGCGCGCAATATGTAAAAGGAGAGCTTGATGGATTGGGTCCTCCCTGAGTCACCATTCATTTGATGGTAGCATAATAGTTGGAGTAAGTGGAAGATCCCTCGAAGAAGACACAATCCTCAAGTGAATGAGGTATTCGAGGAAGAACACTGATTCTCTCGGTGTCCTGAAGTCGACTTCGAATGAGGCTTAACTGCCGGCTGCCGGTTAACCAATCTTGTGCTTTGAATCTTCATTACGAAGGCTGGGAGAGCTTTCGATTGCTGCAGCAAAACACGCCGGAGGTGTTTGCCTACTCGAGTCGACATTCGATTCGAACGACCGTGCCTCGATAAAGGCGCTGCCGACTGCAGAGTCATCTGGATTGCCATGTAATAACATTGGAGCTACTTTGACAATGCAACCCAGAGGACTTTGGCCGATTGATATCGCGGGCGCCCTCTGGCGGTAGGGATGAAACCGTGCGCGCATCTGTCAAATGAGAATCGCAAAGCGCCCGAAGAGTTTAGGCGTCTGTCATCATCTCGAGACAGTGTCTTCCGCCGGTAGCATTGGCTTCAAAGAAGGAACGACGGTTCCTTCGTCTTCTCATGGCTCCAATGTATATTAATTACGATTCAGCGGTGATTCACGAGCCATTGACCGAAAGCTGCGGAGCCTCGTTGAATGCGGTTTGGTGAACCGTGCTTCGATAAATATTCCTCGGACTTCCAATACAGAAGTGGTCGATAGTTGCAGTAATCGACCTCCGCTTACGCTTGCAAGGAAAATAGACGGGCTTCTGTTTTGACTACAAGTAACATTTCGATTCTAGGATTTAGTCGCGTCTATTTCGGTGAAACGTACATCTCAATTGAAAATCGAGAATAATAAATAATGGCCTTATTTTTTTCCTTGTTCTCGCTCACACTAGGAAGTTCAATAGTAATTCAACATGAAAAATTGAACCTACAGTATGAGTCATTATATTAATGTAAGAGAAACAATTGCACTTTTCCACAAAATTGTTTTAATGCGTACAACGCATTTCGGCTCACAGAGCCATCATCAGGTACAAGACCATGTACTCTTGTACCTGATGATGGCTCTGTGAGCCGAAACGCGTTGTATGAATTAAAACAATTTTGTGGAAAAGTGCAATTGTTTCTCTTACATTATGAAGAACTTCCACGATATCTCGCCTGAATCTGTTGAATTTATTAGTCATTATATTATATAAAAAGTGACGACTTTTTATACACTCACACATTAGATATTTTGTTTACACTGTGGTTTTACGTAATTTTACACGTTTGTGCTAAGAATACGGTAATAATTATGAATTTATCTACTTAGCTGATTGCAATACTGAGGTATTCTGGCTGTAGTTAACATGGACGTCTGTCGATGGTGGTTTGTTATTTAGAGTTTGAAAAGTGGTAACTTCGTAATTTCTTTCAATAGATATGGTAGGTTATTATATATTTAGAGGAAAATTTAAATGTTTTACGGTTATATTTTGACCATTTGTACAGTATCTTGCAGAAAAATGACTTTCAGAACAATTGTCCTTCGTGTAATTATGCTATATAATAGTTACGCTTAGCTGTATTGTGGGAATTGCTCTGTAAAAAATGGATCAGCAGTCGCAAAGAACGTTAGGAAGGTAGAAAAAGATCGAACGGATACAGAAAAAAATCTCATCATCCAGACGATGCTCACAGTGCGAGGAGCCATACTTTGTGTTACTCAAAAATCGAACAATTCGCAGCGAATCCCGAAAGCATCATTTTCCCTCATGGAGCGCTTGGCTGGGCGAATTGCGGGCACTGCAGAGCACTTCACTGGACTAGAGTGTGCATGGGTCTTCGCTTGTTCACAATGTGCTATATTCATATGTAATTATCTATGAATAATTGCAAGTAGTCTAGTGACGGTTGCCTTGATAACTTTAGCCATTTACTATCCTAGGTAACGTCCATTTCTAACTTTAACTCCGGAAGTAAAACCGAGGTAAATGTATCTATGACTTAAAAAATATTACATAAGTATTATTTTTTCAAAGAGTAAATTTCTCGAAAAAATAACAGAAAACCCGGCCGATATATATTGAGACATTACATAGGACTCTTTGTGAGTCCACCCCCACGTGTTAGCCATTTTGCTTGCATCGGATATCTATCGTTCTCCGACAGTAGATTCTCTCGACTTCTGTCACAGTTAAACAAAAATCGCTGGAGTCATATCGATGCCTTAGAAAACGCGATCTGGAGTGCCAAAATTCAAATATCATAGTCAACAGAGAAGATGGCTACCACGTAGCGACTACGTGGAAAAGACTGCCGGCACAAATCGGAGAGAGACAAATTAAAAATGGCGCCAAAATGATTGTCGCCCCAAATAATGGCAGTCAATCAGATGAGACATACTTGGCTTAGATTTCTTGAAAATTTCAGGTTGGGCGAGTTTCAGTACGACACGGAAGATGTTATTTTAACCCCGCTCTATCTATCTCTAGAAACTGATGTGGGAGACAAAACAAGAGAGATAGGCTGCCGAAATTATTGCTGAAAATCTCCTTTCCACGTACCATTAGTGATTATGACATAAAGATCTTTGCACTAACAGAGGACACATCGTTTGCGTACAATTTGCCGATTCTGCCCTCCCCTCCTACCTCTTCACTATTTCTTCCCTGTCTATGGCTTCAGTCCTAACACCCCCTGACTCACGCCTGTGTGGCGGATCGCAGGATAGCATGCTTGTATAAATTGAGATTATGACACTCAATCAAGAGGAAATGGTAAGATCTGATTCATTATAAATAGGAAAAAGATTCATCATTGATCGTTCAATCCTAAGATTGGTTGACTGCAGCCCTCCACCCTTCCCTATCTAATGCTAATTTCCTTACCTCCTGATATCTTTCCCTATGCACCGTCTTCTTTATTTGGTCCATGAACTTATTCCTGGGTTTTCTTCTGGAGACTTCTCCCTCCATTTTACCTTCAATTATGTTCTTCTGGAAAAAGATGATTCTACTTGCGATGTGTCGATGAATTTTTGCATCGAAACACTTGTCATGCCATAAGGTCCTATTACCTACCTATTTTTTCGGTTAGAGGGACTATATTAGGGACCTAAATAGGGTGTCTATTGCCGGTAACAGTTCAGCATCCTTACGGCGATGATAAGTAATGCAAGACCTGAACAATTTCTTACCAGCATTAAATTGGTATAGAGGAATTTTACGGTGTGAAGTGCTTCTTATTCCTGTATTAAATGTACCATTCACATGAATAATTGAGAAGTGCCGAATCTGCTCGAAAACCGTCATGGTAGCGAAGGTGGTCTTCTTCGCGCGTATTTTCGTCGACGTTAAACATTTGACCACATTCTTGCAATGACTAATTTGTTTTCCCACAATTTTAAACAACTACGTACGTATTTTAGAATCATGTTTCTTGTACGTCATGTTTACGGGATTAATATTTCAAATTGAGTCGTTATATATGCATAATTTGGTAAAGTGAGTAAATGCCTAATTTACTCAAATATAATTCAATTCAAACATCAATTAGTTTTTACCATTCAATGAAAAATCCTGCTGCAAACTCTCATGTAATACTTTGGAATGAGTGGTAACATGATCAAGGAGAGAAAAATTGTTCCTGCATGCTGCCACAGGACTAATGAACAAACGATAGCAAAAAGAAGAAAAATTAGAATAAATTTTGACAACAAATTACCGGTAAATCAAAATGCCTATCTCACTGTGCAGATTTCTTCGGCATAGTTTTAAAGATTGCTTTTCTAATGGTACGACACTACTATGCGTATTACACCTCATAAAATGGTATTTTTCGTCATCCTGATTCAATTCTCAACTCAACGGTTAGCTTTTGTGAGGGCAAAATGTTTGCAAACATCCCCTCGAACTTGATACCTGCCATGCGAGGCAGAAAAATTTTTCTCCTGAAATTTAATATTTTCCCTAAATAATTGATTCGTGGTCTACCGTCTCATAATGATTACTTTCTGCTACTAGGGCCTATAATATGTTTTTCATTGAAAAAGATTGTATTTAATTTTGAAAAATTCGTTTCGCAACCTGCGTGATACCCTTGTATAAAGTTCGTAACTGTCTGCCTTTGAACACCAAGAGAAGGATCAGTGGAATAAGAATTGTGACAAGAGGTGTGTGATAAAGTCCATGATTGCGCAATTGAGGGAGGAAGCTGGAATATTACACCTGTAGGCCCGGTTTTAATAATCTCCGGTTAAATGTATTCTGCGTACGAAAACCGTTGTTAATTCGTCCTTCCATCGACTAAACCTCCGTCAACTAACCGACAGTGTGATTTAATGCTCTACCCTAACTCTTATTCAACGAAAACTTGGAATTATCAAGCGGTCTACATTAACCTGACGTAAAAAAAATTAAATACTTGGTTTTAGAAATATAGACAAAACTGTGGCTTTCCCTCGGGAGCCAACCAGATGAGGCGCGCGCGTCTTTGGGTTTCCGTGTAACCCACTCTGGGGAGGGCCTACCTATTATAATCATTTAATCTCTGCTCATTATTATTATGTAATCCTCTAATCTCGGCCGCCTCTTCCTTCCACAGGTGCCTGCGAGCCGCACGCCCAGGGGTCGCCGGCCATGGAGTGCAACATGAACAAGTGAGTTTCAGGTTTTAACCGATGGGGGGTGGGGGGTGGTAGGGACAAGCCCCTCCCAACCCCACCCCGTTCCACCCCTTCCATCCTTTCTTCTCTACTCCACCCCTTTATCATGATAAGGATTGATGGAAATTTTGTAGGATGTGAAATACGCGTCACTTAGAGGTAGACATATTTTTTCGTATTAGATTTTTTTCCTTAGATTTGGCGCCAGGGCTATCTATAATAGCAATTACAGTTGCATGATAACGGTTGCAACTAACTTGAAAAGCAATTATTTTCATCGATAAATCACAAAAATTTTAATATAGGTGTTATTCACGGACCATGTTTTTTGTTGATCGAATGTCTAGCCAATTTGTCTGAGCGATTAGCAAACGAGTCATCAGCATCAACGAAGTACCGTGCAAGCCACCAAGTGCAAGTACCGTGCAAGCCACCAAGTGCAAGTACCGTGCAAGCCACCGTGTGGTGCCTTACCCGCTACTATGGGGTGGTTCCATACCAGAGGTGCAGTTCTCACTCATCCCAGTTCGAATCAGGGCCTACCTCTTTCCCACGGCCGCTAAGCGAGGACAAATGCGTGGTCAGACCAGAAACTAGGAGAGTGCGAACTAAACGAACATGCTAACATTCAATACAGTAGTAAAATATAGTATTATTAATTCTGTTAATAAAAAATACCACTATATCCTAAATTATGCAGAAAGCAAAATCATGCCGGGTATTCTGAACGGGGTGAATAGTTAATAGATAATGACACTATGTTATTAAACTCAAGGACAATGTCTATTGTACCCAGTAGGAACTGTCCTTTCATAGGATTCATTTTTCACACCTATCATGGAACATTACTTTACGTGGAAAAAATCACGTTTTTACTCTCTCATTTTAGCAATCTTTTTACTTTATTCTTACGCCTGTGATCGCTTCAACCTAATTGGTTGGCTCAAGCAAAATATGCCGAACCTCTGGGAAAAAATTGTATGTTTCGAACTTGCCCAAATATTAAACCTACTATATTTTGCTTTTGAGGTTGGGCGGCCCAATGAAAGCGAGTTTTATTCCCATTCCGGAGGGTCGGCGATTCGAGAGGGAGTGGCGGAAAATAGGAGAGAAAAAAAAAAAAAAAAAAAAAAAAAAAAAAAAATATATATATATATATATATATATATATATATATATATATATATATATATATATATATATATATATATATATATATATATATATATATATATATATATATATTTTTTTTTTTTTTCTCTCCTATTTTCCTCTCCTATTATATATATATATATATATATATATATATATATATATATATATATATATATATATATATATGAGAGGGGAAGGAACCGGATATTCCTGAGGGAGTGGAGTGGAGGACTCTTTCAGGATGGCGAGAGGGACTGGGGTTCACCGACAAATAGGTATGACACACTCACGCACAACGGTAAAGCTCCCCGCTTTTATTATGCGAACTCTTACAACCGCGAGCCCCTTGCTCGCTCGGTCTCTCAGACCAACACACCCCACAACACCGTCTATCACTTTCCCAATCCCACACTGCTAACGTCACAACCTCCGCACCCCTCTGACCCGTCCCAACTCACTGACTGTCTTCGACTGACTCCTCGTCACGACGCCTGCCCTCGATGTCGTCGACGTTCCCTGGCTATCCGCCAGGGGGCACCACCTCCTGGGGGCACCCGTTCGGCCGTAAGCTAACAGTCGGCCCTTCCTGACTTTAGGGCCGTCCTCGGCCCGATCCGATGGTTGGCTGCCCTCTTCTTCCTCAGCATCGGGGTCCTCTTCGGTCTGCTCTTGGAGATGGCTGCCCTCTTCTTCCTCATCATCGGGGTCCTCTTCGGTCTGCTCTTGGAGTTGGCTGCCCTCCGGTGGGTTGTCCTCTTCTTCTTCCGCTACAGGGTCATAGTCTTGGGGGAACTGGCACCATGGTTTCATCCGATCAGCACAAAAGACAGAATGAAACCTCCTCTGGGTCCTGCCTGTCCCTGGGATATCTGTCAACAAATACCTGTCTCTGGGGAATATCTCTCCCACCCTATATGGTCCCTTATATTTGGGTGCTAGCTTTCGAGATGTTCCCGTCGCCTGGGCTTCTCGCTCAACTAACACTAAATCTCCTCGCGCGTATCTATTTGGCTCCTTATGGGCTTCGTCGAACCTTTTCTTCTGTTTCTCCTGAGATGTCACCATCCTGCCTAAAGCTTCCTTCCTAGCCTCATCTACTACCTCTTTGCTAACTCCAGGTTCATTTTCCTGCAATGTCATTATAACGCGGTTTCTTAACGCGTTCGGCGGGCGATACGCGAACAACAGTTCATGAGCACTGGCTCTTACCGTTTTGTTCTCCATCGAGTTCGTGGCAAACTGAATGTCTTTCAAGCGCCCATCCCAATCACTTCCATCCTCCGATGAGTTCATCGTAGTGATAGCTCGAGTAATTACGGAGTTTGATCTCTCTACTTGTACATTTTCCCTGGGCGTTGCAGTAGCGTTCTTGATGTGTTTGATTTGATGTTCCTCTCAAAATTTCTCGAACTCTCTTGAAGTGTACGCCGTTCCTCTATCTGATATGACCCGGCCCGGACAACCAAACAAGCTAGAAATCTCACTCAGGACCTCACAGACTGGTTTTGACCTCGTGTTTTTCACCGCTCGTAGTACTATGAACTTCGTAAAATTGTCCTGGTATGCAAGTACGTATACATTGCCTCTCTTGCTACGAGGGAACGGTCCTAGGTGGTCCACGTTCACGGTATGAAAGGGCTTACCCTCTCGCCTAGTTGGATACAGTACTCCCTCCTTTTTTTCGCCTGGTACCTAGTGGTATGCACACTCAACACAAGCTGCGATGTATCTCTTTACCTTTCGTCTCATTTTCGGGAACCAGAAATATCTCCTCAGGTGTTCCAAAGTCTTCTCTTTTCCATAATGTCCCATATCATCATGGCTTCCTTTTATGATTCTCCAAACCACATCTCCTGGGACAACCCAGCGACTTCCTCCTCCTACCTTACGACATATTCGATGGTCTCTTATTACGTAGTCAGTATGCACTTGCTTACTCTCGTTTGTAATCACGGTTTTCTTCAACGTCCCATAAATTTTCTGGAGACTCGGATCTTGTAGTTGCATGGTCAACAGCCAATCTTCCTGCTGAATTCTTGTGGTGAATATTCTTGCGTCCACCGTCTCAGGTTCTTCCGCATTCTCTACCGGGTTTCTGCTAAGGGCATCTACGTGACCCATGCTCCTGCCTGGTCGGTATTCGATTGTAAAGTCATACTCCTGTAGCCTCAACCACCACCTGGCAATTCTCGGCAACAGCTCTCTCTTGGTCATCGCCGTCTTTAACGCATTGCAGTCCGTTACCACCTTGAACTTTCGATCCAACAAGTACATACTGAATTTGTCGACTGCCTTTACCACCGCTAATGCCTCAAGCTCGTAGCTGTGGTACGACTTCTCTGCATCCGTCGTTTGCCTGCTGTAGTAAGCCACAGGTCTCAATGGTTCTTCATCTCGCGATTGCAAAAGAATTCCTGCTAATCCATGTTTGCTGGCGTCTGTGTGGACCTCGTGCCCCGCCCCCACGTCAAACAATGCCAACATAGGTCTTTCGACTAATCTCTTCTTGAGTTCTTGGAATGCTACCTCTTGTTCCTCCTTCCACTCGAACGTCACTCCGTTTTTCGTTAATCTTGTCAATGGTTGACTAATCGCAGCAAATCTTGGCACGAACCTTCTAAAGAAACCGGCCAATCCAACGAATTGCCTGATTTCATGGACATTTTCCGGTCGCCTGAAATCTCTCACTGCCCGAATTTTCCGTTCACCAGGTTTTATTCCTTCTGCATTTATCTCGAACCCTAGATAGTCTACTTGCTCCTTGAAAAATTCACATTTCGCCAACTTCAATGTCAGTCCTGTTTCCTTGAGAACTCCTAAGAATCTCTCTATCTTCTCTAATCCTTCTTTCACGGTCCTACTCGGGATCAGCACATTATCCATGTACACCCAAACATCCCCTGGTTTCGTCTTCCTGATGACCTGTCTCATCATCCGATTAAACACGGCTGGTGCGTTTACCAAACCAAATGGCATACTGTTAAACTCGTACAGACCTTCCGGCGTCACAAACGCGGTAAGATGTCTAGATTGAGGCGCCACGGGAATTTGATAGTACCCAGAAGCGAAGTCTAAGGTGGAAAAATATCGGTTTCCCGCAAGACTGTCTAACGGTTCATCAATAGCCGGCATTGGGAACTTCTCCTTCCTGGTCTTGTGGTTCAGCAATCTGTAGTCGACGCATAATTTATCCTCTCCGTTTGCCTTTTTCACTAACAGAGCTGGGCTAGCATATTCTGACGTTGACTCTTGGACTATTCCCATTTTCATCAGCTCTTCCACCGCTCTCTGCATGTTCTCTCTTTTGGCGTAAGGTAGGTGATACGGACGCGACGTCACAGGTCTGTCGTCGTTCAAGTCAATGCTGAAACTGGTGAAGTTCGCCTCGCCTAGCTCGCCTAGATTTTTAGCAAAACACCCCCTGAATCTATTTACTAGATCGCAGACTGCTCCTTTCTCTTGCATTGACAGGTTCTCATTCACGTCTATCTCGTCCTTCCGGATCCGTGACCCCTCTTCCAACTTCCGCACTTGAGAGTTCTCTTCCTTCCTTAAGTCAACATTTTCCTTGGAGATAGTGAGTCTCCCGAAATCCTTTTCGACTCGAATTCCCGGCTGGTCTAATGCACTCCGCCCTAGGATGATAGCATCTTCCTGCGAATATTCAGGGACGATTAAAACCGCTACTTCCAAGTTCACATCGTCCACCTTCAAGTTCATCTGTTTCGAGCCGATTGCTTTACAACTCCCGGACCCAAAGCCTACTAAACACTTTCGTCTCGCTTCATACTCGACTCCTAGTTCTTCAGCGACGTCTCTTCTCAAAGTGACAATATCGCTTCCCAAATCAACGAATCCAACGACCCGATCGCCATTTACATCTATCCACTTGTGGTACTCATCAGGTATGTTGCAGTTAGGTCGCTTGATTTTCTAAACGTTCAATTTTTTCTCACTCGAGGTCGCTCTCGACGTTCCCTGCGGACAAACTTTCTGCAAATGACCCACCTGCTTGCACCGGTAACAAAGTCTTTCACGGGTTGGTTTCTGGCACTCCCTAGCAAGGTGGCCTCCTTCACCGCAATTGAAGCATCCGCCCTTGCCTAGCTTCCTTTCAACCCTCACACCTTTTCCTTCGATCTTATGGCCACTGACTGCAGGAAGTCGATTATGATAGGTTGCCTTCTCTCCCATTTTCGCCCTATCATTGACGCTCTCGTACCGCTTTATCTTGCGTAAAAGTCCTTCCACATCTTCAAAATCACACATAGTCAAAAGTTTCACTAGTTCTCTATCCCACATACCATTTAAAATGTATTTAATCAGGGACGCTTCATTTACTTCACCACGTCTAGCGATAGTTTTCATCGCGTAAACATATGACTCATGCGTCTCACCTCGCTGCATCCTTCTCTTTGCCAGGCTCAAGTGCACATCGGCTTGGTCCTCCACTGACGGGAAACAATATAACAGTCCTTTCTTGAAAACCTACCAAGAGTACACTTCATCGGCCACGCTATTCAGCCATAGTTTCGCCGCCCCACGCAGCTTACTAACGGATTGGGCCAACAACATTGACTCGTCCCACCCGTAGGCTGTTGCAATGCTCTCTATTCGCCTAATCCATTGTGCCGCCGTAAACCCTAGTGTTAACGAAGGTTCAAACTCCGGCAGTAATCGTTCTGCTATCTCCCGATGCGCTACCATGCTCCTCTCAAGTGCTAACGATTGCCCACTTACAAGCTCGCGTTCGCGTTCAAGGAGTTTCCTTTCTCTCGCTAGCAATTCTCTCTCGTGACGCAACAGCAGCTGTTCCCTCTCCGCGGCACACCCAAGGACGCTACTCTCTCCGACAGGTTCCCGCCAGTCCACCATCGGCGGGCCTCCCCCTCTCGAAGGCCACACGACCGTAGCCTCACGCGGTCGCTCACCAGGTTCCCTTGCCTGTATAGCCTCCCCGGCAGTCTCTCGCGCGCCCAACGGCGTCGACTCACCCAAAGTCCACATGGCGGTAGCCTCGCGCGGTCGCCCACCAGGTTCCCTTGCCTGTATAGCCCCCCCGGCAGTCTCCCGCGCGCCCAACGGCGTCGACTCACCCAAAGTCCACATGGCGGTAGCCTCGCGCGGTCGCCCACCAGGTTCCCTTGCCTGTATAGCCTCTCTCGCGGGTTCCCGACACATTCCCGCCAAGTCTGTCGCGTCTGTCCTTTCTACTCACGCGGCCCCGTCAACGCGTCCCACTCGGCACTCGTCGTCCCACGACGCCATTGCAGGACTAGCCATCACTTTTAATTCTAAACACTCTCTCACCTAGTCGATCTGCACTAGCTAGGGTTTGATGTTCGCCTATCTCTTGATGGCTGGCTGAGCACCTATTTACTGCGGCCTGCTGCACACAAACCACTCCACGACACTCGCTCCCTGTAGCTTGCTGCAGATGTATCTCATAGCAGCTTCTTTTGGACTCTTTATCCCACTTCTGAAACTGTGAGGGGAAGGAACCGGATATTCCTGAGGGAGTGGAGTGGAGGACTCTTTCAGGATGGCGAGAGGGACTGGGGTTCACCGACAAATAGGTATGACACACTCACGCACAACGGTAAAGCTCCCCGCTTTTATTATGCGAACTCTTACAACCGCGAGCCCCTTGCTCGCTCGGTCTCTCAGACCAACACACCCCACAACACCGTCTATCACTTTCCCAATCCCACACTGCTAACGTCACAACCTCCGCACCCCTCTGACCCGTCCCAACTCACTGACTGTCTTCGACTGACTCCTCGTCACGACGCCTGCCCTCGATGTCGTCGACGTTCCCTGGCTATCCGCCAGGGGGCACCACCTCCTGGGGGCACCCGTTCGGCCGTAAGCTATATATATAATTATATATATAGCTTACGGCCTACGGCTTACGGCTATATATATATATATATATATATATATATATACACACATATACATATATATATATATAATCGTTCACTCATTCACTCAGACCGCACAGCGGCAAATACTCACATAAATATTTATACAGAAAGGTAGAAAGAAAGTGGATAGGAACACAAAAATGAACAAACACAGTGGTGGTGTGAAGATGTAAAGATGGCCGATTCCAAGCAGAAAAAATTCGACTGGACCGGGAATCGAACCATGGACCTTTGGATGTCGCGTCCACTGCTCAGACCACCGAGCTACCCAGTCTACAAAGAAACCACTGGAATCGGCGGGGGTTTATATGAACAAACACTCCCCAAGGCATGACCCATGAGAGCGGCCAGTAGATGGCGCGCGGGCAGCTTTTCACCCACCGGCAGAGAGAGAAAGACACACACAGAAGGCGAAATGAAAGAGTAACTCAAGCACACAGACAGTGGTGAAAGATATAGAACATATATATATATATATATGCTGCTGCACACAAACACTGTATATATATATATATATATATATATATATATATATATATATATATATATATATATATACACTCGCTTCGCTCGGTAGGGCTTGCTACACCCCCGGTACGGCTTCGCCGTAGATTTGGGGTATTAAAAAAATCCGGGAAAAAATGGTTTACTTTCAAGGGTTATAGTCGTCGAAATCAATTTTGAAGACTTTTATTTTGCAGTAACGTTTGAGCATCCGCCATTTTGAAAAACCTAGGCGTCATGGTTATTTAAGTTTGCATACGGACTGGGATAATGCAATTTTTGAATTGTGTCACATGAAACTTAGAAACTACGGGGCGTAGAAAGCACCATTGTCAATCCCAGGGCAAGTGTGATTTCTAGCTTTATATCGGGGGGGGGGGGGTTCTATGGGTTATTTTCGTTATGTTTTGCGAAGCTGAACTACCCGTATTCTGTTGACTACGCAGTAGGCCAGGGAAACTACTTAAAGAAAAGTAAAGAGAAAAATTGTGCGTGGGAAAACCGCCGAAAAGTACCAAAATTCGTCTACATTTTGATTTCTAGGGCTTTTATTGAAGCAAGCAATAACGAAAACGACATAAAGTCAACGATTTTATTAACAACATTCATTCCTTAGCTAAACTTTTGAAAAGCAGTCGTTTCAGGCAGTAAAACCAATAGCCCGAATGAGAAAACCACGAAAAACAGGGAAACCCGCAAATTAATGTGTTTTTTGGCTCCAGGGAGGATATTACATGTGTCAGCATCGAACTTCCAACATTCCCATCCTCAGTCCAGCACCCCTCGCCTACCGCTTAGGCTTAGGTTAAGCCTAAGCCTAAGCGATAATTGGATTTAAATGACATTCACCCGATTTTTTCATAATTATGAGTTTAAGCGATACCTGTGAGTATACTGTTAGGGTAAGGAATATGACAAAGGTATTGTTCTCTAAGACATTTCAATCAGAATAAAGTGTAATCGACAAGAAGAACAGTTATTTACCGTTCAGTAGAAAGAGACGGATAATCACAGGCCTGCACCGTCGGTTATTGTCGAAAAATACGCATTATTAATTTTTTTCTGAGAAGTTTATATAAAAAAATCAAATTTTCGCTACATACCAGCAACGTACATGTAAAGGCGCATTAAAATCTAAACGTTGAAGGTCATATGTTAGGACATTACGGGCATTTCGCATGGATTGAATATGGTAACATTTTCATAAAGTCCCATTTTGGGGATTGTTGTGAAATTTATATGGGAATAAGAGTAAATGTAATGATGTAATCATATTCACCATTTTAGTTGCGACAAGTGGAATTTCTAACCACAGTAGAAAATATAACCGTTCAGAAGCAACACACGAAATACCAGAAGCTTGTGCGCCAACCGAACAAAGTAATAGCGGACCCGGAGGAAATAAATTGCCATTTTTAATTTTATTGTCGGTTTTAAGGAAAAAAGGCAGTTTTTTCACTAACAGTCCATAATTGTCAGGTTCAGTAGCATGTGCATGGCAAACATAAAGGTAATATATGCACAAATACCGACAAAATGGGCATTTCACAGCGATAAAATGAATTTTCATTTTTAAAAAGTCAGATTTTGGGGGATTGTTGTGAGATATCCATGAGCGGACGGAAAAAACTAAAGGCATGCGTACTTCATTTTATTAGCTACAACAATAATTCATAATATTAGTGAAAAGTCTTATTGTTTAGAGGCAACAGAATGAATTCCAGAGACCTACAACGCAATTGAGCGAAAAATCCGCCATTTTTTAATTTTTAAGCCATTTTGTTGATAGAAAGACGGCGTTTTCGCTAAATATCCATAAGGACCACGTAACGTACCATACGTCTACCAAATTTCCGGAACGGCTTCGCCGTTTGTATTTGTTTTGATAAAATGTCCTGGAAAAAAACAGTTTACTTCTAAGGGTGTTAGTCGTCGAAATCCATTTTGAAGAGTTGCACGAAAGTTCCACGAGTGAGCATCCGCCATTTTGAAAAACGCAGGCGTAATGGTTATTGAATTTAGTGTACGGACTATGAAAACACACTTTCCAAATTGGACCACATGTGACTGCGAAACTACGGGGCGTAGAAAGCAATAGATTAAAGAAAGTAGTCCTGCCACTTACGACCTTTTATTGTCTACTATAAAAAATAATAACATTGGTAAAATGTTTAACCATTCAGAGGCAACAAACCGAAATCCAGAATCCGGCGTTACAATTATGAGAATAATCCGCCATTATTAATTTGTTTCGGCCATTTGTAGATAAAAGGTCGGTGTTAAAACTATTTAGCCTTCAAAACCATGTATTGTTGCTTATGCATGCCAACTTTCAAGGCCATATGTGCAATAATAGAGACGTGACGGGTATTTTTACCGTGATTAAATGGGATATGATTTTCATAAAGTCAGATTTTTGGGATTGTTGTGAAATACCCAGGAGTGATCGGAAAAAACTAAAGGTATTCTCTTAAACGTAATATAGTAAGCTACGACAGAAATTCATTACAATGGAAAAATGTCTTTACCGTTCAGATACAACACACTGAATACTTGAGACTACGCCGCAACTGTGCGAAAAATCCGCCATTTTTACATTTTTCGGCCATTTATAGATATAAATTCGGTAATTTGACTAATTAACCTTCATATTCATGTAATGCCATGCATGTATGCCAACGTTCAAGGCTATATGTGCAATAATAGAGACGTGACGGGCATTTTACCGTGATTAAATGGGATATCATTTTCATAAAGTCAGATTTTGGGGGATTGTTGTTAGATATTTATCAGTGCACGGAAAAAACAAAAGATATGAATTTGTACATCATTTAATTAACTACAACAATAATTCATAATATTAGTAAAATATGTCATCGTTTAGTGGCAACAGAATGAATTCCAGAGACCTACGCCGCAACTGTGCGAAAAATCCACCATTTTTAATTTTTTTAAAGCCATTTATAGGTATAAATTCGGTAATTTGACTAAACAGCCTTCATATTCATGTAATGCCACGTATGTATGCCAACTTTCAACGCTATATGTGCAATAGTGGAGACGTGACGGGCTTTTTACCGTGATGAAATGGCGAACCATTTTCAGAAAGTCAGATTTTGGGGGATTGTTGTGAGATATTCATGAGGGATCGGAAAAAAAGTAAAGGTATACATTTGTACTTCATTTTATTTTCTACAATTATAATTCATAATATTAGTATAAAGTCTTACTGTTTAGTGGCAACATAATGAATTTCAGAGACCTACAACGCAATTGAGCGAAAAATCCGCCATTTTTTAATTTTTTTCGCCATTTTGTTAATAGAAATACGGCGTTTTCGCTAAATATCCATAATTACCACGTAACGTACCATACGTATACCAAATTTCAAGGTCATATCTTCGCTATTAGAGACGTGACGGCTCAAAACATGTTTGAAAATTTCAAAAAACAGAGCATATACAAAGTGACACCCTCCTGGCCAAAATTATCACCCTAAGGACGATTGCAGACTACGCCTTCGGAAAGTCGGTGCCAAAAACCACCATCACCCCCGGCTGGAAACCCGAGAGCTATACATTCTATAACATTGCTCTTTAACTTTCTCATCACATTTTCTTAGTATTCTTCTAATAAATCCCAATTTACGATTGACATCCGAAGATTTCCCGTACGTACTTCCCCCAAGACAGTTCCTAGGTAAGGGTCCCAACTAATTCACTTACTCTATAGTTGATGGTTCAGTTTTATTAATTGTGTATGATTCGTTGAGCGATGTATTCTTTGTTTAAATATTCATAACTACTCACTTTTTTAAATACATTCTAACTGCCAAGTATTTCACAATTCGTTTATATCATCTAGGTCTTTTTTCAACGCAATTCTGTCAGACTCGTTGCCAATATCCCTGTGCACCACAGCGTTGTGTGCGAAGAAGCCAATTTTGCTCCTAACAACTGTGATGATATCATCAATATGCAAAAAGAATATTAAGGGACCTATGTCTCTTCCCATGAGTACACCTGATGTTAATTGCACTGTTCCTGGACTAATGCCATCCATGACCGCCCTCTGTTTGCTGTCATTTAAGAAAAATTTAACCAAAATATTTTATCTTGGTGTATTCTGTAAGATTTCTACTCAACGAGAGATTTCGAACGAGGGCTAATGTTAAATGTACTTTTGAAATCCAAAAATATCGCGTGGACCTTGACCAGTCTTTCTCCCGAGATTGCAATGTCGTGTAGAGAGAGGGTCAGTTGGGTTTCTTCCTTTTCCGGAATCCTTGCTGATTTCAACTAAGTTTTGCCTTTCTGCGCAACCCATGATCGAACTGACAATTTTATGTTTCATTACCTCTGCCATATAATTGTAAATAATATGAATTAGATATATTGTGTAAAAGACAAATATTCACCTAAGAATTTGCGGTTATTCTGCAGATTGAGCGGCGCTTAGAATAGGGCCCTGGGCTAAGTCTGCAAAGGTATCTACTTGGAGCGCTGTTGATTCTTAACCCCATTGTCGGTCCCACCTGCGTCGTCGCCTCTCAAAGAGGAGCCCTTCTCGCTCGCTAATGGAGTCGCCCGTTCTCTCTTATCCGCGCCATTTGAGGCGGCTTCGGAATTGGTCTTCATAAAATTTACTAAAATATACAAGATAGTGGACGAATTGACTTTGTGGAATTTAGACAGTATAATAATTACAAAGTAACAATTATTATACGTTACTAAAATAAATGATTTTTTTATCCTCCTTTCAATACAATTATCGGGAATGCCATGCATGTTCATCTCGTGTTTTGTATTTTATTTGTAGCTGATGACATGCGGAGATTCGTGTGCTTATAAATAACTATACTTGCATTCCACGTTGTAAATATTTGCATTTTAAACATTTATTTCGCTCCATTGGCCTATATTTTAGAATTGTTGCGATTAGCTCACCCCGTGGGGGAGAATTACATGTATCTCAATTTTTCAGCCCGATCGAGACTTGTAGCAACTTTCCCCATCGACTCTCCCAAGGCCCGGATGAAAATCTTTAGGGATTTATTAAAAAATCCCACCAATGCCATTAGTGCATCAGTAAAGCAAACTCCAGATCCATAATGGGATGGGTGGGATGAGCTGATAACATGGGGTTTTATTTCAGTATAACGGTATCCTAGACTCCTAAGAATTCTCACATTTAACCAAAAAGCGTCGGCGCTTTCCTCAATCCTCGTTGTTCGCACGAATAGGATTATACTCTCTGAAGAAGGATGACTGCTGAGGGAGGGCTGCAAAGAGGAAGTCGAGTGGAGAGGAAAGCAAATGAGGTTGGAAGAAACAAGATGGGAGGGACTAAAGGAAGGCAGAGAAAGTGGCTGGAGCATTAATTCACATGTAACGCACGCTGAAGAGGATGAGAGAGGGGTGAGTGCAGGGCGACCATGACTAGAGGAAGAGGGAGATTGAAACATTGGACGATGTGAATTGACTTAAGAGATACATGTAGTTTAAATGGGATATAATATTGGAAAATGGATAGTTTCGTCAGAGGAAACGTGATGATCAACACTCCGTGACGATCTATGGTTCAACAGCTTTCGGAAAGAATGATGGTGATGATACAGAAATACCTGTGTTGACTTTAAGCTTTTGCCAGAGATTTGCATATTGTTGCGAACGGCACATGTCCGTCCGGCCTTATCTTAACGGAAGTCGCCTCGGGGTCCACATTTTAACGTCCCATGCGAAGGACGGAGTACTGTGTACTCTCCATGAAGTACCTGCTCAGGCAGAGATGGAGATCCTCCTGAAAAACCACCACTGGGTTTCGGATTCTGCAGAGGTGTCAGCCAGTGGTTACTCGAACACACTGCGCCACTCGCCCATGCCGAAGAAAACACTTTCAAATTCTCCACATTGTTACAGTGACACTAACTGTGTTGAAAGAAACCATGTTGGAAAAAATAATTTGGAACTTTCCTTTCCTCAGTACCTCAAAGTAACAATTCTGGGGTATTCTTGCAGGAATTAAACTGTGCTTGATTTTAAAGTTTGTTAAATGGCCGCTATAGGGAAGCTAAAGCGAATTTAAAGGCAAGCTGTATGCATGAGGATTCCACCAAAGTAGGACTAAAAGTTTGCTTTATATTATGCAGAAGTGAATACGTTTTCTAACGTAAAAATCATCGATTATTCGAAAATTGAGTGTCTTAATTGATTATGTGATACCAATTTCTTGGCGTACGCTTATAAAACATTTATTGACAATTCGATTTTTTCTAATTATCGTTCTCCTAATTCCAACGTCGTTACCCTGGGTGACATTGTCACTTTTGTTTGCTTGTGAACGGTGAGTTTGGATGACCTAATCTCTACTGTACTTCGTTTAATGTGAGGTCACCTACCCTAAAATTTAATCTGAAAGTTTTGCACTCACTCAATTAATGTGCCTGAACATTTATTTTGGAAAAAAATTCTTTGTGTCCTGTGTTCATTTTTCAGGGATAATATATCATTTGTTAGTCCTTTTCTTGTTAATTATAATTGTAAATACACTTAAATGAACGTATATTTGAGACTAAGATAAGTATTAGGTAATTTGTTATAATGATTGAAGGATAATATTTGAGGAAGCGTAACGTAATTGAAAACCTTACGGGTAACCGGTTGTCAGTGAATGTTAGAAGTTTCACGCCAGAGGAAAAGTTAAATATTTACATTGGTAATCTTGTTTTGGAATATCACCTAGTATTAATTTTAATCATTCTGAGAAACGTCATGTTTCTCACTGTTGAGCATATGAGCGAGAGCATATGCTAGCGTTCAAAACGGACGAAATCTGCGTGAGAAAGTCAGGACAGACAATTCGTATCTCAAACTTCCCTGGTGGCGAAGGCTCAATATGCGGGTCTTCCTTGAAAACCTTCTTTGTTTCAGATCGGTGGTGGATTAATGCAATGAGAGACATTAATGTACTAAATTTACACCTAAAATATTCTTGATGTAGGTGTTTGGACGAGTTAAAGTGATAATAGCCGAGCCGAATAAGAGCCGAAAGTAGATGGGCAGTGGCGTAGCTAGAGCGTGTGCCGTCCTTGAGTTTGGCGCCCCCGGCCCGCGAAGAAATACATTTTGTACAGTGACACACCCTTTAAGTTTTATATACGTTAACTAGTTTATGTACAATTATGATGTTATTTTCACATGCTCAAATGTATTATGCTTTAAATACACACCCAACATTCTCGCACTTTAGAGGTAACAGTGTTTAACAAAAAAGCAAAAATAGAATTGAGAGGAAAATAGTAAAAAGTTGTACAAAATGAATATAATATTTAATTCCGAAATTAAAACTACAAATGTCTACAAAGAAATTTTTCTTGCCTTTTTGTTTGCAAATTCTTCAATGGCCCTATCAAAATTTATTTTGTCTGTCATAACTGTTGCTCTATAGACGGTATGGCAAGATTTCTCTAACGCTAGGTGCTCATAGCAGATCTTAGGTAATTCTTGATCGGTTTTAGTTTTGAAAAACTTCTCTCACAGGTAGCAACACTAACAGCAATTGTGAGGAAAATCCGCAGCATTTCATATTCCTACATTTGGAACCGAATTCCCAATGTTATACTTTTGAATAAACTGCAGAAGTTCAAGGGGGCCTTCTTTCCTCATCTTTATTCCTTCTTCAACATCAGCAACAGCAATAAAATGCTGAAGTCTTTTTCTCTCATCATGGAACTGCTCTTTATCAATGTCATCGTGATCGTGATCTATTTGACATTTATATTCATCATCCAAAAGATTCGACGGGGTAAGAAAGGCATATTTCTCAGCAAGTGCATGCAGCTGTTGAAATCTCGAAGTTAATTCTTGGATCACTCTGTCCAGTGAAGAAAACATTTCTGTCCTTAGTTCTATGTCGTATGGCAATTCAGCGTCCTGTGATCCTTCACCAAACATTTGTTTCTTCTTTTTGGGTCGACGCTGACGCTCCATGACTATTCCTAGATAGTTGCAAATTTCTTTGGCGTAGTTAAGACCATTATTCACTAGCTTGTCCCTGTTTTCAGATAGAAATATTTTTAATGCCCTGAGTTTTATATCACATTTTTATACGCTCAATCCTTTGGTTCAGAGATAAGTCTGTGTCTCGTTAATTTCTAGAAGGACGGGTTCCCACAGGTCAAGAAAGCACAAAAAGGAAAATGGTTGCAAGTAGAACACCAGCATCTGCCCTTGTAGTTGTATCTTCTGCATCACTAGTTAATATTTCTACGGCACTTCAGATTTTTGAGTAATGTTTCCTTACAGCACTTACAGCTTCTCCCCTCGCACTCCACCGAGTTTCTATTATGCGCTGCACACTTTGACCAGTGACTGAAGTTAGAACTTCCCAGCGATGTGTTGATGAAGAAAAAAATACAAACAAACGTTCCACGCATCCAAAAAAAGGTAACACAATTCACACCAACAGAAGCTGTATGAACACCTGCCAAATTCAGCGAGTGATTTGTACAAGCGACAAATTATGCTTTTTTATTAATTTCCTTGATGCGTTTCTGAACACCAGTATGCAGACCAGCCATCACCGCAGCGTTATCCTTCTACAATTTTGGTTATCAATTCCGTCTTTCTCTAATTTTTCTAAAATCATCGTTGAAATATTTTCGGCAGTTTTATCCTTCGTTTCAATGAAATCGACAAATGATTCCACAACCTTCACTTCATCTCCATCGATCACAACATAAACGTAAAGAGTAAACATAAACACAAAAGCGTAAAACTTGGCTCGTTTGATCCTTTTGTGAAATATCAGCAGTGCTGTCAAATATCATGGAAAATTACTTGGCTTTTTTTACATTATTGATGATTTTGCTTCTTACGTTTTCTCCCAAAATTTCTATAAACTCGTTCTGAGTAGTAGGAAATAGATAGGATGTAGCTAACTTTTTTCCCAGCTGGATTCTCAGAAGATGTTCACGTAGCACTGGTTCATATTTTGCCAACAAATGCACTAGCTCTAAAAAATTTCCTCTACTTTCCGTTGCTTCAAGTTCAACATCACACTCGTTTTTCTTATGATTGACTCCTTCTCGATGGCCTCGCAAAGCCAAATTCTGTTTAGCTATGAATCTAATAATATCAAGCAATCTTGTAAGGATTGCCTTCCACTTCTTCACCTGGCATTCAACAACTTCTTGTTCTTTGTTATCAATTTTTGCTCCACCAGCAATCCTAATTTCCAATTCCTTCCATTGAGTGAAATTTCTAACGTGATCTACACTGGACTCATGGTCGGATATTCTAGGATTCAGTTTCCACCATATATTGAACCCGTCCTCAGAATTAAATTTTGAGTTAATTCTTTCTGAAAACAGTTTGCAACAAAAGCAGTAAAGAACTTCCTTGGATGGGGAGTACACCATCCAATATCTCAATATTTTTTCTCCATTAGTCAGAGTTTTAAAAAATCACTCGCGAGTTAGTTTTCTAGTTTGTCCTTTGGTTGACACACCTTGACGAATTACTTCACCAAAATCATCATCTAGATTTTGAACCACCCCGACAGTCGCCGCCAAGGTCATTCGCGGGGGCGGTCCCCTTAGCAGCTCGTACCAGTGTTGCCAAGTGTGCCCATCACAATTAAAACGATTAATAAAAGAGAAACACAGAGATGTCTCCCAAACCATATCACGTCATTATCATTTCAAGTCTCACTCAACACAAAGAGTGGAATGATTGAATAATATATGAACTATACATTGAATGCTTCCTTCATTGTGCGAACATAGTTTATTGTCCAAATGATATCATCATCTTCTCCATCCGAATAGATCGTCTTGATATTTGTATAAAATACCAAGTCTAAATTTGAATAGTCGATCTGAGAGCATCTCCCATCTTAATTGCTGCAGAAGGCTTGTAAAACTAATTGAACTATATTATTGACTTTTAACGTATCATGCCGAAAACTAGCTTCATAGTTTAATCTGATATCAGCACCACTTTCTTTAACTCGCTTCATCTGAAAATAGGGCGATAGTCTGTTAAAAATATAATATACTTGTCTTTTAGAGAGAAGTTCATGCAGCATGTTAATAAAAGATGAAAAAATTAGATCCAAGTGATGACTGATGAAGTTTAATATCACAAGATTTGTGATACAAGTGACATGCCACAAATTCTACTCTGTTTTGACTAATAAAACATAAAGAAAAAACTCAGTGTAGCAAAAGAATGCTTCAGTGAATTAAAAATTTAATAGTATAATAGCCTTCTTTAGACCCCACAGTGCCGCCCCCTTAAAAGTGCGCGCCCGGGGCGGATCGCCCCCTCCCCCCCCCCCCCCCGCCTCCGCCCTTTGCTCTGCTGGCTACTCTGCTGTAGATGGGAGGGCTTGATTAATATTCATCCTTAAAAATGTTGTTCGAAAGAAGGAAATGGTACTGAGCGAATGTGAATGCATTGGAATCCATTTTTAACTCGAAGAGAGAAAATATTTCAGATATAGGTTTACATAATGGTATAAAAGACCTGAATTTGGTATCTTTTAGAGCGAGGGTATTTCTCGATGCTCTATTTTATCGATGGACGTGATTTCATGCCGAAGGCCACTTGACGTCATTTTTGTGTCGTAAATCTTTCGAGTTATCAATGGTCAATGTGCTTGAGGCGCGCACGTGTGATAAGCTCGAACACGAGGAGACTTATCGTCGCCGTTTCTAATCTATAGACATTGTGCAAGACATTGCTGTCGCTGATCAGTTAAGCACCAACGTCGGAGGAGACTCCGGGTGCTTGGTTAAGCAGCACAATTTGATGACACAGGACGCGGAATATAAGGTCAATTTTGTGAGAAACATGTTATAAGTAGGCAAATGTCTCTCTTATTATTAAATGATTTTCTAATTTCTGAAGACAAAGTACGTTAAAAATACAAATGACTTAAAATTAAGTTTTCTTGATAAGTTTCCCAAAAAGAGAGCTCTGACTCGGTTAAATGCCTAAAGGCTCTGAGCCTTATGTCCTGGCCTCTTGCAGCCCCGAGATCCACTCCTTTGAACCTTCGCCAGCATTAGTTTGTATTGTTAGTGCATTCGAAACACACTGCCCTCTGGTCAAATCAATACGACTTCTGAAATGTCATCTCCATCCTTTTATTAGTAGAACCCCGAGGGTCATACTGAAGTAACTTTAGTTGGAGTGGAGACATGCGCGATATCCCTTATACTAGTGTGCAAAACCTGGAAATATTTATTCAAATTTCCAATATTGTATACCATAATTCAGTTCTTTAAATGAAAATTAATTCTTTATCGAGCTTTCCTATTTTATTTTGAATTTAATGTCAAAACTATCGCATGATCCGATGTTTATTCATCACTTTTTTATGTTTTGTTTACATTGGTTGTGTCAGCACAATCTTTTTTTAATTTGCCACCTATGCATGTACAAAATCGCTTTTTTATGTTTTGTTTACATTGGTTGTGTCAGTGTAATCATTTTTAATTTGCCACCTATACATGTGTAAAATCTATTTTCTCATTCCAGCACTTATATTATGCATTACAAAATACATATATATATATCCCTTTGACGGGATTCGAATCCGAAATATGTCCTCTCTCTTATCAAAAAGTTAAATGTCCATATTCTTCGGTCAATCTTAAGGCAAAGGCAGTGAGTTCTAGAAATCCGTTACCTAATGCCATGCTCGTGTTGTTTCTTCTGCTCGGACGCGCTGTAACGTGACGCACGTATGTGGAAATAATTCCCAGAAAAGCGCTGGCATTTTCTCGGCTACTGTGTCATGTGGCGTCAAAACCCAGCTTGGTTCCCGCAGTTTTTTTTTAAAGAAGTTGCACCTCGTACATGAAGAAGTCAGCTCCGACAAAAACGCTCATCTACATCTACTTATTTCCCTGCAAGACAAAAAACAAGGGTGTTTGGCAGGGGGTGGTCTGCTCAATGTCCGACGCTAAAATGACGGAGTACATCTGACCATAACTTTTCTCTTCACCCCTTTGCCTTGTCTTATTTCTTCTTGTAATTATGATGAAAAACGTAATGTTCAAGAACTTCAGCTCTGTTCTTCTTCCTCCTGATTTAGTGTAAACCATGCCGTTCAGGTGGTATTTCTGGGGACTGCATTTCGTGTTGCAGTTTCAACATTTTCCGTGGAGTAAATTACTGCTTGGTCCCCGCTGAGATAAATTTATAGTATGATAATTGTATGTGACTACTTGTGCACGTTGAAACCAAAAATACGCCAAAGCAGCTGCAGGTATGCTGACGCTGAGTCCACAAAGAAATTATCTCATTGTGAGTGATGGTGCCATGTTTCTTGATGCTAATATTGAAAAAATCGTGCCCTTTGTTTACGCATTCGAAAAGATATTTCATACTTTTTACTGAGGTATGGGTTATTAGGAATGCTCCCTAAGTTTCAACTATAATGATTGTAAATTATTGCAGTTACACCATTATACCGTATTCCATAGTTGGAATAACCTATATATTCAAGATTTCGCCGGTAAAATTACCTTTTAAATGATAATCTTTCCTGCATCACCAAGCCCATGATCTACGTCCACTCGCCTTTCTTAACCCTGCCCGAATATTTGTTTGTTTCTTCTCCTCCCCCGTAACCACGACAAAAATAAACGAAAACAAACATTCTGTACCTGATGATGCCGTAAATCAGCGAAACGTGTCGTACAAATCAAATATCGCAGAATAGTACTCTCAAAGTATTTTACTAAATCATGAACTTATGTTATCTCCATTTACATGATCACGGGAGCCATGATACAGGCAAATCCTTCAATCTACCTACTGTTTATTTTACTACTCAATTCGTCACTTAATGAAAGAAAAAATATTATGAATGCGCACATATGTAACATATATCATTGTCATGAATAGATAAAAAACTTCGGGGAAAGGAAGCATACCACTCTCAAGTTTAGGATAAGTTGTTTGATGTTGTAGAAAAATAAGGTATGGCTTGACAGTTCACAAAATATTAATAAAAATCCTATTAACAGCTCATTAGAATTATTTTCATTTTATCAATTTTTTTTCAATTATACGTGCATGATGAAAAATGATGCATTCTCTTGCGCCATTCGTGAGTTAGTGTCAAATTATATTCATTCAAGCGGGATCTGGCGCACGTCTGAATCGCTGTGCGTTGACACACGCACGTCTAGCGTTTTCTGTATTGGATTTACGTTGCGTACTATAAGGTTAGGAGTTAAAATAGCTCTGAATATCCAAAAACCGAATCGGTATAATGAAGTTTTTCAATTTTATCTCTAGATTTCGTTAATGTGAACTCGATGGTAGTTTCACGAAAATCTGTCCATTTGCCAAAATTGCTCCAATAACCTCCAGGAATAAATATCATACCGAGGGCGATAATGATGATACATGCCTGCCAAATTCAACCCTCATCCCTCCCGTTCCATACCCCGGCTGGACCGCTCCTCCTCCAGAGCTATCTCCATACATCGGAGACAGCAACGCTCCCTCGTGGCCGCAATCTTTGGTCCTTCCGTCTGTCGCCAGAGGCGCTGCTTCCTCAAAGGCCGGCGCGCGTTCCACACACTTTCCTACGACAGTAGGGGTGAGGAAGGGAGTAAGAGCTGAGAGGGGAGGGGTTGTTATGCATGCCCCCCCCCCCACTTAACCTCCTCCTGCATTCTTCTCACCCCTCCCCATGCCTCGGAGAGCCAGAATGAGGAACGGGGCTCAACGATGGAAGTACTTCGTGTTGTCCTCGTGCTTCCGTGTTATTATCTCGCCTTCCTCGCTCCATGTGCCGTCTTTTTTATCACGACGGCGGGAGGGGGCGTGGCCGGGCGGAGGGGCTCTTCCCGCTCCCTTCTCGAGTGGAAAACAAGCGAGTGTCGTCGCCCGCCAGCAGCGCTTTCACGACCTCGTCTCACTATTCCTGCTGTCCGTCAGTCGGTCGGCCGGTTGGATTGAGAGTGGGCGAGAGAGAGATTTGTTCGCCGCGTCGACGAAGCGTGTGTTTGACTTTGCGGTTCTCGTGTGTTCGGTGCGTCGTTTCTCGTCGTGAGTTCGATCGGCAAACTGTCGTCTTCCTGCGTTCGCGAAGGGAGTCCTTGCGCCTTGTTTCCCTCCTTCCCGAGTGTTCGGCCGCACCTGTTGCACGGTGAGTGTAACCCTCGAAGCAGACACTTCCTGCGAGTCGATTTTCTGCTGTATGGAACATCTATAAGTTCCCCAACGTTCGCGTATGTGATAGTTCAATAGTTGCGATTTATTTTTTCTCATTATTCGGCAACATTTGGATTCATCTATCCAATATTTGTCGTAAGCGTTGTGTTCATATTCTATTTACTTGCGTCGCGTGCTAAAAGTGGGGCATGCGGGCTTTCCGTCTCTCAGATCAATGGTTTGCACAGCAGTCTCAGTGGAATGTGCCCTGATAGGCATAATCTACACGAATGAAGTATTATTCTAATGTCGAGTGCATGCGAACTGTAAAATATTGCCGACGGTGAAACGCAAGTATTCCGTTGAGAACTTTCATAAAGAGTGTTTACACGATGCATGTACCCGTGCGAGTACGTGGCTGGACATATGCGTCGACTAATTAGAACGGGTTATTTTATGGCCACGCGTGCATGCATTTGCGCAATTTTTGGTGTTTACACGATGCGATTTTAATAGTGAATGTCTTCACGCATCTACTCGTGGGAATACAATAATCGTATACACACGGCTGTTGGAGCGAAATATAGGTTTCAATTTCCAAACCTAGCCTCGTGAGCTCTGTCCAGGTCGGCGACGTTTAGGCTTGCACGGCCGCGGAGACCCCAAGAGTCGATAGTGTCCTTGGAAATGTAAACAGCAGCTGCTGATGGAAACCGAGTCTCGTCATTCTCCCATCGACGGAAGCAACGCTTCTTCGTTCGCAATTGTGTTAAAAAAAGAAAGCTCCCCACAGTCTATTAAAATCACGTTTCTAATTCGCAAGTCGTTTGACTCTCCCGAAGCCTTAGGAGGCGAGTTTGGGCCCTTGTGAAAAACTGTTGGTCCACTTAGATTGAGGTGTAATGGTCGTAAATGTTCGGGCCGTGAAACCTTTTGCAATTATGATGAGTTAACTATCACATGTGACGGAATATTCTGTTGGCATTCCTTTGCCCCGCATGCTTGGAAAACGCGGTTGAAGTAGGGCCTGTGCGAGATGAAAATCTCGGCCGTGTAGTGGTTGGATACAGTGGGAGCAACTCTCCCAAGTGGAATACGGCCGTGTCACGTGAAACCCTCCGCGCCGCCGCTGGGCGACACCGCTTTGTTACGTAATCGCAACGTGATGTCGAGTGAGAGTTGCATTGGGAAAGGGCCTCTGCGGCGTAAGTGTTCACTGCGAATTGGCATTTGAAATCTGCGCTAATCTGGTGATTAGGGTAGAGATATCACCCTGTGATGTGACTACATTCGTAATTCAGGCGCACTTAATGTAAAAAGGCAAACATCTACATCTACGTAATACCTTGCGAGCCACCACGAGGGTGTGTGGCAAGGGGTGAAGGTCACCAAACGTGCACTATTGACCTGCAACTAGTATATTTAAATGAGACATGCTAGAAAATAGGGTCACATCGAGCTAGATGGTTAGTATCTACATACTAAGGAAGGGATTATTAATTGTTATAAAATGCATCATGCACTACAGACTACTCTAACTATATTTCACCTACCTATCCCTTTGCTACACTGCCTATTGTTTTCTCTTATAGTACGCGGGAAAAATGACATTTTAAATCTATCGGTAGGATAATCTATCTCTCTAATCTTGTTAATATGATCAAACCTAGCATAATACGCAGGGGTTCTCAATATATATCTAACGTCATCTGTGAACAACTCTGTTTCGAATTTACTTAAAAGATTTAACCTAAATTTTAACCTGCTTTCTGATAGTAATTCCCATCCGGGTTCTTCTATTAAACTCGTAACACTTATACAATTATCATAACGGCCTTTAACAAACCTAGCAGATCTCCTTTGCACGCGCTCTAATTCTTTTATCATACCTTCCTCGTACGGATCCCATATACTAGCGGCATATTCTAAATGAGGCCTGACAAGTGTAAAATAGCTTCTTTCTCTTACTCTATCATCGCATTTGCCTAGAACCATATTTACGAATCCTAATCTTTCTCATTATATTCTCCTCTTTCTTATTTATGCATGATGTAAATAATGATGTTCTTATTTATGCATGATATTTTGAATCTGTAGTAGTAGTCTTTGTATCCCTTGCAAGTTAGAACGATTGGAGATAGAATGTTTCTTGGGTATTAGATTTGTAATTGGCGCTTTGCATGTGTGGTACGCGGGTTTTTAATGTAATGTCGGTGTTCTACCATATCATTCATGCATGCCTGGTGCGAAAGCACCCCCTGCCACACACCCTTTGGGTGGCTTGCAGGGTATGACGTAGATGTAGATGTAATCTACGGTTCGCTACACTAGTAATTTCCCAGATGTGTTTCCCCCATGACATGTCTTCAGTGATATCATAGGTTACACTCAAGGCATTCTATGTTATGTCACGATGTGTCTTACTCACACTTAAAGTGGAAGAAATTACACGTTTTCACTAGGAAAGGGTCAATAGTGGTACATCTACGTCATGCCCTGCAAGCCACCCAAAGAGTGTGTGGCAGGGGGTGCTTTCGCACCAGGCATGCATGAATGATACGGTAGAACACCGAAATTACATTGAAACCCGCGTACCACACATGCAAAGCGCCAATTAAAAAACTAATAACCAAGAAACATTCTATCGTCAATCGTTCCAACATGCAAGGGATACAAAGACTACTACTACAGATTCAAAATATAATGCATAAATAAGAACATCAATATTTACATCATGCATAAATAAGAGAGTAGAGAATATAATGAGAAACATTTACTGCCTGCCTATTGTCAATACTCGAACTATTCATGACGACGATCACAGCTGTTATGGTCTCGAATGATACACGGAAAAAATGACATTTTATACTTATCGGTTCTACAATCTAGGTCTCTAATTTTATTGGCGCGATCTAATCTGCCGTAGTACGAGGGGGTTAATAGTATGTTTTTTACGTCGTCAGAGAAATGATTTTCTTGAAATTTAGTGAGAAGGTTAAGCCTATAATTCAATCTACGCTGTGATAGCGATTCCCATCCTAATTCCTCTAACAGTCCAGACACACTAGCCAACTTATCGTAGCATTGTTTCACAAACCTAGCTCCTCTTCGCTGTACGCGATCTAACTCTGATATCAACCCCGTCTCGTATGGATCCCATACACTAACAGCATATTCCAGATGAGGCCTAACGATTGAAAAATAACAACGTTCTTTCACTTTCTCATCACATTTTCCGAGTAGTCTCTTGATAAAGCATAGCTTCCTATATGCTTGACCGCATATTTCCCTAATATGTTTTCCCCAAGATAGGTCGTGAGTAATTGTGACCCCTAAGTACTTAACAGACTCGGCGTGAATAATTTCCGTATTATTAATTCTGTAAGCCCTACCTGGCCTATTTTTCTTTTTCCAAAAGCTGATTGCTACGCACTTTTTTATGTTTAGTTCCATCTGCCACTTTTCGCACCAAGCATGAATAGCAAGTAGGTCGATTGTTAACGAGTCGCTATCTTCGGAATTGTTAATATCACTATACACAACCGCGTCGTCTGCGAAGGGTCTAAACTTACTTTTAACCACGTTGCTAATATCATTTATGTACCAGACAAATAAAAGTGGACCAATTTCACTTCCCTGAGGAACACCCGATGTAACGCTAACTGTGTTTGACATGATACCGTCTATGACAACCCTTTGTTCCCGCCCATGTAAGAATTGATTAATCCAACTAATAATGTTTTTATCTATTCCATATGCTTCTAGTGTTGAGAGCAACTTAACGTGAGGTACCTTATCGAAAGCTTTCTTAAAATCGAGGAAGATGTCATGAACGAAGAGGGCCAATTGGGTTTCGCAAGATCTACCCTTTCGAAATCCGTGTTGGTTATTTATTAATAATTCCTCCCTATCTAAATGACTCATAATGGAGCTTACGATTATGTGTTCAAATACATGAGGGAAAGCGTTTGTGTGTTTACATGCGTCCGTAGCCTCGATATCTCTCTATCTTCGCTGCTACTTTCCCGGACCAACGGTTCGTTGCGCCGCGCGCCCTTTGATGGAGTGAGCCCCTCCGGGCGGGCGCCGATATTTACGGAAGAGCTCCTCCGAAAGTGGGGCCCGCATCAGTCTGGTGTTCGGAGCCTTCCCCCCCATCTTGGCCTCTTCAACCACCGGCAACTCAATCCGAGTAGACCAGGGATTTTTATATTCTGCAGATACATGTTACCCCGCAAGGGTGTTTGGTAGGGGTACTTTGCTCGGATTGGTGGAATTGATCATTGTAGGAGGCTGCAGGATGGAGACGGAAGAGGGGTAGCGTAGCGTGTGACGCGCACAACAGTCTCCCACCGCTGACCGGTCCTTCCACCCCTCCGCCATCTCTCTTCCGCTCGCCCAAGGACAGTCAAGGTCGCGCCCAGGCATGACCACCTAAACTACACCACCTGTACTCTCGGTGGTCATGGCCCAGGCCACGTTGTCTTTCACTAGGGAAGGGGGAGAGGGGATGTTCCCGGTGAGGAGAGTGTCCAGGGAGGTAGAGGTTATTCTATGCCTTCTATATTCCATGAGAGGGTGGCTCGCCATGAGGCGCCAGCATTGAAACGGTAATGGGAAAGAAATGTAAAATGGGGTTCATTGTAAATGGATGATGCCTTAAGATACCTCAGTACCGCTTTTCATTCTTTCATTGAATGAATTGATTGAAAATACAATTTCTCATTAGTTAATTCCATTTTCAGTTTCCCAATTTTTCCCATTTCATTAGTTGAAGCAGTACGTGATGCCCATTTTCCGCGAGGCATGTCACTGTATCTCAAGGCCGATCATCGCTGTAATACCCGGGGCTTATTCGTGAAATCAAAGTCAGTGTCGATCGACCATTTTCACCTCAAGCTGTATTACAGTGCTTTGAGCGTCATTCAGGGCAAATCTAATTCTGATGTTTAAATTCTTAGATTCAAGTCTTAGATTAGGTGTTCTGATGAAAAAATGCTCCCTTTCGGATTTATCTATTTTTTTCCAGCCATTTAATTCGAACTATACAATTTATGCTTACAGGTTTCTGTTGTTCCAGCGGATTGGAAGAATGCCATCATCGTTCCGTTGTACAAAGGGAAGGGAGGAAAGACCGAATGTAATACTTATCGGGCCATTAGTTTATTGAGTATCCCGGGAAAAGTGTTCAGTAAAATATTAATGGAAAGAGTGAGGAATATTACTTCCGACAGAATATGGGGTGTGCAGTGTGGGTTTATGCCTGGGAGAGGATGTAGTGGCCAGCTTTTTGCACTTCAGCAAGTGATAGAGAAATGAATGAGTGTTCGAAAGAAAGTGTACTAAGCGTTTGTCGATTTAGAGAACGCATATGACAGAGTAAATAGAAAGAAGTTGTCGAAGTTTTGAGAGACTATGGAGTGAATGGGCAGTAATTGAATGTTATGATGGCGATGTATAACAATAGTAAGGCAAGTGTAAGAATTAACGGGGTTCTGAGTGATTGGTTTGTAATAAATCGGGGTGTAAATCAAGGATGCGTAATGTCTCCATGGCTGTTTTATGTATTTATGGATAAATGTGTTAGAGACGCATGTAGTGAAAACGACGGGTTTTTTGATTGGAAATGTAAACGTGCGAGTTCTTCTATATGCGGATGATGCTGTTTTGATCTCAGACAGTCAACAGGGATTACAAAGGGTCCTAGATAAGTTTTGTGAATCAACGGAGAGAATGGATTTGAAGGTAAATGCGTGCAAGACTAAAGTAGCAGTTTTTGATAAGGGGAGAGGGAAAATAACTGTGTGATGAGTGCGAATGGAGAAGTAATTGAACGGGTGGATGATTTTGTGTAATTAGGTAAGATGTATGCGAAAGATAGAAGAATAGATGAGGAGATAAATAGATGTGCGTATGCTGGAAGGAAAGTGGTAGGTAGGGTAGCATGTGGAGCAAATCAAGGAATGAGTGCTTGTCTAAGGAAGCGAAAATTGCCGTGTACAAAAGTGAACTTCTTTCCACTTTGCTATATGGTAGATGAAACATGGGTATGTCAGGATAGACATAAGAGTAGATTAAACGCCGTGGGTATGAGCTATCTGATGAGTATTAGCGGCAAAAGTAGGATGGATAGGGTCAGGAATGAGTGGGTCATGAATGAATGTGGGTTAAATGCTGCAGTAATGGACGTGTATGAAAGGAGTGTGCTTCGTTGGTTTGGCCATGTTGAGAGAGACTGGATGAGAGTCGAATAACGAGACAGATATATGAGAGTAGAATGAATGGTGTGAGGGGTAGAGGTAGGCCGAGAAAGCTGTGGTATAATGTGGTTGAGGAAATTCTTAGGAGGAGGAATATGAGGAGTCTTAAAAACAGGAGGGCGTGTATGAAGCAGTGTATGGGGGTAAATGAGGCAAAAGAAGTTTGCAAGGATGGGTCAGTATGGAGGAAATTATTGAAGCAGAGTTAGGTGTACAATTATGTATCAATGAGGGAAACATTTTGACTGTGCCTACTCCGGAAGGGAACGGCGTGATGAGTATGTATGTATGATTTATTTCGTGGTTGTATGTTGGTTGGACTGGTGAGAATATAGTGTACATGGTACATTCCACACTATTTACCCGATCAATTTCAACGTATTTGCGTCATTCTCAAGGCACATTGGCCTATGTATACTCGCGTCTAAAAAAACTTTCCACCCAGGAGCCGGAAAATTTCCCTTTGTCCCGAGTTGACGTCGATATGATAACATGGTCGAACCACGGCCCCTGCACGGGAAAGCAATAAACAAACGGGGCGGAACAATGGCCTTCCACCCCGAAATTGGCGAGGGAGATGATGCTCCACGGGGAAATTTTTACCTGCAACTGGAACTTCTAAATGGTTTTTGAAAACTTGAACTTGAAAACAGGAACTTTTTAATGGAATAAAATTATATTTATAATCAATTTGACCCGACTCAACCTCTTATTGGGACGGTAATAGACTTTCTGCAGCCTCGAAAGAGGAAGACCCATCACTTTCAACCAAGATTTCTTTTGAGTTGATGCAGACATGAAATGGATGCTTCAGTTCTTTCATTCCTGTAGCTTCCGAAAACAAGACGATTTTGCGACTACGTACTCCGACCGACCTTGCTTATCTCCATGCTTCCCCATCCTTCAGTGTGCCGACACAATAGACCCAACCCACCCTCACCCCACCCGGAAGTAATCCCTTACAGGTCAAAATATTTCGCCGAGGGGTGTTCCCTCTCGTCAAAAGAGTTCCGAAGAAGGTTTCTTTTCCGTCCCGTACGTTTATTGCTTTCCCGTGCTAGGGTTGTCACATTAACGACAACTCGTGTCTTAGAAATTTTTCGGCTTTAAAGTGGTACTTTTTTAAAAATGAAGTAGACTTTAAGAGTGGTCTAAAAACGTTTAAATCGATCGGGTCATTAAATGTGTTAGGAATGGTTTGTAAATTTTTATTTTATTTATTTCATCTACCCAGAACAGAACATTTTGCCAATTTATATCGGGTGAATAACAACTGCATACGAACATAAACACTCATGCCCAGAGTGATGATAAATCCACCCAGGCGAGAATCGAACCCGCGACCCTCGGTTTAGCAAGCGAGGACTTTACCCCGTCGCCACCGGGGTCAGCAAATATTTAATTAATAGCGCTTAGTAACGTGAATTTCCACAAGGTGACGCCTCACTCCATCAATACGGTAAGGGTATTGTTCACCTTTATCTAGCCTGATGCGAAAGTCCCACCTTACAAAAGATATAGGGATCCAGATCCAATACGTCGCATTTGATATTTTGTTGTAGATCTATTGCGCAGAGGCGCACAGCTATGTCGAACACACACCAATGTACATAGTTGTATTAAACCTAATCCGTTAACTGATCTGGAATTTATAATTTAAAATACACCCTATTGAAATAGTTGTCTAGAATTGATTTTCGGTACAGCGCGCAATCTGCTGTGCTGGTTCGTTCAACCGCGAGATTTACTACTGAGCCTAGTCGATCATGGCGTTGAGCGCGAGTATCGCACAATTCTCCAGATTTACGTGGAAGCCTGCAGATGAGACTGTGTCCTATATTTGAACTCGTACTCTCCTGTTGCACTAATCACCCTGACCCATTCGTCATCTCATCAGGCCAACTGTTTTCCCGCAAAGTTTATTTCTCAAAATACTTTAATCGAATTAATCAAATTTGGTTCGCTCTAGTTAGTCAATTGTTTGCCCAGTTAGTGGAGTTTTCGCCCTTGTACTTAAGCTCCTAGAGATGCGTCGGAAAATGCCTCCACCCGCAAATAATAGTGCTGGATAATTTCTTGGTCAATAAAACTTAGTGAGAAACCACCTGCGGTGAATGGAATAGAAATTGCTTATTTGCCGTGGATACGTGATTTTTTTACGTCGCGAAAGTTGTCCCGTGTCCAGCGTGGATAAAATGCCTTGTTGTACTGGGAACTGAAATTTGTCGTCAAATTATTCGGTTAAGCGTAATTTGAATCGCTTGAAACATTTCAAACGCAGCAAGAAAGAGAGCTGACATTTTCAAACAGTCCGCTCCCAAAAAGACGGTCCTTGCCCAACTAGGCGGTAACGACCCGGCATTTGTTTATATCATTATATAACGTCGGATCTACGGGGATTTGAAGGCACGCGCAAGAGGCTATTGATTACATCAAAATGCCTGGAAATAGATACAAGAAAAGTCAGCTTGTGGTGAGAAAAAGGCCAGTTCGCACACTATTATTAAAATTATATACATGTTATCGAAGTTCTCAAAACAGGGTGAATTCTTAGACACATCTAAACAAGGATAAATAGTGGATATCCCCTGGTTTTCAGTGCGCCTGAATCTGCGAAATACCTTGCACGTCACCGGCAGGGTACTGGCACGGGTTGATTCCACGCCATGCATGAAGCACTCTTCCTATTTCACGTCCGAATCCTCGCACGTTCCCGCGGTGAAGGTTTGGCGCAGACCGGAAAGCTGTATGGAGAACAATGCTAGGCTTAACCCACAGCCAAGAAATTGCTATGCTGACAAACGTGCTTTAATGTGGTAAACGACTAAACATATTATTATATATGTTCTGTATAATTAATATCTTGAATACATGGACTCTAGAGATTATTAGTGCACGCAGAAAATAAAATCATGCTGACATATCCAGCGGGCTGGGAAGATATTAATATTGGTAAGTCATTGAACACTAGTAAAATATCTTTTTTCAAGCAACATTCGCTCGTCATCACACCTCGACTGTCTTACTGATGCGCTAAAATTTCTTCAAAAACTCTGAAACATTAGCGTTTCATACCGACATTAAAAACCGTAAAAATTAATAAAATAGCTAATAAAAAAATCAAGCACCCTATGCTTTCCAGTAGAATTAGGGGCTGTCCATAATCCACGTAGACAAAAATGTGCCGCTTTTGACTTCCTCAACCCCCATCGAGGACACTCGAAGACTTGGTCCATACCTCCCCTTCCACACTTGTTGTCCACGTGCACTTTTTTTGCAGAAAAAGCTGTGAAACGGGTTATTAATTGATTGTCACGGACTATCTTTAATTTGAGGCTGATTTTAGGGCAAGGTAAGTAAAAGAAAAAATACTCTTGTAGTTATGATAATCTGTCATTTACTATGACCATTGTCTTCGTAGACATCCCTCCAATGTGGACCTTCGTCGACCACCCTCGTACATCCCCACCCCTGTTTGGTGTCTACGAGGATTATGGACAGCACCTTATTGAAGGCTTTTATCATGGCTTTTGTTGTTCTAAATCATGCGTGGGAAATTGACACATCAAGCGTGTAGGTATTGCAGACTTCCTCTGTAATTTTAGGTATGGGATCTAGCCTGCCACTACAGCACGGGGTACAATTCCTTTAATAACCTCGAGACTTAAAGTAACATCTCTTTACAAACCCAGCTGTTCTTCGTAGAACGCGATATTATTCCGATATCGTATCTGCTTAGTTTGGAATCCATATATTAGAGATATAGTCTGAGTGTGCCCTAACTACAGCAAAATAACTGCGCTCTTTAACTTTCATGTCGCGTTTCCTGGCATTTGTGTACTCAAAATAAACCCTAGCTTTCTGCTGGTTTGACTGTAATTTCCCAAAGTTATTTCGTCCAATATTGGACTTAATTATTTACAGACTGAACGTTGACTATTTCACATTCTTTTATTTTTTATCCTCCTCCAAACCTGCACTTGACTCATTTCTTTGGATTTCGCTCCAACAGCCATTTTTCGCACCAGGCTTGAATTGCTACTTAATGGTAGTGGAAAAGGAGAATCAGTTGCCTTTCCTCGACGTATTGGTGAAGAAGAAATCAAACGGGAGACTTGGACATTCCGTACTCAGGAAGCCTACGCACACCGATCGCTACCTGAATGCTGCATCGCATCACCATCCCAACCAGAAGACTGCACTGGTAGCCACACTCGTTAATCGAGCTTACAAAATATGTGACTCGTATTCACTGCCTAGCGAGAAAAAACACCTGACGACATCATTACAGAGGAATGGATACAGGAGGGAAATGGTCCTAAAAAGGGCCGAGAGAGAAGAAAAGCGAGGCCTATCGACGACAGCACCTGAAGGAAAGGAAGGACTCAGACCGGACCCAAAGGCCTATGTAACCATCCCTTTCATCGCGGGGACCTTGGACAAAATCGCTAGGGTCTTACGGAAGCATGACGTGGTCACGAGGTTTAACTGTGTCACCAAGATAGCCGACATTCTTCCCGGGCCCAAGGACAGAGTTCCATCAACCCTCTCCGAAGACGTTTACCAAGTGCCGTGCTCTTGTGGGATGTCATACGTAGGCAAAACCTGCAGAGCTTTGGGCACTCGGCTGAAGGAACACCAGAGAGCGACAAAAAATAGACAATTCAAAGCATCGGCCATCTCAGAGCACGCATGGAGTGAACCGGGACACACCATACAATTCGAAGACGCAAAAATAATAGCCAAGGAAAACAGGTACTTCCCGAGAATAATAAGAGAGGCTATAGAAATCGTAAAAGCACCAAAGAATTTTAACAGAGAAGATTGATACCCATTGCACAGCGCTTGGAAAAGAGTAGTAAGATTCCCGCGCAAACGCGACACTGCTCCATGATTGGCCGGAGCATTGATCGCTCTTTTGCGCCAAACTTGGCCTATATAAGGACGGACCAATACCTTCTCGCCATCCTTCACCTGAGGACGCCAGCAGGATAGCTGGCGAAACTGTTGTGCTAAATGACAACTGACGCGGATGCAAACCGAACAATGTTGAAATCATTTGATCAACGCCGCGGAAACCTGCGAATTAACATGGACCTGATAGTTTGACTGGGTCATGGCTTCTAAGTCGTTTGTCTATAACTCAATAAAAATCATAAATTCAGTTATTATGCGCCGTTGGAAAACATCTGTCGGATTATCTTGCGAACTTATTGTAAATAAACTTCGGAAGTAAGCGTTTAATTCATTGGCTTTTTTCTAAACTACCGCATAAGCTTTCACCATTTGTCGTACTTAGATGACTACTTGCTTTTATAGTGAAGTGCGGTGATTTACATCTGCGAAATTTTCTGCAAGCCAACTCATGGTCATGTGGCAGTGGAGGAGTTGTCAGCAACGTGCGGTAATGTGTACCATAGTGAAGACTACGAAACTGTGACTGTCAACATTTAGAAATGACTCTCAAATTCTGGTCAGGAGATGATATATGGCCACCATGCTCTACATAATAGGTACATTATTTATAATAGAGCAGGTATTTATTTTTGTTTATTGAAATTTAATATATTTGTATTCAAGGTATGTCCTCCTGCAGCAGGCGTTTGCATCTTCGTCTCGCGTACCCCATGCTTGACCATTTTCTCTTGGCGCTCCCCTTGTTTCCCGTTCAGTTGGACCTCTTGCAGCTGCAGTTAACCTACTGCACGTCACGGCTATTTCGTAAACAGCAGCAATTGGCTATTATTTGGTTTGGTTTGTAATAAACCGAATTCACCCGCCGAATTTCATCGCGCCGACTGGATACCCATGTTTAAGCACTTATATGGGTGAAAATTGTTTTACAATCCCTCCCAAAAGAGGTAACTCGGTTGATATGTAATTTTTTTTTCTCGACAGGGACACTTTGGGACGACGCTGTGTAAGACCGTGACTTCAATGTAACCTTTTCTTTTGGCCGGGGGAAGAAATATTTGACGCGCAATTCCGCACATACCACTGATCCTGTACCATCGCCATGTATCTTGGCCCTTCTCCGTTGGTTGAGCTGCGACCAGTGCGACTAGTACTACTAGACCAGAGCTACTAGTGCAGAGAGGTCGCTCTGTGGGGATTCCTTTGTACGTAGGTTAATCACTCTATATTTAATTAGCCCAAGCACGAGTTGAAGACTGCGCTGTTGGGCAACGCCCCGAGGTAAATGATAAGGAAGTTGTGGCAGGTAGATTGATGACAGCTAAGAGTTACGATTGACCCAATGCCAGACCTGATCTTTTTCCGTGTTAAATGGGAGAGGAGGCCTGATGATCCAGATTTTGCCACGAAATTTGGACGCATATGCAACTATAGGTATGTTGATCGAAGTGTGATAAAAGAATCGAAATTTATAATCCGTAGGTGTAGGATTTCACAGCTATTGACAAGTTAAGGAGTTGTGCTGCATTGTGTTGAGCATTTTATGCTGAGATATAAACGATACTGGTGTAGCACAACTCGGCAACCACATAAGCAATCAAAATTCATCTTTTACGCGGAGACTATGTGGCCGATGCTTCACTTTCTTAAATGTACTTTGACCGGATCTTCGAAGTGGACTTGGCGGTGGATGGGCCTCTGCTTTCAAGTTTCCTCTGCTCAATTGGAATCCGGGGGCTTTCCCGCCGCGACGTACTTTTCCTGCATCGGGTCGTCCTTCAGTCTTTTCATTTTCGCTTTTCTGTCTTCGCTTCAAGTTCAATCGGCACACCCTCTCTCCGCGGGTATTCTCGTCCGCTAAACTTATTTTCCTGTCAAGGAAAAATGTCCCGCGGAACTCTGCTGGTTGTCGTTCTATGGTTGGATGTCGTTCTATAAATATCTCATGCGATTTACTGTTTATGTTGGAAAGAATAGGCTTTTCTGGGTTTTATGTTTCAAAGAAAGGGAATAACTTCCCTTAGGTACGGAAGATATTCTGAATAAGATAAATGGCTCTTTAACTGGATATTTCTGTGATCGTCTCAGAAATTGTCAAGTATGCTTGAGCCAGTGATGGCGGTGGCTGTAGTGTTAAAGCGTTTTAAAGTGTACGTTTCCGTAAATATTTTTCCTCCTGCGCAACCAGAAATCGTGACTGGGTCCGTCGATGATTCGTCGTGGCACTTTTTATATGCATTCGCCATGTCCCGACTTCGCGTGAAATGGAGTTTGCGACTGGCGGAGAGTGAACGGCCCCTTTCTTTCGCTCACGCCTCTCTAATATCTTTCGCAACGGTCCACAAACGGGGAAGGATTTCACGTCTTCATTAGGTCATTTTTTCGCGATCGATGACGAGATGAAAAAATTGTTACGACTTTTATCCCGGAAATGGCACAATCTCTCGGTTTTACCTTTCTGGAAATTGTGTGCGTGTGTGCATCGAGTGGAATGTTTTTTGCTTCGTCTCTCGCCATTGTTGCAAAGGCCAGTGGAACCCAAATGAACCGATAAGTCTGCTCTCGATTAAACTCGCGAATTTCTGTTGCAGTTTTATTCGTTTCCTCGAGTGGGAGAGAAAATTGAGTAAACTGTCCATACAGAACACGCCAATCAATCCGACGTCGGGAAGTAAGTAGGAAAACAATGAAGGCAGGAAATGAATTCCCGTAGAGAATGAAGCTTTATTAACGCCCGTATTAATGCTCCAGTACTTTTTTTCTTTATATTTTGAAAGTTATGCCCAAGCTTAAAATATAATTCTCATAACAATGTGCAGTCACAGCAGTCATTCGCGTGTTTTATTGCAATCTCCCTGTAAACAGGAAGGCCAGAAGAATTATTTTTAGGAATTTCAGTATCCTTAGATATTTACCTTTGTCAAGCAAATCAAAAATAGCTCATTTTATTTGTAACTCACATAAATTGGCGAGGTATCTATAGCCTTGAATCCGAAGGAAATTCCAGGAAATGAATAATTTTATTTAAGCCTAACCGGCTTATTTAACTGCCATTCTAGATAATTCTGTGCACATTCCTTGAAAATATTTTTACAGAATTCCTTTTTAAGTTATGTAGACATTCCTTAAACTGTTGGAACGCTATTTTTAATAATGTATACGGAATCCTTTAGTTAGTTCTGTAGAAGCCCTGGGATATTTGCAGAATTTCCTAGTACAATTTGCAGAATTATATCGTTCGTTCTGTCGCATTCTTTCGGGATTTAGATCTCCCTAGGGCGTTCTGTAGAATAATGCCAAATACCCAGATTATACAAATAATGCAAGAAGCATTGAAAATACCAGTTTAAAAATCAAAAATGCATTGATAAAGAAGGGACTCAAATTAAGCCCACGAAATACTATGTAATAATTTACAATAGTAATTACCTGATTTTTAACTGTAAAAACCGTTGGTTTCAAATCCACCAAAAATTATCTGCTGGACTGGAGTTTTATCTTTTTATAGATAAATATAGTGCCTCATTCAACCCGTTAATGCAAATGTCAATACCGGTTCAGCTTGTGAATCATAAAAGTAAATATTTTATAAGTAACTGAGATTTTTGTGCAATCAAGAAGTATCCTATTGAAGGAGACGTACAATAAAAAGTCTTTGAACAATTTATTCATCCTCTGAACCATAGAAATTGGCTTTCACTCCGCAGCTTCATGGGTACAGCTAGGTTTACCCGACAGGTTAATGAATACGCGTGAGTTTTATTCCTACCTAAGAGGTGTCTATATTTCGTTATTGTAATTCATACTTATTGGTCTATTACGCTATTACGTTTCAGGGGTTCTTGTAGTGAGATTTTCACATCGAAAACACCAGCATAGTAAAGTAAAGGAGCATAGAACAATAAAAATAGTTATTCACTCACCTCAAATAAATAATAGTACAAGCGTCCGTGTGGATGGTAATCAATGGGTAAATGCTTCAATGAAGACGAAGCTATTTCTTGGCTCGTGCTATCAGTGAGTTTTATTGGAATGCATATGGTACAAGTTACTTCAACGAACGTAGCAATTAAGTAAAGAAGTAAGCATAGGAACTTAAATAAAATTCTGCCTTAGGGTCTCTTGTCTGCACTAATCGTTTCACTTCAATTCACTCGACTCAATACTGCACAGAACATTTACTATATACTAGGGAAGGGTAAACGCCACTTTTATGAAGATGACTTGCCGCAAAATCCTTCCGCGGAATTAAATGGTATCGTATCCTTCATACACTAACGATGCACAATACTTGTGAAACTCACCACGTAAAGCGAAATTTCCCGTTAAGCACTATCACTACAGTGCAGGTTTATCGGAATCTATTCCGCGTGGGTCCATTTTCGTATACGACAGTTTCAGTGGCATTGCAGCTACCTTCAGACCTGAAGAAGGTAGCTGTAATGCTACTGAAACTTTCGTTCACGACATTGAACCTGCGCGGTAGAGATCCCGAAAAACCTTCACTGCCGTTCTAATGGCTCCTCGAAAGCCTTCGAACCCAAAGTACTATCGCTGTATAGGCACAATGGCACAATCGGACAATCGAACAAAACGTAATAACCCCGAAGTTCAACTTAACGACTGTTCACCGCCTTTTGTAGATAATCCAATTACTAACAACCACTCAATCAATAGATGATGCCAAAAATAAACTTTATTGACGACGCCTTACATAAAGTTAGTAGTTCTTCCTCTATTTGGAAATCGCTGTCCCAAACTCACGTGTATCCTTTCAACACCGGCTCTTTACCACAGAGAGAGGCACTCGAAACTATTACCGATTGCTGCGACGGAAATTATGTTTGCGGATTTGGCGTTGAGATCCTTAGAAAATGAGCTGCTACTACATGAGCTTAATGAACTTAAATTTTCAATTTAACTTCATGATGATGAAAGTAAATGAACTTAAATGTTCTTGCAGTCCCTCTCGTTCTACAGAACAGCTTGTGATTGTCATAGATGGGCTTGTCATTGAAAATGTTATTTTATTTTTTTGACAAAACTACAAATTTTCAGTAATGTAGTAAGCCAATTCACTCCTTGATGTCTTTTGTTGAGTGCATTACACTCGTTTCTGAAACGGGAGAGACCGCAGGTTCGAGTCCCGTTCCACACTTGGTAGTGGCTCTGGGGGTTGGGTCGGAGGGCAAGAGGAGTGGGGGGTGCAAGGCAAGTGGGTGAAAAAGAGCGGTGCTACTTCACTGTGGTGAAGCCACGCTTCGAATACGCCGCGAGCACTTGGGACCCTGAACAGAAAGATTCAACTAGAAAAATAAATATAATCCAACAAAAAGCTGCGCGCTTCGTTTAAAACTGCTACGGGCGAACATATTCCATTAGGTTGGGAGTTGCTCGAGATTTTGAGGCTACTCGCTAGGGCTAGATTGCTTGAGAAACTCAGAACAGGCGTGTTTTAGAGTGACTCAGGAAATGATATTTGACGCTGCACTAGATCTCTCGATTTGATAGAAGCGATAAAATTAGAGAGAGATTCTTTACCGAACAGATAGGTTGAAGAATTCGGTCTTCCCACGCACAATCCTCGACCATAATGGAAAGGAGCTGCTCTCCAAACACTCAACACTCCCTAAATGCCCTTCACCATTTCACCTCCCTCTAAACACCTTTACACGGCTGGTATACTAATACCCCCTGCCACACGCTACCGCGTCTCCCCTCGGTGTAGAATGTAGATGTAGAGATAGTTGCAGAATATCTCCAGTCAGGCAGAAAATGGCTCTTAGAGTAATGGAGAGGCCTGGGCAAATCAGGGATTATCATTTCGAAACGAATCTTGTCTGATTTTCGAAGCGTATCAAATCAATCTAACCAAATTCGTTTACAAATCGGATTCGTCTCTGAACAAAGTACAAAATCTTAAGCGGAGTTAAAGTAATGAAAAATTCCGAATTTGCGTGTCTCTATTGAATTCCGCCTGTAGCGATTCGAAGATGAATCTTGCAGACACGAACAGTTTGGCATGGATTGAGTCGATTCGTTAGTGAATCGAAACGTATGGAGCCTGAATCTTTTCCATTGAATTTTGAAGCATTGGAGTCGCATTTCCTTGTCAGATTATTGTGGTGCTGAGGAGGCATGGCGCCGTGGGTGTGCCTTGGTGGTTTGGAATGGTTGTCCTGTGGGAAATTTGAGTGGATCATCGATGTCGCTTTTTCCTTTTCAAGTGACGCGGCGGAAATGGCGGTCAAATGCGTCGGGAGCGGTTGCTTCTCCTCGTCACACCCCCTCTCCGCTTCCCGCCAACTCCCCCACTCGGCTGATTCACGGCTAATTTGCGCTATTGGTACTGTACAATATGACGCACCCCCCGCCACCCACCACTATTACTAATTGTGTGCCAGGGAGTTATCCCCCCACGAGACCCACAAAAACCTCCGTCGTCGTTGGACTCGTCGTGAGACGCGGTGTAGATGCGTGGCTGAGGGTTTTGGCTCGATATCACAATCTTTGTCTTTCTCCCTGAAAAAGTAGTTACAGGGCTGCTACGGAACTGGAAAACCTTGAAAAGTTAAGGAAATAGGAAATGGATATCACATACCAGGAAATGTCAAGGAAAATGAGAATTTAACAAGGAAATTCGCTCTCCCAAATCAAGATTTGTTTTCCATAAGTAAAAGGACCATTTAAGCACTCTTAATTGATTTGTTGGGTTAAGGATTTGAGTAACTTGGCTAACTGAGATATTGCAACTCTTATTTGGTCTTAGGCAAATCATTATGTCCTGAAACAAACTTTCAGGTCCTAGTCTGTACAGTCGTTCTGAGGAAGATATATTTGTTACTTCTCAGCTTGATTTTCTCGGTTTTTCCGAGGAACCATAGTTATAGCTGTGAAAGCCGAACATCAAGATGTGAGGTGAGGTATTCGAACTTCCTGTTAAATCACACTTGTGCCTTTGTCAACATCATCACCACTGATTGGTTTGACGTTGTTTTCCTCTGAATGCCTCTCCCTGATAACCTTTTCACCCGTTCATATATCCTTGTTTTATCATCAGTTAGTAGTATTGACTCCATAAATGTCCTCCAAAGTCTTACTCTGTTGTTCCTTCCATATACTCTTTCTTCAAAGGTTGTCTTCGTGCCTGAATAAGTTGAACATCGTTTTCTTTTGAGTTCTGATGAGATTCCTCTCTTCCCGTACTCTTCTCAGTATGTACCTCTACGGATAATTAATTGATCGACCCATATTATGTTATAATCCTTCTTTCACACCACGCACCAGATTATCCTAATCTTTTCTAATGTACGTGTTGTCCATGTATCACTACCATGGAGACGTATGCTCTAGATATATGTCCTGATGAAGTGCTTTCATCCTTCAAGGATTGGGCTCCTGACTCAGATTTTTCTTTTAGATTCTAGATATCTACCGTTCTACTTTGCTGTTTTTGTCCTGTGCTGTCCTACTGTCTGTTTCCTTTTTTATTCTTCCATGACTGGTGCTTCTATCTCGGAAGGTGCAGAATTCTTCCGTTGTTTCTAGCTTCTGGTGCCCCATTTCTACCTGTTTCCTTCTTGTCTTTTTCCTCAGAAAAGCGCCTTAGTTTGGTATTTTATATCGTTTGGGCTCCATTCTTCATAGGTGTTTCGGAGTTATAAAGAGTCATCCTCACGAGATATTTCGTCTCCGCTGCCACGGGTGTGCCGTTGCAAGTCGTAGCATCCTGGCGCTTTCTGTGTATTTTGTACTACTTTCATGGTGTAGAAATTAATATCCGGAAGGAAAATAATGGAAATTATACAAAAGGCTTGAAAATTACACAAAAAAGCAAGAGAGACATAGTGGAGGGATCTGGTTGACCTCTTTGGGAAATTGTCGAATTGGGGTAAGAGCTGATACACTATGAAGGAAATGACGGCTTGTACCAAGAGGAGGGGAATTGCAGTGATGGTATGCAAGACATGAGAGGTCTCTTAGAAACAAAAGTGATCCAGGAAAGGAGGAAGAGAGATTTATCTCGTTGAAATTAGGCTAAGTATGCCAGTTATAAAAAGGGAAACGACATTGGAGCACGGGCCTGTTTCTCAGAGCGACAAGTCAACAAGTTACAAGTAAAATAGCGGGCGTATCCAGTCCAAAGTTAGCCTTTATTGGAAGCTTAAAATATATTTCCAGAGATTCTCTTGCCACCTTTCCTATCCGAGAGTCAGTACCAAGTTGCTTGGGGTACATAAGGTCATGAGTATACGATATTCCATAATTAAATCTCAAAATTTACCTTTAAAGATGGGAAGCGAGGACAAGTCATTAGCAAAATTTGAAGGGAAAGTCGTTTATTCCGCTGCATGTAGTAAAGCAAGACCTCGAAATGGACGTTATATGTAAATCTGGCACGTCAAGATATCATGTTGAATTAATTTTGTCTATCATAAAATTGGATACGACATAGTAACAAAATATTATTTAAGGGTCTTTATGATTTGGACATTGGAGCCTCCTTCGTCGACCTTCGGCCGGCAATCCGATCATGTCGGACCCCTCTGAACCGTTCTGGTGTCCATTACACGGCCGAGGCAGCTAGCTGTGTAGCGAGTAGCATACTCGATCACTGTAGACCTTTTTTAGGATAGAGGCTAGGGCAGAGAGTAGGTCAGCTAGTGGGTCGAATCAGGTACCATCGCGAAAAAAATTTAATAGAAAAAATATCCAAGAATGTGTTAAGTCTAACGAGAACTGTAAGAGACCAGTTTCAAAAAATAGCAGTAATGTAACTTGGAATATACCTAAGAAAGCTAGTTGTAATGAGAATACACTTTCCGGGAATACGCTCACTGATAAATCCTTTTCTGTCATGGTAGTAAACTGCCATAGCTTAAGAAATAAAGTAGCTGACTTCTACCATCTAATTGAATCTACTGACGCAGACTTAAATATAGGGACGGAAAGTTGGCTGTATAACGAAATCGCAGATAATGAAGTATTCCCGAAAAATTTCACAGTTTATAGAAAAGATAGAGTCGAAAGAACCGGGGGAGGAGTTTTTATTGCAGTGAAGGATTGTTATATTAGTAGGAGGGAGTCATTTTCCGACGACCATGTAGAAAGCGTATGGTGCTCCATTCAAAATCCTAAAGCAAAAACAATATATGTGTGCGCATATTACAGACCACCAGATACCCATGTAAGCTCAATATTAGGACTAGAAAGTCAACTCAGCAAGTTAACAACTCAAAAAAACGACTGTCATATTATAATCGGTGGGGATTTCAATCTTCCGTCCATAGACTGGGACACGTACAGTTTTATCACTGGGGGGAAAGACAAAGACCTTTGTGAGTCACTTCTCTATACATTCACATCTCACTCACTACATCAATTAGTCACTGCTCCAACTAGAGGGAAAAATCCACTTGATCTTTTAGCGAAAAAATATTCCACACATGGTTGTAAACATAGGTACTGATAAAGGAATAAGCGACCACAAGATAGTTAAAGCTTATTTTTCCGTGAGCATGATCAAGAAACATAATCCACAAAGAAAAATCTACTTGTTTGATAAGGCTGACTACAAAGGTATGAAACAGGAGTTGCAAAAGTCATTTACTAATTTTCAAAAAATAGGTATCAACAGTAATGCTGAGGTTTTGTGGAATACTTTCCTCATCGTTACCTCAACGACCACAAGATAGTTAAAGCTAATTTTTCCGTGAGCATGATCAAGAAACATAATCCACAAAGAAAAATCTACTTGTTTGATAAGGCTGACTACGAAGGTATGAAACGAGAGTTGCAAAAGTCATTTACTAATTTTCAAAAAATAGGTATCAACAGTAATACTGAGGTTTTGTGGAATACTTTCCTCAACGTTACACGATCAGTAGCTAGTAAATACATACCAAGTAAATGGAAAAGAGCCAATGCAGAGCCTAGGTGGTATAACGCGGAGGTTAGAAAAACATTAAAGCACCAGGGAACATGTCATCCTAGGTTAAAAAGGGCAAAAATAAACAAATCCTCCGAAGAACTATACACAGTCACCGAAAATTACAAAATATCTAAACTCTTAGCAAAAAAAGCGTGCCGAAGGGCGTTAGCTGATTTCAAATTAAATTACTGGGAGAACAATTGAACGATAATCCCAAGGCATTTTGGTCGTATGTTAGGGACACTCGAGGAAATAAATCAACAGTACACACGCTTAAGAATATCAAAGGGGAAAAGCTAACCAACAGTCTACAAAAGCCAACTCGTAAAACTCATTCTTTAAAAGCATTTTCAGTACTTATACACCACATATTTTCGATCCGCGAGCCAGTTCGTTCCCAAACATGTATGCCTGAAATTATTATAAATTGTCGCGGCATAGAACATCAGCTAAAAAATATCAACCCCAACAAATCCCCCGGTCCAGATCAAATACCTGCTCGCGTATATAAAACATTGGCATCAGACATAGCGCCTTACTTAGAATTAATATTTACCAAATCTTTAGTAGATCACGTAGTGCCTGAGGACTGGAGAAAAGCAAATGTCACACCTATATTCAAAAGCGGCGACAGGGAAGACCCTAGTAACTATAGGCCTATTTCTCTCACATCCATTTCCTGTAAGGTATTTGAACACATAATCGTAAGCTCCATTATGAGTCATTTAGATAGGGAGGAATTATTAATAAATAACCAACACGGATTTCGAAAGGGTAGATCTTGCGAAACCCAATTGGCCCTCTTCGTCCATGACATCTTCCTCGATTTTAAGAAAGCTTTCGATAAGGTACCTCACGTTAAGTTGCTCTCAACACTAGAAGCATATGGAATAGATAAAAACATTATTAGTTGGATTAATCAATTCTTACATGGGCGGGAACAAAGGGTTGTCATAGACGGTATCATGTCAAACACAGCGTTACATCGGGTGTTCCTCAGGGAAGTGAAATTGGTCCACTTTTATTTGTCTGGTACATAAATGATATTAGCAACGTGGTTAAAAGTAAGTTTAGACCCTTCGCAGACGACGCGGTTGTGTATAGTGATATTAACAATTCCGAAGATAGCGACTCGTTAACAATCGACCTACTTGCTATTCATGCTTGGTGCGAAAAGTGGCAGATGGAACTAAACATAAAAAAGTGCGTAGCAATCAGCTTTTGGAAAAAGAAAAATAGGCCAGGTAGGGCTTACAGAATTAATAATACGGAAATTATTCACGCCGAGTCTGTTAAGTACTTAGGGGTCACAATTACTCACGACCTATCTTGGGGAAAACATATTAGGGAAATATGCGGTCAAGCATATAGGAAGCTATGCTTTATCAAGAGACTACTCGGAAAATGTGATGAGAAAGTGAAAGAACGTTGTTATTTTTCAATCGTTAGGCCTCATCTGGAATATGCTGTTAGTGTATGGGATCCATACGAGACGGGGTTGATATCAGAGTTAGATCGCGTACAGCGAAGAGGAGCTAGGTTTGTGAAACGATGCTACGATAAGTTGGCTAGTGTGTCTGGACTGTTAGAGGAATTAGGATGGGAATCGCTATCACAGCGTAGATTGAATTATAGGCTTAACCTTCTCACTAAATTTCAAGAAAATCATTTCTCTGACGACGTAAAAAACATACTATTAACCCCCTCGTACTACGGCAGATTAGATCGCGCCAATAAAATTAGAGACCTAGATTGTAGAACCGATAAGTATAAAATGTCATTTTTTCCGTGTATCATTCGAGACCATAACAGCTGTGATCGTCGTCATGAATAGTTCGAGTATTGACAATAGGCAGGCAGTAAATGTTTCTCATTATATTCTCTACTCTCTTATTTATGCATGATGTAAATATTGATGTTCTTATTTATGCATTATATTTTGAATCTGTAGTAGTAGTCTTTGTATCCCTTGCATGTTGGAACGATTGACGATAGAATGTTTCTTGGTTATTAGTTTTTTAATTGGCGCTTTGCATGTGTGGTACGCGGGTTTCAATGTAATTTCGGTGTTCTACCGTATCATTCATGCATGCCTGGTGTGGAAGCACCCCCTGCCACACACTCTTTGGGTGGCTTTCGGGGTATGACGTAGATGTAGATGATTAAGTGTTTAATGGTGACATGCCGTTCTTCCGAAGAAATTTCTTCCTTTCATTTTCATCTTTAAATGCATAAAGTAGTGTAGATATGAAATGGTAGGTATAGTGTTGAATACTAATGAATACCACCCTAAATAAAATTAACTACTAATGTTAATGAAAAGTCTAATAATGATGAACTTCACCTGATCAAAAAATTCGCATATTCAATTCTTTTCCCTTGCCCATATAAGTATTGTGACTTAAGGTAGTTTGAGCGAAATGCCATTTTGCCTAGAAATCAATGAATTTGCTCTCATTTTAAAGAGAAATATCTCACCCTTCTAATGACACCAAAAATTTAACCCCTTACCACATTACCTTCTAAGTTATTTGCCAAAAAATAACAGCTATTTTACATGGGATATGGTTCGTGTATGCACTCGAGAGAGACTTTTTTTTACAGAATGAGGAAGTTTTAACCCTTACATGTCGTAAACAAACTAACAGCGTGTAGTTTGTATGTTTTCTCAACTATAGTTGAAAATTAATCATATTGTCACCGCTATAAGTTCTTGGGTTATCACAAAAGCCTTCCGTTTTGAATGAGTTTCAAACGCACCGCGCGAAAAAAATGAATCAAATTGAAGATTTATGCCGATAGTTTTATTTAATTGCTTACCATTTCTGTCATATAAAACTATATTATTGCACCATTAATAATGCAATATTTAATTCATGTGCCCTACAGCTGGTGAAATTAAAACGTATAATTCGAATATGGTCTCTGTTATGACAATGGGAACTATCTCGCCTGGACTACCCTTAAGCCCACAGCCCACCAAACAAACTAATAGTCAAATGGGATGTTTGTTGGGCTGTGAATTGAAGAGAAACTCTCGAAATATATTTTAAACTTCAAATAAAATATTAATGTGAACGAAATCACATCCGCCTTTTTCACTTGCAAGTAATTACTCACCACGTGGGATTTCTGAATTTTCCATGATTTTTCGTTACTAGTCACAAACACTTATAACGCACAAGTAAGTTTGAAAAAACTAAATTTGTCGTAAAATGTAGAAGTATTTGCGAATTGACCCTCGAAACTGGTGAAATGGACTTTTACCTTATGATCGTCAAAATACTACACTTGTACGTTTGATCAACAAAATTTAACTAGTAATAATTAAATCAACATATAACTTGGGGGCTTGTAACTTTGAGAAACAGTCGGGTAATTTCACGTCAAAGCGATCAAAAAGAGATCGAAAATGACCTTGAATTCATCAATTTTGACCAAATTTTCAGGATACACTATATTGCATTGTTGGTCGTGCGCTTTGTTTTGTAAAATTCACATCCGTTTCCTAGTTACGGGGTATGAAATATTGATCTTCTGGAAAATTTGCGTCTGATCTATCTACGATGTCTCCAGAAGTATTATACCTAGGATAAGGAGTGAAATTGTTTGGATGAAAAAACTATTGTGCACGACGTAGTGACGACAAAATTGAAATATTCTGCCACACTGTTACATATATTTTAATTTTGAAAACTTCAAACGCGTTTTTCCTAAAACCTCGTACTCACTATATTTGCTCAAATTTTGATATTTCATCGCTAATTACCTTGGCAACACAATGTAAATTAATTGCAATTGTATTTTACCATTATTGAGAGAGATTAATTTTTTCTGTCCGCATATTATCCCTTTACGTAGCACCTTCTCAGTACCCATGGGGCGGTGAATTTACATCGCAAAATAAAATATGTGAATCCCTTGAAAGAAAAAATTAGGCGTACCTCACACCAGAGGGTGTCGGTAGAGCAGCTAGGCGTGTGGTGTAATCCTCCGCCACAGTGCCGGTCAATATACCAGTCAATAGGAGCCTATGACACAAAGGGGTGAATGGGCCCACGATATATATTTATTTATTTATTATTTATATTATTAATATATATAAAGCTACAAAACTGACTGACTGACTGACTGACTGACTGACTGACTGACTGACTGACTGACTGACTGACTGACTGACTGACTGACTCATCAAAATTCCTGGGCATTTCTAAACGAGCTAGGTGGGTGAAAATTTCAGGATAGAGTTGGAGTCATGTGTCGAGTTGGGAAAAAATCGAAAAAGTTAAAAAAGTCGATTAGGCTTCGATTTATTGCAATCGAAAGCTTTACATCGGATTATACGGGAAAAACGAAAAATTTCAGTGTAGACCTTTTTTCTTTCGTTCATTAAAATATGAAATAATTAAGTTACAGGACTGATTCTTTCACAAATATGAGACTAAATGTTTGAAGAATCTTATTCTTTCAATCGATTCTTTCCTACCTACCGTAAAACTGATATTTTTAAACTTTTATTTGGGATTTTAGAAATTTTTTCACTTTCGTTGCTATGGATTTATTCCATTGTCGGCTAGCCGAGTGTCGATTCAGGTTTGGAACTAAGCTAGGCGGGCCAGTTTCAGGGAAGGTTTATATTTATGTTTTGATTTGGGGTAAAATCGGAAAAGTTAAAAAAGTCGATTCGGCTTCGAGATATTGCAATCGATAGCTTTACATATATGAGTTAGGTATCCTAAGTGAATGAAATTTACTCTTCCCTTTGCCATTTTTCGCACTGCTAAATACTGGGTATAATTTCTTCAAATTTGTCCTGGCCTCTACCGTACCTTTGATGACCAATTTCTACCAACCAAGCTTCATGATAATGTCGTTTTCATAAAAAAATTGAGCAGTTCATGTAGAAGATTGGAAGAGAAAAAAAATAGATCACGAAAATTAGTATATTAAAAATCTCGATTCCGATCGAACTTATATAGTAAAATTCTTCATGTGAGCTCTAAGTATGCTGTACTGAACTAAAATTTCTTACGTAGAAGAGCGTCTTATATGCCACCAAATGAGGTTAGGATAATCTTTCAGTGGTTCCACGTTCGTTTCGGTATACTGACTATAGTATTTTGAAAAGTCGATAATGACCGGATGACATACAATATAAGTTTGTACTAGAACTGTCTGGTATCCATACCTCATGAGGCGCGAGAGGCATTTTCGAGAATTATATTTTTCTTTGCTTGCATGTAGCACGCAGATTTGAGAGCTTTCATTTTTTTCCTCATTTAAAGAGTATCATCATCTAACACTCCCCCCCACCCTGCTTGCAAATTGCAAGAACCCATATAGGCATCATTTAATGGACAGGTACTATTAATACATCGCTGCTAAGTACTGGGTATAAATTCTTCCACTTCTTCCTGGGCGCTACCGTAGTTTTGATGACCAACATTAACCAAACAATCTTAATGATCTTTTAGTTTTCATTCTAAAGCATGTGCAATTCATGTAGAAGATTGAAAAAGAAAAATTTAACATGAAAATTAGCATATTAAAGTTGTCTATTCGGATCGAATTTCTATTATAAAGTTTTCATGTTAGACCTTATTAAGTACCTATGCTGTACTGAAAGGAATATCTAACGTAGAAAGGCCATCAAATAAAGTTATGTTGAACTTGCAGTGGTTCCACTATCCTTTCATTTCACTGACTATAGTATTTTGAAATGTCCTTAATTACCGGATGAGATATAATCTGATTTGTACTAGAACTGTCAGGTATCCATACCTCATAGACCGTGAAATTCATTTCGAGAATTCCATAATATTATTCTTTTCCTGCATGTAGCACGCAAACTTGAAAGCTTTCATTGGTTTTGTAAGGATGATGCATTCATTTTTCGTTATTTAAAGAGTATCATAATGTAAAAACCCCCCTTGCTTGCTAACAGCAAGCACCCATTTACTCGTTATTAATATATATAAAGCTACAAAACTGACTGACTGACTCATCAAAATTCCTGGGCATTTCTAAACGAGCTAGGTGGGTGAAATTTTCAGGATAGAGTTGGAGTCATGTGTCGAGTTGGTAAAAAATCGAAAAAGTTAAAAAAGTCGATTAGGCTTCGATATATTGCAATCGATAGCTTTACATGTGATTATACGGGAAAAACGAAAAATTTTAGTGTAGACCTTTTTTCTTTCGTTCATTAAAATATGAAATAATTGAGCTACAAGACTGATTCTTTCACATATATGAGGCTTAATGTTTGAAGAATCTTATTCTTGCAATCGATTCTTTCCTACCTACGGTAAAACTGATATTTTTAAACTTTTATTTGGGATTTTAGAAATTTTTTCACTTTCGTTGCTATGAATTAATTCCATTGTCGCCTAGCCGAGTGTCGACTCAGGTTTGGAACTAAGCTAGGCGGGGCAGTTTCAGGGGAGGGTTATATGTATGTGTTGATGTTGGGTAAAATCGGAAAAGTTAAAAATGTAGATACGGCTTCGAGATATTGCAATCGATAGCTTTACATATATATATTAGGTATCCTAAATGCATGTAATTTACCTTATGCCATATATATTTACTCTATGCCATTTTTCGCACTGCTAAATACTGGGTATAATTTCTTCAAACTTTTCCTGGCCTCTACCATACCTTTGATGGCCAATTTCCATCAAGCAAGCTTCATGATATTGTCGTTTTCATTAAAAAAATATGCAGTCCATGCAGAAGATTGGAAGAGAAAAAAAAATTGAACATGAAATTTAGTATAATAAAAATATCGATTCCGATCGAATATATATAGTAAAATTCTTCATGTGAGCTCTTATTAAGTATGATGTACTGAAATGAAATATCTAACGTAAAAGAACGTCTTATATGCCGTCAAATGAGGCTATGATAATCAATCAATGGTTCCACGTTCGTTTCGGTGTACTGATTATAGTATTTTGAAAAGTCGCTAATAACCGGATGACATACAATATAAGTTTGTACTAGAACTGTCTGGTATCCATACCTCATGAGGCGCGTATTTCATTTTCGAGAATTATATTTTTCTTTGCTTGCATGTAGCACGCAGACTTGAGAGCTTTCATTTTTTTTCCTTATTTAAAGAGTCTCATCATCTAACTCTACCCCCCCGCCCCCTGCTTGCAAATTGCACTCACCCATATAGGCATCATTAAATGGACAGGTGCTATTAATACATCGCTGCTAAGTACTGGGTATAATTTCTTCCACTTCTTCCTGGCCTCTACCGTAGCTTTGATGACCAACTTTAACCAACCAATATTCATTATATTTTAGTTTTCATTCAAAAGCATTTGCATTTCATGTAGAAGATTGAAAGAGAAAAATTGAACATGAAAATTAGCATATTAAAATTGTCGATTCGGATCGAAGTTCTATTATAAAGTTTTTATGTTAGACCTTATTAAGTATGCTGTACTGAAAGGAATATCTAACGTAGAAAGTCTTTCAAATAAAGTTATGTTGAACTTGCAGTGGTTCCACGTTCCTTTCATATCACTGACTATAGCATTTTGATGTCGTTAATTACCGGATGAGATATAATATGCTTTGTCCTAGAACTGTCAGGTATCCTTACACCGTGAAATTCATTTCGAGAATTCCATAATATTTTTCTTTGCCTGCATGTAGCACATATACTTGAGAGCTTTCATTGCTTTTGTGAAGATGATGCATTCATTTTTCGTTACTTTAAGTGTAAAATAATGTACAAACCCCCCTTGCTTGCTAACAGCAAGCACCAATTTCCTCGTTATTAATATATTATTAATATATATAAAGCTACAAAACTGACTGACTGACTCATCAAAATTCCTGGGCATTTCTAAACGAGCTAGGTGGGTGAAATTTTCAGGATAGAGTTGGAGTCATGTGTCGAGTTGGTAAAAAATCGAAAAAGTTAAAAAAGTCGATTAGGCTTCGATATATTGCAATCGATAGCTTTACATGTGATTATACGGGAAAAACGAAAAATTTTAGTGTAGACCTTTTTTCTTTCGTTCATTAAAATATGAAATAATTGAGCTACAAGACTGATTCTTTCACATATATGAGGCTTAATGTTTGAAGAATCTTATTCTTGCAATCGATTCTTTCCTACCTACGGTAAAACTGATATTTTTAAACTTTTATTTGGGATTTTAGAAATTTTTTCACTTTCGTTGCTATGGATTTATTCCATTGTCGCCTAGCCGAGTGTCGACTCAGGTTTGGAACTAAGCAAGGCGGGCCAGTTTCATGGTAGGGTTATATTTATGTGTTGATTTGGGGTAAAATCGAAAAAGTTAAAAAAGTCGATTAGGCTTCCATTTATTGCAATCGAAAGCTTCACATGGGATTATATGGAAAAACGAAAAATTTAAGTGTAGACTATTTTTCTTTCGTTCATTAAAATATGAAATAATTAACTTACAGGACTGATTCTTTCACAAGTATGAGGCTGAATGTTTTAAGAATCTTATTCTTTCAATCGATTTTTTCCTACCTACCGTCAAACTGATATTTTTAAACTTTTATTTGGGATTTTAGAATTTTTTTCACTTTCGTTGCTATGGATTTATTCCATTGTCGCCTAGCCGAGTGTCGATTCAGGTTTGGAACTAAGCTAGGCGGGCCAGTTTCAGGGGAGGGTTATATTTACGTGTTGATTTTGGGTAAAATCGGAAAAGTTAAAAAAGTCGATTCGGCTTCGAGATATTGCAATCGATAGCTTTACATATATGTGTTAGGTATCCTAAATACATGTAATTTACTCTTCTCTATGCCATTTTTCGCACTGCTAAATACTGGGTATAATTTCTTCAAATTTGTCCTGGCCTCTACCGTACCTTTGATGACCAATTTCCACCAACCAAGCTTCATGATATTGTAGTTTTCATTAAAAAATTAAGCAGTTCATGTAGAAGATTGGAAGAGAAAAAAAATTGAACATGAAAATTAGTATATTAAAAATCTCGATTCCGATCGAATATATATAGTAAAATTCTTCATGTTAGCTCTTATTAAGTATGATGTACTGAAATGAAATATCTAACGTAGAAGAACGTCTTATATGCCGTAAAATGAGGTTATGATAATCTATCAATGGTTCCACGTTCGTTTCGGTGTACTGATTATAGTATTTTGAAAAGTCGCTAATAACCGGATGACATACAATATAAGTTTGTACTAGAACTGTCTGGTATCCATACCTCATGAGGCGCGTATTTCATTTTCGAGAATTATATTTTTCTTTGCTTGCATGTGGCCCGCAGACTTGAGAGCTTTCATTTTTTTCCTTATTTAAAGAGTATCATCGTCTAGCACTCCCCCCACCCTTGCTTGCAAATTTCAAGCACCCATATAGGCATCATTAAATGTTCAGGTGCTATTAATACATCGCTGCTAAGTACTGGGTATAATTTCTTCAACTTTTTCCTAACCTCTACCGTAGGTTTGATGACCAACTTTAACCAACCAATCTTCATGATATTTTAGTTTTCATTCTAAAGCATGTGCAATTCATGTAGAAGATTGAAAAAGAAAAATTGAACAGGAAAATTAGCATATTAAAATTGTTGATTCGGATCGAAGTTCTATTATAAAGTTTTCATATTAGACCTAATTAAGTATGCTGTACTGAAAGGAATATCTAACGTAGAAAGGCCATCAAATAAAGTCATGTTGAACTTGCAGTGGTTCCACGTTCCTTTCATTTCACTGACTATAGTATTTTGAAATGTCGTTAATTACCGGATGAGAGATAATATGATTTGTACTAGAACTGTCAGGTACCTCATGGACCGTGAAATTCATTTCGAGAATTCCATAATATATTTCTTTGCTTGCATGTAGCACGCAGACTTGAGAGCTTTCATTGGTTTGGAAGGATGATGCATTCATTTTTCGATACTTAAAGTGTAAAATAATGCAGAAACCCCCCTTGCTTGCTAACAGCAAGCACCCATTTACTCGTTATTAATATATATAAAGCTACAAAACTGACTGACTGACTGACTGACTGACTGACTGACTGACTGACTCATCAAAATTCCTGGGCATTTCTAAACGAGCTAGGTGGGTGAAATTTTCAGGATAGAGTTGGAGTCATGTGTCGAGTTGGGAAAAAATCGAAAAAGTTAAAAAAGTCGATTAGGCTTCGATTTATTGCAATCGAAAGCTTCACATGGGATTATACGGGAAAAACGAAAAATTTAAGTGTAGACCATTTTTCTTTCGTTCATTAAAATATGAAATAATTGAGCTAAAAGACTGATTCTTTCACAAATATGAGGCTGAATGTTTGAAAAATCTTATTCTTGCAATCGATTCTTTCCTACCTACCGTAAAACTGATATTTTTAAACTTTTATTTGGGATTTTAGAATTTTTTTCACTTTCGTTGCTATGGATTTATTCCATTGTCGCCTAGCCGAGTGTCGATTCAGGTTTGGAACTAAGCTAGACGAGCCAGTTTCAGGGAAGGGTTATATTTATGTGTTGATTTGGGGTAAAATCGGAAAAGTTAAAAGAGTCGATTCGGCTTCGAGATATTGCAATCGATAGCTTTACATATATGAGCTAGGTATCCTAAATGCATGTAATTTACTCTTCTCTATGCCATTTTTCGCCCTGCTAAATACTGGGTATAATTTCTTCAAACTTTTCCTGGCCTCTACCATACCTTTGATGGCCAATTTCCATCAACCAAGCTTCATGATATTGTCGTTTTCATTAAAAAAATATGCAGTCCATGCAGTCGATTGGAAGAGAAAAGAAAATTGAACATGAAAATTAGTATAATAAAAATATCGATTCCGATCGAATATATATAGTAAAATTCTTCATGTGAGCTCTTATTAAGTATGATGTACTTAAATGAAATATCTAACGTAGAAGAACGTCTTATATGCCGTAAAATGAGGTTATGATAATCTTTCAATGGTTCCACGTTCGTTTCGGTGTACTGATTATAGTATTTTGAAAAGTCGCTAATAACCGGATAACGTACAATATAAGTTTGTACTAGAACTGTCTGGTATCCATACCTCATGAGGCGCGTATTTCATTTTCGAGAATTATACTTATCTTTGCTTGCATGTAGCACGCAGACTTGAGAGCTTTCATTTTTTTCCTTATTTAAAGAGTATCATCATCTAACCCTCCCCCCCTGCATGCAAATTGCAAGGACCCATACAGGCATCATTAAATGGACAGGTGCTATTAATACATCGCTGCTAAGTACCGTTTATATTTTCTTCAACTTTTTCCTAACCTCTACCGTAGGTTTGATGACCAACTTTAACCAACCAATCTTCATGATATTTTAGTTTTCATTCTAAAGCATGTGCAATTCATGTAGAAGATTGAAAAAGAAAAATTGAACATGAAAATTAGCATATTAAAATTGTCGTAAATTGTTGTAAAAAAATATTAAAAAGTTCTATTATAAAGTTTTCATGTTAGACCTTATTAAGTATGCTGTACTGAAAGGAATATTTAACGTAGAAAGGCCGTCAAATAAAGTTATGTTGAACTTGCAGTGGTTCCACGTTCCTTTCATTTCACTGACTATAGTATTTTGATGTCGTTAATAACTGGATGAGATGTAATATGATTTGCACTAGAACTGTCTGGTACCCTTACCTCATTGACCGTGAAATTAATTTCGAGAATTCCATAATATTTTTCTTTTCCTGCATGTAGCACGCAGACTTGAGAGCTTTCATTGTTTTTGTAAGGATGATGCATTCATTTTTCGATACTTTAAGTGTAAAATTATGTACAAACCCCCCTTGCTTGCTAACAGCAAGCACCCATTTACTCGTTATATATATAAAGCTGCAGAACTGACTGACTCATCAAAACTGTTAGGGCATTTCTAAACGAGCTGGATGGGTGAAATTTTCAGGTTAGAGTTGGAACCATGTGTCGAGTTGGGAAAAAATCGAAAAAGTTAAAAAATTCGATTAGGTTTCGATTTATAGCAATCGATACCTTTATATGGGACTATATGGGAAAAACGAAAAATTTTTGTGTAGACCGTTTTTCTTTCGTTCATTAAAATATGAAATATCTGAGCTACAAGACTGATTCTTTCCCATATATGAGGCTGAATGTTTGAAGAATCTTATTCTTGCAATTGATTCTTTCCTACCTACCGTCAAACTGATATTTTTAAACTTTTCTTTGGGATTTTAGAAATTATTTCACTTTCGTTGCTATGGATTTATTCCATTGTCACCGGGACGAGTGTCGATTCGACGTTTGGAACTCAGCGAGGCGGGCCAGTTTCAGGGGAGGGTTATATTTGTGTTGATTTGGGGTGAAATCGGAAAAGTCAAAAAAGTCGATTCGGCTTCGAGATATTGCAATCGATAGCTTTAAAAACGATATATGAGTTAGGTATCCTAAGTGCATGTAATTTACTCTTCTCTATGCCATTTTTCGCACTGCTAAATACTGGGTATAACTTCTTCAAATTTTTCCTGGCCTTTACCGTACCTTTGATGACCAATTTCCACCAACCAAGCTTCATGATATTGTCGATTTCATTAAAGAAATATGTAGAACATGTAAAATATTGGAAGAGAAAAAAAAATTGAACATGAAAATTATTATATTAAAAATCTCGATTCCGATCGAACTTATATATTGTAAAATTCTTCATGTGAGCTCTAATTAAGTATGCTGTACTGAAATGAAATATCTAACGTAGAAGAATGTCTTATATGCCGTCAAATAAGGATATGATAATCTTTTTGTGGTTCCACGTTCGTTTCGGTGTACTGATTATAATATTTTGAAAAGTCGTTAATAACCGGATGACATACAATATAAGTTTGTACTAGAACTGTCTGGTATCCATGCCTCATGAGGCGCGTATTTCATTTTCGAGAATTATATTTTTCTTTGCTTGCATGTAGGACGCAGACTTGAGAGCTTTCATTTTTTTCCTTATTTAAAGAGTATCACCATCTAACACTCCCCACCCCCCTCTCCCCCCAGGCTTGCAAATTGCAAACACCCATATAGACATCATTAAATGGACAGGTGCTATTAATACACCGCTGCTAAGTACTGGGTATAATTTCTTCCACTTCTTCCTGGCCTCTACCGTAGCTTTGATGACCAACTTTAACCAACCAATCTTCATGATATTTTAGTTTTCATTCAAAAGCATGTGCGATTCATGTAGAAGATTGAAAAAGAAAAATTGAACATGAAAATTAGCATATTAAAATTGTCGATTCGGATCGAAGTTCTATTATAAAGTTTTCATGTTAGACCTTATTAAGTATGCTGTACTGAAAGGAATATCTAACGTAGTAGAAAGGGCATCAAATAAAGTTATGTTGAACTTGCAGTGGTTCCACGTTCCTTTCATTTCACTGACTATAGTATTTTGAAATGTCGTTAATTACCGGATAAGATATAATATGATTTGTACTAGAATTGTCAGGTATCCATTCCTCATGGACCGTGAATTTCATTTCGAGAATTCCATAATATTTTTCTTTACCTGCATGTAGCACACATACTTGAGAGCTTTCATTGGTTTTGTAAGGATGATGCATTCATTTTTCGATACTTAAAGTGTAAAATAATGTACAAACCCCCCTTGCTTGCTAACAGCAAGCACCCATTTACTCGTGTATGTATATATTATAAAAAATGTCACAGGCGTGACTGGCAGTTACACACAGAACACACAAAAAAAAGAAAACCTCAGATTTAAAAAAAAAATATATTCGGCGGACACAACAGCCTTCTTCAGAAATAAGTAGGTACCTACTTATTTCTGTTATTATTAGTACCTACTTATTTCTGAAGAAGGCGGTTGTGTCCGCCGAATATATTTTTTTTTTAAATCTGAGGTTTTCTTTTTTTTGTGTGTTCTGTGTGTAACTGCCAGTCACGCCTGTGACATTTTTTATAATATTTGTGCACTACACGTGTTTTTCGTCGAGTGGATATATATATATATATATATATATATATATATATATATATATATAATATATATAGCGGTGTCCACCCGCGAGCGACGGACATTTTTGGTGAGGCTCTCGTAGACCCCCTTCCACACACCCTCGTTTGGCTCGCAGGGTATTACATAGATATTACGTAGACTTAGATGAGTGTTTGACGCTAACGGAGCTGCTCCCGAGAGACGGACCCACGGCGGCGCCTCTTGAAGACCACCGCTACCTCCACAGCCAAGTTAACAACGTACCAAACCTCCTATCCTGCTCGTCCTCTTATTTTAATTGAAGTTAATAAATTAAAGTTCTTTGAACCGGTTTTTCTTTCTACCTTTTACCGCCCCCGCACTCCCTGGGCCTCCTTACATACGGTTAAAAAAATTGAAAACGAGAAATCCTCTTTTTCTACCTAAGTCGGAGCATGCGCCTATGGTTCAGTAGCTGATATAATTTTAATTTGTATCCCGGTCTCGTAGACATGGAAATACAATTTAGTGCGTAATTTCGATGCATAATGCACTGCATTTTTTCACGGCTCTGTTTGTAATTTCCTAATGTTATCACTAACTGCTAATGGAGCATGATTGTGCTGCGTCCGAATTCTCGCACTTTTGTGAAAACATGCACCTATAATAGAAGGAATATTGTCGCTTAGAATATGAAATATTTGGCCTGAAAAACCAGGAAAAGTCTTCGAATTTCATAATTGTATGTCTATAGCAGACCTGAGCTAGTTAGAAAGTAACTCGACGTTCTGTCATTCGGGCTCTCATTTTCTCGAATTTTTAGGAGGAAAAACGTGCATTAAAACCGATTATCCCTCATACTTGCCATTCTTAGTTTTATTTTTGCTGGAAAGTGAAAAAACTTGTTTAAGTTTCCCAATAGAACTGGAGTGTTACTCATGCTAAACAAATTGAGGTTTCGCGTGGTGATGGTTCATTGTTACCGCCTTTTCTATGCAACGAATGCTCGCGCCTTTGTAAAAATATTTACCTATAATGGAATGGATATAGTCCCCTGGAATTTGAAAATTAGGCCTGGAAAACCAGAAAAAATCTGGGAAGTTAATAATATTAGATCTATAGCAAACCTGAGTTAGTCAATGTGTACTTTTCAATGCCTCTTCAGGTCTCAGAGAGAGTTCCGGGACCTATTAGATCTGCAAGAATAACAGTACATGATTTGCTACTTAAACCCATTATTTATTTTAATTTCATTGCAGTATTCTCTCATCTTTGATACTATCGTGCAATTTCCCCAAAAATGAAATTTACTTCCCGCTCAGATTTCAATGCTGATGCTGATCCATCAACCCTGAAACCCGGCGATGACCGGAACATGATGCATCACCATTGACACCCGGTCGGAAATAAATTCATTTTTGTGGAAATGTATGATTTATTATTTCAGTAGATACAACTTTCTGATTGCTCCTTTAACATTTGGGCTCCTTGGGTTGCACTAAAAATTGGTGTGCCAGCCATATAATTTACTTCACTATTACGCTACATTACAACCGCTCTAAATCCCCCACGATTTGATTCCTAAACTTCAAGTTGTAGCTATATGCCTTACTTCTGCATATCTTTTTAGTCTGCTCGCCACACATGTTCAATAGCTCATCCAACGGAGAAAATTGAATCAAAAATGGCTGATGTAGCGCGTCAATCTGATATTCTACTATCATATTTCTCATGAGTGAATTATCTCAAAATCTAAGTTTTTATCCTTCGTGTACTTTTAAATATCTTTATGTTCTCATAGCCACATAATTTTCATAGCTCCCCGATCGAAAAAAAAAAGTCTAATCATGATTGATTTGCCGCGCGAAGATATTTTTGCTAGGTCCATGAAAAGAGAGAGTTAGCTTTACATGTAAACAATAACTGCGATTATTCTTCCATTTCTTTACTTTTAAGTTAAAAAAAAACTCTAGTTTGAGACTTTCCTTCTTCTTGCGATAGGGCTTCATCTGTAGGCGTGATTGAAATAAATGTCTGACGCCACCACTTCTATTTTGGAGTGGAGAGTATGTTGATGGCGTGTCATTAGTGAGTATTGTATGGCGTGTCCTCTCAGCGTCGAGAATGCCTCAGAAATCGAGAGAACACGTCCTCTCGCTCTCTGTCGTTTGCAAGCCATCGCCAGGGAAAGGCGCCTCCAAATCACGCGGCCACCGAGTTTCATTTCTCCGCCGATATTTCATTTTGTGCGTCGTGTTTTCTCCCCCCCTCCCCTCCCCTCCATGCCCCACCCCCCCCATACACACACACACTCTCACGGCCAGTAGTACTGACAGCGAGAGAACGAAGGCGTGTGTGTATGCAATTGCACGTTCATACATTCATATCTCTGTATCTATCTCTCTCTTTCCCTCTTGGAGGTGCTCTTCACGCTCGACCTTCGCGTCCAGTCCCATGATCCCCCATCCGCCGTCTCCCTCCTCGCCTCATTATTACTTTTCCTCGCAAATCACGGTTGCATGTGCTGGGATATTCCATTGTCCCATCGCCTCCCCTGAGAAGGGGAAGCGCTATCTCCTCCCAACCTACTTTCATTTCCTCCCGCAGCTCGCTCACCTTAAACTCCCCTCCCCCTATTTATCTCGTCACTTATTTCAAGCGGTTGATGTGTAGTTCTGCTCGCATCGCTCAACTTCACCGCGAAGCTGCGTACTCAAATGGAAATAGGAATTAAAAAAAAACCTTTTACCTGCCGTATGTTGCTCAATCACGTTGTACTCTCCTACGTGGAGGCGGTCATGTCAGCTGACTATGGTGCCCGGTTTCGAATTTGGGTGAACCTTCCTCGCTAGCATTAAGCTAGTCACAATCTGTGCTTTCCAGACATTTCTGGAAAGCCAGCGATGAGGTAAATGCCGTGACGTTAGCATTTTCTTCGCCACTTGTCTATGGGAAGAAAAAAATTCCACACTTGTATATCAAACCGTGGCGAAGTGGGCTGAAAGAGAGAAAAGCTGGACAAAATGAAAGAACTTTTTTATGACTAGAAGGTGAACCCCGCACGGTCTTTCTTCATTGATTAATGCACGAGTTGACGCCTGTCGCTTTTTTCAGTTCTTGCATACCTACTGACAACACACGAGGGCTCAAGCTCTAACATACTCGCTTTTTAACTAGGAAATCTCCCTGATTTGTGTAAGTTCTTTTTCAGTGGAAGAGAAGTGTGTCGTTTTCTAGATTTAATGGGACATCAACTGCTTCATTGAGGATGTTTCCGACGAAGCACCTCTACAATATTTTGGATGGCTGGATTTCTTACCCGAATGGGAAAATATTTCGTGGATTTTATTGCTAAAACGTTGTAGGTACTAGCAAGTTCATGAAGATGACAAAAATATATTTTTGAAATTTTAAATGGTTAATTTTGCGTTCAATTTGCGTGGAAGTCATTAAAATTTCCGAAAAACAAAATTATTTAGAAGAAACAGTATACTGATAAATACTGCCTTTGGTTTTACCGGCGAAACTTTTCAAATGCGTACTGCGTAATGTGTTGTTCCTCCTTTCTGGTGGCCTGCGCGGATTACGCTCGAGGCAGGCAAGCGGCCATAGTACTCCCCCACCGACTTCGAAGATGATTCCATCACCTTATCGTGTTTGAATTGAATTTCCGTCATCCTACTCGGATTTCCCTCGTTGTGGCCGAGATCTAAGAATATGATTTCATCAGAAAGAAAGTCGATTTTTCTCGAGAGCGGTAGTGGCGTCACTCCGTGTGTTGGGGAATTTGCGTGGAAGTCATCGAAATTTCCGAAAAACAGAAGGTTTTTGAGACGAAACATTACTGCTAAATACTGCCTTTGGTTCTCCCGGCGAAACGTTGCAAATGCGTACTGCGTAATCTGTTGTTCCTCCTTTCTGGTGGCCAGCGCGGATTACGCTCGAGGCAGGTAAGCGGCCATAGTACTCCCCCACCGACTTCGAGTACTCCTCCACCAACTTCCCCTTAGTACAAATTTCGTTTTTTCTTGTCCATATATAATCAAACCGAGGGTGGGAGGTGAGGGAGAGGGGAAGGGGGTGAAGGTCTCTCTCTGTTTTGAGGCGGTAGTCTTTTCTAGGCAAATGGGTGGGGGGGTGGGAAGAGAGAGAAAAGAAACACTCACAAGTGCCAGGATGTGGATTGCTCAATTTCTTCTTTCGGGATTCCAGCCGCGTCTTTGTTTTACGCGACTCATTTCTCATCCTATCCTGGAGGATTCTTCAGGTCGATCGCTGCTTTTTGGCCGGACTACGGCAGGTAAAAGTGTTATAGTCGAGCATTTCTGAATGGCTGGCCGAAACAGATGATAGGAGACAACCTGGCGAGGACTTGGTAGATGGTCGGGACGCATAACGTGGGTAGAAAATGACGAATAATGTGAAAAATGATTTTGGTGCCAAAACGTGCATCCACTCAGCAGTGAATGACTCGACTATAAAATCCGGCAAAAAAGCAGCGCGCACATCTTCGACCCTAAGACGCCATCAAGATAGGAGGAGACATCGGGGAAAGCGACGACGCGGCTGGAATTAGGAAATAAGTAATGGAACAAGCATCTATTCGCCGCGGAAACCTTAGAATGGACCAGGATCGATGTTTGAGGTGACAAAATCGAACTTTAAAGGGTTATTGACGTCAGTGATTTATGCAAGTCAAAATTGAGATTATTAGCAAGATTTTAATTAATATTTTGAGCATGAACGATCTCATATTGCTCCATAAAATCCTTCCTTCATCCTCTATATAACAAATATCAGGTTTGAAGTCAATGGTGTGGTTACATTCCAATAAATGTCTTGCAAACAGAAATGAAAATTCATTAGTAATGAAACACTTTCTATGTTCCTCATTGTAATCACATATTTCTGACCTGTTTGGCCATCAATATACCATCACGACGTGAGTTACAACTTTTAGTGTGGACTCCACTTTTGTCAACATTTTATGATTTATCTTAGGCACGAATAAAATATTATCAATCCCTACGGGATTACTAAATATAATAAAAAAATTTCAGATGCACGACTTTAAGTCCTGCCTGTGATTCACATCTTAATCATCCGAAAATAATTGCCTATGCGCAATTATGTTGGGTTGTCAGGAATGGTTAAAGCAATCTAGACTTAAAACTTTTTTCTTGTGAGAACTTTATGCAGTTAATCAGTTCCCATGCTCGAAGTATAACTAATACTATCAGATGACCAGGAGTACCTAGAGAAATCCATTAGAAAAAATATGCCCATAAAAGTCGAGCAGGACTTATCTCAAACTGCTTTTCTCATCCCACTTGAAGGTGTGATGGACGGCCAGTGAGAAACTCAAAATCAGATAAAATGATGTGCAACTCCGATCGAGTCGGCCGGAATTGGAATTACATTATTTGATGAGGGAGGCTTACACTGAAATTGAAACATGAGGGTTACACGAAAATTATAGTTCAATGTGATGGGCTTTATTTCAAAACCACCCTCCTCCGATGCACTTCAAAAGGCTTACGACCGTGGAGGATGTAGAACATCTATAATTGAGAACAAGTATTTAATTCGTATATTTATTTTATAATATATCTTTTTTTGTGACATTTTAGTGATAGCAGAGTCGTGGAGCTCTCTTTCCTAATTTCAAAATGTATCCTTCAGATTATAGCCGACTCGGTTGACTTCACGTGATCAGATTGACTAATTCGGCTCTCCGAGGATCTCCGAGGGCCCAAGTGATGCAGCCTGGGACAATGTGGACCGCGGATACCGATGCGCCAAAAGAAAATACCAGAACGTAATAGGGCAAAGTAGTCGTGGTGGCGACGAATCCACTCGTTAAACATTGGCTTTTTGGGGCAATGCACTCGAATGAGTGTTAAAGTCAATCGGTGTATGCGTTCAGGAAATGGGGTGGGGAGAGAGTGCGATCTGACTGAGTCCTCTCTCGCATGTTTGGTAATACTTATTGAGCGCATAAATTACTAGATAAAGAGCGCCGTAAGAACTTTCAGAAACTGCTGTTATCAGGAAGCCGAATGCTGGAAACATAAATCAGGGTTTCTACTGATCAGAAAAATCGGGAATTTCGAGAACCAACCTGGAACTTTCATAATTGTTCACCTTCTATGTGTCGTTTTTAACATTCTGTGATTTATATTTAGATTTGTGAAACTTCTTTTTCAAATTATCATATAAGCATTATCGTTTGATCTTGTAATAAGCATGAATAATGGTGTGCACAAGTTATTGAAGAACATGTTGCCGAAATTGCTTCGCCATACTGCTTATAGCAGAAGGAAGGACGTTACTACTCGACTTATCATCGATTCATTGTTTGCCTATTTTCCTCCGATTCGCACTATCTGGCAACCCTGGTCACGAGCAGATGCACTAGCCGGAAGACAATACAGCGACGACACAAATTATAGGAATTACCTGGTGAATGAAAACGTATGAAATCTTTGGTTGGTACTTCCTGCAATATCGCTGCTTTACAGTCTGTCACTGACGGTATCAGATAGCATATCGGCGCCTAAATAATGTGTCCCTGTTTTGAGGATATCCAGTAAAAGGGAACCTGCCTTGGCCGATTGTAATGGAACAATGTTGAAACATTGCCGTTTTAACTTATCCGTTGAATATTTGTCATTGTTTTTTCTATATTTTTCTATATTACTGTTTCTCGCGCGAGAATGAAAAAAGGTCCCAATTTTGGAGCCTCTTACAGAAATTTCGAACTTCCCCAGATCGCTTGAAGTTACCCATCCTTCAATCGCCATCAGATTTTAATAATACATTGTCTCCGACTTAGGTAGCGTTTTTTTTAAGTTTCGATTAATTCCTATGAGGAAGTAGGCAATCTAATGGGCTCAGTGCAAATGTCGGCGTTTGGAAATACATATGAATGTCGTTTTTAAAGGTTAGGGTAATATATCCACACGCCTAGAAAATCTGGAAAAGCCAGGGAATAAAAGAAACATGTAGCATTTCTGTAGCAGGAATTGTGGTAGGTAATACGTAGCCTAATGATTTAGGCTGGTAAATAAACGTGATAATTAACTAACATGCTTTTCATTCGCAAGCTTGGAATATGTTAATAACCGTAAAAGACAGAAAAATACGGAGGGGTTTTGCGGATGCATTCGGGAGAAATGAGTGGTGTTTGATTACATTGCATGATCCCTCAAGGATATTTTGATATTTGTATTCATTTCTAACGAGAGTCCAATTCCCGCAATTTCTTTGTGTCTACGAGCCTTCTGCAATTCGAAACGAGCCCGGCAGCGATAACTTGGGTAACGCTACCACCTTCATGTAATAGTGGTCGCAGCTTGCCATGAAATCGTTCTATAAAGCCGAATAGTTATAAATAATTGATAATTCACTATTTAATGCACTACACGGATGAAGCGAATTGAAAAAAAGTGGAAATTTAGTGTGTCACATTATAAAATCGTAGATAGGGCGAGAGTGTGCGGCGACGTCCCCCGGGCTATCATTATTGAGCCCGTCGTTAAGGATCGCCCGTTCCCTCGCAAACACAACCCCGCTTCAATAATATTCTTCGTGAAACTTGTATCACTTTGTATGTTTACACTAGTTATTATCTCCAAGTACCACTATTGAAAACGTTAAAATAAGTCCCAAGTTTGTTTTTCCGCTACCCTGGGCTGGGAAGGCGCTTCCTTATAAAAATTTCGAGAACTTCTCTTTGGAGGGGGTTGAAAAAGTTTGATGCTTCACTATTACTTTAAAAACATACGTGCCTATTATTTGTAAATATTTCATCATCAGCAAACGTATAATTGTTCAGTTATAAATTTTTAAGGCAAGCAGTTCCAGGAGAAGAAGCTAATAACCGGGACATTTTGTACTATTACCTTTTGGATAAATAATTATAGAACTTTAAAAATATTGCCTAATATAGCTAATGCGGAATAAACACAAGGAAAGCATTGGTGCAACTCATTTGAAAATATGCTCATTGGCTCGTTTGTATTTAGAGCATAAATTCGAGAATCCATAATAAAATATCCGATAGTGGATTCTATAGTTTTTTTGACCGGCGAAATTAAGTGTAGGTTAAGTAAAAGCAAAGGCATTCTGAGTTGAAGAGGTTTAGTTTAGCTCCATCAGCTCTTGGCCCCACTTCTTAAATTCCCACTTACTAGAATTATTACTTATATGAGTACAGAGAAAAACAACCAATTCACGTTTGTTATAATCTATGAATGGGATTGTAAATAAACTCGCGCCCTTGTCCACTGCGATTGTCTTTTAACCATGAACGGCTTCTTAGCTTGGGCTATTCTTCGCTTGATGACCTTTGTACTTCCATTTTGCGAACTTGCGAGATAAGTGAAGGAATTCGCTTGCTTTATAATTTCTCTGTCTGATTTCTGCATTCATTTTTTCTCGTCCACGTACTAGAATTTCACTGTTGTTTGGTTTCATATTGTATTCTTGGAGGGCTTGTTCCATTGCGTTCAGTGGCCGTTAAAGATCATCGCAATTTCCAGATATGACTACGATATCATCTGCGAAGCGGAGCATATTCACTTCTTCTCCGTTTATCTTTATTCCGCTCAGTCCAATTTCTTGTGCTTCCCTTATGGCCTCCTCCAAGTAAATGTTGAACAATACTGAAGAGAGGTTGCATCCTTTTATTACTCCTTTGTACATTTTCGATTCAATTTGTATTCCATCTCTCATTTGCATTGTGATGACTTGCTTCCTGTATAGTCGGTAGATGATTCTTCTATCGGTGTTATCCATTCCGAGTTTTTCCAGGAGCTCGAACATCTTGTACCTCTAAACATTGTCGAAGACTTTCATCAGGTCCACGAATGCGACATACGATGGCTTGTTCTCGTGCATTATTTTCTCCATCATTTCTCCTAGGTAGGCCTGTTCTTCATAAATTCTAACTGGTTTTCCGAGAGGTTGCCTTCAGTTTTCCTTTTTATCCTTTGGGTTATTATTCGTGTATTTTTTCATGCACATGGCACTAGACTCAAGGTTTGCTGCTCCTCACATCTCTTATTCCTTGTCTTCTTCGGTGTCGCAATCATTACGCTCCTTAGAAAGTCTTCTGGAAGTGTTCCGCTTTGGTAGCTATTTTTGATTATCTCGTACAGATTATCCTCGACTTACGAGCGCTTTGTTGACTTCTCCGTTGGTGTTGTCTGCTCCAGGTGCTTTGGTTTTTTTGAGGTATTCTACTGCTCTATCGAATTCACTCCTCAGAATAAGTGGGCCCCGATCTTCCTCGTCAACCTCGCTCTCGTCATTCATTAGGTTTTCTTCCAGCAGCGTCGGCCCTTCGTAGAGTTCTTTGATGTATTGCTTCGATGTATCTAATCTCAATGTCTTTATCCTCTATCAATAAATTACCGATTTTATCCCCTATATTGTTGCTTATCGTTTCTCTCTCTCCGAAATGTTTCTTCACAAGTTTGTATGCTGTTTCGGTGTACCTTTCTTCATGTTTTCGTTTACTTCCTTGCTGCTGCTTATGATCGAATATTCCCTTGCCATCTTAAATTCTCGATAGACTTGGTTCCTTAACTTCTCGTAGAGGGTTTCCTCACCTTTTTTCATAGGTTCTTGTATTTTCTTCTTTCTTCTATTAATTTTCATATCTGTATCGTTATCCATCGCTTATTTTTGGCTGCCCTCTTGCTCATTAGCTGCTCTTCTGCTAATTCTGCGATTTTCCTCTGGAACTCATCCCATTTTTCTGCGTTGCTCATTTCTCTTCTAGGAGTGAGGGGGGGATATGTATCGCAGCGACCCCCCTCGACGTCATCAAAACTGTAATAGAGATATGCTAGCGTTCCTTAGCATTGTGTTGTAGTAACAAAAATATTTTACAATCTACTCGTTTGTGATGTATCTTTGATTCATTTTGTCTTTGGCGAATTTCTTGGGTAGGAGGAGGATAGAATGTATTAGGCGTATTGGGATGGACGTTGACATGAAGATTCATGAAGGAAATGATAGGTGTCATGATGGATTATAGGGATCTTTAGCTGACCTCTATTCGGATTGATGGTTTGCTGAGGTTGCAGCGCTCAAGTTTAAATCGTGTCCAAAATCGAAAATATACGTGTGATAATTATAACTTCATAGTCGGTTATACTTAAATGCATTACGATATGGGATGGTGTAGTTGGTGTATCCCGCTGAAACTGAAGTCCTCATGTCCTTTCTGTTCTCATAAAAATTTATTCCAATCATCTCGAGTAATTGCCTCGAAACAAGAGCCTTTTGATGGCACTCGCCGCTTTCTTAAGTGGGTGGTGACGCACGTCAAGAGTGGAATTTCCTTAGAAATAATCATTGCGTTCGTCATGACTTATATAACCGTGTCCTGCATTGAATACTTGTAGGACTTGAGAGTAAATGAAATAGAAATGGAGTCATCTCTTAATGCCTATCTCATACTCCCCGTTGCAAATAAAATATGTACTGTGAAATGTGGAATCTCAAAGTGGTAATGATGTCGCTAGACCTGCTAAATAACGTGGATGATGGAGTGAAGGCTTTTGGGATATGTTTAAATTAAACTGCAGTCCTAAAAGATTCACTAATTCCGTTTATTTCATGAAATTACTACGAGTGCGGCGGAGACTTGCAAATCTTTGGACTTCATTGCACTAGGTCAGGTACTCTAATAAAAATTTATCAGAGGAATATGAAACCTTCCCTGTGACAGAGAGCATCTGAATGAGAAATGTCTCTTCGAATATCTTACCACCACTGGCAGGTCCATGATGTTGGATATGAGAGCGTTGTTTTATAGAATTCACAAAACTGCGGAACTGGCCTCTTTAATTGTGTGAACTCACAGCGAAAAAAATCGTCTGTATTGGGATTCGAATAGAGGACTTCCAATATCGCACCCGCTCAGAGTACTCTGCGCGATAGCGAGGGGTCTAAGTGCGTATCCCATCCAGGCGAATATTGTTTTCGCTGTGAATTTCACGTATTTGTAGATATTTTTTAGTTTTAGTTTTATAGGAAGTCGTTAAAGGCCATTACAAAAGAAAGAAACTGGTGGAGAATCGACCTAGGAGATTGGATCAAGAAAAGCCTGGGGCACCGGAAGGGAAGTAAAATGCCAAATCGGTGTCTAAGCTAAAACTTATCGTAGGTACCTTTATACCCGAAGCTGATGAATTAACCTTTGCCTGCACTTCTCGGGCCAAATTTTTAACTGTTTTACTCTGAGGACTAATATCCAAACTGAATGTCATACTCTGTCTCATTGACGCGAGAGAGGAATAATAGTCTGAAGGTTATAGGAATTCTACTTTCTATCTTGAGAAGTTGTCACTCCTCAAGTGCGATGTTAATTTGCTCTTCTGCTGCCTCAACTTCTGTATTATTCCCAGAGAGATTATTCTCCGAAAATGGATATTGTGGCATGATATTAAAAGATTATGATTTCGTAATGCGCATGGTTACACGCCCAAATGCATTTGTGGCAAGAAGTTGAGAATAATTCCACGGGCACCAGATATGCTTTTGAAAATTATTTTCAGACACTAGGTTGGGAAAATAAAAATTAGTTGATAGTATTACAATCTGTCTATCCCATTGTGATAAATATACCGTATCTTGTGTAGAAAGGATGACATTTCAAGTTTATCCATTTGATAATCTTATCTTATGTTGGTGATCTGTCATATCATGATGAATGATACCATTCAATTCTAATGATACAATTACTGTCTCTTACCAATCGATTAAATTCTATTTTCTAAAAAAAGGATGTGCCTTTATTTTTTTCACCAACCTGAAATATTTGGTCGGACGTCCGTAAATTAAGTCATGCTGTAAGATACGTTCTGACTTCAGACACAAAATCAGTCGCAAATTTTTCGAGTGCCAAATATCTGACTCTCTCTGTCAAAAATCAGTGGCACGGGATGGTAATGAAGATTTGCTATGGAGACACGACCAAGCAAACATTCACCCCTTTGATTCCTATTACCACCAATTACTGTTACTCGGTGCTCCAAGGTATCGAGGGGGTGATGAAATTCCTTTCGACTATGTCATCATATCATATAGTCTGAAGTATGCCACCTCAATAGAGCATTTCTTTTAAAAAGAGCTTACACACTTCTGGAAATCTAATATTTCAATACATAAAAATATCATATTCTAATGGGGTGGATATGTTGTTTATTATAGTATAAAAGATGTGTATTGAACTTTTCTCTTAATTGAAAAAATAAACATCCATATAAAGTGGCACTTTTTCACCACTTCATGAGGAGGAAATCTGTGTAACGGAGGAACGTTGAAACGGTAGGCTAATTAGCCTTCAGTTGCCGTGCGATTATCAAATGAAAACACTCGTTGGTTTATCTGTTTGACTGCCATAGAGCGCATTTCAGGAATAAATTTTGGCTCTGCTAGGAAACGAGGAGTGGAAACAAATGCTCAAGTACTAGCAAAAAGGTTTCGTCAAACAGCTCTCGCATAGCAGGCATAAGGAAGTGCCATGCTGTATAATCAGAGGCATATGGAGTGTCATTGACCCTGAGAATGTAATTATCCAATCATGGAGCAACCATTAAGGTCCATTAGCAAAAGAGCAATACTGGGTCTTAATAAGTACATTTTCCCCAGAACATCACCCCCTATATGGTGGTAGAGCAAGCGTTTGAAGCCAAATTAACTGTAAAAGATGCCACATTCTGCTGCCAACATTTTTATTATGCGCTAGTATTTTTAACTATTATTAATATTCATTGGATATTTTTTAACCCAACAGTATGACAGGAATTTAGTGTTCCATTGCACTTCTGTGGTTAGTTGCCAGAATCACGATAGGGTCTCACTCTAAATCTTCAGGTTAATATGGAAAATATCATGACTTTAGCATTATGAATAATAATTTTAAACAATTATTTATTAATTATATTTTATTTATATCATCATATACATGCAAAATATAAATAAAACGCTTCAAACAAATAGAAATTCGTAAAAGGGACACTCAGAAAATAGTTGAACGTTTCGATGATCATCTTCATGTGTTACTATGCAAAATTGCTCTGAAACCATTATATATTTTATGCATTTCTTATCGTATCGTAAATTTTTCCATAAACTTTAAAGCATGCATATAAGACATGTCTACGACTACCCCTCAACGAATGCGTAAAGTGACAATGTTGTAGTCCTAACTTAAGACTACAGGTATTGCCGCACTATTATAAATTCAATAAATTTTGTACGTTGCGCCCAAAGATGTTATTGTTAATCGCAAGAAGAACCGGGTAAAACCTGCAAAGCATTGGTTTTACCTATTGGAGCCATTTATTTAACAATAAATTTTTTTCCTTAAAAAGTGAGTTTTCACTCTATATTATTTAACAGAGAAGAGCCTGGTCGAATGCTCTCCGTGCCAGTGCGGGCCACCGTATTCTGTGGCTGTATTGCAACTAAAACCGACCTCTGACACTGACGTGAACTGGCATTAAACATCCCTTCACAAACAGATGTCCAAGGCGAACGAACACAGCAGTTGATGATCGGATACGTATCCCTCCGCTCGATTCAACTCATGGAACTCTGTTAAACTTCTGAGGAACTCCATCTAACTCGCTCGGGGGAGGGGAAGGGAGGATGTATATACCTTCCTTCCTTCCTTCGAGGGAGAAAAATCCCCGGCCGTTGGATGCCCTCCCTGTCTCTGGGAACCTAGCGGGGAGAAGGGGAAGAAGGGAGCCCTCCTAAGATCCAGCGGTTCCAATGTTCGTGATGTTGCATAATTGTACTGATAGAATTAAAAACGTTTTTGCAATTCAATGGAAGTTTGTGACGGTGAAATGATTGGCAAAGATAAGTGCATCGCGAAGTGTTGAAAGCAGGACGTTTCGTGAGCGAGCACGGGCTCGCCAGCGATGTGGTTAGTTTTCCTCGCACGGAGATCGGTTACGTGACTGCGAGTTATGCCTCATTACTCGGTTTAGAATGATAGCTAATATGGCGGCTTAACTAACTTGCGTTTGAACGGCATTCTTTAACCCGAGTTGCCATGTTAAGGGCCTCTGGCGGAGAGTCAAGGAGGTGATGTAGCCCACAACCCAACAAGCATCGCAAGCCGCTTTTCGTTTGTTTCCTGGGCTGTGGGCTTCTCTTCTCTAAGACCATGGCTGTGGGCTATCTTCACAAAACTTGTATGGACGAGAAAAAGGATTGAATATGCAAATGTTTCACACCTTAGACTTCTCATTCATTATTATTTCACTATGCACTTATCATGTAATGTCTAAACAGTACTTTATGCATTGAATGATTGAGAGAATTAAAGTTCCAAAATGGAGCGAGTTGTCACCATGCTATGTTTAGCCATTAAGATACCCCGATATTTCGTTACTATGTCGCTTGGCTTCTTTTATGATAGATAAAAACAATAAAATATGTTATTTTGACGTACAAAAATTAAAAATAACTTCCATTTCGAGTCCTTGCATCAATATATGCAGAGAAATAAACTACTTTTTCGTCCAAGTTCTGCCCATGACTCGTCCTCACTTGTACGTTTAAGGTGAATTTTGGACTTAAAATATGGGTCATCAGTCACTCGTACATTTAAATACACCAAGCAACTTAGCACTGACGAGTGGATACGGAATATGGCAAGATAAACTCTCGTAATATATTGTACGCCTCAAGTAAAAGTTACAAGTGGACTGGATCACTTTACTATTCTAATCTGCGTTCACACGAGTTAAAAAGGATGGTAACCAGCGCCAACCCTAGTAACTCCAGCGTGGTTAAAAAGTTGACTACAGTTAGCGCCAACCTGCGTTTACACGGCGAACCTTTACTAGGGTTAGAGTTAACCTGATTAGAAAGCTAGTGATGTAAGGAGGGAATAATAAGTGAGAATGATTGAGAAATCGCATTCGTTCAGATATGCATCCACAGATGACATCCGTAAACCATGAAAACATAAAGAGTTAATGGGCTAAAGTTGGAAAATAGCCAACCACTCTGTATTTCAATGATATCATTTGTGCATCTCCTGGAGGTGACTGGGGAACCATATCTATTGCACTTATGCATTACTCATCTAAAAATTGCAATTATTGGTTGATATAGAGATAATGAAATGGGCCAGAGCCGTCGCTTTATAAATACTTATTTCCTGATCAATGTGCGCCTCTGATCTTTACGCAAGAAATGGCGTTGAAGACTGAGGGAAACGTAATACCTTCTCTTATTTTACCCGTATTTGCCTTCGAGTAATTACTATTTTAAGTTTAATGTAGGGAAAAAGATGGAAAGAAAGTATTATGTTCGTGTATGCAATTAGTAAACACAGCATGAGGCATGGATGTGAGGAAACGGCTTTGTCTTCACTTTTCGATCGAACTTCCTTAATAACCTTTACCATGCATCCTAGTCTTAAGCGTAAGCCTCCAGCGTAAACTTTAACTCCAGCAGCACAGCCGACATGTTTGGCATTTTGTTATTTTTACAATGCATTCATTATTTGTGGCTCACTGCACCGATGATGTATGCCAGGATGGCCATCAATGAATGTCAGAAGGGGAAAGGCGTGATGAAGATCGCTCTTTCTGTATTGCTGCTGCTTTTTTTACATTGTTGTCCGTCGCGTGCGTATTTCCCAGTGGGACATCAATCACGTGGCTTGGGTGGGCGAGGGCGGAATGTGTGATGAGGGTCGTGGTCGGCGGGCGGGGGGTCTCCCAGGGCACAAAAGCATCACGCGACTGTCGCCACATTTTTGTGCAAAGAAAATCAATTGATCAATTTAAAAAACAGCGTTATATGAATGTGACTTCATTCTTTATTCTAAGAGGACTACTGCGGAGTAGTTCCTCTATCAAACTCGCTTCTTAGCGGTAGCAGGCTCTACGGATGTGAATGAGTCGGTGTTTTCTCTCAGTTTCTCGTGTCGAACCGTAGCACGCCGCGCCGCTTAGAAAATCTTACCAAAATGCTTTTCCTACCTATGCTGAGGGAACCTTATTTTTTCGTACCACGTAACAAAGCAATCATGCTATTAACCATAGTCCAATTGTCAATCCCTTTTAATGACTTAATCAAGGAAGCCTTCTTCCTCATAATTTTTAGTTTTAACAGTAACTTACTGAAGAACTATTGATGTACACGGAGGCATGGGCTTTGTTGGATTATGAAGGCATATATGAAGACATACCAAGATAATATGTTTCAGCAGCATGGTCATATATCTCTCCGTAGCTTCTTCAGTGATGGCACAGTGGTGTGCCATTCCGATCCGTTCAGTCGAATTCATTGCCCTCCTCGTTTTTCACCTCTTCAAGGCTTCTGATCTCTACACGTCCTTTGCCGAAAGATTTTTGCTGTCGCTCACTTTTTAATGTCGACCTCCTCTATCGTTGCAAACTTCTCTGAAGACACTCCCTAAATCTGTTCATTTGGATTAGAAAATTGCCGTCCTCGTTTTCCGCCTCTACAAGGTCTCTGATCTCTTTACATCCTTTGCCGAAAGGACGTGAACTATGTTAAAATATTACTATAATTGGATAAGGGAAATTCGTGCTGCATCGCGCCTGTAGTATCGTAATTTCGTAAATGTTGACTCTTTTCCGGCTATTCTCTATGATCGTTTGATATATTTTTATACATTTGGTATCTTTCGCCTCGAATATTAATTTTTGCCCAGTAGTTTGCGATGAACTGCCACGGGAGTGAGCGCATGCCACCCAAGTAGCAGGGCGCGCCCTCTCAAGTAGACACTAGAATCTACGAAGTCCGCCGCCGCTTGTCGCGTTGTGATTTTTTGATGATTAATTTAACTATTCTTTGCATTAAAATAACATATTAAAAAACTAATTATAAATTTTAACTTGCCGGCGACGATTGAGTTGAGAATTCTAAATCCATCTTCACAATGGATCAATGAATTCCTGCTTAGCAGTCGGCAAATGATGTTGGTAGTGAGAATAAGTTTTACAGATTGTTATCTAATATAATTTTTGTTAACTAATTAAAGCGCTACATCAATGTCTCTCATCTCTCTGCAGAATTATCAATGACATTCACTTGCTTAAGCTGCTTAACGACCTGAGTCCCTGTCTGTGTCCAACCTCTTTACTCAACTTCTATCGTTGAAAGATATGTTATTAGAATATTAGATATTTTGAGCATACATTTTTAACCCAATAAAAATAAAGAATTTAATGTTTCAATAAATGGCGGTATTTGTATATTTTAGGAACAAATGCTTTTGAGTTACTCGTCAGAATAATGCGTGGTGTTGGAGTCCAAAGCTTCCCTTTAACCTTTTTTCCCTATTGGGGAAACTTGTGGGGCAAAGGTACCGCATTATGATTCGTTTTTTGAATGCCAAACAACCAGGAGCCCAAACGGCTTTCGTCGTTGTCATTTCAGCTTCCTCGCAAGGGTAATAAAATATGAACTATTCTCAAATACATTATTCATCTGTAGCTGAGATAAACTTCTCCCAAAAATTAAATATTTTCTGGAATAATTAAACATCCCTCTACATTTTCAAACATCCTCATACAATCGATTTTTTTGGGATGTATAAAGTACCCAGAGGAGGAACTAACAATATTGGATTTAGCATAACAAATTCACAATAGTTTTATGAGGGGCGATTTTGTCCTCATTTTCAGGTGCTGCAGCTTACAAAGTAGATTATTCCCGCAGCGTCCATGAGCTCTCCTCCAGAGATTCAGTTCGACCATGGTTGAAAATTTCCCTACTAATATGAGAGCACACGTCCTGATACCTTTGGTGGTGGTGGGGATCATTTTCGTATGAAGTCCTCGGGATTTCAGGCGCAATCTAAAAACGCAATTTTAACGGAAAACCGATGCGAGCAAGAAACTTGAATGAAAAAAGTACAGTATTCTTTAACATCTTTTAATGAAAGGAAATTTCTTGTGTGCAAGCAATTTAGGAAGCAATTGTAAAAGCATCTTCAGTGAATTGAGTACTTTTATAACGGGAGTTAAGGTTAATCTGGAAATGACCGGAAAACATTAAAAAATCGTCAAATTTCAGGTGCGGTTCGGCACAAATTTTCCCTATTTTCTTTGCATAAATTATTTTCTTACCAATTGACACAAATATAGAGGGTTTCCCTGAAGGAATTCACGAAAGTAGTTTTTACCTTCAGTTATAGACCACCCTAACCAATGAGACCTTCTGTCTCTTTCATTTTGTTCGCTTTGAAGTGTTCCTAATCGTTCTCATCGCAATCTTTGGATTTAATGATAACGGAGAAGTTTATTATATATTTACAGCTACCTCAGTAATAACTGTGCAGCGTCTTTTCAGCATACAATGCTGTGGTGCACGCACTTGCTATTCCATTTTGGTGTGCTGCTTGTTATAATATCCGTGTGCCTCTGCGTTTATGTCAGCTAGGCCCAATCGTGGTACTCAACGTCTTATTTCTGCCTCACTCTTCAAGTCAAAGGGCAAATCAATGGATTTTCTCCTAAGATAATAACGATACTCATAAGGCGAATAATCACCGGCTGAACGCAGGGGAATTTTTCCATCGTAAGAACGTGAAAGAAACTCCCGTTAACATTATGTAAACCACACATCATACATTTTTATTCAATTCTGACCAATAGTTAAAATTTGTAGATATGTATGAAATCACTAATTCATGTAGAAAGTGATCATTGAATCACCATGTATCTGAATGTTGCTGGTGGAATTTTTTTTCTCTGTGAATGTGGTCTTCACAAGCGTGTTGCTCTTCGTCTCGGTTGCCTCGGTAACGTAGCCACCCCTTGGCTTGTCAACCTTTCAGAGCGCCGCGCGAGTTTCCGGGTTCCTCCACCATTTGTCACTCTCGACGCTCGCTTCACCTGCCTGCCCACTTCCTCATGCTAGGAGGCCGATAAGTTACTCAAAGGTAAGGCTCCCGATGGCGCAAAGAAACTGTCACGTATTGGTGGCAAAGTCTTTGCGATTTTTACCGATAAGACGCTTTCTTTTTGAAAATAGGTTAGAGTGATATCTTATTCGAGTACACATGACCCATCGTATTTTGATTCCTATGAATATCTAATTGTATATCTCCATTATTTGCCACAACTAATCGAAAAACCATTGTATGTTGCGCTCTCCGATTTGTATTGCTCTTGTAACTTCAAGATTTTCCTAGGTTAATTTGAAAAATTTGCTACTGTGAAAGTAGATGTTTTGTATGCACTTCTCTTCTTGTGAAGTTGAATTTATTGGGACGAAAGTGTAGGAAAGTGGAATCACACCCAAAGGATATGAATGTAACTTTTCTTTTTGCTATCTTCGCTTGAAGGAAGTGAATTTCATGATTCTATATCCTTTAGTTTATTCATGCACTATAAATTGAGTCAATTATGGTTATTTTGGGAAGTTTTGCAGCAGTATTCAATTGGCTAAAGTCTTACTTCACTGGCAGTGGCAACGGAACTTTCCTCTCGCCTATCACTTACACAGAAGACTTAAAATTTATTTTTATGAATATAAATGCAAATTTTCCCTGTCCATATTTCGCTCCTTCTGCCTGTCTGCTAATTTCCATGGGGAGATACACGTATTGAGTTTAATCTATTAGCTTGCAGTCTTTCATTCCTCTGAATAATTATATTAGAAATACAGGGCAAACAGAGTCTATACGAGCGTCAAACGAAAGGAAATGTAGTAAAAAAATTTATTATTTCGTGCAAATTTCGTTTTCTATTCGAAATCTGTAAACAATAATAAAATTGCTCAAAATGATACTATTTTTCTAAACCGTCGTCAAGGGGTTGTAGCAATACCATCTTTGATGCCAAATCTCCGTAGGGGATCCTGACAAAAAATTAAGGCCCATAACGGTTCAACTGGGAATGATAAGTAGCTTCTGCCATTGGGAAAGTATATCCTGAGAAATTAAAAATCTACATCTGCATACTACCATGCGAGCCGCCTAATGGGAGTGTGGCAGGGGCATTTTAGGTCACCAACCGTGTAAAGATTTAAGGTTTTGGGAGGTGAAATGGTGCTGCGTGTTATGGGAGTGTATTTGGAGGAGCTCAATTTTTATTGTGGTCGCTTATTGTGCGCGGAAAGAACGAGTTTTTGTACCTTTGTATGTTCGGCCGTGTACCTCTCATATTTTTCCGCTTCTGTCGGACCTAGAGGTGTAGTGAGGAGTCATGTTAATATTCTCCGTGTCGCTGTGAAAAATTTCAGTTCTGAATTTATCAAGCAACCTAAGCCTAGCGTGTAGCCACCGAGTCTCTAGGGGCTCCCATCTTAATCCCTATAATAACTGTGAAATACTATATGTTCGTTCGGAGCAGTTTTTGACGAAGCGCGCTGCTTTTCTTTGTATTTTATTAATTTTTTTGGCTAAATTTTTAACAGCTGGGTACCAAATTCTCACAGCGTAATCAAAGTGTGGCTTGACCTGAGAGAAGTAGCATATCTTTTTTACTTTTTCATCTAAGGGCCTTCCTATTATACGCGTAACAAAACCTAGTTTCTTTGATACTGTGCCGCATATGTTTTGTATGTGTGTTCTTCACGATATATCTGAGGTGTAGGTAATTGCAAGGTATTTCACTTTAACGGAAAATTTTGTTTACTCCACCCACAGTGTAGATATGGAATTTGTGTGATGACGACAGCATGAAATGTTGTATGGTGCACTTACTAAGACTTAATTAATTCTAGCCCCCACTCTTGGCACCACGAATGAACGTTGACAGAACTTCCGCGTCTTCTCTTATTTCGCGGTAGATGACCGTATCGTGCAAGCAACCTTAGTTTACTGCTAACTCTAGAACTTAGGTCAATAATATAAACAATGCATTTAAGAGGGCCGATCACGCTTCCATGCGGAACACCAGATGTGACTCCAACCATAGGAGAACGAATATAATCAAGAATTGTTTGTCGTTTTCGATCGCTGAGAAAGTTCCTTATACTTTCTTTTTTTTATCTTTTTTATTAACTCCGCATGATTGCAATTTATTTGTTAATGCTTATAATTTATTTGTTTGGTAGTCATCCAATGTTAAAAGCCTTAGTGTCAAACTTTGAACTTTGTCAAATGCTTTCTAAAAACTCGCGTTAACTTGCTTATTCGATGAACCTGATTTTAGGATGTCGTGGAGGAGGAGCGCAGGATCTACCCCTACGGAAGCCGTGCTGGGTGCTATGTGAGAAATTATAGTTATCAAGGAATAGTATTGATAAATTCATACAGGTTATGGGATAGTAGCATTGTGTTAGCCAACAGTGTCTAAATTCTGGTCCAAGACCTCTCAGAATTTCTAACTGTTACACTAGGAATTGTGAATAAATCGATTTACTGCTAATTAAGGCAGAAAAGCATTGGAAATCCATAGCAAATTTGACATTTTTGTGTATTGGTTAACCAATGTCAAGGATTTTTATCAAAATTCATTCAATCATTTAAGATATAGAGTTCAATTTAAATTAAGTTTTTCCATGCATGACGGGGAAATTCTCTGTTATAGGAATAGCGTACGTTAAGTCATACCGTCATGAGTCTGAGGGTGGAATTTGGTGCCTCTTTAGAAAAAAGCTACCATGTGTTTTTCCTATCGAGGTAACGATTACGTATCAAACACGATTGATGATCATTATTTAAACATGCATTGCCAAGAAGTTCTGGGACGCAAGGGTGTTCGCTTTTCTACCGCACTCTAAGGTGACAGCTACATTTTCTCATTTGCTTCTCTTTCATTCGACCACAATATCGTACAGTCGTTAGCTGTCCGCCCCACCTCGCACGTAAGGTTTCGGCTCGTACTAACTACATGTGGTATGTACTAAGTCGGTGTCCCTGAATTGAAACCATCGTAATTCTATCTCTTGCACATTTAATCTCAATTAATGTGCTTGTTGCAATGGATTTTAACGCATATTATTGTTTCAAAGGAAGGAAATATCGTGACAATTCGTGATTCTGCAGCGAGATATCGAAGGGTTTGTCTTACCTCGACTCAAAGCATGTGCCTTCCGCTCAACTAAGATTCGAAGATTTCTTGGAAGGATTCCATCGAATCTCGAATTTATGGTTTCGATTATATTCGATCGAATCCTCTCATTCTGAGCGCATGACTTATTGATTGTTGCTTTTGTTCTCATTCAAAGTAAATTTCACTTTATTTACGAGCGTGTGCTTCATTATTGAAATGACAAAAGCTTCTTTTTTTACTTATCGCGCACAAAATATGTTTTGATGGAGGTGGAGTCTGTCGGCTCAAACGCTATATCTCTGAATTAGTGCGCATTGAGAGCAACGAAGTAAGCTAGCTTTTTGGTAGTTTTGTGGACAGGTTATATTGCAGTTGGGTGTGTTTTGTGATGTTTCCGCAATTAGCGGAAATGTACTTCACGCTCCGAGTGGAAAATTGCTCCTCCTCCACGAAGAAAGTTATTTCCCTGTCGCTTTCAGGTTAAGTGGCTGATTTGTTGCCATAGCAGTTGTCTATTTTTATAACCTACTGAAATATATTTTTATCTGTCTTGAGTGACCAAGGCGGTTTATTTTCGTCGAGATGGAACGCTTAGATGAGTCTCAAATATTTATTGTACATTATGTCAGACCAAAAGGAAGGCAAGAAAATTAGTTCGAGGCTCGGCAGGTGTGGGAAGAAAGGTACCCAAGGAAATCTAGAGGCGATAAGAGGTGCGATCATTAAATTTGGAGGGGGAAAAGCCGATTTCGAAGGCGGAATACATGATGGATTTGGGTGGGAAATGATTAGTAATGCGGGTGTAGAAGAAGAGGTCTAGAAAGGGTGCTAAAATGAGAGGTTTATCGTGTGAAGAAATCGTATGGGCGTCAAAAGGGCAACGGGAAATAGTAGCGCTTATGCATCGAATCTTGCCTTGCATGGTAGAAGAGGAAATGACGATAAAATCCTAGCTTCTATCCTTATTTTTGTTGAAACCTCTACTTTATTATTCCCCAGTCACGTTTTGGAAGGCATGTATTTAGTCAAAAGTTAACAAAATATGCCCTCTGAAATTATTTCGCGTCCTACATTGTAGCATTTTTAGTTCTGAAATCCATTCTCTGCCACTCCATTTTTACAAGCCCTGCCCATCCAACCACGTACGATCATTTTAGCTCCTCTCGCCAGAAACCTCCTCACATCCATTGTCCGCTCATTCCAATCGAAAAATAGTCCTCCCCTGTAAACCAATCATATTTCCTCCTCCTCCTCTCATTGTTCAAAATCCCAGTCCCCTTCCATGCCCCATTTAATGTCACTTCAATTGTCGCCTTTAACAACTTTAGGTTACTCTGAATTGGCTCTTAATCCTCGTATTCTGCCTTTTGGAATTACCCGCTACAAACTCCTCTTTACTAGAATGCATTGCTGTTCTTCATTCTCCATTACTAACTTACGCAATTACTTTCTTCTTATCCTTTTCAGAAGTTCATGACAATCCAATCTGTGAGCAATATTTTGCTTCGATGACAAAGTTTTGCGGACGTACAATTCTCCCTTCTATTCCTTGCATTTGATATTTGTTCAATCCCTGCCTTCGATTCCGGTTCCATGACAGACACCTCTTTTACTGTTGCTGTTATCCTCTTCATGAACTTTCCAAAACAGCCAATAAGCCTCAATACACCCGTGATGTGATTATTGTTCTCTCTGTTGCAATTTACACTTTCCAAACTGTATGCTTCTCAAAGCCATTCTGTCACTTGATGACCTCATTTCTTTTGTTTTCCATTGGCCTATCTTCATCTGATACCATGACTGGCTGGCTTATTTATGCTTTCCCTGCGAAAAATCTATCATCATCAGCGGATAATCTGACTTAATGAACTTTTAGTCCATTCATAATCTTGCCAATCGCTCCTCTCTCATGTCCGTAACGTTTTTCTTTGGCTGAAGAGGTGTGAAGGAGTGGTTATGCTGGATCATCCTACTTCACTCTGCTGGCTTCCACTCCCCATCCTAATTGGCCAACTGCTACGCTGACTTCTGTGTGTAAAGCTTTCTCCGCGATAATTCTATTCAGCATTTATTTATTTCTATTATCTTTTCATTAAAGTTTTCGTGTCATGATTTTCTATTTATCATCTTAAACTCAAACTTATATTTCCGTAGTCACGTAGATTATTCCTTTTATTTCTCATTAAAAACCCTTCTCTTTTTTTAAATGGTTTTATTGAGATGACTTAGAACTCCAAAAGCTTGTCCAAAAACCCACTTCAGGTGACAATACATTAACTGATTAATACCAACACTAATCACTTAACTAAGCGTTTATATTCGTGGAATGATCCGTCATTTACTCCTCTCCGCGAAGGAGTCGTTCTCCTCGATTGTTGCTCTCGTTCTCGGACTGGTCCGTTCCAAGATCCGCTCAATAAAAGGCGTAACATTACTGACGCTCCAGAAAATAAATAAAAAATTTACAACATTGGGGTGGAATTAATTTTAAAAATCACAGATTTAATTATGAAAGCTAGAATATCATCACAAGTAATTGAAAACTAAAAATTTTAAAATACCACATGGGACAAACAGACTATTTTAAGAAAAGGATTTATTGCTTAATAAAATGCTCAGGAAAGGTAAAAGTGATGCATTTCACCCAACACCTGCTCTGCGTGCGACTAAAAATAAAACCTTTGAGCGGTATATTTGAACACCACTAACCTACTTTTGGAAATGAAAACAGATTTCGGAAGGGATAAATATTTGATATTGATAATGTGAATGGCTAAAAATGATGAGATGTATAAAATAATCAATTTAGCATCGTTATAAATAAATTTTATCCATTTCTCATAATATATCAAATCTCTTAATAGATTTATCTACAAACTTTAATGAATGCACATATGAAATGTCTACCACTACGCCTAAATGAATGCTAAAAGAGGAACAGCGTTTTTGTCCAAACTTACGGCCGCAATTATTACGTCTCAACTGAAACATATCAATTAGACCTTGGCCTTTATATTTATAATCAGACAAATTATAAATTTAATAAATTTTTGCTGTGGCGCCCGGAGGTTTTATCTTTAGTTGCACGCAGAATGGGTGCTAGGTGGAAAACATTTTTCTACTCTTCAGAGCATTTTATTAAACAAAAAAACCTTTTTCTTATAAAGTCTGTTTTCCCACGAGTTATAATTTTATTAATAAATAATTATTATTAAGCGTGGCCGGTGATTTCTACGTGGAGTAAGTTCTCTGGACATTTGCTGGACTAGTTTTTCCATGGAGCTATATGCATCGGTGAGAATCAAGGTAGCATACAACTGGATTTAAATTGTGGTTGAATAACATGAAAAACTCTTGAATTTCGTGATTTTTGTTCTCTTTTTGACGCTAGGCGTCTCCATGACTCCATGGTGTGCTGCTTATTGTTAGTGTTCTAAGGCGACGCTAATGGGGAATTCGACGAGCCAAATCGGTGACCGCCGGAGATAATCTGATTGGAATCCTCGTTTCTTTCTAGCAACCAGATTGAAAATATTGCCGCTGCCCATGTAGTTACGAATGCAAAAAAGCTTTCATTCTTGGAAATACTTGTTTCTCCTGGAACAACCATTAAAATATTACTTTATAGAGATTTCTAATCCTCCTTATTCCTCTCTATTTCCAGTGGAATTACGTATGGTTGGCAATTGAACGTGTGTGATTTTTGGTTTACTTGCATTCAGTGGGACCTTCGTTTTAATAGGAATGTATCATAGCGCTTAACTTTTTTTAAATTTTGAGCGTATACTTCTGCAATATCCCTTTCCAGTATTCCTTAGGTTATGACAGTTACGATACCTTGAGCACAGTCTAAATAAACAGTCATCTCACTCCCATAAGCCCCAATGGGAAATCGCTTTCTGCAGCCGCGCCCCCCTCCAGCAGCGCTTCAACGTTGCCAAATTTACCTTAGCATGGAAAGAAGCGTAGCAACTACACTTAAATGTAAAAATTATCCCGCGTTTGTTACTCGAGGAGGAGAAACAAATGCTGCTATTTACAACCAAAGAGTGTGTATATTCGACATATTTCAGATTCCTCTTTTTAAAACTTAGAAGGCTTCGTAAGGACGAAGTTAATGGTGATTTCACTAAATTAATATTTTTGTGAGATTAAAGTTTAATATTTTTTATTTTTATTAAGGAGCATTATTTACCTTTGTACATTTATGTTGATATGATTTTATCGTAAATATTTTATCAATTTACTTCATAAACAGTATGCATTATCATTCAAATTTTGGAATAAACTTGTGCATAAGTTATCATAAGCATATCCATTAGACTTATGAATACTTTTCTCGTGAATAATTGTGGAATTTAGATTGAGCAATCACAAGAAGTAACATTGATAATGCTCTCGTAAAACATCAAAACATCACAAAGCCTGTAACATTTATTCCACTTCACCGGATCGTATTGCAGAAGGTCCATTCTGCCGGCGCGCTCCAACCACAGCCTCCCTCGTTGTGGATCGCATGGAATGCGATAAAATCGTAAACTGTTCATCCAGGTCGAGTTTTTGCATCGCACTGCACAGTAAAAATTACCGCCGCTTTTTTTTTGGCTTCTTTTCAAGCGAATCTAACGCCTTTATCTCTAATCTCTAATACAACTCTAAACAGGAGCGGTGTTGTATTTGTGTAACTTTCTTGGGTTCGCCACCGGGTAAGATATTCGTAGGCAGCCGACGTTTCGGGTTCCGACTCGTTACCCATTCTCAAGGCTACTGATGCGAGCTTGAAAAGACCGTTTAATTTGGCACTAGGCGGGGCGGGATTGGTCGAGCCCCGATTGTTGTGGTGGAGGACCGTTGACCAACGGAGACTTAGCTCTGGCGTTCTGAATTCTTCTCAGAATTCTATTCCAAGAGCTGCTGATCGTGTAACCAGTATCCCGGTTGAAATTCTTCCTCTCCAACCTTATCTCTATCGCCTCTTAGGTTAAGCGATCCCAAAATTGGCCGGATCGCCAAAGAACAGTCGTGTCATCCCAAATGATCTTATGGTCCCGACTCAGGCTATGCTCAACTACAGCTGATTTTTCCTGTTGACCAAGCCGGAAATGCCTACGGTGTTCCTTCAGACGCGTGGATATAGTTCGCCCAGACTCTCCCACGTAGACTTCACCACATTCGCATGGGATTCTATATACCCCCGGAGTCATGAGGCCAACTGGGCCCTTTGCCCTCACAAGGCGGTCTCTTGAATTGGCCATAGGTCTATGGATACTTTCGATGTTATACCTCTTCAGAACCCTCGAAATTCTCCCTGATATGGTAGATACATAGGGCAAAAAGGCCCTGGACGTAGGTTTAGGCCGGTCAATTTCCAAATTCGATTTTCGTGAAATTTCACGGGACTTTTTGAAGGCCATCGAAATTTGCCGCTCTCCGTATCCATTTTGCCGGAAGGTTTTCCGAAGGTGGTCCAGTTCCGCAGGAAGACTCTCTGCGTCAGATATTGACCTCGCAAGATGTATGAGAGTGGAGAGGACAGCACTGCGCTGAGAGGGGTGATGGTGACTAAGGCCATTTAGGTACAAATCTGTATGCGTCGCCTTCCGGTAAACGCTATGCCCCAGTTTGCCATTTTCTTTTCGGTTGATAAGGACGTCGAGAAAGGCGATTCTATTATTTTTCTCTATCTCCATAGTGAACTGTATGTTGGGATGTTGGTTGTTCATATGATCTAAAATATTTTAAGAGCGTCCGGTCCATGAGGCCATATAATAAACGTGTCATCCACGTATCTGAGGAAACACTTCGGACGTATCGGAGCTGTTGAAAGGGCTCCTTCCTCGAAGTCCTGCATATAAAAGTTGGCAATGGCTGGTGAAAGAGGGGATCCCATCGCAACTCCATCTGCCATTTCATAGTACCCACCGTTGTACTTGAAAAACGTGGATGTAAGCGTATGATGGAAAAGCTTCACCGTCCCGCTGTCAAATTTTTCCTCCAGCAGCTTAAAGGTTTCAGCGAGAGGAACCCGCGTGAAAAGGGAAACAACATCGAAACTAACCATAATATCGGTCGTCTCCACTCTAAGGTTTTCCAGGATATCCACAAATTCTGAAGAGTTTTTAATGTGATGTTCACAAACACCTACGTATGGAGATAAAATTCCCGCAAGGTATTTGGCCAAGTTGTAAGTGGGAGATCCGATGGAACTCACAATCGGTCGGAGAGGAACACCTTCCTTATGAATTTTAGGTAATCCGTACAGTCTAGAAGGTGCCGGAGCCTGAGGATAGATATTCTTGGCTGCTTCTTCTGACACACCAGACTTCTTAATTAAAGAGATCGTCTTCCTCGTAACGGATTCCGTTGGATCACCATTTAACTTTCAGTACGCTCGATCTTTAAGAATTTCTTTAATTTTTTGTTGGTATTCCGAAGTATTCATAAGAACAGTGGCGTTTCCTTTATCAGCTGGTGAAATTGTAATCGCCCTGTTTTCGCGCAAAGCTCGAAGTGCGGATAGCTCCTCTCTCGAGATGTTGGGTGTTGTATTTGCTTATATGTTATATTTGGATGTTACTATGCTAAAGTTACTTGGTAGTTATGTACTTCACGCATAAACAATTCGCGTTACCTACGAGTGCCTCCCGCCTTGAGTTTCAAACTTGCTACCAAATTAATCAAACGAGAATGTGTACTTATTTATTCGTGCGTATTACAATTAAATTACATCACTCATTCTTTAAAAATAAATATACTTCCATAGTAAATGTCTCTTCGACTGTCTTTCTCTTCAAGGACAATACTTATATTGACTTGCGTCCTTTCGGCCTACTGATTTCCATTTTTCGGCTAGCCGAGATGACTGTTTATTTTGACTGTGCCTAAAGTGCACCAATCCCAATTTAGCACTTGTGTTGTTTTTTTGCTGTAGAGCCTGCGACAGTGCAGTCGTCGCGTATTAACATATTTTGTAAAACAGGGAATCTAGGCTCTATGTCGAGTCCACGCTTGATTCGAATGGCAGCTTGATCGAACCCAGAAGGCAATTGACACCGGCATCGTGACGTCTTCGCACGTTCCCTCGACCGCTAGGCGTTGACCGAAAGGATCAAAGTATCAACAATCGTCTTACAGTGACCTCCTCGAGAAAATTGAACGCACGGCCATCACCACTCCCAAATCAATGACTACACCTGCCTCTGTTGATTCCCTCTCGCACGGCTCTCGCATATGTGTGTGTGTGTGTGGACTAGCCGCGCTTTCGGGGAATGAATAATCGCGTGTCGCATCCGAAGGCTCGAGGAAATTGTAGCGGCATATTTCCCTGGTCAAAATAGAGACACCATATCAGAATTTTATTTATAAATTTGAGCATTTGTGGGAAGCATGAAGTAGATGTTGCAACACTAATCTACATCTACATACTACCCCGCAAGCCGCCGCATGGGCGTGTGGAAGGGGGTGGTAAGTCACCAGCCGTGTAAAGATGTAAAGTTTTTGGATGTGAAATGGTGACATGTATTATGGGAGTGTATTTGGAGGAGATCAGTTTTTATTGTGGTCGCATGTTGTGCGCGGAAAGCTCTCTTATTTTATCGCATCTGTCAGACCTAGAAATGTAGTGAGGCGTCATGATAATATTCCCTGTGTCAATCTGAAACATACCAGAATATCTCAAGCATCCTAAGCCTAGTGTGCAGCCTCCGAGTCTCTAGGGGCTCCCACCTTAATCCCTCTAACAGTTGTGTAACACTATGTAACACGGAAGTATGTTCGTTCGTAGCAGTGTTTAACGAAGCAGTTTTCGCTGCAGTTTTTAATGACACGCAAAATTTGTTATAAATAACTAAAACTCTCAATAAATGCCTAAGTTTACCTAAAAAGATTTTAACTCGACCCCTTTTTCCACGCCGCACGCTGAGTGTGCCTTCACAGCTAAAGAATTTTTTCAATTCTGTAAAAATAATCATGCGTTGGATTATTAATTTTTTTAAATATTTGATAAAACACACAAACTCTACACAGTTAAATTGATCTTCGCGCTTTAATTTCATCATTTAGGAGAAAATAGTCTCCAGAGTGAATGCTAGTGCATAACGTAAAATGGCTGGTATTTTTTGTCAAGTACCTCGCAAAGTATAATGGTCGGTGCCTGATTTATTTCATAATTAGAAAGAGAAGATGCTACATTAGATCAAGAGTGTTGTCCGCACTAGTAATACAATGGAAGGCAACGTGGATTCCACCCTGTGACTGACTCCTACGGCGGACTAATCTTCCTGAATCGCTCTCCACTTGGCACCCAAATAGGAACCGAGATTCCATTGAAAAATCTCCATCACGACCGAGACTCGAAATTAATCCTGTCATCTGGGATCCCCGCGTTAACGCTTTCCCATTGTCTCCTCCTCCTCCTTGAATCCGTGTCTTTCGGTCTGCTCAGTGTGTCTCCTCATTTTACTACAAGGGCATCGCCATTCCTATCTTGTTTTACCTCGCAGTAGTTTCATTCAAAACTGAATAGCTTTAGCGGCGTCACCCAAAGAGGTGAAATTCGCTAACAAATTTGCTAAACTCAGAATAAAACAATTAATCGCTGGGACCTGGATTACTACTTACTGGCTATTGAAGTGTCTATATCATTTTTTTAAATTCCAAACTCCTTAGAGTTTATTATCTTATTGATGGGCCTTGTGAAGCTCCTTGTTCCTAATAAATATTTTCATTGCATTCGAAGACTCGACATACTCTCTGTCTATCCCTCCTATCACTGTGCTGAAACAATTAGCCTATCTTGTTTCAGCGCTGCCTCTGTGTTAAATAATAATGCAGACCCTTGTTTAACTCGTCCTATTTTCTACTCGCCAGTCTCATACTTCTCATTTTCCATTTTTTTATCGCTCCCCGCGGTGTGAATTAATTCCAAGTAGCCTATGGTCCCTAGTATTTCCTTCAGTTACCTCGATTTCACTATTCACTATGGCTTTCCAATCCTTCCTTATCCGTTATAACTTTTAATCCTCATTCTTTTCTTGAAACCTAATCCTTCTCCCCCATGGAATTCTTTAACCGTTTTAATTTCAATCCACAGCCTGATAATCACCCGCAGAAGTGCTTAGGCTCTGTGGCATGAAAATTCTTCGTTCTGTTATCGGTGCTTTGTTTTGTTTTGATTTCATATTCGACTTCTTGAAATGAAATCGATGTTTAATCATCGTATTCATTCGACCGGGTCGTAAGTATTTATATCTGTTAAGCCAATTACCGTTTTGGTATTTTTTCACTATCTGGTTAATTTCAAAAACTCGTTCTAAATTTAATCGATATAGTTAGTATTACCATTTCACATTGCCATCACAGTCTTCTCTCATAGTTGTCTGATGTTTAGTATTCCAACCAATCGTTATCCAAGTCAAAAGATAGTGTGTACTGTCTCAGTTCATCCCTCAAAAAGGCCAATTTTCTTTAACCACACCACCCGCTTATCAATGCATATTACTTTGCTAAACCAAATTCATTTTCCTATCGCCCCAATGTTCTCACTCCATTTATCTGCTCTACATTTTCGTTTTTTCCTCAAGAAACTTTATTTTCTCCTCTACCACACTCTTCGTCCCTCTTTATTTCATTCAACTATCATAATATGACAGTGCTCACGTATTAAAAAACAAGGAATATAGCGAAATAATTGGCATTGGCCTGTAAATTTATACTTCGCTGGACCAAAGGATAATGAAATCGATTAATCATATCAGTCCGACGTCAAATTTATAATTAAGTGTAAATATGAAAGGCCCCCAGGCCGTACAAAAATTACATATGAAAGGCCCCAGAAGTGACGTACCTGCTATTGTGTCAATAGCTGGAATCTGTCGAGCACGAGAGTTTCTCGTCCCTCCCCTTTCATCCCTCCCGACCCCGTCCCAACGTCGCTTATCGGTGAACGTCCCGCCGCTGAAATGCTGCTCATGCTGGCGAAGTTCAATTCTTACGTAATGAAGTTATCGCCTAAAGTATGAGTCGTACTGGATGCTATAGGAAACAAATCTTTGTTATCGTATATCTTGTCGGTTATCAAAAGACAGTTTCCTACTAAATTATTTTGCTATTGTCATTTGGAAGTATTTTCCGTCATTTCAGGCCTCTTGACCGAATTAGCGAATGGGATACTCTGTGAGTTCTCAAAACCATAATTGAGTATAGTATCTATCTTTCTGAAAATATCCTGGGGAAGAAACAATTTTGTTCGGAATTGATTGTATCCATCTCGTGCGGCTGTAACGATGATACGCTGGACTTTCGGAAGGGTTTCCTAGAAGCTTATCAGTTCGCCCAATGTATTGTTAGATATTCGGTTGTACTGGTATCAGAGTCATTGAATGAGATTATCATATTTGGCTGCAGCACCTCGATTGAGAATGTTTCTTTGTGTTTGGTTTGCTCCCCTAGATCATGTCCATATCAATGTACAGCCCGAGTAAATATTGTAGGTAAACCGACGTATGCCACTTCACTTAACGAAAGAAAACGCCGATAGGTACACCTAATTTACTAGTCGCTACGCCTCTGCACGCTTCAATCACATCTACCTGTAATTATAACCCTGCAAGCCACCTCAAGGGCGTATGGCGGGTGGCGAGTTATCACGAACATGCGAATATGTTTGTCCCACGAAACGTCGTTAGTTAATTTAAGTCCGAGGTATTTAACAGATTCCATTGTCTGTAATTCGGAATGCAGTGTACAAAAGCTGTAATAGGGGTATTTTTTTCCTTTTCCAGAAGTTCGTTGTAGTATTTTTTCAATTGCATTTTACCTACCACGCATCGCACCAATTATGAAGAGTTCTTAAAAATTTCCAACCGCTGCTAAGTTCCAGAATGACGTCATTTTGTTAATTTTGGCAAACGCGAGGTCGCGTTTTTGATGGTGTTTCCGTACCTCTTCCGTACCGCAGTATATAATCGAGCAAAATGTCATTTGAAAGTTTGAGGAATTTAACGTTGCATACGTCTATCAAAATGAACGAATACGTACATTTTCGATAATTTTCATGTGATGTAAAGCTTCAATTCTGTTATTTATCATGTGAAATTTTCGCGAGGGTGATACTTGATATTAGAAAGAAAAATGCTTTTTAATATGTGCGTGCAACGGGGCAGCTTGGTCCCACTGATGAAACGAGTCCGTGCGATGACTTAAAATATGCATTGTTGATGTGTGTGGACTCCGCACACGTCAATAAACCAACTTCAGTGTATTCCACCTTGTTTAGTGCACTGCAAAAGTTGTCTTAAGTTTTTAAACTTACCTTTTGGTTAGTAATAACGGTCGAATATCGGTTTGTAATAAAAGCCATACCCGGTTCTTCAGAGAATTCAATTTTCATCCACATCCATTTAATTAATGCGGGAAATTATTCATATTGCTGTTGACAACATTTAAACTTTTAATGATAACTTTGAATTTTTTAGAGCTTTAGCTAGCGTTTAATTTTGTTACCCTTTACTGAGCCTCCCATGAGATTTGCGGTTTTTTATCGCCATCTTTACTCCTTGAAAAAGATGGCATCCAATTAATAAAATGAGAAAATTCTTGGGTAAATGTTCCTCATAATGCTCTTGTTCATTTAATCTGGTAACTACTATTCATACATTAGATAATTCCTATGATGCCCGTTCTTCCAAATGTCGTAAACTTTAGAAATTTCCTTTTGTAGAGCATGGTAGCGTCTAAAAAAAGTGTTCCCTACGTAGAGACTGTAGAAGAGTACTACATCATGTAATTAATTATGTGTTCCATGGAACATCTTCGTAAAAACTCTCTTTTCCTTTATGTGCTTGATGACGTAAAAAAGACAACTGTTATCCGGGTAGTTTTACGTTTTGCCCTGCTATATCGTTGCTCTTGTGTACATATTCCACTGCTATTGGCGCGTTATTGAACAACTTGGGCTGCTAATTTGTTTCGTAAAACCTCGCATCAATTTCTTTATAAAAATGTTAAAAACATCACGAAATCATTGTTTCATTCTTAAAATCATCCCGCTACAAATTTTCAAACTGAAAATCAAATAAAATCTTTCCAGTTTCATCAATGAATTGTTAAATTGTTGACAGACATAATTTTAAATGATTTTTAATGATTTGGTATCAATTTTCTATATCACACGTATGCTTTCATAAATTCCAGTATCAAGAAAATGAGTCCTCTTGATTAAACGCTTTTCAACATGAGAATAACGGCAGAAATTAATAACTCGACTCCCGAACGACTATGAATTTCACAATCCAGTTAGATTCTTTCAATTTGATACACATTTTGTTAAATGGAAATCAAACATATGTTTATTACATATCGACATCAATAAAATGCTTTGTCTTAGTTTTTAACATTCGAATTATTACAAAAAATGTGAACTACAATTAATTTTTCATAAAATTTCTAAAAACATCGTGAAATCAATGATTCTATTAAGGATAACTTTCACAACACATTTTCAAATTGAAAATCATGAGACAATTAAATAAAGCAAGCACACAACACTAATTACACAGGGCACATTCACACATGGGGCGGGTCTCTTCGGCACTGGGGAATGGATAGGGTTCTTCAAGGCCGGGCTTCTCCTGGGCGGCGACCTCCATTTCCCTGGCTTTCTCCTCCTCCCAAAATTTTCTAAATATCTCCATCATCTCTTCCCGGGATGGGGGTTCTCATTTTTTAATTATCGCCCGAATCTCCGCGTCAGGGAAGAGCCCGTGGATGACCCCCAATCTCCTCTTGGCCTCCGCGAGGGGTGTGCGGCCGACGTGGATTGTCCGCCCCCACGGCTGTTCCTCGAGGACCATATCTGTCCCGATATCCCAATCGCCAATCGACCTCCTCCAACGTCCACTGTTCACGGTCACTCCGGAGGGTGACGACACTCACGCGGGCGTATTCCATGGTTGCCATCTCTGTGTGATGCATCAATGCGTACATATCAAATAAGGAATATGTACATCGGAATGCACTTAAGCGGTTAAGAGGGGGAAGGGGCCTTACAGTCCCTGGGTGAGTAGTAACGGTGGTGCTAGAGGACGAGGAAGATTGCGAAAGTCAAGGGTTGTGAATACGACAGAGGACTCTTAAGAGGAAGAGTTTTAGGGGTCTTAAGAACAGGAATAATTGTATGAAGCAATGCGTAATTGTAACAGAAGAAGAAAAAAGGGTAGTGTGGGGAAAATTGTGAAAGCTGAGTTCTATCACTGATAATTAAACTTCTTTCACTGTGCTCTCCTGAAAAGGAAGGTCCTCGGCCGTGGCTAATATGTATCTATGTAGGTATGTATGAGAATCTTCTTGTCTTGAGAATTGTCTTTCTAGAGCTTTACCCAAGTGTGGAATATTTATCTCTCGAATCGAGATCGATAATCCGAAAAGTATATCTGCCGTAGCCCGTGAGAGACATCTTTTTCTTACTGTAAACCGCTATTTTCTACTTCTGAGTGAAGCAAATCACCCTTCAGTTTATACATTTCAATGCATTTCAAAAATTAAAAAATCTATTGGCGAAAGAAAGCTTCACACTCATAGGTCCTTGCTTAAAATTGGAGATTACGAAATAAAGGAGATATACGCAGGTACATACTATCGGTGAAATAGATGTAAGAATCCGTTTTTCTCGTTTCGCACCATTCTGCTGCCGCGGCGGCAGAGAACAACTGGATAACACCCTCTCGCATTTCTTCCCTTCCCCACTTCTAATTTCTTCATTCTAATTTTCTCCTTGTTCAAATTTTGAGGCTCTTAAACCACTCCTCCCCACTCTCCTGCCTTTGATCCATCGCGATGTCCCGCAAGGTATCATCCTGTAATGCAGGAGTGGATAGTTGTAAAAGTGTGTTCCCTGTCTGATGAATCCTTCGCCTTGGCTGGCCCGGGGCTCCCATTAGGTAAGCCACGGAACGCGGATGGTGGCGAGCCTTTGACGTCACAGCCTCGAAAATTTCTAATTGGGACATGAAATGTTATAAGATTTGTCGGTGGATTTGACGTCACCCACACGGTTTTCCGAGGTTCGCCCGCTTTGAGTCCTCTCTGAATAAGGGCCCAGTGAAATTTGACGCCTGCGGAGGCGATGAAATCTCCACCGCTAGTGTGAGCGACGGTATGCAAATGAATTGCGGGACGCGAATTGATACGATCTGATGGGAGGGGAAATGAAGGGTCTTTTCCGAAGCAGTCGCCGATTGGGTGAGTGTTGGCAGCCGCTTATCAGAGAGCAGCGTGCTTTCGTTCCGCTTATCACTCTCCTTTGGGTCCAGCTTATCCGAGCGTTGCGTATAAATATCTCCCTTTTTTGCTGCAGCAGCGACTTTGCGAATCCATTGAAAATCCCTTAATGGTTAAATACCCGTGGAAGTAAGTTCGTGTGTACTTTTATTGATTGCGGTTTGAATACCTATTGTTTGCTTTGTCGTGCGATTTTTTAAAGCCAATATGATAGTGACAGTAAATGGCTGACAAAGGAATCTTGACGCATCAGATGCCATGCGATAGGCATGGTTGATTCATGCTTTTAAGATCGTGGTATCTGGCCGTGATCGGCGCTCGGAAATCCTTCGGTAACACGAAAGTGGTGACGACACCAGATAACAATTGCACTCAAGTCGAAGACCTTCAGTGTCGACGCAGGAGTTTCGAGATCAAGAAAGATAGATTGGCGCCAATTTCATTCATTCAAGATTCTGACGGATGCACGAACGAGATTACTTTGCAGAAGTCTGCCATCCAAGTCTGCCATTAAGGCGAAATACGATTGCGTCGAAAACGACTTTACTCTTTGTAGATTGAGGAATTCTCTTAGCAAAAAACAAATTTCACATTCTAATTAAGTTAACTGCTAGCTATGTTTCCCAGAGCGTACATTTTTAAATTTTTAAATTAAGACCTCAAAATTGTAAAATTTGGCTTCATTGTTTGCTTTTTACAAAAACTGGTCTCTGGCAGACATAAACAATATATTCAATATTAGATTAAAATTAATAAATCTGAAAAACGTTGAGTATTCAATAAGTTATTAGGAAAGTAAGAACTAACTGAAAACGCGCCGATCAAGAGCGGCTCTAGCGGCGGAATAGGCAAGCAGGTGAAGTCGCTCGCGGAGATTCGAGGGGAGGCAATGAGTGGCCACTGGAGGGGAATGAGTGGAAAGCCGCGAGGGGAGGGGAAGGGTATGAAGTTGGAGGGACTTGGTAGGATTGAGCTAGAGCGGCGTGCAAGAAAAGTTTCACACTGTGGAGGAGGAACTGAAGACTGGCATCATTCGGCGTTTGACGGCACCACCTTTGACTCGGCGCCTGCTGGCATTCCTACTCTCCTGTTCTGAGTTCGCATCCTGTCTTTCTCTCACGGACTGCTAGACAACTGACTTCACGGCCTCTCTCTGAACGTATCCCATATAGTACCATCGGCCGTTAATACGGCGGTATTGGCCACAAACGGGAGTACTACCTCATCCTAGACGCGACCACCTTACCACCTCCATCGAGGCGCAACAACCCGGCTATATGGCATAATCTTCGGACGCCCAGGCTGATTGTTTCTCTTATCCAAGCCATACTTACGTACTTTGGTATTGCTTTGCTGAGCTGCCTTGTAGATATGCACTACCTTGTGGACTTTCTATCAGTATTGCATTGGCGAGTCCCAAGTACAAAGGCGGAAAATCAATCATTTTGGTTGTTAAAAAATTACTATTCCTATAGGTTACTGGTTGTTCTTGCTTGAAGTTAGCGCTAACTTTAATGTATGTTGGCGCAGTTCCATAATGTTAGATAATTCAATAATAACTTGTTTGTATGTTTTGTTCTGCTAGCTCTGTTGGAGATGTAGACTCAAGTGCGATGAAAAAAGTACCCGAACTAGTGTCGTATGATAGGCACGTTAAAAAAATGAATACGCGAATCACGCAGTGAAGCTCTACTTCAAAGCATTGTTCAAGATTGCGGAGGCTAGGCCCATTATCAAAAGCATTCTAACAAAAGTAAAAATGAGAGTGAAGCAGCTCGCGGCGATATTATGTATAATCGTACAGAAGAGAATACCGTTGAGTCCCTGGTCGAGGCTTTAAAAAAATGGTCCCAAGCACGTATTTGGATGTCACGCGTCATGCCGAGACTACTTCTGTCAATCTGTCGACAGGAAGTTGAAGGTTATTACCAAGGTAGAAATGGCATGCCTCGAAAATATTGATGTGGCTATGAAGCCACATCACATCACACTTATTCGAAAATCTGGAAGGTTGATATCACACGAAACCAGTAACAGTGCAGAAAAATTAGTCTTAGGCCGAATTTTATGTTTTAGGCCAATTTTTTCGGCAGAAAACAAGTGGATAGGGGCAATAGAGAATCATATCAACACAGGAATTTCGGCTCTGGTCTTGATTTCCAACTGGGACCTGTGTGGAGATATTCAACTTGGGAAACGCTCACAGGCAGAAGTCCCCACAAGCCTGTCAAATTCACTTGTCACGGACAAGACCTAAAACAACGAAAGAAGAAGACAAAAACAAGCGATGGGGCTGGTTACGGTGTAATGTGTCAAAAATTAGACTTGGATGGCGAAGAATATGATAAAGAAGTAGAAGAATTCATGGACAAATTAAAAGTGACAACAGCTTCTAGAGATCAACTGGAAAAGGACACTAAGGGCCAATCAGAAAAGAAAAGATGGTGGGGAGAATGAATTAATCGATTGACTTAATCCACTTTGGAATAATCTGCAAAAAGCGGATGCGGCTTCTGTACGACCGTAAGTTTCAGAATGAAGCAACGCAATAGGGGCAACTTCACGAAAACAATGCGATAAGGCAGTACGAGGAAATCTCCGGGCGTAAGGTGACTCCTTCAGGGCTGCTCAATGACCTCAAGCGATGTTTCTTTGACGCTTCTTTGGATGGCAACGCTGCTGATGCGGGCATTATTGAGGTAAAATGCCCGAATTCTGCAGAACAGTTGGCGTTGGAAGAAGCAGCGAACAAAATTTAGTTTTTTTGTCTTGACGAAAGTCTGCAATTAAAAACAAACCGCAATTATTACTACCAAATTGATGGCCAGCTACATGTTACCGGCGCCCCATTCTGCGACTTTGTGGTATGGCCGTTTCCGAACTTGGCAAATCTAGCATCTTGCCTTGAAACCTAGTACGCATCGAAAGCTATGACGTCATGGACAAGTCATCACCAAGCGCTTGTTCACTAGCTATCGAGGAAAGATACCAAGTCAACGAAAAAGGAGACTTGCTATGCTTGCTAGGTTTTAAGTTCGAACTCGGGGTGTGATAATATGGGCTTGTACGGAAGATAGAAGTGAAGAAACTTTCAAATGGATACTATTTTATCATTACTAAGTATAATTGTGTGATATTTATTATTTTTTTGCGGAAAAATTGATGAATTCGTTATATTTAAAGGCTTTTCAAATGTGAAAATACTGATAAAAGATAGTTGTTTATGTGTGTTGTAGTAAGACCTAATAGTTGTGTGAATACATTGTAAATGTACCGTCCTTGTTTACTTCATTGAACCTACAAAATCTATCTTCGTTACTGTGGAAGGAAAAGAAATGAAATAATGATGAAGGAAATTATATGAAAGAATTATGGTCCGATGGAAAGTACTCTAAGGTAGCCATGATTTCATTAGCAGCATTATTGTTAGCTAACGAACATAATAATTGTTAATAACGTTAACATTGGAGAGGTTTTCACAGCATTCATCAAAGAAGTGGGACAATAAACCTTTAGAGTAAATGTAATTTGTTTTCAGCTTAATTATGTTAGTTACAACGTGCGTATTTATCAGTCAACAGTCAGAGATCATAGGTAGTTCGGAGTGTAATGCATTAATATATTGTTAAGTGTTTTTTCATACAGGCAAAAAATATTATGATGCCTTTTTGTGCACAAAGACGTTGATTGTGGTGAAATACAGTGAGCGATATGTCGTCCACTTTCGCAGCCCCAAGTAATCGAAGCATATTAGTTAATCACCATATTATGGTATATGAGAATTATTTTATTCATAAGCAATAAAATTTTAAAAATAATATTCTCTGTTACTTTGCCGTATAAGGTTGGGAAGCATTTTAAAGAAGTAATCCACTTCCATCACCCACAATAATTATGGACACGGTTAGCGCTTTTCGTATGTTTTACGAAATGAAGGCCGCATGGTGTCTCTTGGGCTACGAAAGTGTCAAGTCAAGATTCTACCCGGTCGGTCTTGGGATCAAGTTAACTTGATATCAAGTTAACTAGGCGTTTGCCAAGTTCGAAAACGGCCTAAGGATGATTGCAGAATTAACAGGATTTTAGGGGATGGTGACTTTTGGTCAAAAAAATGGAGCCTAAGTTAAGTCTTTTTGTAAAGAAATTCTTCTGCCGGAAATAATAGATCCTAGAGTGAGTAGATCAATGGATTTGCGTGAGCCGGAGTTTCCTTCAAAATTATACATTTCTTTCCGTTTTTGTATGTAAAAAAGTTACGGAAAATAACCTACTTTCAGCTGTAGAAATCGTTAGTCAATCAGTATAATTGATCAATTTAATCAGTATTTACGAAGATTGATTCCTAACACAAGTTTTATGCAGCACCCCACACTCATTTCTCAGGTCTGCCTTCTTCTGAAAGAATATATCATCTGCCTAATAATTTCTCTAATGTATTCCATTACTTCCCGACTTCCTCCTTTCTTTCCGCTGTGCGACCACTTCATTTTTGAATAGATATTTGCGCCATAGTTTGAGCTGAATAACATTGCCTTTTCAGATACGAGCAGTTTTTATTAACCACGGTATGCGTACTTGGTAGCTATTTGTGCAACATTGAGATCAATCCATTATATCTACGCCGGTTATGTACTTACTACAATAAATGATCATTTAAGGCTTTTCTTTAATTAACTTTTGCAGAAATAATCGTGTGAAGTTAGATAATAAATAAGAGTGCTGCTAGAATAGTTTCCATTCCACGGTTTGAATTTGGAGCACATTGGAACTTATCTGCAAACTTGAGCGCTGATGAATGGAACAATGTGTACTGACGAATTGTTTGATAGCCTATCGATACAATTAAGACATAGAAAAAGCCACGGCCGAGTGTTGTGATCGAATCCTTTCAATAAACCCACGTTTTTAAAAGTGCTTGCTATTTACCACTGAGAAATTTAAAATGCCCATCACAGTTTGGCGCCTTAACAGAATATCAACACAAAAACAATGATCGCCGGAGCCACTGACGAAGTTCTTTTTCCGGAAAGACATCTCTTGTGACGCCGTTAAATTTGGATTAAAGGCCATTAACAATGCATCTGAGCCGTATTAAGCTTAACCTTAAATATCCATGACATTCCATGTGATTTGAAGAAAGTACATAATATTCCCGTCCTCAAGGGTGGGAATAAATCACTTGTTGAGAACTAGCGATCTATCAACAAACATCTGTATCCTGTTAATTTCTGGAAAAAATTGTTGCTAATTATTTGCGTGGGACGATAATAATTGGCTGTTTAAAACCCAACATGCTTTACTCAAGAGGTAATACGAAACGAATCACAGAATGGTCCTACGAAACTCAGCAATTTGGGATATGTCAGAAAATATACAATTGGTTATATAGGGTTCAAGAAGTAGATGCGGTTGTGCTAGTCCAAGACCTTTAGCAACGTGCCTTACGATACACTGAAAGAAAAGATTGGGAAACTAAAAAAAAGGATCATATTAGGGAGAGAGACCTTATTCCTCAGGTTTTTTTCAACTGAGGAAAACTTAAAAAGTATTAAAAACAAAATTTGTTTGTTAATACTTTTTAATCTTAGTAAGTTCATCTTGGAAACGAACTCTCTGCCGAATTCTATGTCGACGACTGAATTTTCTACGGGAAAGACGATAGCGATAGTGGAGTTAATTGAATAACAACCAAAAGATAAATAAATGGGTAGTGAAGAAGGAAATAGAATTAATTAGGTATTGCAAAAAGTAAATTATTCAGCTTCTCGAACGGTAGGGTACGTGCAATAAGGGAAGAATAATAGCTAAGAGAAATGGATAATTTTTGTTTCATGGGGATATAACCAAGATGACTTTCCAAGCAGCCTAATATTCCAAGGAAAATATCCCTTTGGAAGCGACTGAAAGGTGAGATGTGTAAGATAACACGCAAGTTGCAACTTGATACTCGGTTCTCGAAGAAAAATGCGCCAGCTCCAAGACCGAAGGTCGCAGCTGCGTTGGTGTCGGGTTCCGATGTGGAAGGAGAGAGGAAGACTTGGAAGGGGAGGGAGGGACTCTCAAGTTCCACAGTCCGACGTAGTTCCCGATACATGCTTAGGAGGTCGCGCTCACGGCCTGCGTCCGTCGTCCCATCTTGCGAGGGAGATTCACACTAACTCGCCGTCGTATTTAGCCTTAAAGCTGCGTTCCCTGTTCCCTCGCTATTATTTTCATATAGCGATCTAAAATTATGTACATTTGTATTATAAAAATATGTGGTGGTGTGTTTGTCTATAAAATGGTGTTGACACCAATTATAGCAATGAGTTGGTAAAAAATGGTCAATTCTAAGATGAAGTTGGGCTCACATATATAAAAGCAGGTGAAGCATATCCTGTATTTCAGAAGCACTGTGGTTGTAGCAATTGAGGAAGTCTCGGAATAAATGCCGTGGCGATAGGAGAAATTACGAAAGAAAAGAATTAATGGCACAGAAAACGAGCAAAAAGTGGTGAGTGAAAACTTATGGTTGTATGTAGAGGAAACTTTAAGGAAATAGGATGATTGAAGGATGAAGAATGTTATCTACATCTACATATTACCCCGCGAGCCACCGCAAGGGCGTGTGGCAGGGGGTGTTAGGTCACCAGCCGTGTAAAGATGTAAGTTTTTTGGAGATGAAATGGTGACATGTATTATAGGAGTGTATTATAGGAGTGTATTTAGTGGAGCTTAATTTTTATTGTGGTCACTTGTTGTTCGATGAAAGGACGAGTTTTTGTACCTGTCTGTTCGGCTGTGAATCTCTCATATTTTATCGCATCTGTCAGACCTAGAGATATAGTGAGGAGTCATGATAATATTCTCTTTGTTGCTCTGAAAAACATCAGTTCTGAATTTCTCCGAGTCTCTAGGGCCTTTCCACCCTAACCCATCTAAAAGTTGTGAGACGCTATATGCATGCTCGTAGTAGTTTTTAACGAAGCGCACTGCTTTTCTTTGTATTTTATTAGTTTTTTTGGTTAAATCTTTATGACCAGGGTCCCAAATGCTCGCGGCGTATTCGAGGTGTGGCCTAAATAGAGCAAAGTAGTATCTCTCTTTCACTTTTTCATCCGAGGACCTTCCTATTATACGTTTATCAAAACCTAGTTTCTTTAATGCTGCGCCACATATGTTTTGGATGTGTAATCACCACGATATATCATATGTTAAGGTAATTCCAAGATATTTTACTATATATGAAGATTTTATGTTTACTCCACCCACAATATAGGTATGGCATTTTTGAGATGGCTTTCGCAGGAAGTGGACTGTGGTGCATTGAAAATGTGTGTGAAAATGATTGAGAAAATAAGCTGAGGAGAGTTAACGGAGGCTTAATTAATGAAAGATCTGGAAATGGTAATATGAGAGAAATATGTTAGTTTGATTTTCAGAGAGAGAGAGAGAGTAATTTAAGCGAAGATGAGACTGCATCCTTGACGTGGTGAAAGGGCTCTCGCTGTTTGATGGCCCGTAGAGCTATACCGGTGAGAGTAATGAAAATTTCGTCCAGTTTAGCCAATAGCCATGATAAGTCGAATGTGAGAAGGCTGACGAATTACATCCGCAGTGAGGATGCTGCTAAAAAGCGTTTGTCCCCAGTGGAGTAAACATGTAAGTTTTGGTGTCTCATTAAAAAAAATACTGATTCAGTTCAGTAGCAAAACGCCTGCTATCATATCCTTAGAAAATATGTACAGCCGAAACCTTCTGAATCGTTATTTGAACTTGAAATAAAACTTTTAAAATACACGTGTTTAGGCTCTCTCTATATTTGCCCCTTGTAAAGAATGAAAGGCAGAGGGCCAAATTTTAATACTGTACCGTTTACTGATAATTATTTAATGGATAACTTTAACAACTACGGCTCAGTTTTCTTGGCACTACTGGAACACTGAATAACCTTGGTAAAAAAAGCTTGGCAAGGGAAAGGTAACCAGCGTTTTAAGTCTTAAATATGAGGTGGTGGAGATAGTGACTTCATGAGAAAAGAGTTTTTAAAAAGTAGTTTCTAAACGATTTTGGAGATTTTTTACAATGATAAAGTGATAAAAGTGTGAATTAAGGGAAATAAATGTCCAAGCATTGAGTGTAATGCCAGCAGTTTTAGTTAATTTTTCAACCGATCGACCGAAAATATTTTTTTTTTAATTCGAAGTTTTGATCTGCGGAAAAATATACACCTAGCATAGCACGCATAAATCTTTGCTGTTGTAATGCCGCGAAATTTTCTCGAAACCGTTTTTGTTGCTACATCGTGCCCCGGTATAGCGCCTCAACGGTAAAAAAAACTTAGCTGGTACTTTTTAAGGATTGATTAAGGAGTTTTTAGGCACTAAACACTCATGGAATAAAAATATGGGTGTTATTGAAATGTGCTAAGATACGGGGATGGAGGCTCATGAGGCCAAATGTTGAAAGGTAAGAGAGGTACTTCTCTCCTTATACGAAAAGGTCATTATATTTAAAATACGGACATTAACTGAAGCCAGGGTTTAAAACTTTGTTGAGCCATTTTGCATTTAATTATGATAATACATCCCGCGGCTGCATCACTACCCAAATCGACTTACGGTGTCATGCATATAAATATTTTTAATTTTTGCCGGAAAATCAGAAAAAGTCTCCGATTCAGCAGAAAATGCATGGAGAGTTTTCAAATGGCACGTTGAAAAATAACTAATAATGCACAAGAATACTTAAAATATATACAGTTAACTATCTTAGTTCCTGAGGAGGTTGAATACTTAATTGTGAAACAAATTTCTGTCTAGTTTGACTGTTCTTAAGCGTACTAATTAGATTTTAGATCAAGAAAAACCCAGAAAAACTCAAGGCCTCATAAATTTCCAAGAAAATGTAAAAATGAATTAGAATTTTAACAAAATATGTTATTATTTATTGATAAAGATTAGGGACTGGGAAATGTAATCAAGGCAAAGTAGGATTCGGATTCGCGATTCGGCAATCGAGATTCAATTAATGTACGAGATTCGAACTCGGTAAATTCTGGATTCGACCCATTACATTATAATGAGGACTTGAAATTTTGATTGCGAAATATTGCGATCAATTTGAACCCCAGCCTAGGCCAGCGATAGAGGTTTTTCAAAATCCATAAATTGATATGCCTTTATTTTTACATAGATATAATTATCTGTCAATCTATCATTGTTGGTAAGAGTTTGTGAAATGCACACAAAGTTAATGGCAGGTGTCATTTTGAGAGAGGCGAGACAATTATTTTGAATGGGAGGAGTATCTGGCAGTAGATGTCAAATAATGCATTTATGCACGCAAGAAAATTATGATTTTGTTCAATTTCCTGCATTTCAGTTGAATTTAAGCCCCAGTATAGAGTTGTAGTTCATGTGATAGCATGTTCGTTTTCATCCGTTTATCTTGTGGGCTAAAGTCTTGGTGCATTAACTCTTTTATTCAGCTATCAAATTTACATTGGTTACCGTAATCAGTGATATTATTCTCTCCTCACACCCCATTTAACATGAAAATGCTGCGCGTAAATGGATAAAATTACTTTCAAGTCATTTATATGGAAGTAAATATGTTAATATATTCTATAAAATTCTCTTCACCCTACGTTGAGCATGAAGAAGAATGGTATCCTGAGGCGTTGGATAGTTTCTTCAAGAGTAGAAACGTCCTCTTTGTGAACTTGGGCTTTTACAATAGCCGTGAACATTATTATAAATCAGCGCAGTTATCTTGAACGGTGCAATCGCATTCATTCTAGCGGGGACGAGGAGGTTGTTGAGGATGGAGCGTCAGTCTGTTCAAGTCAAGGCAGGGAAACATTAATTAGTGAAGTTTATAGCTTTTCTTAATATATATTTGACTCGGTTGGTTGACTCGAACTGATTGATATTTTCGTATACACTCGAAGAGTTTGCATGTTATTATGATTGATATGTTTCTCCCGATGGCGGTGGGGTAAAGTCCTCGCCTGCTAAACCGAGGGTCGCGGGTTCGAGTCCCGCCTGGGTGGGTTTTTCACCACCCAGGGCATGGATGTATGTCAAGTTCTGTTGGTCCGGTCCCTGGATGACAGGCTCAGCAGCCTATCGGGATTCCGGGGACATACGGGCCAACAGAATCGTCCGGCAGCAAAAAAAAAGTTCTCCCGCGCTACATTTTTGCAATCCTTTGTCTATGCCTAACGCAATCACAAAAATTACAGATATTAATCAAAATATGTAACTGAAAATTCCAAACTCTTCATCTCGTCAGTGACTGATGTGACTTCATGTTTACATGATGTTTATGTGAGTTTATATTTTTTGGTACAATAAATATGAATATTGTGATATTTCTCTTTTTTTAGTCAGGAAAACATATAATAATTACTCAAAGTTGACTTGCTTGCAACAGCCTTTAGATAAAGGGATATGAAGGTGATATCATATTTCAGTAAATTTAGACCTCAAGCCTCATGCGGTGGTTGCGCTATAATTCCCAGTGTATTTCTCATTGCTATTGGATTGAGGCACCTTGGAAGACCTCTCCTTTGTTTGCTTTTGTTACTCAAGCATTTGTATTTGCTTGTTGTGCGCGGAAAGAATGAGTTTTTGTACCTACCTGTTCGGCAATGTATCTCTCTTATTTTATCGCTTCTGTCAGACCTAAAGATGTAGTGAGGAGTCATGATCATGTTCTCTGTGTCGCTCTGAAACACATCAGTTCTGAGAAGAATGGTCGTAGGCTTTCCCGGCGTATGGTGTCGTGGAAGGTTACACGGACTTTCCACCGGGTTAGGTTCTCCATTTCCGCCGACGTTTCGATGAACGAGTCGTCCTTCGTCGTCGTGACATGGGGACGATGGACGACTCGTTCATCGAAACGTCGGCGGAAATGGAGAATCTGACCCGGTGGAAAGCCCGAGTAACCTTCCACAACTCAGTTCTGAATTTCTCAAGCAACCTAAGCCTATCGTGTAGCCTCAGAGTCTCTAGGTGATCCCACCTTAATCCCTCTAAAAGTTGCGAGACACTAAATGTTCACTCGTAGCTGCTTTTAACGAAGCGTTCTGCTTTTCTTTGTATTTTATTAGTTTTTTGGTTAAATATTTATGACCAGGGTCCCAAATGCACGCGGAGTATTCGAGGTGTGGCCTAACCAGAGCGAAGTAGAATCTCTCTTTTACTTTTTCATCCCAAGACCTTCATATTATATGCATAACAAATCCTAGTTTCCTTAGTGCTGTACTGCATATGCTTTGTATGTGTGTTCCCCACGATATATCAGAAGTTAAGATTGTTCCAAGATATTTTACTATATCTGAAGATGTTATGTTTACTCCACTCATAGTATGGCATTTATTTGATGACTTTCTGAGGAATTGAACTGTGATGCAGTTACTAATATTTAATTCTGACCCCCCACTCCTGGCATCACGAATGAACGTTGTTAAGATCCGATGTCAGAACTTCTAAGTCCACGTCTTCGCCATTTTCACGGTAGATAACTGTATCGTTTGCAAATAATCTTTATTCACTGCTAACTCCAGAACTTAGGTCATTAATATAAAAAATGAATAAAAGAGGGCCGATCACGCTTTCTTTGAGGAACACCGAATGTGACTTCGACCATATCAGAGCTAATACGTCAATAACTTCTTTCCGTTTTTAACCACTGAGAAAGTCCCTTTACCAATTCACTATTTTTTTATTAACATGAATGCAAGTTATAAATGAGTTTTTTTGGAACACCAATTTCGTGCTGCTAGTGGAAAAGTTGAAATAGACAGGTGCTCCATGTTTTTTTGAGCTGCAAATGTGCTCAAGTAGGGTGTATGCAAAGCTTCGAATGAATAATTTGCTGTGGCTCCAGTTTAAAGTTCTCTCTTTTCTCGTGTTTCGCAGGTTCCAACGAGGAGGAGGAGGAGAGGCCGAACGGGCGTCGTAGCCTCTGGCCCTCTTGTTCGTGGGGGCGGCCCAGAAATCCAAGTGCCATCATCGTGAGAGCGGTCGCCGCCCCAGCCGAGGCCCGCGGAGGGCCCCCTCGACGCTGAACTCGGAGGCGAGAACACAGAGCCAGGAAATGGCGGAATCTCAGGTGAGAGGAGGCTCTCAAATGGTGGTGGTGTGGAATCTCATGCTCCTTCATGATGTTTTCGGTGGACCTGCCCTCGCTATAAAATGTGGACCACATCTTTTAATGTACTGTGTGACTAGTGTTGTGAGAGGAGATTATCAATTAGAAATGCGTTCTATGAAATTTATCTAAAAAAGAAACTTCGCCTCTTTTTTAATTGACCACCTACTGTAGTTAAATAAATTCCAACCATGCCATTACCTTTGGGCGGTGGACGATTGTCACATTTAAAGTGTGCTACATGTGATCTTATCGCGGGATTGAGTAGGGGCTTGAATCAGGAGCATAGTGATGAGCGTCCTAACGAAGCTTCTCTTATGAAATACGCAATCGGAGGCTCACGAGCGTTGAAATCGCAGTGCGCTCGAACAATTTTCAATGATGAATTCCTCCGATTTGCCCGTTCTGCAGCTCGTTGGGCTTCCACATGGCGGCTTACGCTTCTCCTCTCGTATCATTGATCGCAGGAATATGCATGAGTCGATACCCGATTCATTGAAAAATTGGCCTACGCCCGCTTCTCATACTATGTTCACGAAGTTACTGCGCTCTAAGGTATCCCATTCTCTGGCCATACACACTCGGATCGAGTAAACGCCGAGTAAAAGTAAAGAAGTGATTGTGTGTTTAACGTTATTGCCGTTTATGAAATTACCTCCGGGATACACATATCTCGGTGGTTGTGGTTCAGGTTCCAGCACAGGTCAAGTGTAAGTGGTTAATTAACCTGACCGGCTATTGGGAGATCCAAGTTCGCATCTCGGTCAAGTCAAATGATTTTTTCTTGGAAAATTTCCTCCCCTTCGTGTGTATCTTTGTATTTGTGTGCGTGACTGTATATCACATCATTAGTGCACTTCCTCTGAGACGGGAAGAAAAAAAATTTAAATTAAAATCAACTAAAATTAACTATCAAAATCAACCGATTTAACCATCCAATTGTCGTAGTCAATTCAATGTTTATACAAGGTTTTTATTGATACAGCTTTTGAATGTTGTCTCTCTTTCCTTCCGAAACGACCGATGCGAGATATTAAGGTAACTATGAGGAGTAAATGGCTTAGGCAGTCGACGCGCCCAAAAGTAAACACCTACGAACATATCTGGTTTGGTAATAACGATTAATGGGTGATAATTCACTTCAACTTTAACGTGATGGATGGTAATGCAACACGAATGGAAACATTCAGCGTCGAATAGATTTGTCTGACCTGTGGCGGAAAGAGAAAAAAACAAAACTAAAGCCTCTTTCTGGACCGATAGCTCTGTAATAAATCGGTAAAATGCTAAATCGGTCGAATCCGTTGGCAGTCTACCCTAATGCATGGACTAATCGTGGGTGCGGTCATTTTCCCTCGTACTTCCGGTGATCGTTTGAAATATTCGTTTTTCCTAACTTCCAGAGGAAGAATGTCTCATAATCGTGCCAGAGGGTGCTCGGAGGCGGAGCCACCGGTGTTGGGGAAGTCGGGGAAGCATCCCCTTTGCCATGAGAATCATCAGGTTGACGAATATCATGGGTGTCCTGGCGTTCGATTTGCTCTACTTCGTGAATTTTACGTGCCCTCAGATTTTCTAAGGAAAGTCGCAGCATTGTATCATCGCAGCATTGTAAAGATGTGCGTCGCACATGATATGTTTTGCGTGGCCCAGCACTAACATATTTACGATCTCGTGAGCCACTCACGCGCGCTACTCACGGAGTGACCAACGTTTGAGTGTTCGGACCTGGCTCTCCGGTCGACACATGGGCACTGTACTTGTCATTCATCCATGGAGTGCCATTGAGTAGAAAATTCTAATAATAATCGTTGCATGAAGCAATTAATCTGGTACCTTTTGTTGACCTTTAACCGAGGGTAGTACTGAATTTGTTTGGGATAGATACTGGTAGGAGTTATTGTAGAGCAGTGTAGTTACTTTATTCAAAAAGTATGGCGTGCGCAAAAAAACTATGGATATCTTCGTGCACTAAACTTTTTTCTCCTAACACCGTCGTTGATAACACTTCAATTAGGTTGCTCTAATGATTAATGATGGAACTGTTATTTTGTCTATTTGTTGCACTCATTCAATGTTTGGTCGAAAGTGACCGTAAGCACTTAACTCCTCCTCCCCACTAACATCATCTTCACTCTTTCTTCTCGCTTTCTCTCTCTCTCTCTCTCTTTCCCCTCCTACTCCACTCACCAATCGCCAATCACCCACCCACCCAAACTTTGACGCACGCGCGTTCAAATCTCCGCTCCATCGACCACGCGCGGGCGTTGAAATCTCCAGGCCGGAGAATGGGCGAGACCAAAGCGGTGAGGCCCATGAGAAGGTCCCCGCACCTGCGCACCTCTTCGCCCGAGTCGCCGCCCTCGAGGGGCGTGCCGTCGCCCCCGCCGTCGCCCCCGCCCCCCCTGGCGGCCCCCCTGGCGGTTCGCCATCTCCCGGGCGAGGGGGTCGTGGGCCTGGTGGGGGCGGAGGGAGCGGCGGGGGAGCTCCGGGCGGCCCTGGAAGTGGAGGACAGCCCGCCGCCGCCCCCTCCGCCCCCGCCCCCGCCCACGGAGCAGCAGCAAGCGGCGCAGGTGGGGCGGGGCGGCGAGGGGGGCGGCGAGGAGGACGAGGAGGAGGAAGAGGAGGAGGAGCGCGACGAGGAGGGCGACGAAAAGGGCAACGAAGGCGAGGACGAAGAGGAGGAGGAAGAAGAGGAAGAAGAGGAAGAAGAGGAGGAAGAGGGGGAGGAGGAGGAGGAGCAAGACGAGGAGGAGGAAGAGGACGAGGAGGAGGAGGAGGAGGAAGACGACGAGGAGGAGGAGGAGGGCGAGGGAGAAGAGGAGGACCTGGGCGGATTCGACCACCTGCACCACCTCCACCACCACCGGCTGCACTTGGAGCGAGAGGGCGCGGCGGGGGAGGAGCTGCTGGGGGCCCACCGGGGGCCCCCCCAGGGCGATGGCCCCTTCCTGCACCAGTTCCACCACCTGCACCACCTCCACCTCCACCACCTGCTACACCACCCGCCCCCGCCGCCCGCCCCGCCGCCGCCCCCTCCGCCCCCGCCGCCCCTCCTGCTGCTGCTCAGGGACCGCCATGGCGGCGGCGGCGGGCCCGCGTCCCCCTCGGGCGGCGGAGCCTCGTCGCCGCCGCCCTCCTCGTCGTCATCGTGCCTGCTGGACGCCGCCGTGGCGCCCGGCGGCGCGGGGCCGCTCTCCGACGCCGAGGGCCACGGCGGGCCCCTCGAGCTGACGTGCGGCGCCGCCTCGCCCGGCTCGCGCATCCTCCACCGGCCGCCCCCGCACGGCGCCCTGCGGCCCACGCACTCGACGCACTCGCTGCCGCGGCACGGTCAGCCGCGGCCCCGCGCCTATGGCCGCAAGGTGAGCGACGCTGAAGACAATGGCGAGGAGGACGAGGCCACCCTCAGGGAGTTGCTTGTCAGGTGAGCTTCCCTTCTCCTCTGTTTGAGATTTCCCCAATCCTCTCTCTCTTCACCTTCTCTCATTCAGCCCTCCCCTTATTTATCACCCTCCTCCTCCTCCTCTTCATATCACCCACCCACTCAGTTCCCATCCAACCTCCTTCAGCTCATGCACGGAGAGGGTTTTGGAGGCTTTAGGTGGTTGTCACTTGAGAGGTGAATGGTGTGCAGTTCCCGTAAGAGCTACATCACACCACTTTTATTGCACCTTCAGCCTGTGATTTTCATTAGGATTGACCTCAGGGTGGAATGAGGAACAAGAATGAGATGCTACAATTCGAGGAGCTCTCTGGAAAAACAAATGGGATAACAATCATCTTTCATACTTGCATCCATAATAGTGTGCACTCTACTGAGGGAAACACAAATTTAAGAAATGTAGTGTTTTGGTTTAGCTACAATATAAGTTGTATCCTGAGGTCATGAGTAGTTGTGTCCTGAGGGCATTTCAAATCATCATACAAACATGGCCCCTTTAAATCAAAGTCCTCAGTGTTTCGTGATTATTTTGTTTAAAATGTGAAGTTTCAATTATGTTTATTTTGTATTCAGACTTACATTTAATAGCCAGGAATAATTAGGTACTTGCACTGGCTTGGGTAGCACATCGTGTTCAGAATTGTCTTCTAGGTCAATTTTAGTTATTTAGCTGACACTTAAACTAAATTACAACAGAAACAACAATTGCACTTTTCCTCAAGATATTTTAATGCATACCACGCATTTCAGCTCATAGAGCCATCATCAGGTACAAGACTGAATGCCTATCTTTTGAAACTGAATGAACTGAACAAGACTGAATGCCTATCTTTTGGCTGCTGAAGATAAAGATATCACTGCAATACCTCCATCTGATCCTCTGGCAAGGACTCTTTAACTGCAATAGCTAAAGTAGCTTCAGATCAAATGGTCTTGTTCTTGCAAAATGGGCCATGTGACAACTTTTACATTGGTGTTCTCAGAAAACACCAGGATTTGCATGTACCTACTGGTGCAGGTCTGAGCCGCTATGCGAGACAAGCTGAGAGAGGAAGTTGTGCTAAGTACTCTACGTGAAGGAATAGACCTCAGTGCCGAATACTAGTGCCGAAAAACACTGATACCTAGAGAGGACCTCTAGGTATCAGTGTTTTTCGGCACTAGTATTTTTTGGGCTGTCTGCAATTATCTTCTGAATGAATCACATTCCTGGGGAGTGAGTAACTCATTTGGAAATCTCAGATCTCTTCTTTCAGTTAGTTTGCTGGGAAAACCCTAGATCCTTCGTCATACTAAGTGAAAGTTGTACTTGGATTTTAAGCTATCGAATCATTGGAATATTCTGTGGTTGTCATCAAGATGCACCATTAAATGAACACTATTTATGATGTGAATAATAGCATTGTAGGTGGTTGTGTTGATTCACTTTCATTCCTAGCATTCATTTATTTGCTCTCTACCAGTAATTTAGTTTCTTGTTGGTTTAGTATGGCAACCTGTGATTTTTTTAAAGTGATAACTATTAGGTAATTAATATTTTATCAGGAAATGGATTTAATGTATCATATTTCTTCAACTATCCCCTCTGTAATGGCATAGAGGTAGTTCATAGCATAGGAGAGTGAGGGCAAATGAATATCAATAAAATGTCTATTCAGAAGGGTTTTTTTTATATGCCACCAATGAGCCCATTCTTTTCTTAAAAGTGGCCCATCTCTTGGCCTCCTAATCCTGCCAAGGCAATGGCAGGCCTACCCAAATTAAGACTAGTGAGTTAAAGTGTCTCAAGAAAACTGGTGATTCCTAGAAAGGTTCATATCCTTTGGTGTTGCCATGACAAAATGTATTAACTTGAACCTGGCCTGCCATTGCTGTTGGTCGTGCACTGGACTCCCCTTGTAACTTCTGCCCTATGCGTCTCCCGTGCAAGTGGGAAGTGTGCCTTGGCTAATTGAAATGATGGTGTGCTCTGCTGTGGTTGTTATTGCTTGTGACTCTTAATATCCTTCGCCAGCCATCTTCTTCTTTTTGAATCTGCATTTTTGTTTCTTCTTTGTTTCTCTTTCCCCCACTCCCTTTTTTTCACCTCCATGTAACCTGCCCCTCCAGACCCAGTGGTCCCTTGTTTCAAAGCACTTTTCTTTTCACAGGCTGCCTCCCCCTTCATTAGCATACCAAACATTGATGTCATTGTTATTATTTCATATTCCGGTTTGTACTTTCTCCCCATTTGAATGTACATATAATGAATGGCTTCCTAACCAACTATATCCCCCTGCATTCCATTATATTTTTCATAACATGAAAATACAGCATGGGTGCAGATGAAATTTACAGTAATGATCCATATATTAAAATTGATGAGCTGAAGATTGTTATTGAAAGTGATGCTGTGATGAGATTGTGGAATGAGATGTCATCTTGCCTTAAGTACAGTCTGTACATTCTGTGAAATAGGAGCAGTGTGCATTGGGGTCAGTTCCTTACCCATGGTCATTTTTTATACCACTTTGAGTCCTTTTTACTAAGGAAAAGGTCACAACATATATTTAGCAAACAGCTTTCTTGTTGCATTTAATTAGTTTTAACTGATGATATTGCAATCATGAGCTAAATTTTCTATCCCACAAGCTGGCATGTATACTTGGGATTCTGGGAATCCCGAAGAAATCATATCTTAGGTAATGAAAGAGAAACAATAGCTTGACTTAAATGCCAATATACATGAGGAAGCCCCCAGAGTTAACATGTTTTGGTGCTAAGTTTCAAGTTTATTTGTGGAATGAATGTATTGTCAATTCCAGCTCATGCTTCACTTGTTTGTGCCTTTTGTGAATGTAAAATGTTAGCCAGATGTTGACTAATAAGAGCTTGGAAGGCTCTCATATATTGTGGCTCCATCAAAGATCTTTTATGAAAGGAGATGTAAATCTTTCAATGCTTTTATAATACTTCCCTCATACTTGTATTTTCTGCTGATGTTATTATCTTTTCTGTCATTGGCTAAGATGGTAGTGATTTTTAGTACCAAAAGCTTATCTTCCTTTTCTCATGTGTTAGATGAATATATTTTGATTAAAACTATCTAGTTTGTCATTGATGAGTGGTGAAATGTGGGAGCTTTAAGATAAAACTATGATAGATTTCTGAGAAGTACCATATAACAGAGCCAATACAATGATAAAATATTGCTTAATTAAGTTGAAAAATTATTTTCATTTTCATAATGATCCCAATGCTTCCTACCAGCACTGAGAGAAAATTGCATTTTCCCCTCTCCAATGCTTTAGCTGTGTGACATATGCAAAGAAATCCTAATGAATATTCTTGCTGAAACATCTTAATTTGCTTGCTCAGCATCATCAATTGTTTCATTTTGTTTGAACCTCTGGAATTTTATGAGATACATACAACCAAAAGATGGCCATGGCTGCTCATTGGATCCAAGCTTGAAAAATAAGCAGCTGACAAAAATTAGCCTCCAATGTGAGGTCAGATATAGAAGTAATAAAATATAGGTACCAGTTTGGTATGCATAATCAATTTTGTATTAGCATGGCCAATTAACTTCTTACTATCAGGGAAATAAGCAGAAGAGTGTTTCACTCTGTCATTGGAGGGAGCTTACTCTCTCTAATTGGAGGGAGATCTCAGTCTAAGTTCATTCTCAGTGGTTCATGTGTGCATTGAATTCCTCTGAGTGAGTAACATGTTCCAAGTTTTCCTAGTTGAACTATCCTCAATCTCTTCAAAAACTATCATTTTTCTCAAGCAGTGTATAATCCCTGTAAAGGTTTATTTATAGGTACTCAAACAAGCACTATCTCCCTGTGTGTATTTACATTGACAAATGAAAATATCATGATATGGAGATGTAATGGAGGCTCAAGATTGAACTCAATGATGGTACTTTTGCAAGCTAAATTATTAGTTTGAGAGAACCGGGGGTTTTTGTCTCATCAGCCTGTATGGCCTTCTTGCATTATTGAGTAATGGATTGTCGATGAAATCTGTGATGCATGGCTACTTAGTCTGCTTGATGTTCCTAGTTTTGCTCTTGATGTTTTAACTGGATGAGCATGTGTGAGGAGTTTCATTCCTCATGCATATGGCTCAATTTTTTAAGTTGAGAAGTACTGACATGCTGAAGCACATAGAGATCTTGGGAGTATGCAATAAATCCCAGCTTGACCAAATAATCTGAGAATAGGTTCAAGAGCTCCACGACAGTCAGTACAAGAGCATCTTTCATGACTGCTCTGGCTGAAATTAAGTTTTAAATATACCTTATACTGAGTAGTCTCAATAACTACCATCACCTGTAGTTGCCCACAAAGAATGTCTTCTGGAGTGTGGCCCCAGAAAGCCACTTGAAATTTCCATTGGTAGTTATCCTCACATTATGCTGCTCCTTAACTAGTCATTGTTGCAAAATTTGTTTTCTTAGGTAACTTTGATGAGGTGCATAATATTCGAAGGAATTAAATACAAACCCTGGTTGTTGGTGCATGTTTTCTCAGCAAGACTGCCAGTCCCAAATCTTACTTCACCTCAAATTATAGATGACTGTCACTGATTTTTTCCAGTGAGCAATTCCTCAATGGCCATGCCTCTCAGTCCCAGATACCTTGTTGATGCGTAATCCAGTTACTACAGTCATAGTGTAATGATTTTAATCCAGTAAGGATGGCTTTTTTGAAAATAACCTTCTGCTTGTCATCTTCATCTTTTTCTTTTTTAGTTTATTTCTTCTACTACAATTTTGAAAACTTCATTGTGTCTTAAAGGTAGAGAATCAGTTGTTTGGCATCCAGCTGTCACTTGATAAGTCACTCAAAGATATGTGTATCAAATTTTGTTTTGCAATTTCAGCATTTCATTTCCTCCATGTTTTGCTCCCTTGTGCGTCTTTTTCCAGCTATCAAAATATCAATTCATCTCTTCTTTGCTGAGAATAAAAGAATTGAAATACCTTTGGCCATGATGTATTGCTCCAAGTATCATGTTTTCGTTATGCAACTTCATTTTGATGACTTCTCTCTTCAGCATTTCAGTTATTGAATTTCCTTGACATATAAATCACCACTCACTCCTCTCTTGTGGCTCAATCACCTACTCTCTAGGCTGTCTGGTAGCATATGGATGGAAGTCAACTTGAAGGAACATGTGGAGAGATCATTGAAAGTTGAAGGCCATAGATATGGCATCCAAAAGAGCATCCATCACTGAATGAAATCCATGTGTACTATGTTAAGTTTCTGATCGTTATGTTTTGGAAGATGCAGGGAAGTTGTTTATCAATTATACTCTGATGTAAATTCTGCTGGAAAATAACATACTTTACTTAATTATGAACATAAGTTCATATTTTGGGTCATGGTACCTGAAATAAGAGAATCCAAGTCCATCCTCCTTGAAACACACTCCTCACTGAGTACATCTTAGATTGTCACTAGTGTCAGCATCAAAAAGAGTTTATCTCATATTCTTTTGTCTTTATTGCATATTAAATCTCTATTGATGACTACCTACTTGTTAATAATTTGAAAATATGTACTCTTTCGAAACCATAAATAGAATCCAAAATTGCCCCTATATTTCAATTTGCCCCATTGGAATAATCAATGCTGTTTTGTATAACATATCATTTCATCCATACTCATCTATGTTGAGTTATTTGGTTAATAATATATCATTGTAAGCTTCTTGGGTTTAATACTGGTAGGTACCAAATTTAATTCATTGGTGGGTAGCACAGGAACATTAATTTGAGTGCAAGAGGGCCTAGAATTACAGAAGCTTTGTGTTATAAGTATTGAAGTATCAGAGCTGTCCAGCTAGAGTATTCAAGGAAGGAACTAATAAAGAGTTAATTAAAGAGATACAGAAGTTTCCCATTGTGATAATTTTTAAAGGAAATCCTAGTATGATTTTTAACTGTTTTTAATTAATTTAATCTACTTTTTAATATTGAAGATCTAAACACATAATCAGATGATAATGCTGTGCTAATCACCAGCTGCAGCTAAGCTGTTCCCACAGCCCAGCTATCCGACATTCTCCAGCTTCTCTGTGGCTCCAGTAATGTGTGTGCCACATATTGATGCATCCCTGGCGAAATCAAGTCTACAGCTAAGATCCAGTTCAGTCATGGCTGAACCAGAGATTCCAAATTTACTCCCCATAATCAACAAGTTCCAACCCAGTTCCCCAGCCTTGTCTATCTTGTCACAGTGGTTTGTCTGATTGATCCAGATGAATTCAGCTTGTTAACTGGTCTGTTACCAATATATTTCAGGGAAGGGTGAATGATACCATCAAAATCTGATGTGTAGATGGACAAGTTCTTGTTGAATTCTAAATAATGTTTCATTTTTTATTTAATAGTTTGAAAATACTAAATAAACCAAAGTTCTCTGCAAATAAAACTGCTTTTTTACATTACCATTTTCGATAATAAACATGAATATCCTATTTTCTATGCCTAATGTGAGTATCATAATCATGATGCTTTACTTGGTTGCAGTGGAGTCCATTTTAATAACACATCATGAAGCAAGGACTTCAACCTCAACAGATACTGATTTGTACATTATAGTTTTTACACCATTCAAATGAAACATTCACTATGCTAGAGGACTTCTCATTGTTTCCTTTCTCTAAATGAGTATAATTAGTAATAATTATCTGCATCTGACTTAGCCAAATTTTCAACATGGTCATCTTTTGTGACACCTTACTGAAACACTGTTTTTGACCATTAGGCAAATGTGTCAGGTACAAAGGTACTTCTATATATTACTTATGATATTTGAACTTTAATTTCCTGGGAGAGCCAATCCCATTATTGTTTCCCTGAAAGTTCTTGTACTCTTATAGTTGACATTTAGCTGGAGATATGCCGGGATATCAGCGTGATTGATTTGTTCAACATACTACTTGAGTGGTGATATTTTTTTGCTATACGGACCACTAAGCAGCCATAGAGGAGATATTAAGAATTATCATCCCTCATATTTGAATCTGCATACCACACTTTTTTTCTACCTTTGGAGCTAATGGATGAAACTTCATTTTCGGTAACATTATTAAAATGCTAGGAAACATAGGATATACTGTAAAACTGGTGAGTGAATTATGGTCATGATGATTGTTTTCATGATTGTGTGATTGGGAAGATATTCATCATTTAGTGAATAGTAAACTGCCCACCCCATGACCAGCCTCAATTGCACTGAATGGAAGGAGACAGCAAGTATCAGCTATCAGAATTCCTACTTCTATTATTGAATCTCTTTGCATATAAATATATAATTATACACTCTGTATGAGAAGCCCAAGTCATTTAGTGTAGTTTAAGTTTTTTGTTATGGATCCTCTAAAACCTCATTTCTCTAATCAATATGAATTTTGTGTGTGTCAGGACCCACTTTTCTTACAATGCTTATACTTGTTACGATTCCTTATATTTCACTCATTCCTGCCCATCAAGATAAGTATTCACTTTAGCTCACAATTGGTGCATACTTTTTGTGGGTATGTATATGTTTTACTAATAGATTAAGTTAAGAAACCTTTTTGGGCACCAGGAATTTCTCAGTATCCCTGTAAATGTAAATCTTGCTCAACTTTCCATCTTCAGGCATTGTCTTTGGTAGATGTGAGAATGCCCAATCCCTTCATAGATGATGTGCCTTCCATGATTTCAGTGCACCCATACCAAGGAAATTATTACATAATTTGGTTGCATGCTAGTTTTCCCTTTTCTGCTTTCGGACTTTGATTGGAATTCTAAAGTATCCATTTTCAAGTAAGTTTCACTGCTGCATCACTTCTGGAAGCATCAGTACCTTTTGTGTTCTCACCAGAAAGTGTGATCAACCAGTTATATCTTGCAGAAAATCATACTCAAAGAGTAAATGCACTATGTGTCTGAAAGGTCAACTGCAGAATTATTGAAGTGTTGACTAATTGTACTTTCTGGCGTAGGCAAAATTAGGTGGGAGAGATTTTTCAGTGGTGAAGGATAACTGTAACATTGATGTGGTCATATTTTTTCAGTTAATTCTTGTCCTAAGGGCTGATGGAATATGGTTGTAATTAGAAATGGAATGAATGCTAAGTTCAACTAAATTTCAGTCTGGAACTAGAAAACTTTTTCATGGAATGTCCTGTTTAAATCCTCCATTTTATCTAACCTTGACTCCCAGTGCTTGAAATGTAACCATAATGAATGGTTATTTTGAAGTCTATTTTTCTATGAACATCTGTAAGAGATATTTATGTGAGAGAAAATCTTCTAAACCTTGCAGCTTAAATGTACTTCATAAAGGTATGCTTCCGACAAAAGTAGTACTTGGTAAATGGAATAGGACCATTCTATGCATATTACATGTATTTTAGGCACATATTACATGTATCATTTTTACAACCAATATTTCTGTTTATTGACCTATTTTCTGTGCATTCTTTATGTCCTTAAATAATTTGTTGGAAGCCTCCCACCCTTTGATTAAAGGAATAGAACCATTTTTTTTTGGTCAGTCGACCGGTAACCCCTGGAAGCTTAACTGGTGAACTACATTGCATGTACTTAAACTCTTTTATACCTTGTAGACATGAAAATGGTTTCAAATCGGTAATAATAGCTTTAAATATATAATTTAAAAGGTCATTAGCTCCTTCACCACCTTAGTTTTCAGATTCTGTGATAGTCAAATGGTACCAATAAACCAGCCCAATGCCATATATTTCTATTTCATTTGCATATGGTTTTCTATCTAGATTTTTATCTCCCTTGAGGTGTAACTACCCTGCCTCTCAGCCTTGTGCAGTCTGACCACTTGCCTCTCTCTCCTCCCACTCGTCTCTGTAATTCTTCACTCAGTGGCCCTCCCAAAAGTACCTCTCCCTGCAGAGAGTTGATGAAGAGGAAAAAAAAATTTGCTCACGAAGCAATGCTCATTTCCCTGCGATAGCACTTGTCCCTTTATGCTTTTCTGCCTCCTCCTCTTCCTTTCTTGGCCATGATCTCCTGATCCCATCACACAAGAGAGGGTGTTGTCTACCCGAGTGATGATGACCACTCCCCAGGCTACCTCTCCAACCATTCTCCTGTTCCATTCTGACCCTTTCTTCATGTCTGTATGCACTGGGGCATTTTCCTTCAATCCCTTCCATGGATATCTTTTGGTTAAGTTTGAAGTCTCCTTGGATCATGCACAGAATAGATAATGATGCAGGTGCCACATACCTTCACAAAGGGATTAAGGAGCCATAATAGCCACTGAGGCCATGAGCACAAAAGTAAAGAAGAAACTATGGCTTTACTGCCATTTTCTTGTGATATAACCAAGTATGATTTGTCAGTATGTTGCTCTAAATGGAAAGAGGTTTCGACACTGTTTGTTGTTTGGAAATAAGACATGAGAGCAGCAGAGCATATTAATACTAACTCTGGGAATTTTTTCTGTCTGTCTGTTTGTTTGTCTCTGTCTGTCTCTGTGGGCACACGCTGTGGTGTTTACGGGTTTTGGGATGGGGAGGGGAGGGAGTTGGGGGAAATATTTGGGGCGTCACCTTTTGAATCTCGTGGTTAGATTTGGAACTAAAAAGGGATTTCTCTCCCATTTCCCCCCTTCTCTCTTCTCTCTAGTGGCAGCGGCTTGGAGTACGGGTAAATATCTCACCACGTCTCTCTATATAAGTACATCTATAATATATATAATTATATATATTAATACATTAAAATATCTATAGATCTGCTATTTTCTTCAATGATCATGGACATGGCATATATGCTCACCAGCTGACAAAGAAATCCAGTACTATGGAAAAAAATTTTTATTTTTTTTTATTTTTCGGCTGAAACGCTAGCATCATTAAAGGATATGTGATTGCTGATGAAATAATTCGTTTGATGATGATGTCATCTTGATTACTTTTTTCCCACCTTTGACAAATTATTGTTTTTAGGATAAGCCTCGAGAGCCGTTGTCAGTTTGCAATTACGTGTTAACTATTGTCAGTTACAAAACATGATTTCAAGTCGAGTCTTTTCCGGGCCGCAGTTTGAATAAATATTAGCTGGCATCTTAAAAAAAGTAAGACCGTTGCATTTATTTTTTTAAGGAACTTTTGGAAAACATGGAAATCTATTTTGTGCATGTGAACTGGTAGTCGATTTTTTTCATCCGCTGGTGATTACTGTGGAAGATGTAAATCTTTATTTTGAACACTTCTGATGATTTTGCTTTCAAGTTTCTTAGTTATTTATTTTTAATGGAGCTTTTTTCATGATTTGTGATTTATTTATGGGATACTTATTTTGAGTTTTAAAGGTAGTGTTACCTAACTAAAATGTTACATAAATACCCAAGTCAATTAGATTTTGCATGCTTCATTTGTGCCCTCAGGTTGTGAGAATGTGCCAACTTATTCCTCCTGTCCCAGTCTATTGTTGTAATTACTTTACTTTTGCTTTTTCTTCTATTTTGCACTTTTTTTTATGTCCATGTCTGCAAGTGTTTGAGTATTTGACAGAGTGATCATTGGTGTGTCTGTATGGGTGCAGTGGACTCTTGTGTGTATTTTCCTTCTCCCTGTGCGTGCTCAAAACGCTCATCATTTGTCCTTGTCCTGTCTGCATCGCAATGCCCTCCCAGTGGTCTTTGGCTCATCCCTCTCCACTGTTATCACTGTCCTCCCCCATCTGCAATGTCCTTTTTTTCATTGCTAAAGCACTGTGTTTAGTCCATGTGGCTGCCTTTTGTGTTGCAACATTGATAACACGTGACTATGCAGCTGCAATCTACTGGTTTCCTGAGGGCTCAGTGAAGGATATATGGCCCCTCCTCCATCCATAGCAATCTGGTATCACTTCTATTGCATGCATAAATGTGTTGCTCCAGTCCTTGAGCAACTAGCTGCTTAAACATTTCCCCTAACATTTTTGTACTTAGATTTGCAATTCTTCCAAAATTTATGATAATTATTTAGCCAATTGTCACAGATTTCCTCATAGGTTGAGGATTCTCTAACAAGAATACCAGTCTAGCTCACCTCCTGTCACCCTCATAGAATTGGTGGTGCATTCTATCATGTCAGTGAAGTGAATTGGCTCACCTCACTGTAATTTGGGTGATGTTTCTATTCCAAATCTCTCTAACTGAGACTATCATTTTCTCTCTTAGTAAAATTTGAATTAGCTCTCAAAATGGTTGTTAGCACCTTTGGACATCTCACTCCAGGCTTACACTCAATAAATTTGTATGAACATATTCAGCTGCATTTCTAATGCTCAGTTTAATTAATTTCCATTGAGTACAGAAGCCTAAATCATCCTCTATGTACTCTCAGCCCAACTTGTTCTCTCTAGTCCAGGGTGGCAGATGCTCATTTGCTTGCATTTAAGCCAGTTCTGCTGTGACATTTAAGAAAGTGTTTCCCTCTTCTCAAATAATGGTACACACTTTTTGTACCTATACCCCTTTTCAGCTTGACCCATGCTTAATTCGATAATCAGTGTGAATTGCATCTTCCATGTACTTGATTCACTAAAAAACAATCCCTCTTTAATCTATTGCCTGTAAAACAGTATACTGATTAGAGATTTCCCATTATCTCTTGCACACCATTGGTTTGATAGTTTTGTGGTAATTAATGAAGGTCAAAATATAAGCCCCAATGGAAAGCCAAAGAGCTTAAGAAAGCCAAAAGCTTAAGGAGTAATCTGTTGAACATGGTGAAAATCTCCCACAAATTATAGTGACCTATGCTTTTTGAAAAGCTATGCTTTTGTGTGCAAATATGTGTGTTTTCTTGTCCATTGCCGCCCATCACCTGATTCTTCCCCTCTCCTCTGTCCGTATCCTCCCCTCTCAACTTAACAACATCCCAAAACATTAATTTTTTTATTCATATTGCCAAAAAAACATCTCATGTGTTCCTTCTTGACCCCATTACTACTATTATCTCACACGCAATGCCTCCTAAAAACATTCTACTTCATTATCATTAAATTAAATTCCCATCATTACCCTGCTATCATGGAAACATTGTATTTTGTGACTGATAACCATAATTTTTGACCTAACTATTTCTTTTCAATTATTTGTCCCAAAAAAACTCCCATTGTTTAATTAACTCTGCTTAATCCATCATTTTTGTCACCTTAAAATTTCTGAAATTGTGAATGCATTTTTTAACCACCCATGTGGCTTCATTCTCCATGAAAATGGCTCATTTCTATCTCTTCTATTTTTTCTGTCACTTTTGACTTGGTGCCCTCAAAATGTTACTCTCACTTTAAATAATCATTCTAAAATAATAATCAACAATGACTGAAAAACTGAAAATGCTATATTTTGGCTCTCTCACACACACACACACACACACACACACACACACACCCTTATGCACATGCATTGTTCTGATCCACACATGCCACGATTGCACATGGCTCAATTGGCACGACCACCGCTCCCCTCCCTCCCTCTCACACGGCGACCCCTTTCCCACCGACAAATGAACAACTCGCTCCCTCCCATCCCTCCCTCCCATCCCTCCTGCAGTCTGCAGAAGCAGGTGACGGTGATGAGCATGAATCTCAACGAGAAGCTGGACAAGCTGCAGGGGATGGGGGTCGGTGGGGGTGGTGGCAGTGGTGGGGGAGGGGGGGCTTCGTCGGGTGGCGTGGGCGGGCATCACCATCACCACATGCACCACCTGCACCACGTGGAGACGTCGGTGGCGCTCTCGGAGATCCGCACGCAGCTGCAGGAGCTGACCAAGTCGGTCGAGTCATGCCAGTCAGAGGTGAGCGAGGTGAAGCGGGACATGGCGGCGATCAAGGGGGAGCTGGATGCTGTGCAGCAGGTGAAGGAGGAGATCGAGGAGCTGCGCGAGTATGTGGACCGGCTGGAGGAGCAGACGCACCGTCGGAAATTGCGATTGCTCGAGCAGGTGAGTCAGCAGTAGACTGCTGCACCAGCTGTCTCCTCTTCCTTTCCTATCAGCTGAGCACATTGGAGAATGCAAGTTGGCTGGAGGATGGAAATGTTTAACAATCATAGAAAACGGAGAATTTAAATTCTTTTGCAGATAAATTACTACCTATGACATTCAATTCCAGGAAACCGAAGTATTTGAGTGGTACCAAAGCTATCAATTGATAACTCTTTTAAGAACAATTGATCTCTAGGATAGGATTGGAAGGAACAGGATTGTATGCATTTTCTGGGGAAGGCAGTATTTTATCCAATCACAAAGAGAAAGAATTGCATATTAATTGCCACCATGATAAATACAACTTAATTGGGAACTGCAGACCATATGCTTGTGGTTTTCCCTGTTTTATTATGTATATCTTAATCCCTAAGGCACATTGGTTCAATAGGCCAAAGGTCTGTGGTTTGGTTTGCAATTCTTTTGGATTTTTCTCTTGTGACAATTTATATGTTCGCATGTCTTTGTGTAATTTCCCACATAAGTCAAAAACTTCAAAAAGATTTTGTTGCCCTCGTTCTTCTGTAAAAAGATGAACAAAGCCAATGTTCAAAGTAAGAAAACCTCTCTAAACTTGAATTAATGTTCATGAACATGACCAGCTTCAGGCTCACCAAATTCCTTGATGCTGAGGTCTGTATGAGAGGTGCTGAGTGAGAGAGCTCATCAAGCTAATAGCAATGAAACTCATCCTTCAGTGTAAAGGGGGAATTCATTTCCTGTAGTTTTGTAAGCAAGATTAAATACTTATAGACCACATTGGTGTAGTGGGAACTATTCAAAAGTATTCTCCCAAATTTGAAATTTAACTATCATTCATTTGGGTGTTCACCAACTGGAACACTGTCAAGTTTTGAATAACTTTTTCCACTTTTCAAATCTTATACTCTTCAGTTGCAATGCACCAATGACAGTTTTTCATATATGTAATGGAGATGGATGCAGATGTTTTCAAAAACTACCGGAATATTCCGTAATTCAATTCTCCATAAGAATTTTCCACTAATTTAGGTATTTGGTATCACCAAAGGCATGGCAAATCATTGGATATTCTTACCAAATGATTCCTTGTTGATGACATTATCTGCCATAACTTGAGCAGGCAACTCATGGAAACTTTCCATGCTCCTTAATTTGGATGTCAGTCTGGTTTGGCGTAATACTTTAAAAATTGCGTGTGAAATACAAAATAGGCACTCAAAAAAAATGTTGAAGTGCAAAATACAAATACTTTGGTGGATGTATTTGAAATACATACATTTTGAAGTACATACTTAAATATATTGTAATTAGAATAAGAGTCTTTTAGAGATCACTATGAAAACTATGCAAATAAAAATGCATTTTAAAATGGTTAAAACCAGATCAGGTGGTGGAATAAAAAATATAAAATGCAATAAATCATTTAAGACGGTGGTCGTTAAATTAATAAGATATATGTTTTTTGTGGTGGACTGTAGAAGTTAAATGAATCAGTTAAAATAAGCAATAAGAGAATTTTCTACTAATGATTCAAAATGAGACTATAGAATCCTTCTATTTAGGTTGAACATTCTGTACTGTCTCCATAAGAACAACTTCGAGAATTTGCTGATGGCACCCTTCTTGTTTGGATTTCTAAACTACACTGGTAAAAAATTAGTTGTGTGCAAAAGAAAAAGGTTTGTCATAGCAATAAAAAGTCATCCAGTACATTTAGGCTAAGACCAAAAAATTCATTTGATTGTGATTGTATCTAAAAATATAAGCAGGAAACTAGTAAATAAAATAACTCTTGCTCACATTCTATCTCATGAAATGTACGACTGCTTTGAAGTTCAAAGTCACGTGCAACCTACCCTCATACCAATCTCTGTTAATCCCTCTCCAGACCAAGTTGTTACTCACCCTAGCTTGTCAATTATGGTGAGTCACCATTACTCATCTTTTATCAATAAGACAACCTGCCATTGATTAAGTTGAGGGAAATTTTTGGTACGACAAGAAAGACAAAGAAGGGGAGGCATCAGGTCCTTTATCAGGCAATTGTTTTTTTTTATTTGCTTCTGCAAAACATTTCACAAACTAAAATTGATGTTTGTTGGTTATCTGCAATAAATATGTGCCTTCAATTCATGGAACATGCAAAGATGAATCCTATTTTCAGATGAGCAATATATTCTTTTTTTGTGTTCCTACTTGAAGTATTTGCTCATTGTTAAGAGAAAATTCATGATTGTTATATGTTACTCTTATTGGGAAGAATAGGAGATCAGCCAAATGAAGTATTTTGACTTCTGAGACTGGCATCTAGGTAACTGGTGTACACCTATACAATGACAGCTCCTGGGAGTCTGATCCCTCCACCCAAAGCTATAGCCAACCCAGGCACATGTCTGAATAGATGATGAAGCTTACCTGCTATTCACTTGCAACAGCATGCTCACCAATGGATTCTTCATCCAATTAGTTTTACAGCTTCTCATGCCTCCTGTAATAAGTGGATTAGGAAAAATTATACTCTCTGCACACACAGCAAAGGTTTCTCTCAGAATAACTAGGAACTGTGGTACATTTGAATGTACAAATAACACAGAATTCTAGCAATCATTTAGGCAGCATTTTAAAAAAATTTTCACTTTCTTTGGACTTGAATTATGCATTTTCTTCTTGTCTTCTTCTTCATGTCCATTCTAGCATCTTCATGTCCATTCTAGAATGGACATGAAGAAGAAAATACATAATTAGCTAATTTTCGTAACATACAAAACATATTATGCAGAGGTTTCAGGAGCAAGATTTGAGAATAAATCTTCTTGGAATCTAAGGTTTCTTCCTCATCACTCATGCAGTCATCCATACACTTAGCACTAGTGCTTGCAGCTGTAGTGACAGAGATGATAGCAATGTCATCAACTATCTCATCCCCTTCCAATCTATCATCATGCCCCAGCAATTCATTGATGTTTTCCATGTCAAGAGCAGAAAATTGATCAATTTTGATGATTAGTGATTGGAGAGCGTTTGCAAATTTTAAACTTTCAGGGTCATCTTCAAAACCCTCAAACTCATCAACCAGCTCACCATACAATTTTCCTCATGACCGAGAGATGGTAGTGTTTGTCGCAATTTTCCATACTTGGGCCAGGTAAAGCATTTCTACTTCAGATTCTTCCAAAAGTCAGTCAGTCAAAGATACTTGTTCCATCTTTTGATTTGTCTCCAAAAGTTCTTGATGGATATGCCACTCCGAGGTCACTAATACACCTTGGTCCATTGGCTTGATCAACTATGTCATTTTTAGAGGTGGAAACATAGCAATTGCAAGGCCATCAGAACCTATTAGCTCACTGTCAAGTGGATATGATGTAGCATTATTGATGGAAAAAATTTCTTCTTGTGGCAAGACTTTTGAATAAAAAAATCCCTCACTTATGGAATGGACTTGGTGTGAAACCAGGACTTCAACATATTTCTTGTCATCCATAAAGAATTGCTATAATATTAATCCACTGTCAAAACTTCACTTCAGTGCCTTTGAAAACCCATATGTGTTTTGCTTTTCCAACACATTTAAATTTCATTTTATGTTCCCCACTAGCCTAAGCCCATCACATAATGGTTCTTCTATCTTTACGGACCTTATACCCTGGAGCAGTTTTCTTTGCTTCCAGTGCCAGTGTTTTGCTCTGAAGACTCTTCCAGTACAGGCCAGTTTCATCTGTGTTGTATACTTGGTCTGGAGAGACTTGAGAAACTTGGCAGATGTAAAATGTCCATGAAAGCAATATTAACACATTCGTCCAAGTTGCACTAACACTGAGCAGTGATTCAGGTGGCTCAGGATAATGCAACTCTCATCTGGGTGATTGAAAAGCCCCACTACAGGGATGGAATGGAAGATTAGGGGTGGGAGGGGATGGAAAGGAGAGTTGGGGAGGGGGTTGCTGAGGGATGATGGGTGGACGATCCACCAGACAGATAACAAAACAATGACTAATTGGCACTCTGCTGTCCATGTAATCAGTATGTGATGGGAAATTCTATAGGAGAGGAGAAAGTAAAAAAGTCTATTCCTTGCCAACATTTTGGAAATAAATATTTCCATCATCTGAGCCATAATCACAATAAAGCAGTTAAACCAACAAAAAACACTTTCGTACATAGAGGTCTCTGATTCACTAAATTGAGTGTAAGAGTGTAACTCAAGTAAGACTGCATGTTTATACCTGTAGCATTCATTTGTATTGTTTATAATATGTATCTGATGGAAAGGAGAAAATACTGATACCAATCAGGTTGTTGGTTTTAAAATACAATGCCAAGGTGCATAATACTGTACATATAAGTGTACATTGTAACAGCACCAGCATTGGTGATTGATGTTTATTGTGTGGTGAACTTATGTTGTGATTATAGCCTTGATGATAGAGACATTAAATCCTAAAACATTGGCCAGGACAAGATTTTTTTTATTTTCAACCCTATTTTGAGTATTCTACCAGCTAATTGGTTGGTGTTGAACCTATCTTTGAGAATTTATCTCCATTGAATATCTGAGATCAAGATTCACAACATAAATTGAATATAAAGAATATACCTCTGCCATAATCTGTTTCCTTGTCTTTTTTTTTGTTAGAGGATGTCACACAGAGATCTACAAATTATCGCCAAGTCCTATATGTATTATTGTACAAATGATGATAACTTCTATATAGTCTGGATCAAAGAAGTAAAATATGTTATGCCTTTTTCATTTTGTTTTTTCTACTTTCCTCTTTGTTTAAGTGTAGGTAGCTATTTATTATACTTAATGTCTAATCCTGAAAGTAATATTATAATTTTCTAACATCCCTGGTATATTTTTTTACTTACAGAAATTATGTTTTCATCACAATAAAGTTACTCTGATGAGTGTCAATATCATCAGATGCCACATTGAGATGGCCTATCTTCTTGCTTTTTGCTGCCTTTTGTTATATTATGATGATTTCCTGATTGTTCAACTACTGTATCTCATTCATGTTGACGTGACCAATCTTGGTGGTAAGTACAGCTTTTTCATGTTTAGCAGGGTGCACACTCCGATAGTCTGTTGCTACAACACCTGATCACATCTTCTGGTGCGTAAGGGCTAGTTTACTTGGAAGTCATGGGCAAGTGACTATTAAAACTCAGTTTTTTGGTAAATGAAGCATACTTAGGTCTTTCAAAAAAGTGGCATATTTAATTTATATGAATGACCTAAATGCTCTACTGTCTCACTTCAGATGATGGACTTTTTCCAAACAGAATAGTGATATCTTTATGATATTTCACAATTCTTTTGCCTCTTTGGCTCAGGTGATTAAAGCGCATCCAAATTTTCTCAGCTAATGGGTAATACCTGCTTTTGGGGCAAAATGAGTTTTCTTCTCAATGTTGTAAGGAATTTTTCTGGATAACATAATACATCAGTTTCATGAGGAGGATAACAATTCAGATTTTTATTGAATTGGTATGTAAGTTTTCTTCCATGGAGCTCTGATGATTTATTATTTCAACTTTGGTTAGCCATAGAATTGGACTTAAAAAAGTTTAAGAATGAAATTTGCATGTTCTTTCATTATGGACCACTCAGACAATTGCAGGAAAACAAACATTTATCAAAGCTTTCAACTCCTACTGCAGTGAAGAGACATATGCTTAAATGATTGTGCATTGATTGAATAGCCAATTCTTTATTTCTACATAACATACATGGTTTGCTCTGAGCTGAGCCATTAATACAAAATAGAAACAAATGAGATGTTAAAGATCATTGAAGATAGCCCTTGATAAAAAGAGGCAGGAAATGTCATAATTTGCCCGAATCCTTAATGTATCTTGCTCATTGACAATTTAATTTCCTCATTTGTGTGTTTTTACACTGCAATCTTTATGGAGAATGGAAATAACAACTCACAGTGGACTTAGAAAAATTTGTTTTAATTAGCTGTTAAAAATTATTTCTCAGAGAAATTGATGCCAGTATAGATAACATAAGAAAATATAAATAGTATCTATGTATCATTGCTATAATTTTTCTCAGAACGTTCTTGGCAATATAATATTTGTGTCAGGTGTTGGCAGCTGATTCTTTCCTGGTGTCCACAATGAAATATAATGCAATTATGTGCATTATAATAATCATTAAAAAAAACAACAATTAATTAGAAAAACACATTGCATTGAGGATTTAAAAATACATCCTAAATAATTAGAGAGAAGCGGTCCTTTTGGTTAGATCCATTTCTATTCATTGCATTTGTGTTTTTCATTAGCCACGGTACCAGTATATGATGATTTGGCTTGAGTTTAGTTGTAGTGAAGTTATACTCAAGTTTTCAAACTCAGCTGTACAAGCTGTGCATTCTACATCTACATTTATATAATACCCTGCGAGCCACCGCAAGGGCGTGTGGCAGGGGGTGTTAGGTCACCAGCCGTGTAAAGATGTAAGTTTTTTGGAGATGAAATGGTGACATGTATTATAGGAGTGTATTTAGTGGAGCTTAATTTTTATTGTGGTCGCTTGTTGTTCGATGAAAGGACGAGTTTTTGTACTTGTCTGTTCGGTAGTGTATCTCTTTTATTTTATCGCATCTGTCAGACCTAGATATATAGTGAGGAGTCATGATAATATTCTCTTTGTCGCTCTGAAAAACATCAGTTCTGAATTTCTCAAGCAACCTAAGCCTAGTGTGTAGCCTCCGAGTCTCTGGGGCCTTTCCACCCTAATCCATCCAAAAGTTGTGAGACGCTATATGCATGCTCGTGGTAGTTTATAACGAAGCGCACTGCTTTTCTTTGTATTTTATTAGTTTTTTGGTTAAACCTTTATGACCAGGGTCCCAAATGCTCGCGGCGTATTCGAGGTGTGGCCTAAATAGAGCAAAGTAGCATCTCTCTTTGACTTTTTCAGCCAAGGACCTTCCTATTATACATTTAACAAAGCCTAGTTTCTTTAATGCTGTGCCACATATGTATTGTGTGTGTAATCCCCACTATATATCAGAAGTTGAAGTAATTCCAAGATATTTTACTGTATCTGAAGATTTTATGTATACTCCACCCACAATATAGGTATGGCATTTTTGTGATGACTTTCGCAGGAAGTGAACTGTGGTGCATTTGCTGATATTTAATTCTAACCCCCCACTCCTGGCATTTAAGCAGATGCCATTTTATCTAGTGAATAGGTGAAGATGTTGATCTCCAAATAATCAACTTATTTAGTGACATTGCTCTAAGTTAAGTTTTTATTGGCCAAAAATATGGAGAAATCCCTCAACTAATACTTAAATTCACATGATAATCATCATCCCCAGTGTATATGAAGCTTTTAATGATCACCAATAGCTGTTGGATAGTGTTTTTTCATAACCAGCCATGACAGAATGTTTATTTAAGAGATCATCTGTTCCTTGACTGCCTGGAAAATTTTTAATTTTAATTTGTCGAGAAAGGTACTCCTCAAATAGGTGGTTATTGATGATGGTACACCCAGGTCATGCAGTAAATTAAAATGGTCAACTGGAAGGGATCAGGCTCTTGGGGAGATAATCATGTGTAAGAAAGCCTATCACATGTGAGCTATGATGCACCCTGCCGAACTGTCACAAGGACTCAGAGTTGGCAATCAAAGTCAGACTTGTGTATGTTATAAACCCATGATTCATTTCTAAATCGCCTTTGCTCTTTATTTTTGTCCATTCAGTATTTCTGTTGAAAGTAAAATTTAGCTTTTTTAGTGCTTCTAGTTTGTTCAAGTATATCTTTGTTTTTTCATTTATAATCTTTTTTCTTTCCTTCAATCCATGATTTTCTTATTATTTTTGTTACATGTTATGTATTGGAAAATAAATTATCTTGAAAAATAAATTCCCCACTTTCATTTTTATATTATTAAACTTCCTATATCATTCATCCTACCCTGGTACAAATTTTCTCCTCCGTGGAGCATTGGGTGAGAGTACAGAAATTTTACATGCATGGTATATTGTGTAAATACACTCTATGCTCATTCTTGACAACCCACTAACTGGTAAAATGAAAAATTTTTTGGACCATCATGTCCTTATTTTCTGCAGATGTAAGTCTTACCATTTCCCTATTCTCCTTCTAAACTCTGAGAGAATGACATCACTCTTGCCTAAAGCCCACCTCCCTAAAAGACGTGGCTAGTGGAGTAGTAAGTTCTTACCTGTGCATCACCTTTATAAGTCCCCAATGATCAAAAGTTCTTAATTAACAACTAGCCAACTCCCCACAAGGACAAAAAATAAATATTAACATCCATCTCTTGCCCATGGTGGCATATTTCAACCCTTGCCAAACTCACTAATTTAATTAGGGTTCCTTTTGTGTGAGATAAGTATACTTCTCTCAAGAGTGATGGTGCCAGTCCATTTTGATTATCTAGTGAGGCACCTGTCTCTCTTTCCCGCATCTGTCATAAGTATGTATCTTAGAGAATGTCACTGACTGATTAAATGAACAGCCAATTACTGTGGGAATAGCTTTGTAAGTTTTGCCATTTCCTGCTCCATTAAAAATATTTTCCCTATATAATGGGATCCTTATATCCATGATGGAAATGTTTGGAGACATTCTGAAGATAACGAAAACAATGATTGCCAGAGTATGCAATAAATTAATTATTTCTTTATTTCTCATTCACGGAAATGCATTCAGGTTACAAGGCATGGGAAATTATCTCCCCAGTATTCTTGCCTACTGTGTTTTTTGAAATATTTGTATTTTCTTAGTATTTTATATGTGAAATGTTATCTCTTAACTCTATGCAATGCTCATACTTCTTCTTGCGCTATGCAACATTGTAGGGGCAAAAGATTTTATTTCCCTTTGTCATTCTGTCCCTCCTTTCTTCTTATACTTTGCCTCTCTGAAGGTTTGTCCAAAAAAATTGGCATTGCTTTTCCTAGATAGTGAGCACTTAATGCTTATCCTTCACTTAAGCTGAATTTCCTTCACTATTCTAAAATTAATGAAAAATCATAAACAAAGTTCTGAGTGCATTAGGTTATGCTCCAAGGTCTTGAGAATGAGGTTTCACTGTACGGAATGGTATACATTTGAATATATGGTCAATTACTGAGGGAAATTTCATTTCTAATTTCCAACCAGAGTGAACTGCTTATACAGAGGCTCTACTGCATTGAGAAATATTGGAGCTGATGATAAGTATCCATGGTTTCAGGGTTAGGAATGTATTCATTTTAATTACTTTTCTAACAAAAAAAACAACTGAAACAAGCTACTAATGTCCTTTTGTATGGTGAGCATTTCTTGAACACTCAAGTTGAGCATTGCTATATACTACTCTGGGTTTCAGTAAGTGACAGACATGTGACACCTTCACTCATTTTCAATTGCAATGGCTAAATATTATGTTAATGTTGTTTTGTCCCAGATTCCTATTAAAGTGAATCCTAATCTATTAATACCTTAACATTCCTTGAGTGCATATGTTTGTACGGGTATGTGTGCATCCCTAAATGTGTATTAATGTTAACAAATGGTATTCTTTTGTGGCTTTCCATTGATGCTGGCCTAGCTTTTTTACAATGTAAACATTTACAGTTGGAATGGACAGGCAATGGCATTCTTAACTATTCTCGAGTACCTACTTCAAACTTGAATACTTTCACCAAGTTGAATATTTTGTGTGTATGTTTGGCATCCTGTTCAGTGTGCATGTGGGCTTTCATCTCATATTATGAGGTTACGTATACATATTTCGCCAATTGCAGTCACTGTACTGCACCTGATATTGGTGTTCCTCTTAGATAAATCATTCTCCATTTAATTTCTCCTCTTTCTTTCTTCTGCTACTTTCAGGGCCTGACGTTCTTCCTTTCGTATGCCATCTTTTCTGCTGTCCTCGGCATGTTCCAGTTCGGTTACAACACTGGTGTGATCAACGCTCCAGAAGGGGTGAGTGTTTCACATATAGTTGATGCATTTTAGTTCCTCCACTGCCCAAAATTGAAATTCAATTGCTTTGCAAGATTTGGTGAAATGTAGCCTTCCTCAGGCACAACATTTAAGACTGAAGGCACTTCCTGTTTTTACATTCAAAGTATTATCTTCAGTAGGGATGTGCAAGCAACTTGAATTTCAAGTAGAGTTAAAAAAAAATACCTCTCCTTGAGCTTTATAAAAAAAAACTAGAGTCAAATACAGTTTTATATCAATAATAATTTTAAAGTTGTTTGAAAAGAGTAATACCAACTTAGCACAAATTTAAGACTATATTGTTTCCCATTCGGACTTCCAAAGAAAATTGGGTTCATCTTACAGTAGCAAACTATATATCTTCAACTTCAATAGCATTGCTTAATATAAATACTCACACTCACCAGTGTAGATAAGTACATGGTAATATTGTTTCAGTTAAAGTTTCATCCAAATGGTCTCAATTCACTAAATTTTGGTATTAATGGTAACAGTTTACCAAAATTGAGTGGTTAAAAAGTATCAGTGCCATCATGCCATAAACTGCAACAATGTTGGCACACTGGATTCAAAGCAATGTTAGACCGCATCTTAATTTACCGGCAAGTACATAGATCTACTCTTTTATGATCTCATTGGTATGGTTGAAATTTACCTCAATTGGATGGCAAAAAACATTAATGATGTCTTGCTTCCATTTCCTCCGTGCTTCTGTTGCCTCTAAAAACTCTGGATGAGAGTCTGCAACTCTGTCTTGGAGGAGGTGAAACCAAACTGTTAGCACTCTGAAAAATCAGTCTGGTCTGCATTATGAGTTAGACAAGTGATAATGTTCTCATTGTGCACACAAGCAGAGGCAAGTGGTGTAATTTTACCTTCATATTTTTTTTCTTTTAATGTCTTGTGTTTTCCTTTTGTTTGGCTGTAGAACATCGAGAACTTCATGAAGGATGTGTACAAGGACCGCCATGGAGAGGACATCCAGGAGGACTCGGTAAAACTCCTCTACTCAGTGGCCGTCTCCATATTTGCCATCGGAGGCATGCTTGGAGGGTTCAGCGGTGGTATCATTGCCAATAGATTCGGAAGGTGTGTGACTTTCATGTAAAGGATGTGATGATGTAGCATTAGCAGGCATGTCATGGTGTGGGTGGTTTATAGATTTGATATTTTTCTCCTTTTAATGCCCTCCTTTTTCCATAAGGATGATCTGTTGGAGTTTTTTTGCCCAATCCATAAAAATGTGAACTCACAGCAGCACACACAAGTACAGAGGGATTATCTTACTTATTGTCACATGTAGATTTTTTTACAAGGTAGGGATCAGTTTTACTTTCACCCAGCCACTATTTTCTCCTTGTACATCCTATGAATAAGATAAAAAAATATTCACCTGCCATAATTTCCCAAAGCTTCAACAGTTCTGAAGGGATGTTATCTACCCCCACAGCTTTCCTTGCATTCAGCTCTCATAATTCATTTTCTATTTCACTTTCAAGTATCTCCTGGCTTAGGTTATTCTTCTCTACTGTTCCTTCATTCTCTATATTTTATTTCACCTATCTGCTACTTGGTGTAAGACCCCCGACTCTCAATGGGGCATCACTGACTATTTGGCTGGGATTTTAGGAAGTAAACTCAAAGACCCCTTTCATATCTGTTTATTGTCCTGTTTACATGCTCTTGTGGTCCACTCCGGACTGCCATGTAACTGTGCCATCACTTCTCAGTGTCATCCTCTCTGTGCCCTCCCTCCCTGCTCTCCTCCCCTGCCCTTCGGTGTTTTCCTCCTGATCGTATCTTTCAGTGCTTCTCTTTCCTGCGTATGGTGGAAAATGGGACCTGGGATATAAGATGCATATACCATCTCACTCATCAGTCACCTTCAGCGGAGAAATCTCGTGACTTGGAAAAAAGCATGGAAACAGGAAACAGGGGTGTAGGTATCCAAATATTTATGCCAAGTAACTGACTCAGTCATTTAGAGGGGAGGGGGAATGGGTGGCTAGGTGGTGGCGGTGGAGTAATGTTGGGAATGGAAGTGGTGGAAATGGTACATGCACCAGGTTATTCAGCTGTTCTTAATGTCCTCTCCACCTATTCTGGATATCTTCCCATTCGATTAGTGTCTCACCTATTTTGGCATTAACTTGTGGTATGTTTGCCCTCTCTTACTCACCAACAGCATTTTCACTTGTGCATAGTATGCCCTCACTTTCCTCTCTTTCTGCAGCTTTAACATTTCCTCACGTTGCCTTCTTCAACAATTTTTCTTTGCCCTATTAGTTACTTGCAAGAGTTAATTATACTTCCTCCTTTCTAGTTCAGTATTGATATTTTTCCCCCTATTGTCTCTTAATGCCTCTTTTTTCCATCGATCCTATAATTTTATCAGCTGCTCTTACGATTTCTGTTTTTAAACACCTTCAATAGGGTATGTCATATTTACTCATATTTTTTTATTTCAACCTCACAAATTGTGCTCTGGGGTGACAAAAGGATATCCTACAAATTGTAGCTCGATCAGTTAGCATTTAGAGGTCACTCGATAGGCATAAATGCAATGGCATTCAATTTTCCGAATTGGATGAGAAAAAAATTTCCAGGAGTAATGAGCCAAGTTATAGTCCTTCAGAACCAAAATAAACTCCATTTTGACATATGTAAAACAATTTACCAAAAGAAAATATTTTTGCAGTGGCTACCACCTCAAACAAAATGAAAATGACCACGATGTCTCATGAGTCATCCCATCTACCTGTTGTAAGAGATACAGAAGAAACATTTTGATGTGAAGCAAAAAATACTTAGTTTCAATCATATAAAACAAAATAGTGAATCCCGTCCGCAAGCTTTATCTTTTAATATGGCACTATTTAAAAATATACAGTTATGATAGTACAAAATTACTTATCAAAAGCCTGGTTCCCAAGAAAAAACTGTGTTTATACAAACAGTGGTCACAAAATGCATCAGCCAACTCTTTATGCAGATGTAGATACTGCACTTATCAGCATTACCAGATATGATGCATTAAATTTTGTTGGCCCTGGTGGCGGTGGCATAAAGTCCTCGCTTGCTAACCTGAGGGTCGCGGGTTTGAGTCCCACCTGGGTAGAATATTATCTGCCCAGGACATGGATGTGTGTGTTCGTCTATTGTTAATGTTAACACACCCACTATAACAGGCCCTTTTTGTGCTGTTTTCGGGATTGTGAGTATAAATAAATAAAATGAATAAATAAAAAAATGAGTGAAAGTCATGAATGATGATACATCTTTCTCTTACATATGTCCAAATCATTGTGATTTTCCAAGTATTATTCCTCATACTATAAAAACTGTAAGAGGAGGGGAAAGAGTTAGCCATAATTTCTCCTAACATGGTGTTATTTTTGTTTTGACGCTTGGTAGTATTGTCATAATGAGAATAATTCATTTATGGATTTAACTCACCTGCAGCATCACATACTATAGTTGTTGCCATGCACTTGAATTGGCAGCAGTTTAAATTCTCATGCACGCTCAGAGAAGAAAAAATGATGTGATAATGTTATCGTACAACTGTACAACTGTAAGTACAACTGGGAGGCATGTCATAGCGACTTTAAAAAATTGCAACCCTTAAAGCCTGGTTTATCACCCAAGAATTGTTTACTGATAACAAAGAGAAGGAACCATAATCTCTAACTATGAACTTTTCTGTGACCTTTAATTCCCTACCCCATATTACATCCTGGGAGGTATTTTCTTTCAAAACCTGTTTACCCACTTCTACAGCCTTTCCTCTTTCACTTAATGCCCAAATTATGCATCCCCAACCCCTAAGCATATGCCTCATACCACTCTTCTGGACACTGTACTTACATGAGTCATACTAAACAAGGTCTCCTCCAACTCTGCCTCCTACCATTTAATGAGCTCAGAGATTGCACTTCTTTGAGTGGATAAAAAGCTTGTGAAGTCGGAGAGTAACTTGGTAATAACATTTAAGTATGGAGTCATTGCATAAGCTCTATATTAGCCTTTTGAATTTGGTAAATAAAGAAACCATTAGATGAAATGAAGCTCATTTGGTCTGAACACGTCCACGAAGCGAAATGATGGTGAGTAGATTAAGCATGTGAATATTAAAAATAGTAATTTTATTTCATAGCTAAGTAATTTTTTATTGAAAAGGAGTATAAGCAAAAATCATTGATGTGGAAAGTGGCAAGGGAATGTGACTATGAAGCATTCACAATGTTCAATGGGTGATGTAGCATTGATAAGAACTGAATCGGCAAATTGCCTTCATTGTAAGTAAAGGCATATCCTGGACAGCCAGTGAATTGCAGACCTCACAATTTAAAGGCTTGACTTAGAAGACATATCTCCACAAACATTCAACCTCTTATTTTCTTTGGCATCATTCCCCATGACCCCATGTTATTATTCTATCCCTCCAAGAATGGATGAAGAACCATCCGTTTTGAACTGGAAACATAGCATATCTTAAACGAACAGTGGTATGGAAAAGGTGCCAATCTCCCCCATTTTTTTCAAACAATTTGTAATTGGAATGAAATAGATCCTCTCAAGTTAGAGTATTCAACAGAAGATCTAGAATACTCTACAGACAATGACATGAGAAGGATTATTTTTGGAAATTGGCTGATTCCCTTGCCCTTTTTTCCTGTAATTGAATGGTGAAGAGGTCCTAATGAAGTTCCTAATGGTATAGAGTTCCTATCCTAAATTTATCCTAATCAGTTTATTCAATTCCTCTGCATTGGTAATGACAGAGCGTGATTGTTTTGCACAAATCTTTCATTTTTCCCTACAAAGGAAATGCTATTTCGTCTGTTCAGTGATTTGAGTTTCTCATCAATCTTATGTATGAGTTGTTTTACATGACGTACAGATATTTTCAATGTGCAAATTTGAATCTGCAGGAAAGGTGGTCTGCTGCTGAACAATGTGCTGGGCATTGGCGGTGCCTGTCTCATGGGCTTCACCAAAATCGCACATTCATACGAGGTGCTGTTCCTCGGTCGATTCCTCATTGGTGTTAATTGTGGTAAGTTCATGGATCTCTTTGTTTTTTTCATCTTACACAGGAGTGTGCTACATGGATACCTGAACTCCAAGACTTCATATGAGAGAATATTAATATCGTGTGTTACAATATTTTCTAGTCGATAGGCCTCAGGGGTGCTACTCATCTTGAAAGTGATATATATATTTCTTCTGGTCTTTTATGGACCATATGTTCACAGTATGAATGTTCTCCTTCAACCAATATTTCATTTCTGTGAACTTCAATGAAGAGAATGAGAGAAAATCAATAAGTCAGATTCATAAAATACAGGCGTTGGTTAGTCAACCATCAAAGGAATAGCTAACTCCGGTGAGTGCATTAGAAAAGCAGTTGGGGAAATATGGAATTTAGATGAATAATAAAAATCAAAAGCCTGGGACAAAGAGAGCTGGGATGGTCATGAGAACTGGAGGGCACAAACTAGAAAAAGTAGACCAAATAAATTACTTGGGCAGTACGGTTGAAGAAAATGGGAAAAGTGGTGAAGAAATTGGGATGGGAATAGTTAGCTATTTAGTATTTACTTTACAGGGATGCAAATGCAGGAGGCCACTCCCATCCAATTTTCCAAGCCATTTACAGAAGAGCTTCTGATCATTGGATCCTAGTCACATAGTAAATTCAGGTTCCACATCCACTGTCTACCTTTAGCTCTAAATGGACGGTATAAGTGAATGAATATGTGACTCATTGGTTTTTTCACAATTAACTGATGATAAATGAGGAAATCAGTTCAAAAAATACTTAAAATATTCCAAACATTCATAAAACTTTCGTTTATTTTAACAAACGAATGTTCACTAGGACTCCAGAGGTTTGGAATATTCTCTCACTAGGAATTGGAGACACCCTGCATCCTCCTTTATTAAGTTGGACAATTTTCATTGGTTGCAAATCACTGAGATTTTGTGGCAGTTGACCTCCGGCTTCCATGTCAACTTCTTTAAAAAATTAAATTAAATAAAGTTTTAAATTCTCATAAAAATGCAACTGCCTCAACCACCAACATTTAAATATGAAATTCATGAAATATATCTGATTCTTTCGAAACTAGTCAAAAAAATAGCATTTGAATGATAGCATATATAGTGAGCATCTAATTTTTTTAAATTGTTTTTCATATACATTTTGTCTTACTCATAATTACTTATCAGTATATGTCAATTGTATCTATTTATGAAATTCTATCAAACACTCCAAATTTACAAGGTGTTGAAAAAGCCATGAAGAAACCTTTGAAGATGCAGGTGTGACATTTTCCTGGCTGATTTTAAAATTTGTGAACATGGGCTTCCTAAACAATTGTAAGAAATACCTAAATACAGTTCTTTACCATGTTAAAATATCTTTAATTGAATGTCCGCACAATCCACACCTGTAACATCATGTATGATAATAGCTATTTGTTAATAACCATTTAAAATCCATTCCTGGCAAATTGACCCAATCCAAATTGCGTGTTCAGATACATGTGGATGCATGCCCAACTCTTTATACTGTGTGGGAAATGTCTCTATGACGAATGGCAGTCTCCTTAATGAATGAGAATTGGATCCAATGTATTGTAGTCTCAGTGTATTCTCCTGTCCCAGTGAATGCTCATAAGCTCCTCTGCCGAATTTTTTTCTATCTCTGAAATTGTGGCAAATCTCTTCCCTTTGAGCAGGGTTTTTTCTTTGGGGAACAGGAAAAAGTCACACAGGGCCAGGTCCGGTGAGTACGGTAGGTAGGGAAGCACAGCGGTCTTGTTTTTGGCTAAAAACTCATGAGTTCTGAGAGACAAATGAGCCGACACGTTGTTGTGGTGAAAAATACCACTTGCCGCTCCTTCAAATTTTGGGGCTGTTTTCACCTGATTCTCTCTATTAGGCATGTCATAACCCCCAGGTCCATAAACCCATGACTAATCATCTGTTATGATTGTGGAGAAGGTGGTTTCATCCTCTTCATCTAGATCAAACAGTTCCTGGCAAACTTGCAATCACTGTTGTTTCTGGTCCGCTGTCATCAGGTGAGGCACGAATTTGGCGGTGACTCGATGCATCCTCACTTTTTCAGTTAGGATTATTAGAAGTGTACATTTAACACTGGTTTATTTCTTCCGTTCAGTGTACAATCATTACACCAATGAAGCCGTAGCTCTACACTTGACTGAGTACAACCGCTAGGCTCCGTAGACTTTTCACACTAAAAAAAACATGCTGCCAACCTCTCTTCTATTGGCTAACTTCTTCCTCTATTCTCACTACCAACCAACTTATTTTAACACTTCCCCTTGATGGACAATAGGTAAATTAGAGTGAATTAAACACATATGAATGAATTAAAACAACACAAATACTACTCCTGAGTAATCAATTACCAATTAATGAAACACAACCCTATCCAGTTATCAATACATCACATTGATCAATTCATACCAAACAATTTGACAATTTCTTCTGTCTTAGGCCCTGGAAGAGGTTTGGTAAAAATATCAGCAAGGTTATTTTCAGATTCAACATATTGAAAATCTATCATAGCAGAATGTACGTCCCTTTCTCTGATTGCATGATACTTCACGTCTATATGTTTGGTGCGGTCAGACAGGATTTTACTCTTTGCAACACACATTGCTCATAGATTGTCCACTAGGATTCTTATCGGTGAAGACACATACTTCTTCTGGTTTAATTCAATCAAAAATTGTCTTAACCATAACACTTCTTTAACAGTTTCATACATGGCTGTGTACTCTGCTTCCACTGTTGAGGAAGCTGTCACTCTTTGTTTCTTACTCTGCCACATAATTGGAGCACCTGTTAGAAAAATCACATAACCACTGATACTCTTTCTGTCCTTCTGGTCATTTGCCCAATCTGCGTCAGTGTAAACTGTAGCTGGTTTATTTTTCCTGCAAAAGAATAAACTGATACCTTCTGTCTTGATTAAGTAGCGAAAAACATGTTTCACCAAGTTCCAATCACTTCTGACAGGATTACTACATTTCTGGCTCAATTCACAAACTGCAAAGGCTAGGTCTGGCCTAGAACAATTTGACAAGTAGAGTGAACTACCGATTGCTTGCTGATACACCTTTTGATTGAACCGTTCATCTGCATTTTCACCTTCATGGATTACATTAGAACCTGCTATTGATGGTGCAGAACAACCCTTGGCATTTTCCATTTTGAACTCTCTCAACACTTTCTTTATATAATTACTCTGATTTATGCTAATCACACCACCTTCTCTTGATACACTCATGGATAACAAATTACTAGGTTGCCCTAAATCTTTGAATTCAAGTACTTTACTTGATTCATCCTTGAACATTTTAACTTTACTGTCTGTCCCAATCACTAATAAGTCATCCACATACACCCCAACAATTAGGTGACCTGCTGTGTGGACACAGGGTTCTGAAATACACTCCCTCAACTTCAAGTTTTTAAGGAAATTATCAATGCACATATTCCACTCTCTGCCTGACTGATGAAGTCCGTACAAACTTTTTTTCAATTTGCAAACAAACTTTTGTGAACGCATTCCCTGCATAGCAAATCCCTCTGGTTGTTCAACATACACTTCATCATGAATTGGACTCTTTAAATAGGCACAATTTATATCTAGATGACGAATTTCCCGCTGATTTTCTGCTGCTAATGCAATGAGAATTCTTATTGACTTTTGTCTCAACACAGGGCTGTAGGTGTCATAGAAGTCTATACCTGGCACCTGTGAATAACCTTGTGCAACAATTCATGCTTTGAATCTAAAAATTTCACCATGTTCATCACCCTTGGTTTGAAAAACCCACCTGGTTCCCACAACATTCTTGCTTACCGGTCTTTTGACGATTGCCCACGCTTCATTTTTAACCATATTCTGCATCTCACATTCCATAGCCTCCCTCCACTTGTTTGCATATGGACCAGATAAAGCTTCTTGAACAGTTTTGGGCACTACAATATCCCCTCTTCCCTCACTGTTACCTCTTGTTCCCTGGCCTGCCTCCACAGCTCAGTACCTGGTCCCGGCAATGCCTTTACTCACCTCCTCATCATCATTCAGGGATGCTGAAAGGTGGCATTCATGGCAATGGGCTGCTCTCCGTGGCCTGCTGGACTCCTCAGCATTGTTGCCTCCACTTGCTCCCTCATGGTCTCGGCTAGTGGGGACTGGCTCCCTGGATGGGTATGATGTACATACCGCTCTTCACTCTCCTCCACATCATCTTCATCTGCCACAACTGCTTCCCCTGGGACAGACATCTCAAAAATGTCCATTTCTCTATCCCCATCGTCATCCTCATCAGGAACAGGGATGATTACTGCAGTTTCTGCACTTGCACTTGAGCATAGCCCTTCCTCTTTCTTATACCTATCTCGAAATGGGAATGAGTCTTCCTGAAATATCACATCTCTTCTCACGATTACTTTATTTTTGGCAAGGTTCCACAGTCTATACCCTTTGACTCCATCTTCATACCTCAGAAAATCACAAAGTTCTGCCCTTGGGTCAAGCTTTTCTCCATCATGGTTTATGGCCCATGCCTTGCATCCAAAAACTTTCATGTGATCTAGTTCTTCTTCTAACAATGGCCTTCCTCTCCACAGTTCAATAGGTATCTGGTTATCAATAGCTGAAGATGGACTCCTATTCCAAATGTAGCATGCTGTATTTGCTGCTTCCGCCCAAAATATATGTGGTGTGCCTAACTCAATTAACATACTTCTTACCATATCTATTATTATTCTGTTCTGCTTCTCTGCAACACCATTTTGTTGTGGACTGTGTGGTGTGGTTTTTCTATGATGGACACCACAACTCATTAAATGCTCCTGGACTTCCCTTCCAATATATTCTCCTCCATTGTTACTGTGGATTGCCATGATGCTCTTCTCTTGCAGGTTTTCAGCAGCAGATTGAAATCGTAGGAACTGCCCACATACTTCATTCTTCTTATTCGTGAATCCAACAGTCACATAATGAGAATACTCATCTATAAAAGTGACCATATACTGGGCTCCTCCACTCGATTTTGGTTTAATTTTGCCCATGACCGCACTGATTATAATAGTTTTGTGGTTAATAAATTTATGTATTGCAATCATCTTGAATTGGTGCCTCTAAATCCTACCTATCATATTGAGAGAAGCCATACACTCATTGATCTATGTGTTGTTGATGACCTGGATCAGGTTACAACTTACTCTCAATATCCTGTGCCGTTTCTATTGGCGCACGGTCTGATATATATTACCTACAAATTTCATACAACTTTTCATCCCATTCTGTCCACTGTATCGCGTGATCTTAGAAGAGATTCGATGTATATAGTTATCAAAATTATCTCCTCTCGAAGGAATGGAGTGGTGTTTTTGCCTCAAGTTCCATTGATCACAAATGTGGTACATTTACTACAAATATTCCACAATGCATGAATATGCATGCACCGAAACGCATTGTGAACGCTTGTTGAAAAGACCTCCAGCACCGTGGTTGACTGAGGATACTCGAAAACTTATGAAAGAGAGAAACAAACTGAGAAGGGCTTTTGTTTGATCATGAAATCCTATCGTCCTTTAAATATACAAATCCTGCAGAAATAAGATCAAGTCCCTTATCTTGGAATCAAAGCATCAGCATTATTCCAATGCCCTCTCTGTGCATACTAACACTAAAGACGTTTGGTGTGAACTTCGGCGACTTGGTCTTTTATGTAAAACAGGAAAGGCCGTAACCCACGAGTTCTCATTAGATCAATTTAATGACTACTTTGTAAATGTTACCTTGTGCAACAGTCATAACTCACTTTGTGATATCTCTTCCGTAGATCCTCTCACCCCGGTAACTGATAACAGTTTTTATTTCAAGCATATTACGCCAGACACTTTGCATCGATATCTTTGCTGCTCTAAGTCCAACTCAGTGGGTGTCGATGATATTTCTTCTGAATTTCTTATTAGTATTTTCTTAGGTGATGTACTATCTCCGGCGTTATTGGAAATATTTAACTATTCCCTATCATCATGCACCTTTCCATCATTATGGAAATCATCAATAATTCTCCCTATAGGCAAAACCAAAAATCTGACCTCTCCCGGTGATTATCACCCAATTTCACAGCTATGCACCGTCTCCAAAATCCTCGAAAGAATTGTATTGACCAGGTCACTGACTACCTCACAAGAAATGATAAACTCGACAATTATCAGTCAGGTTTCCGGAAAATTTTCAGCACTCAATCCGCCCTCATCAAGGTCACGGATGACATACACTTGGCTATTGATCATTCCATGGTGACCATCCTTGTATTATTTGACTTCAGTAAAGCTTTTGACCAAGTAAACCATGTGCTTTTGCTCCGTAAAATGAAAAATCTCAATTTCTGGTCATCGTCCCTGAATTGGTTTCTCTCGTATTTATATGGACGAAAACAGGCAGTGAAAGATTATCAAGGAAACCTATCCTCATGGCAACATCCAGTATTGAGCTTGATGACATAGCAATTCCCTATTCAAATTCTATCCGTAACTTGGGTATTATTATGAACAACACTCTGACATGGCACTATCAGATACATGCAGTAACCAATAGAGTTAACGGTATATTGTATAAGCTTAAAACACAGAAAAAAATCTTACCTGTACATATAAGGAAATTGTTAATTACTACCTTAATTTTCCCTCATATAGAGTATAGCACTCTATCCTTCGGAGATCTGACTAGCAAACTAAATTTGAAATTGCAATGGTTACAGAACTCATGCATTAGATACATCTTTAATCTACGCTGGGATCAACACATTTCCTCCCATAGGGAAAAACTAAACTGGCTAGATATTTCCTCTCGGTGGAAATACCTCATACGTATCTTTTTATTTTCCCTGTTCAAAAGCAAAACACCGAAATATTTACTTGACCTCTTTCAGTACGCACCTATAACCAGAACTATGATAACTCGGAGTGATTCATCAAATCTATATCTAGCATCACATAGAACCAGTGTTTCATAAATCGTTCGTCATCAGATCTACCGCAATATGGAATGCAATTCCCAACAAAATAAAAAAACTGTACAACTGTGGAATCATTCAAGTATCAATGTTATAATTACCTTTTACAGCAGTGATCAAATTATTTATTTTTACCTTAATGTTGATATGTCTGTTTTTGTAATGTAAAATTTGCAATACGTTTTCATTTTTGTTTCTATTCATAACATTTATAATTGTCATGTACATTACACTTTTTCACCTGGAATTGGACTGGACAGTGGAATCAATCAATTATAAATTCCATAGTTACCTGTCACATCAGTAATCAATTATTTATTTTTACTTTAATTCTACCGTTATTTGTGACCATGTAATTGATGGCTGTTTTATGCAAATTCTGTATTAGATTTTTCATTTTAATTTTAACTTATTTAAAAACAATTCAAAATGTTGTTGCTTGGAACTGGATTGTTCTATGTAATCATTTTAATTCATTGTCTTCACTTCATCATCAATTGTAAACCTGTTACAGCAGTAATCAAATAATTATTTTTACTTTAATGTTGCTGTTATTTTATGACCATGTAATTAATATGTCTGTTTGAATGCAAATTTTGAATTAGGTATTCAGTTTGTATTTATTTTATAACAATTCAAAATGTTACGTATATTATATTTTTTGTTGCTTTTAGGGGTATGTACCCAGAGCATTGAATAAATCCATTCATTCATTCATTCATGACATCACTGTGAATTAACTCAAGGACTTGATTTGATTATCGATTGCTGCATTTTGGAAAACTCTTCCTAGTCATAATCCCTTGAATACAAATGTCACAAATCTTGGGTACCTTGTCTTCCATGATATTTAGGAGTGGGATTTTCTTCAGTGCTTCCTGGTTAAGATGACCAAACCGGCTGTGCCAAATGGACTTTTCTTCTTTTGCTCTTGCTACTGTGGCTCTATTACCTTTACTCTCAGTAATTTCTGTCTCTAAAGCATAAAGAACACCTTCTTTGCAAGCAGTGAACAAAGTTTCATCATCATCTACTGCAGATGCCTTATCTTCACAAAATATTACCCTTACTCCCTTTTTCTCCAAACAGCTGATGGATATGAGGTTGATGTCCAAGTCTGGAACGTATAAAACCTCACTAAACTTAATCATCCACCCTCCTGACGAAACAGTTGTTTTATTGTCACTGAACCCCTTGCCTTCACATCGACCACGACACCATTACCCAAAGTCACTGATCCCGTCATCTCACAGAAATTGTCAATGAGGTCTCAGTTGGGTGTCATGTGATCCGTGGCACCAGAGTCAATGAACCACTTATTCCTACCTGGTTGTACCTATGGGTTTCTCATGCACAATACCCTATGATTACCCTCTACAGCAGAAGTAACGCGTATTGTGTCCTCTCTTTTTGGTTGCAATCCAATTTCCTCCTTGAATTCCGGATAATTCTTAGCAATATGCCCTTTATTTCCGAATGAATAGCATTTGAACAACTTCTGCATATGTCCACCTACTGGATCTGACTGCTTATAAATTCTCCTTTTTTCAAGCTCATTGCTTTCGTACCTTTGCTTTGCATACAGTTGTCCCTTCTTCACTGTGGCTAACGCTGTCACGCCAATTTCTTTCCCGTGGCGTCACCCTAATTTACTTCCTTTGCTACTTATACTCGCTGACAGTGGTCTCCTACTTACATGTCTGGGTCCATAACCTATTAGAAGTCTACATTTAACACTGGTTTATTTCTTCTGTTCAGTGTAAAATCATTACACCAATGAAGCCGTAGCTCTACACTTGACTGAGTACAGCCGCTAGGCTCCGTAGACTTATCACACTAAAAAAACATGCTGCCAACCTCTCTTCTATTGGCCGGCACTACCAACCAACTTATTTTATCAAGGATTTCATAGCATGAACCAATCAAAATGCCACACTCTCCTGCAAGTTTGCTGACAGTTTGTATTGATTCAACAAATGTTGATTTCCATGAATGAGATTGTTCACTTTCTTGATTCGGGGGTCGTCAGTCGACGTTGATGGTCTTCCGGAACGCTCGTCGTCTTCCTCTGATTGCCGCCCCTTTTTGAACTGGGTAAACCACTCATAATACACGGTACGTTTCATATCATCCTCTCCATAAGCCTTGGTAGTCAACTCAAAAGTTTTTGTGTAGGATTTGCCGAGTTTCACGCAGAATTTTACGGAACAACACTGCTCCTTCAAAGAGCTCATTTCCATGGATCCGACTTTTCACCATACTCCACGGACTCCCTTTCACATAAACAGCCATAACTAAGCAACAAAACAATATGTCAGCAAAGTGGTTAAAGGTGGTTATTTGGGAAGTTTTCGTGGACACAGCCCCTCCATGTGGATTAAAAAATAACCAGCTGGAGGCGCGCTATTAAAAAAGTTCGGGAACTTTTTGAACAGACCTCGTGTGCATGCACTACTCATTTGTGGAATATTTTTACTTATGGAATATGTATTTGTGGGGCTGTCATTTTATTGGTGAGAACAAAAATTTCTCATACCAACAAAAGAATGCCAAATTGCATGTGGGCTGCCGTATTTCTTTCTTGAAGTTCTCTCTATTTCTAATATATGAATGTAGCAATAGTGATGGTTTAGATGCTGTTGACTCCTTGCAATTGCTATTGGCTTTCCTATTGAGTTCTCTATTAGCTCTTAGTTAGAGAAAATTAAAAATTACCATAATTTACCATAATAATTTACCTCAAATGAAAATTATGGTAATTTACCCAACTCAAATCAAATGTTTGGACATACCAGTTGATATTTTATCAATAACAGCTGTGAACCAATATTGGCTGTGCATTTGGATGTGGCTTGTTTTTTATTGCATTTTCAATTACAATGAATGTCCTTAAGACTTGGAGTGATTGGTTAACAATTTGAGGTAACTCGAGAGGCATAGATGTAACTACATATGTATTTCAATTATCCAGACTAAAGAAAAAAATCACATAATTTCTATGGGTAATGCATCAATTAATAGCCCTCCATAGCAAATATTTTGGTTCATATTTACATATGTATAGCTGTTTTCCATAAATGTAATATTTTTTCAGATGATAGCACCACATGCTCCACACTTGTCCCTGCGATGGGTGCATGTGGGTGAGAATCTTCAGCTGATTAATCCTGTGCCTTACATAGCCTTATGTCTCTCATTCCTCCTGCATGAGCTAGAGTGGAGGTAGCCTTTTACCCTGGATCACTCTGCTTGTGACCCATTGAGCTTGTGAGCCAAATATTTTTGGATATTATTTCTGCATCCAATAGCATAATTTGGGATGCTGATATTGAAAATTCACAGGCAAATAAAAAGTGATCAGTGCATATCTACAGACTGTGGTTATATGGACCTATATATGTAGCTGCAATTGACTGAATTGGGGCAATATCCAGCTGACGTTCAAGGCTTGGGTTCTTACTGAAATATTTTACTTAAGCATTGTCTTTGTGTCTAAAATATTTTTAAAAACATTGATAAATAAAATTATGAGCATAAAAAAATAAAAACTCAACATTACCTATGCCTAATAAATATCTAAAAAAACATTGAACTAAAGATGTACATTTTTCTGAAATTAATAAGATATTTATTAGATATTTGTGTCTGTGTAGGTAGATCATTAAAAAGGTGGAAATATATTCCATTTCTAGGTTAGCAAAGAAAACACTAAAAAAATGCAATCAAAGAACCACAAAGAACAATAGCTAGAATATCCAAAGCATTTTGCATTAGTCCTGCCAAATTAGTGGTATTTGAAGATGATTATTGTTACAAATTCATCATAAATTAACATTTTTCATTCCCCTGGCCTAGTTAGGAAGCTTAGCTGAACTTGGGCTGCAGCAACTTCTTTAAAATAATTTAATTCAGCAATGGTTAGTTATTCATCTGCATTGGCCTTCTCAACAAGTTTAATGGTGATTTAAGTCTGATGTAAGTTGTCCAGCTTTCAGACATTTCCTTGGTTAGAGGACCCCATCCTTAAAAATTAATATTGCAATTTTTACTTTACCATAGTATCATTCGTAAGTGCCATAAGGTTGTGGCCAGTTTCACATCCTTACCCCTTAGCCTAAATCATGAAATTTGAATGTTTTCTACACCTTAGTTTGTTGTTGGTGTTATCAAAATATCCAAAGCTCTTTTTCTTAAGAAATGACAACTTAATGTCCATTTTGCAACCAGATGGTTATTTTCAGATTACAAAACAATGACATTATCCATTATCTTAAATTTGAGCTCTTAATCAATTTAGTCAAAGTAACTGTCATGGATTGTCGCACCTCACTTTTTGAGTTTCGGACAATTTTTTTTCATTAGTGTCTTTCACAATAATTCAGTGTCTTGATGGATTATTATATGATCTAAAATAATTAAATTAGGCTTAAATTAAGTTGCAAATAATTATTGATCATAACTAAAAAAATAAAGAATATCTACTGTTTTTTTAAAAATAATTGGAGATTTTCTGAGGATCTACTTGTACCTGTGGTTTATCCTTAGATGTATGTGATATTCATTCTGTTGAAAGCACTTTTCTATCTGCATAACTTCAGAGCATAACGGTCAAGCAAACTGGATTTACTTCAGTTGTTTTTATTCGAAAATAAAGTACTATACCATCCAAAAAGTGTTCAGTAGCTCCTATTCTATTTTTCATGCCTTTGAAAGTAAATGTACAGTAAAACCTCCATATAACGAACCTCCATATAGCAAAATTTGACCAAAACCTCCCTTTTATGAAGTTATTCACCCGGTCCCGGGCCCTTCTCATACATAATGCATGCAAAAAATCTCCCATAACGAACCTCTATAAGAACGAAACCTCCGTACAACGAAGCCCATGTGTGGGCCCCAACATGGAAGTGACCTCTTTTTAACGAATTTATTTCTTAAAAAGCATTTTTCTTTGTTCATATTTTTGTTATTAGTGTTCTAACCAACATCGAGATAATGTTCGGCTATTCTCTCTACAGTGAAGTAATGTTCGGTTGATTTTTCCCGCCGTTAATGAGAGCATTGTCTCAGTATGATCCGAGTGAACGGCCCGGATGCAAAACCTGTACACAAGCCTTCAGCTCTTATCTTTGTGATGAGTGGTATTAATTTTCATTCAAAATGTTAAGGGAGCAGGCTACATCGCAAAAAAGCGTTTGCAGACCGTTGGCATTTTCCCTAAAATGATTGATCGCTGACAGATAAAAAATTACAGTTTTCACTAATAAAGAGAAAGAGAATAAAGATACAGCATGGGTTCTATTTTGATTTTCTAGGTACTTTGCATATCAGATATATAAATGCATACGTTTACCCAAAATCGACCATTTTCCCTGGCGCAGTACTCAACCATGAGATGGATTATTTCGGCGATAGAAATGTAAACCCACGGACAAACCCTTCTCTTACCATTCGAACCCTCTGGTTTTGCTTATTATTCGAGAAATCAGGAATTTTGTGGACCATATCCCGAAAATTCTCTGGCACTCTGCCGCGATAATGCGATGCCTGCGCAGCGATTTGGGCCCCTGGGCCCTTGACTGAGCATGATTACTTCCAGTTCGCTGCATGTTTGCCCTTCCCCCTAACCTACAGAAACCTGAGAAGCCTTTCTCGCCTCCCATCGAGATAAGTCTGAAATTCAGCCCGAGTCAGAGTTTCTTTATCTCCGCTCGTATTATGTTACGAAACATGCTTTGAGGCCTCGAAGGGTCTTCCGAGGCAAGCGCTATGACTAATACATGGACTTCCAAACACGATGGAATTGCGTTGATTTTCAGCCATACAGCCTGATGTAACTTGGCTTACCCCCACTACACAGCTCTGAGGTGGCTGTCAAGGTTTCTCACAGAGGTAATGCTGAAATGCCGGCGATGTAGCCCGTGAAACACCGGTACACCACTATGTTATGCTCAAAAAAGCGGGAAAAGGCAAGTATGCCACACACTGTACACCAGACACAGCAAAGAGCAAGGAACGCCAAAGGTGAAGAGAGAGCATAGCTATATCGCTTCGAATTTCCAGTTGTGTCGAGGCAAATAGCTGTGCTGGTGAGGGTTGCGCCAGGGCACACGTGCAACACAAAACCGCCCCTCGATTCCTTGACTGTTCACTACAACTGTGGGTTGTCATTCAGTTCTCTCTAATACGCTGCGGAAATTGTTTATTTAACTGGTTGGCGCTAGAGGGCGGCACATATGTTATCATCGTAGTGTGAAGGCAGACGCGATTTGTACGATCGTACGGACGATAGTGTAACGGATAGTAATGTGAAGGGGGCAATACTCCTGGGAACGCACGATTGGTTGGTACGATGATCCGTGCGTTGGTAGTTGGAACGGGGCATTAGGGGTCATTTAAGTACTATGCAAGACGTGAATGGGGAGGAGGTTAGGCTGTCTTACATTTTCTTATGTAGGGTGTTGTAGGAGTCCTACATAATGTTAAATACCATTTTGTTTACACATGAGATCATGATTAAATCTTGTGAAATCTTTTGGTATCTGCGATGATTTTTTTAGAGCAACAGTTTCGCCGTGCTATTCTGCCGGCTTATTGTTTCTTTGCCGTTGGTGGTTGGGCATTTATAGGTTCGAACAACTATGGTCTTCTTTAAAATTTAAAATTTCGGCTGTTAATTTTTTAAAGGCTCAACTTGACCGTTTTTTCTTTTCTAAAAGTCTCTTCCACGTTAATGGAAGTTTATACCCACGATCGCTGTTCAGGTTATTAGGTCTTTTTTCTATTTCAATTGCTTCACTGATGAGCCGTGGGTAATAGCTGCTTTCTTTCGATAGAATTTTCGCAGACTTGATGTCTATGGTATGACCCTCTTCCATGCATGTATATTCAGCTACGGCAGAGTGATACTAGTCCTCCTTCGATATTGCCCTTTCATGTTCTCGAAGTCTTCAGCTTATGGCTCTTTTTGTTTGCCACACATACAATTTCCACAGCTACAAATGATTTCGTATATTCCTTCGGACAGAGATGGAGGCAACGGATCTTTAGCTCCTCGAAGGTAATCATGGAGTTTGGAGACTGTGTTATATCTCGCTAGAATGTTATGCCTTTTCATTATTTTGCCAATGCGATCAGTCGTTCCCGCTACGTAAGGCAGCATGACGTATCCCAATGGCTTAGGCGTCTCCTTCTTCTGACGATTTTTCGTTACTACACTTCGAATTAATTTGCTGCTGTATCCATTTTTCCTCAATGTCTTCCGTAGGTGGTCTGTTTCTTCCAATATGGAATCAACAGCGGAAACTTTTTGGACACGATCAAATAACGTCTTGATGACTGAAGCCTTCTGTTGAGGATCGTTGTGTGAACGTGCGTTCAAATACCGATCAGTATGCGTCTTTTTTCTATGTACTTGGTGGCCAAGAGTACCATCTCCCTTTCTCTGTACCAAGACATCTAGAAACGGTAGGCGTCCATCTTTCTCAATATCCATCGTGAACTGGATCGAGGAATTTTGACTGTTCAGGTGTTTTAAGAAATCCTCTAGTATTTCCCTTTCATGCGGACAAACGACGAAAGTATCGTCAACGTATCTTAGCCAAACTGTTGGACTTTGGCTAAAGGTGTTTAAAGCTTCTTTTTTCAAACTCCTCCATGTATAGGTTGGCGATGACGGGAGAGCCCATGGCTGCACCTTCCGTTTGTTCGTACATCTGTCTGTTCCATAAGAAGTACACGTTTTTTAGACAAAACTCCGCCAGTTTTGGGTAGTCACTCGGGAGACCTTTTTCTGTTAGTTTCTTCAAAAGCTGATGGAATCCGTAACTGGCACTTCAGTGAAAAGTGAGACGACGTCGAAACTGACTAGTGCATCATTAGATGTCAGTTTCATGTCACGAATAGTTTCGATAAAATGCTCTGAACTTCTAACAAATGAAGAGGTTTGACCAACAAATGCTTGAATTTCTCTTGTCAGGTGTTTCGCTAATTTATACGTGGGAGATCCAATCGAACTTACGATTGGTCGTAGAAGTATGCCCGGCTTATGAATTTTTGGCAATCCATAAAGTCTCGGTGGTTTCGAGGCTGATTGTATGAGAAATCTTTTTTCTTCATTTGCAATAGAAGAAGATTTAATTAGATCTTTTGTCGTCGTCTCCGCTTTGGCAGATCTTTTCTAATTTTCCTGTATGTCGGATCATCCAGCATTATTCTGATTTTATCATCATACTCCTTTCAAGACATTACCACCGTGGCGTTTCCTTTATCTGCTGCTAGAATTATAATATTTGCGTTTTCCCGTAAGGACTTCAAAGCTTGCATCTCTTCTTTGGAAACGTTAGATTTTTGGAGGCTTCGATCTCTTCAGAACATGAGCTATTTTGAAGCAATCGAGGGGAGAGTTGAAGATGTCTCCCTCCGAGAATGCCCTAAAAACAAATTCTTCCCTAAATACGAGTGAGAGAAACAGGAGGAATCGTGAATAATCAAGTATATAAAATTACCACCAAATGAAAGATAATAAATTTCAGCAACATAACACGTACAAACAAAGTAAGGGTCAGCCAACTTGTCATCTGACGTCTAAGTTTCAAAATCAAACACCAACTATACGAGACAGCGAGAGTAGACCTTCTCGAGACCACGGTCAAATATCAAAAGAGACCGATTAGCGGTTTTCGTCGTAGGAGTGGTGGTTCAGACGGTGGGAGAGTGGAAAGGGTGAGCAGAGGAAAAGAGGCGATTTGTTACCTCGGAGGGGAAGTTTTCGGCAAGGTCAAAAGTGAAAGTTGCGAGGGGGAGTAAGGGGGAATAGGTGATTGGCAGCCTTGGAGGGGAGGTAATTTTGTGGAATGGGAACCCATGCGGTGTAGGGTTGCAATTGGAGATTAGGAACCGCTTTTCAACTCCGATCGCGGATTTCTGGTTTTTTGCCTTTTTGCCCAGCACTTCTGCCTTAGCACATCCTCGTAGTCTTCCGTCTCCAACTGCTATATAAACGTGAGGGGATCTGGTTAGGAGACGTGGCGGACAGGACATGGCAGGCAGGACTTGCTGGCAGGAGATGCTGAGTCGCGGAGATGGCTAGAGTTCGCGATCGTCGTTGGCGCGACAAGCCCTTCGGCTAAGTACGAAGGATAAATAGTCCGCAGAGGATAAATTGTCCAAAGAGGAAATAAATGGGGGGTGGTATGCTCAAAAAATTCTACAACTTCTTGTCTGATATCCTCAGATATTCCTGTAGGTAATTTCCTTGAAGTAGATTTAACGCAAGTTATAATTTTTTTTCCATAGGTATCTCCTTCGGGGCTATGGCAAAATTTAATCCTTTCGTGAGGACAGATACGGCAGCTTCATCTAAAACGACGTTTGATAAGTTAATCACAGTTTTTGTATTTTGGGTCTCCTCCACCGGAGGTTGTCCGTATCATCATGAAATCATCGCAGATACCAAAAGATTTCACAGGATTTAATCATGAGCTGCGAAAATTTACGAAAAATGTGCATGAGATCATGCTTGAATCACTAATAAACGTCGTATCGCACCTTTTGTAGTGAAAACAGCCCGTATTTCTCCTGGGGAAAGGTCCATGAAGAACTGAGAAGGGTGTATTTAGTTTAATGTACTGGAAAGCAAAACAAACAGCGTTGTTACTGGGTGAGGGTTCAATTATTGCTTAATACTAGCGAGAGCCAAATCAACTTTGAAATGGAACATGAATGAATTATCCGATTAGATTTCACTATCAATTACCGCGAGTAATCGTAATTGGTATACTGCATTAGAGTAATGATTATTATGTCCGTCGAAACTGGATTGCGAAATTAATGTGAGTCGCGTCCTAAAGCAACACGAAGGCTTGGCTGCTCCTGCGACAACGCAACCCGCACATAACCTTCGTACTACGAACCTCCGTACAACGAAGTCGTCATTTTTCCGGTCCCGGTGATTTCGTTATATGGAGGTTTTATTGTATATGAATGTGTCACTCATTCCCTCTCATCCTATTTTCTTAAAGCAACCATGAATGTGCCATAGGTCTTTGCCTATGTGGCTCACAATAAAGGTCTGGAACTTGACAATAGCATTACATCCTTATTTACTCCATGAATGTCAATGGAAAGAAGACTTTAAGTGGGGAGACTGCATTGAAATTTATGGTGCTGTCCCTGTGAATCCGATGTAAAAATCCAAAGTGTCCTCCTTGCCAGATTAGAATCTTCAAGTATACTTTAGCTTTAACCTTTGTCTTGTTCATCACCTTTAGCAAGAAGAAACCTTAGGAGAAACCTTGAAGTTGATGGACTAGCTTGATACAAAACCATGAGGAATATAGCTCAGTTGACAACCTGAGGAGAATATATTTAGAGAAGAAAGTGGTTGTTGATTCACATGAATGTGGGCAGTGGCATAGCCTTCTTGAAAACTTTGGAACTATAGGAAAATTAACATTTTTTTGTTTTTAATAATGTCTCCTGCAAATCATTTTCATAAATACATATATTTTGTTTATAAATTTGTTTATATATTTTGTTTTGTTTTAATATGCTAACTGCCATCTAATTTCAATGCTTTCATATAATTTTTCCTTGGATATGATTAGAACCAAGAAAATAATGTCTCTGCAGATTTTTTTAAATCTTGAGCTGCTTATGTAGAAAGATAAAGATGTAAATTAAGACATTTGTTAGGCATTCCAGATTAGCCTGAAAATGGTGGGTCATCAGAGCTGAGTTTGAAGTGCTTGAGATATTTAAGGTTACTCAGTCAATGTTTTAGATGTTTTGAAAAAGGTTGGTATTGCTAAAAGGTGTGTCATCACTTCAATGGAGGCACTTGAGTGAAAAGAATTAATTTGATGTCCATAAAAGTTCAAACCACTCAGAATGTGTGATTTGTGACTAGATAATAGAAATGGTTGGATGTAATTGCTATCCTTTTGCTTAATACTAGGTTCTCTATTTTGATGCAGGCCTTAACACATCCCTCGTGCCCATGTACATCAGTGAGATAGCTCCGCTCAATCTCAGGGGTGGCCTTGGCACGGTAAACCAGCTGGCTGTCACCGTGGGGCTCCTCATCTCCCAAGTGCTTGGCATCGAACAGATACTGGGCACGGATGATGGCTGGCCTGTCCTCCTTGGTGAGTGAGAATCCTGTGCGATAATGGAGCACATTTACTTATGCAAATTTCATCTTTGTACTTTGGCTGTTGTAAAGATCAAATTTTGAGATATCATTCCTGCTTCAATGCACCTACTTGCGTAATCTGCTGATTCCTACACCAGTAGAAGGCTCCAATTATTCCTCATCCTTGGACGTTTTGGGTCAAAGTATGTGGAGGAATTTCAAGAACTGCTGGAAAACCTGGAGTGCTTATGAAAATGAGGTATAAAACAGGGCTGTGGGTGGTCAGGAAGTGGAGTGATGACAGCTTTACTATGGTCTCGGAAAGCGCAGATCACCATATTTTTAGCACCAACAATACTAATACATATATCAAGTATCAGGGCTCATGTCTGCTTAGCCCTGAAGTTTCGATACCACTGCCATCATGTAGGAACTTGTGCCCACTCCAATATAACTATGGCATCTCCATCTACTTATTACCCTGCAAGCAGCCGCATGGGTACGTGGCAGGTGGTGCTAGGACACCAGCCGTGTAAAGATGTAAGGGATAAGGTTTTTGGAGGGGAAATGGTGGCGTGTATCATGGGAGTGTATTTAGTGGAGCTCAGTTTTTATTGTGTTTGTTTATTTTGCATGGAAAGAAAGAGTTTTTGTACCTATCCTATGTTCCACAATGTATCTCTCATATTTTACAGCATCTGTCAGACCTAGAGATGTAGTGAGGTGTCGTGATAATATTCTCTGTGTAGCTCTGAAACACACTAGTTCTGAATTTCTCAAGCAAGCTAATCCCAGTGTGTAGCCTCCGAGTCTCTAGGGTCTCCCACATTAATCCCTCTAAAAGTTGTGAAACACCATATGTTCACTTGTAGCAGTTTTTAACGAAGCGTGCAGCTTTTTTTTGTATTTTATTTATATTTTTGGTTGCATTTTTATGACCAGGGTCCCAAATGCTCACAGTGTATTTGAGGTGTGGCCTAACCAGAGCGAAGTAGCATTTCTCTTTTACTTGTTTATCCAAGGACCTTCCAGTTATATGCTTAGCAAAACCTAGTTTCTTTAATCCTGTGGCACATATGTTATGTATGTGTTCCCTATGATATATCAGAAGTAATCTCTTTTAAATATTGGTGTGACGGCTTATTTATAGTCTTTGGGCACCTTACCTTCGGATAATGATTTGCTAAATATGATTTCTGAGAATGTTGCAGTCTGTGGCATTTAACTCCTTGAGCACGCACACAGGTATTCATTCTGAACCTTGGGACTTGTTACTTTTTATCGAGCTCAGTTGTTTAGTTATTCTATCACGTAGCATTTATCATTTTTATGTCAGCCATAGGCTCGTTAAAGTCAGAAATGTCTAAATTGTGTATTGTACCTCCCTTAGTGAATACACTTTTGAAGTATTGGTATAGTAAGTTGGCTTTATTGATGCTGTTGGTGACTACTTTGCCATTTGTGTCCAATAAAGACTCTACTGTGTAAGATTCACCCTGGAACTCTCTCGCATTAGACTAGAATGAACATTTATAAAAATGAGCAATAAAAATCCCTGGGTGCACCTAGTAGCATGACAGGAAGCAAATTCAAATCTCATACATAACGAAAGTTTCAATGAAATACGTAACAGTGAGGGACATGATTGTTTTTAACATGAAGCTGCGATAAATAATAGGGGAACTTGGGTATCATAAGCCATTAATGAAGACACTAATGACTGCAAGGTAGCCTAATTATTACAGCTAGTACTAATATAGATTTTTGGTATATTTTTATTGTTTTTTATTTATAATTTTATTGTTATATTTGGATATTTTGCCCTGATTGCATCGGATGAGCAAACATGTTTAAGCCAAGATAGAGGCAATGTAATATTGGTTATCAATTAAAGATGACAAACAAGCACATTTTGAACTCTTAAGCCTAATTCAGCATGAGTTTAGCTATCATCATATCAAGGAGAACTTAAAACCCAATGGTACTTGAAAATTGATTTCTGCAAAAGATATAATTGCATATACAGAGGGGTGATTCGTCATGAACTCTCTCAAATGACTATGCACTGATGGCTCAACCATCTCCAATTTTCATAATTTTTTGTATCAAGGAAGGATACAATGAGGAATGATTATTTGCCGAATATTAGCCTTCTGTAATAATAAATGTCAGTGTTATGAGACTTCAAATGTCACAAATTAGCATAGATTGGCACACTGCAGCTCAGTGCTGTATCTCCAATAAATGACGATCTAGTGGTCAGATTTTAAATAGGTATATGTAATGACTTTTTGGTGATTAAAAGACACCAATCTGTGATTTATATTAACTTTTGGCTTCCTAGACATATATTCTGAGCTCCTAGATGACTTTAATCTTTCCTATTTTTAAAAATTTTGATCCATGTTTAGGGCCTAATAACTCCTAACATAATTATCAGATATGGTCACACATAATTTTTCCGACCAGCAGTGATGCACGACTGTACCTAGAGAAAATGAACTTTAATTTGCGGCTCACAACCTCGGCACAGTGGAGCAATGAAAAAGGAAAGGTGAAAATGTTGCTACTTTTGGTGCATAAATTAAAGCTATGTTTGACAACTCATTTTGGTTTCAATAATATATTTTGCAACAGCTTAAACCTTTATCTTCCAGCAACAAAAATAATAGCCTTCAAACAAAAATAATAGCCTTCAAACAAAAATAAAATTGTTGGGTTATTTCATCAAACTAACAAAAGATAGGGCGAACATAATGTCCTGCAATGCACTCGCCCACTTTGAAAATGACACATTGGGAAGTTATGCGAGTTGTATGATGAAGTTATGCGGGTGGTGTGTGCATACTGTGCATGTTGAATATCCAAGTGAAGCAGTAGTTCGTAATTAATACCTTCTAACCTCCACTTCTACCCATATGAAGATTTTATATATATTGTGAGTGGAGATGGGAGGAGAAGTATATCTTATGCACTTTATCTGACTTTAGAGGCCATGAGGACAAAGCTGTATTCGAAAAAAAAGGCTGGAAAACTTTTTTATGAAAAAATACGACATTGTTGATACATATCCCCTCTGTTTTTTATGTAATCCCCCGTACAACTGATGCAGTGGCCCTGAGTCCTTGATTCCCTTGTTGTAAAACTCTAGCACCTGTGTCCTCAACAATGTTCTCACCTCTTCCTCCACATCCTTGTCTGTCTCAAGGTGTTTTCTGGCCAAATGTGACTTCAGATGAAGAAAAAGATGGAAATCACTCGGCACCAGGTCAGGGCTGTGAGCAGGATCGTAGAGGACATTCCATCTAAATTAATCCAAGAGCATGGTGGTGATGCAGAATATGTCGGGCAGAGCGTTATCATGAGGCAAACAATCAAAATGGTCACCATTCCTTGTCACTTTTTTTAAATTGCCCATTAAAGGATTTTGAACATTTGGAAATAATGATTGGCATTGATTTTTGTGCCTTGATACAAAAATTCCACATGAACAATGCCTTTTCAGTCCCACAATCTGTTGCCATAATTTTCCAGCCTGAGATTGTCTGACAAAATGTTTGGATGTGAGTTGAAGAAGTGATCAAAGAGGTCATGTATTTGAAGGCCAGAATTAAGGGATAAGCATATTTTGTCACCTGAGATAAGAGAGTCCAAAAATGTGTCTTCTTTGTTTGAAATATGGTTTTAAATTCCTTAGTTTAGAAAAGAATAAATGAATAAATGCATCTCATAGTTGGTAGGATTTGACAATGGAGCCTCCATATCAAACAGACCCCTAAGTCATAGTGAAGCAGCTTCTTCTCATTGTGGAGGGAGAAATCTACACTATGCTATATGTTACCAACTTTTGAGAAATAAGGTCTGTATCACCAAGATGGATTGAAGGTATTTCATTCTGGGACAATCCTTATACTGAACGTAAGACAGTGACATGGCCAGTATTCTTTTTTAGTCTAAGCTTTTGAGTGCACAAATATAAAAAAGTCATGTACAAACCTACTACATAACTTTAATTCAATATCTCTTTCATAGCTGTCCTAAAAGCTTCCTCTTGAAATAATTATTGCCTTACTCTCCCCCGTAGGCCTGGCAATCTGTCCTGCTATCCTACAGCTCATTCTGCTGCCTGTATGTCCTGAGTCACCAAGGTACCTGCTCATTACAAAACAATGGGAAGAAGAAGCCAGACGTGGTGAGCATTTTTACTTCATCCAAGAATAACACTGGTAACTTTTATGTGAGCAGATTATGCACATGTGTTTTGAATTTTGTCATGTGCCAGTAATGGTATTTTCTTTTCTAAATATTTAGTTGTTCCTTATATCTTCAAGCTAGTATACCCTCGGTGGTCATTGCTGGTTTCACTGTGTCAGCATTGTGAAGAAAAATGCTTGAGTTAAGCTACAAACACCCTCTGCTTCAGTTGGGTCTCTCAAAGAAAAAACCATGATTTATTTTATAATTTTACCAGAAGACCAAGTAAATGACATGTAGCAAAATTATATGTATGCTCTCAAAATAACCTCTCATGCATGCCAGTTGCCCTTTCCCACCAATGAAATGTACCTCTTGCTGCCAATAATGCCAGAGAAAGTCAAACACAGTCCACCAGGGGCGATCCCAGGGGGGGGATAAAGGGGATTCATCCCCCCCGAAAATTTTGGGTTTTACAATACAATTTTAACAACTAGACATAGTTATCAAATACAACATTAAACACTCTGATCACTGAACTGAAAAGTATAATAGTTATTATTATGCTCATTATTATATAGAATAATGATGTAACAGTTTTATAGCTTTTTTAGGATGACTGAAAATTGCCATAATTTAATGGTAGTCCCCCCCGAAATAAATTCCTGGGATCTCCCCTGCAGTCCACCCCCTGATTTTTTGAAAGTGATAATCAATTAATCCAGCACTATGTGCATAATGTAATAAAGTCTTCTTTCTATTCATTCTTCTTATAACATCTGTAAAAGTCCTAAATATGTTCGATTGAAAAAAGTAGTGATTATCAATAGGCATTCATTGATTGAAAATTATTAATTATTCCTAATTCAAGTCATTGGAAAACATTTTTGTGTAAATTTGAAATATGATTTTAGGTGAAATATGTTTCAATATAGGCTTATTTTGTATATCCATTATTCTGTTTTCCTTCCAATGTAAGCTCTACGCCGGTTGAGGGCATCGAATCAAGTGGAGGAAGATATAGAGGAGATGAGGGCGGAGGAGCGAGCCCAACAAGCAGAAGCCACCATCTCCATGACAGAGCTAATCTGTTCTCCCACCCTTCGTTCCCCCCTAATCATTGGAGTAGTCATGCAGCTATCCCAGCAGCTCTCGGGAATCAATGCAGTGAGTGTTGGATAGTACTGTAGTGCCTTAGAGGGATCATAGTGAAGTACTCATGGGAACCTGTGATTTTGAGCTGATTAGACTTGAAATCTAGGAGCTGACAGAAAAATTGGAAGGATTACTTTAATGCTGACAAAAAATGTCGTACACAATTCCAAAAGATTCTTAATAATGGCACAGTGTGATTCTTTTTCATTTTCACAGTTATTTTTGTATTTTCTTCTGCTATATGTAGTGTTAACCATTAGTGCTGAGCTCTTTCCTATACCACTTTATGAAACATATTCCTATTGGATAAGGTCTACCAACTATCTTCCTCTAAACGTGAGAGCACTCCTGAGAAAGGACCTTTCAAAATGGAAAATGCCACTTTCAGTGAATTGATCCTTGCATTCTCAATGATGTGTTCACTAAGAATGTTTCAGTTGCCTTTATTATTTTGAAACCTTCAACAAGACCCCATCATTTTACTTAACTACTATTTGAAGATAAAACTGTTTGGGCTGCATTGGTGCATATCATAAAACATATAAAATCAAATATTGCTCAAATATTTTCAAAATGGATTTTTAAGCTTTAGAGTTATTAAATGGCTCCTCCTCTGCTTTCATTTCATGACATAAGCTGGACAAACTCTTATAGCTGTTGTACAGATTACTGTCATATTTATAAACCAATAGATGATGCAGGCACTTGATATTTTAATGGCTCCATAGCAACCAATTATTTAAATCAAACATTAAATGTAAGGTGAATCAAGTGATCAAACCTCATGCTAATGTTTTAACAGATTTCATTTGCATTGGATAAACCAGCACCTAGAAGTAAGGCATTGTGCAATGCCCCACATGCTGCAAAATTTGGAGGGATTCAAAGGGAAATATTCCTATTCATAATCTGCCATATAGTTCTGTCAATGGGGTAGACTCAATCAAAAAATATTTGTTTTAATCATTTAGGGTTGAGAAACCACATTTGTACAACTCAGGTGGAACTACCCATGGCATATTACATGCACCTTCTCCCAAAATTATCTCTACAAAATCACCCCTGGATCTTATATATATGAGAGAGTCCTTCTGCTGGCCAAAGTCTTCCCCATCACTCTCAGCTATCAAACATTGTTGTGGTGGCTATTATTAGAACTGGTATCAAAGTGTTACTTTTGTAAAATTGCCCTCTGGGTCCACGACAAGCAATGGCAAAGGACTCAATAGGGGTTGGGCAGATTTCACAGCCACATCAGACTGCCCAGTGGATAAGTGGCTCTGTTTCAGTTGTGTCATGTGTTTGGAGCAGACTGAGTGATCCCAGGATGACAATGACCGGCATGCATGCTACGAGTAATTCTACCTGTGCCATGCTGGCCACTTATGGTCTCTTGCAGTTAGCCCTTAACCCCCCCAAGTACACACATGATTACGACCACCAGTTTAACAGTGTGTCTGGGGATCGTCTGCTGATGCTCAATAAGCAGCCTTGATATTTCGATCGTTTCTCACCTTTCTTCGCATCCATGTTTGCATCAGCTGGGGTTGAAAACTTGACCAGACGCATGGTGGGTGAGAGGCAGTCGAGTAGAATGATATCAGGCTTGGATGTCTCCAACTGCCTGGTTGTGGAAAAGGAGTAAGTACACCAGATGGTGCACTTATGATTATCCACAATAGACTCAATAACTGTAGGGGCATAGGGCAGCACTAGTGGATTTTTGATACCAAAATGATGTGGAAAGCATTATCACACAGGTTGACAGGGCAAAGTCCATACTGGTTTTGTCCACTGCCTTCCTGGCTGCCTGGAAGAGAAACAGCCCCACTCCTGCCCTCTCGTGGTCTCTTACGAGACTGAGCAGGGGGCCCCTGCTTTTGAGCACTCGGCAAGCTGTGCCCAGGATGATTCTGTTGAGGAGACACTCCAGGTTCAATAGACCTCCACCACTTACACTGTGAGGGAGGGCATTTGGCATTGGCAAACCCTGAGATATTTTTGGCTATCATCACCCTTATGGTGACAAATGATCCTCCCATCAACAAGCTGCTCATCTTCCTTGTTCTCTGAAAATCTTCCTCTCACCAGGTGGATGGATGAACACTCGTCCAATCCGAACTCCAGCTTTATAGCCTCACTGCACTCCATTATGGTGTTTAGAGTAACACGTAGGCCTTTACCACTGAAACAATAGGGCTTCAGGTCATCCATGTAAAATTAACGTGTAACATTATGCTTCCTAACACCTGGCACACCACACATGTATCTCCTACCTCATTGCAGCCTTAGAGAGAGATTAGGAGGGAAATACAGAACAGCAGGGAATAGAGATGGGACAAAATGAACTGAACAGTTGAAATGCAACTGTTCCAAGAAATTAACTGATCAGTAAATGAATGGTTCACACATACTACCTGTTCTGCAGAGTAATTTAAAGTTAGAGCCAAGTGCTACATTGTATGAATGAAGCAGCGGAGGGCCGTAAATTGTGTTCATCAAGTTCCATCGAGTGCGACCAGACGGCGAGATGAGAGGTGCACCATTTAGGGGATGAGGGTGTTGGAGTCACAATCCACCCAACCATTAGATAAGGCACGGAGGGCAAGGCTTACACTTGTCCTTAAGCTCCAAGAAAGTACATGAAAGTATGAATGAAAGTATGTCCGGTAGTTCAGCTACGGAACACTGTTCAGAAAGAACTGCATGCTTAATAGGGTTCAGCTACGATACAATGGCCAGAAAGAGGTGTTGAACATCATGTTCAATGAGCTTCTCGTGAAGATTTGTCAAACAGCAGGGCGTTCAGATAAGGTAGCGTAAAGAAAAACTTGAATAGGTATGTTAGTTGGATGCAATTCCTACCGGAAATTATCCATGCACTCTTTGCCAATATGTGGGCTGGGTTAAGATTTTAAGAAAAATAAAAATGCAAAGTTGTTTTATTCACATTCATTTCTGTTCTTTTCAATTGAGTCAAACTTTCTGCTCGATATGGGAAATTCATTTTTAAGGTTAGAGTCGAATATTGAAGAAGACAGTGGAAACTAAATTATTCCACATTACATGTATTTTAAGCATTTTTATACTTTATCCATTCATCTAAAGCATCATCCAACTGGGACAACAAATAACAAAAAGCCATTCATCGTCCTGTACTTTGCTAAATAAAGCTATCAATGCATTAATGCTTCCACGTTTTCGTACAAAAGTTTGCTGAATGGTGGTGATGATATAATTTGAAACCAAAAGACTGAGCCCTACTTGGAGTGATATCTGCCTACAGTTTGCACAGTGAACATTCGAGCAAATGTATTTTCTCAGTTTTAATTGCCCTAACAGCAGCACTGTATCCCATATTGGCGTTTCTGCAGAAAAAAACCACCACAAGCATCATTTCTTCACATTTTCATCTAGTGATTTGTGGAAGAAGGCAGTTTTCACATTTTTCTTATATTTTGCATCATTAACTTTTAAACCGATCATTTTTATTTTACTTGGAGCCATTATTTCCAACCACTTTCTATTGTGAAGTTCCATCATCTGATAAAATGACTGGTGGATAAAGATTACATGGATTATAGAAGGAATTGGAGATACTGTTATATTAATAATAATGTTAATAATTCCTTATTCACTGCAAGCAAATTTTTAAAGAGTTTCGTCAACAATAGATACATAAAAAAACATGTGAACAAGATAAAAAGAAGAAGATACACATACAGTCATAGGTCACTTACAAGTAACATGTGGATAGAAAATGTGAGTAAGCAGATAAATGAAGGCATAAAATTTATGATAATATCATTATAATATAATGGACTAATAATAAGTTTGGCACTTCATTATAAGAAAAAAAAGGCATTGTATAAGTTTAAGGTAATTTGAGGACTTATCGTGACATAAAGTATAAAAATCATTCACTGTGTATAAAGGTCTAGTTAATAGGAAACTTTTAAGCTTATGCTTGAACTCCTCCGAGGGGGATGCTTTTAAGTAGGGAGGGAGCAAGTTAAAAAATTTGGCACCCTGGTGGTATGGTTCCTCACTGCATAATTTTGAAGATCTAGCCTCAATATGTATGTCACACTTTGATCGTGTATTATATTGATAGACACCAACATAATACACGCTCATGTTCATGAAGTACTATTTTACATTTCAATTATGTTATAAAAATTTTGATTTAATTATCATTATTCACATTTGCATACTATGGGTGATCACAAAAGACCTGAAGCAGGTGGAGAGGATGGGAGTCTCCACTTAGCTTCATTTTAGGAATATATACATGGCCATCATATGCTATTCTGATAACTATAACTCCATACAGCCAGACCCACCCCACATTTAGAATGCCATGACTGTTCTTTTGGACCTGTTCTTTTGAACTTCTCTGACCACTGAACTGGATCAAAAGGAATATTTCACCAAAAAGAATGGTATGGCACTCCTCTTGCAGAGGTCTCAAGCTTTTGCCTTAGAAAATTCCATGGTGGTATGTTACCATGTTGGTCAAAGTCAACCGCTTGCATGCAGTCAGGACAAAGTGCATATTCCAGAGTGATAACAGGCATTGGATGTTGGACACTACCTCTGGGTGGACTTTTCTTAACTTAAGCATGTCTATAATGAGCTCATGTGATGTGGTGTCAAAAGCCTTCTTGTGATCCACCCAGGTCATTGATAGGTTTAGCTTCTGCTGGATGGTATCCTGGCATATGCACCTATCAAGGAGCAGGTTGTCCTTGAATCTTGCAATTCCATGCTTTGAGCACCTCTGCTCGTACACCTCCAATACTAGCTGGAGGTGGTGGAGAGTCAGCCAAAGATGTAGGTGAATGCTTTGTAAACAGTTGAGGCAGGTTATTGGGCAGTAGTTCTTTGGGTTGGACAAGTCTCCCTTCTTAGGTATTAACACTGTGTATCCCTGAATCAGTGAAAGTGAATTTTGTTCTTCACCTGAGAGTAAGGACGTGAAGATTCTGAAGGTGTTTGGTGAGTGGAAGTAAACTTCTTCCACCAGAATTTATTCACTATGTCCATTCCAGGAGCCGAGAATGTTCTTCTTGCATGAGAAGGCCTCCTTCATGTCGCCCTCTATGATTGAAAGCCATCCACATTAAGTAGGAGACCATCACATAACTATTTTAAGAGTCCAATAGCCAGAGTGTCTTCATTGAATATTTTTGATGCCTCCAAGATGTCATTCCAGAAACTGCTTGACGGGTGGTGGAGATTCGATGATGGGCTAAGATCATCGAAAGAGACGGGACAGGTGAAGGAGAAAGGTAGAATTCTCCATCAAGGCCTTAATCTTCTTGAAGAGTTTTTAATGGGCCATGGTGAGGGCTGGTAATCTATCAACTGCATGCTGCAGAGTAGTAAGCAGCACATTTTTATTCATTGTATGACGGTGGAATCTGATGCTGCATATTATGCACCAAACTTAAGGTGTAAAAGTTTGCCCAGGTGTGATGTATTCCATCGCATACTGAGTTTTCAACACCTGCCTTTGCTCTGGCTTGATCTTGGCCTCCAACTGTACTAACCTTTTAGTTGCTTTTTACTCCGAAATGGTGGTCTTTTGGGGGTGAACTATCATTTTGTTAGCATCATAGGCCACACAATTGACTGTCCAGAGGTCTGACCTCTCCTGATGAATTTGGTCAATGAAACTATGCAGCTGGATGAGGTGGTTACCCTGCAGAAAGGTCTTTTGATAGATGTCTCTCTGCCTAGTCTGTCCTTCATCATGGGTGATTCAACCATGATCAGAGTAAAGAGTCGGCCTGATCAACTTCCTCCCAACCTGTCAGAGGTGCCAACATGGCAGGGGCTGTGAAGTCAGCTGATGGAGAGGCTGCCTGTATTGGGGAGGGTTGCCTGGCCAGTGGTGTAATTCCTCAGATTGCACAGTTGGTGGGGAGTTTCCTTTTTTTGCAGGTGGTTGGCATAGTCATACAGATTCTGCTCTGACAGGTGGTTGTAACTAACTGGTAGAAGTAATAATAATTCTTTATTCCCTTCAAGCAAGTTTTTGCATAGTTTCGTCAAACAGGTCTATAAGATTTACAAGATAAAAAAGAAAAGCACTTAAATTCAGAGGTCACTAGTATGCAACATTCAGACAGAAGTCATAAAGTCTACAAATACATTAAGACAGTAATTTCTGATGAGGTTATTATACAATAATGTACTAATAATAAATGAGTTACAATAAGAAAAATAGAGGTATTATATAAGTTGAAGGTAATTTGGTAACTTTTCCTGGTATAGTGAATATCCAAGTGAACTCAACAGAGCTGTTATGAACCTTAGGAAAAAAAGGACTTAAAAAAGAGTAGACAGTACAGACAGAGAAATCATTGAGGTGCTTTGACGTTAACCCATGGAAAACCTACACAAAATAATCTAAGATAACTACCAAAGTGGAGGACAATCAGGGGACTTTCATTGGAGTATAATGAGTGCTATACTTAAGGTGAAAAGGACCAAGAAAGGTGAAGAGCACTGAACCTTGAGTTCTAGAATCAAATGTGTCAAAAATACTTCAGTGAATACATGAGGCAGTGGAACACAAAATGATCATAAAAATAACGCTAAATGATTACTTTTTTCTGCTAGGTTTATCATTGAGTTTGACATATGATGATGGATCTCTACCAAAATTTATGTGCACAGTTTTTTGTACATTTATTGACAACAGAATACTTTGAAACTAATTTGGCAGACATAATGTTATTGAGTCCACTTTCGCTGTCGCTCAGAACAATTTTTGGTGTTTCTCAGAATGATAGTATCATCAGTGGATAGAATGATTTTTCGCATCGAGGATGCAGTCTGGCATATCATTTATGTTAAGTAAAAAAAGCAACGAACCCAAGATAGAGTCCTGCAGGACATCTGAATTTACTTCATTTTCAGTTGAGTGGTAGTTTGCTTTTAGCTTTGTAGATTCATTTAGATGGGAAATCTTAATTGACCCATCAAAACTCAAGCATATTTTTTATTTGAAATATTCATGAAGTGCTCTTTTTGCCATGGCCATAAGAAGGCAAATTTTTCACATTATCAGAGGCATCAACAACAGTATTGTCACTGCAGTGACTACTGTCGGTGCAAAAATTATGTAGACTCGAGTTTGGACACTGATTAAAAATGAACTGTGGTACCTATATGAATGCAAGTTACACCAAACTTTAGGTTGTTTTATTTTTCGTTTAACTGTGGTTGTTGATTATTTTTACAATGCACTCAATTTTTATTGCGGTGAGAACAAAAAAAGTGCCGGATTTTGGCGTTTTCGATCGGAATGCTCTCTTTGACATTTAATAGTGAAGAAACTTGAAGTTTAATTGTGATGAACCTGTAGTATTCTGTAGGAAAAGCTTATTTAAATGTATCTTTAAACGTTCAGTTCTTTCTAATGTGCCATAAAAATGTTATCATCAAGTTTATGAAACAACTTTTTCTCGGTTATGAAAAGTAGCAGAAGCAAGATCTTGGTCTTATTTTGAAGCTCTTTACAACAGTATTTAATAACAATTACTATTGGAAACCCACATTGTGATATTGATTTTTAGTGAGTTAATAAACAACTGAGTATTTTAACGGGCCCAAGCCAGTGGTGAGGCGGCCGTCTTCGCAAGAGGGATGGTGAAAATTTGAATGCTGTCGCTACTTGTGGGTTGCCCTTATGGGAAAAGGTGATGGGAAATGGTTAAATACTAAAAAGAGTGCAATTGCTACCAAAATAAATTCACGCAAAGAGCGTGTGTAGCAATTGTTTTTGCTCTTGAGGGCAATGCACTGAAGAAGCGTATGAGTAATGGGTTGGGCCCTATTATTCATTTGTTCATTCTGACTGATGTATCCCTCTCAGTAGTCCCCGCCCAGAGATCTGATTTGGGGCTGTATACTTCTGGCTTATTTTACCTAGAGGAATGTCATCATGTGATATAGTGTTTGAATGCTGGGGCATACTCTAGGTTAGCTAATTTGGTGGTTTCCCATTGCCTTACTTGTGTAGAGGAGTCTAATGTAGTAGTTGCCCATACTCTGACTTATTTCATGAACTTCACTCTCGACCAAAGTTGTGGCTGGAGATATTGGTCCAATTTTTGTGGCCTAAACCATCAGAGGCTTCTGCTGAGACTACCACCTCTCAGTAGGTGGGCCGGTTTTGGTAAAAAATTCCCAACCCTTTGTATCGAACCTGCTACATTCTGAATAGGAGTCAAACACACTACTACTTGGCTGACTAAAACCCCCCATTAGTTATCTTTATTTAGCTTTATCCCTAAATGACCCTTTCAATTCCATCCCTTAATGAAGATTAGACACTGTTGCATCAATGAAAGAGGTTATTGCCCATTACCATAAGGAATATTTATATTGCTTCTTGAAAACTAACTTTGAATATGCCTGTTAAAACCAACATACAGAGGAGATTGGGATTGGATATGACTTATAGGATGAAGAAGGTGATCTTAGATGAGGAGAAGATTCTAGTAATACTGAAGAATTGTTTTACAAAATGAACTCTAAAGCTGCCTGTGTTTGAATTAAATTAAGATCCACCATGAGCAAGGTACCCTTGCAGCCAATGGCTATAGAAATGTGAAAATTTTCCAGAGAAGAAGGATATTAGAAAATACTTTGGACTTGGATAGAAAGATATGAAACAGTATTCATGAAGGTAGTAGTGAGACTGAACTGACTCAGTTGTATGGTGAATGAATACCCATTGTATGGTGAAGCATAGAAGCCAGGCGATTCCCAATTTCATGGCAAGAAGTCTGATATGTTTTTATTTCTTTTAATCACCAATTTCAATATCCAAAATCATTTTCCTCAAAATTATTTTCTCTGATAACATGTAAAAAAATTATCAAATTTATGGCCCCAGCATCGCTCATGGCTACTTGAGAAATCCTTGTGGTTGTGGGTTGGTTATGCAATACTTATGCTATAAAACTGACCTTGTTGAACGCATTAACCTTTATCTTCCAAGTGTCTCTCTCCAGCACAAAAATTGTCCCCCTAAACTGCCGAGCGTGTTTGTTTGGCACATTGATGGACATTTAAAAAACCCCGGCCAGCAAGGCTTACGACTACAGAAAAACTCAGCAAGATAAAGGTTAATGCTGTAAAGTGAAAATAGGTACCAAGTGTATTTGGCAGCTGTAACTCCTTACAGAAAAATTAGGACATAAGTCTAATGCAGTAGGTACTTTGCAAACATGTATTCTCTTTTGCTTATGAATAATAAATATACCTAAATGTGGTTTAATGAAGCAGATACATGGAAGTATTGACAATGGCTAAGTGATAAGTCACCTTATTCCGTGATTCAGCATTAAGTTAGAGGTTGGACTCATTGGATTCACTGGCTGAAAAGAAGATGAAGATTTGTGACTCAGTAATATACAGTACATGGAGTATGCTATAATAGAATGAAATAATGTATACACATTTTGTAGCTCCATCTTTCCATTCAGCTGTCATAAGCATGAGTTTAAATAGTTCTTGTGACAATAATATTTTCAAATTTTCAAAGAAATATAAAAATATGATATAATAGTATAACTTGAATAGCCAAATACACTCACTTGAGTAACATGTATTTCTGTTTCTTTCCAGGTATTATACTATTCAACGGGTCTATTTATCAGTTCGGGGCTGACTGAAGAGAGTGCCAAATTCGCTACGATAGGGATAGGAGCAATAATGGTTGGCATGACCCTCGTTTCCATTCCTTTGATGGATCGAACCGGGCGTAGAACACTTCATCTTTATGGCCTTGGCGGAATGTTCATCTTCTCCATCTTCGTCACTATATCCTTCCTCATAAAGGTTTGTAAGAATGAAATTTATAAAGCAAAAGGATCTGAAGAAGGTTTAAGTGCATTTAATTTTATAACTGTTGTACACACTCACATCTGTAACAGTCTTTTGCATATTTATCATACATTTTTGAAGAGGTTAACTTTAAAGAAGTTTTTATGGTTCCAGGGAAAAAATTTGTTGGTCAAATCTTTAGATTAGTTTCATTTGTGTGGACCATTTAGGCTTCTCATGATAAGCCAGGTTTGCTTTAATCTAAGTCTAATCCCATGTATGTATTAAGTCAGTATTGGGTTTGCTGATATGTATTTCTAATCCTAATACTGCAGTCAATTTACAGGAAGTGATAGTATTAAGCAATGTTAATGCAATGCATGTACCCATGTGTGTAGATGGCGTGAACAGATTCACCATTTAAATTATATTGTGTAAACATGCAAAACTGTGCAACTGTATGAACATGTAGCCATAAAGTTGCCCGGTTACAATTTGGAGTATGTTTACAGATTTTTCCAGCCATGTAGTTGCGTGGGTATATGCATCATGTAAACATCCCAGCCGGCACAAGGTGGTACATATCCGTACATGGTTGGATACTACCCTGTAGTTTAAGGATAAGTCATCCAGTGGGTGGATGAATTATCTCTAAGAAAGGGATAGAATAGGGATGCAATCTGAAAAAGGAAGGGATATTAGGCAGACTTTTATTTAGATAGAAAGGGATAATTGCCACACTAGGATGAATTGTGTGGCAATTATCCCTTAATCCCTTCTTTGATAGGCTACAGCTAGCCAACCCTGTACCATTAATAAACAATTACAGTACCACTAATGGCATTATATAAAAATACATAAAATGGAGTGATGAGTGGTGCCATCTATTGGCAGTTCTAGGAACCTAACATGTGTTGCACTAATGTTGAAGTATATGTATATGTGTAGCTAATTGTTATTATTATTTTAACCAAAGAGTTAAGAGGGCACTTTCTTGATCTGCTATCTTCCATACAAAACCGCGACGTTCAAGGGCTTTCCAACTTCCATTGTCGAACAGTTTCCCATATTACGCATTATCAATTCAGCACATAAACTGAAAACTCAGAACACCCAGAAACAGAACAAGTGGTGCAATAAGATCTGAGGCTTTCCCAGCGTGAGGTGTTGAGTAGCTCTATTTGGGACCTACTCAGTGGACTTCCCATATAGAATGGTGCATTTGTATGATCACCGAAAATACATACAATAGAACCGTAATATAACGAACACGGATATAGCAAAATTTTGGTATTACGAAAGACTTTCTGCAGTCCTGACGAAAGTTACATGTAAAAGTATAGGACAGCTTCTACAAAATTTCACAATTATGAAGGAGGTCAATATTATTCAGTTTCCATATTAATCGCTAAATATATCTTGTGTTGTAATTTTCTTTATTTTCCTTCGAAAATTCAGCTGATTTTCGCGACTCCATGGCTTAGGAAGCACTGCAGACGTGTAGTGTTGACGATTATTGGACTAAAATTTGTCAATTCATCACAATTATCAATGAAGTTCTGTTCGTCAATGGCTTTGAGGTCCACTGAACCTCGAGGAAGTGAAGAGGTAGGAAAGGAAGTCGAGTGCACGGTTGTCATCAAGACTGCTAACATTTGCGGGATAATATCCGGCGAGAATAATTGGCTCCATTGACATCGACTTGGCAGCATTGCGACACTTCCTCTTTTTCCCTTGCACGCATCTTTGACACACTCTAGCTACGCCACTGGCGGGAACTGCCTTCCCCTCTAACTCGCCCCGAACTGGCAGCAAATGTTGCTTTTTCCGATCACATGTAAATAGTGCAGTGCCAATGTTATTTTACACCTACCACCTTTCATTTGTTTTCTCGCCGCCGACCTATGAAGAGTCCACCACCACTGTCCGCGGCGAAATCCATTGTGATCCCCGCCGCCGCTGACCTATGAAGCTGGCCTATGGCTTTGGGCAGTGGCGAGTAGCACTGTTAGCTAGCTATTAGTGCTTGCTTGGCGAAACGCACCCAGTGTTTACATTGAGCCAAGAAGCGCTAAGTTAGTGAACTGCCGGCAGTGCCGAGTGGCACAGTTCGTGAGCGTAGTGCTTGCATGGTCGAACGCATCCAGTGCAACCTTTGATGCCAGAGGAAAGCAAGCAGACGAAGAAGTGAAGATGAAAACTTTTGTTTACATCTGTTTACATCGTTTACCATTCAAGACTTTCTTGTTGAAACAAGGCTTTGTCAAAAATGTATAGCTTTGAACATTTTTCAGGTATAAGGGACTTCGACGTCTTTTTATTGCTGCTTTAACATGGTGATTTACTGTGTCCAATGGTAGGAATAAGATTTCAACTTGCATTACAATCAAATAATGTCAAAATATTAAATCCTTTGCTCATTCTCCTCTATTATTGTTGATTATTAATTTTTTTTCCCTAGATATCGCGTGAATAACCATTTCGCCGATCTTTCATCTTTTTCATGTGTAAGTAATTATACACAGGCTTCCCACAGCATTGATATACCTATTTTATATCACCCTAAACAGTGTTTTTGTCGACAATTGAAGAACGTGAATGCAATTGTCAGGTATTTCTTTTAGCTCTTTAGTTTTTATTGCGCTACCAATGAAATATAACACGTAATAGAATAGAAGGAAACGGAAATAATACTTTGTGGAGACGAATAGGAATAAATGAATCTGCAAATGAAGTAACATTTTTACTTATAGTTTTGTTAAATTCAATTTGCATACTTTAGTACATGTTTTGAATGCGTAACACAAAAGAAAACGCCAGAAAATGTCAGTTATTATTAATAGTGACCTTTAATGTGGTCTTTTACCGCACGATGGTCTCATGAAGTTGACCCACGAAGAGGTTCGACTCTGACTTTGACTGACTGACTCTGACTCTGACTGACAACAAGTAATAGTTAAACTATCGTTATAATAAAAATACTAACTTTCGAAGGTAGTTATTACAATGAATACCATCAACGTGATTGATACTTTATTTTCAAGCTACGAAGCTATAAGGTACGTATTTTGATGAGATAAAAATTAGCTTCACAATAACGAATTTCACAATTACCAAAATTGATAATTTTTGAGTCCCTTAAATTTCGTTATATTGCGGTTCTACTGTACTTAATTAAAATAACACAAAAATCTCTTGGAAGGAATATCAAAGAATAAACCAAACACAGGAAATAAATTTTTTCCAGAAATTGGTTTATTGACATGTATGATTCCTTTAAATAATGAAAGCAGTTGACAATTCTGGTGGCCAGTTCCACAATGCTGGGCAAGCTAGTGGCTTCCATGATTCCCTCATGTGGTTACCAAATGGTCTGAAAAAAATTAACATGCAATAAATTCATCACTGTTGTCTTAAAAATACTTCTTAAGTACAGTATTAAAATAAGAGTAACCAGGAGGATTACACGATTTGGGTATTAATGGCTACTCAGGTATACTTCGATCCCCTTCACTAAAAATGGGAAATTCGTGCATACTTTTAGAGGATCTATTTAACATGGAAATGTCACAGCCAATTTAATAAATATTTTTGGAGCACATAAGGAGTGCTACAAGCACTTGTAGGCACTTTGGAGCACTTTTACACACTTAAAGTTAAAACGGGAGACATGAATATACACATTTGGAAGGATAATTCTTCTCACAAGAAAGATGGTGGCCTTGCCATTCAGCAATGCTCTACACAAATCCCTTCTTGATACAATGTCATAACTTTTATGCATGACATTAAAAGACATAAATATATATCAAAATTCCAAGTTTGCTCTACATATTGGAATCATTTTTTAAATTTATTTGGGAAAATGTTAACTTGTTACAGCAATGTTACTTAGTTAATAAAGTATCTTCGAAGGAAATATAACATCCTCTCAGAATTTTATCACTCATGAGAGTAAATTAGTATCTTACCTTAAATTGCATGTGCAAAGCTGGAAAATGGAGCAGTGTGTTCTTCAATTGCTTTGTAATGGCGGAAAAGCAATGTTCACCCATGGGAAATCAGGCAGTGTGCAACCACACTGCATTCGTGTTCTCCCTAACTTAACAAACTGTGCACATCATCTTAGGATGACTATTGAAGTCACGCTGGCATGGAGCGCATTGATAGGTCTTAAGAGCAAATAATTAAGCTACTGATACTGTAGTCCAAACAATATTTCAAAATTTTTTAAAATTATTTTTTGTTTGTGAATATATATTTACATACCACTTCATGAGTAATAATGCTCCATGCAAGAGAATTTTAACTTTTGTCAATGGGATAGATGAGGAGAAATAATGGTCATTTTCCTCACAACCATTTCATAACAAATAACAAGCCGTTCTTTTGGTACAGGTATCTATTACTGATCACAACAATCCAAATGTATTGCCAGATAATTTTTGTCATCATTTGAATGTTAAAAATAACCAACTAAATATGTTTTTCAGCAACATCTTACTATCTGAAAGACTTAATGCTGTGTCATGAGGTTGGGATTGATTAGGGATAAAAAAGGAAGGGAAGGGAAAATAAAGGGAAGAGGGCAGCTATAGTTAACCTATCCTCATTTTCTTCTGAATCGCATATCCCTTGTGCCAGCTGGGATGCCATTGAGGCCTGTGGTAGGATTAGGAGTGATTTTTTTAGCGATAAAAGAAGACTCAGCTCTTGGAGGTGCGTGAGATACTCTTGGAGGACACTTATCGAGAAGTACACAGTGTGAGGGAGACGTTGATCTAATCAGCCATTAGCCATGACAGTATTCCTTGGAATCTTTTGGACACTTCTACAGCAAAAATGCATACCAAATCATTTGCCCCAAAAATCCATTTAATGAATTGTAGTCTCAAATATTTAAGTTGAAGCTACAATGCATCAGATTAGACTTTTTGATACTTCAAGAAACCTTACATCTGCACCCAATGTAATTCATGCTATCTTGCATTAAATAGCAAGTCTCTGGGAGAGTGATTTGCTAGTAATGTCTATTTTTAAGATTTTTATTTAACAAAAACATCAATTAAGTAATATGGGAAAAGGAAAACCATCATCATTATCAGTTTCTTGATATCTCAAAATGCTGATATCCTTATCCTGGCAAACTCCCCACCAAGCCAAAGAAGTTTGAACAAGAATCATATTTGAGATTACATAATGAATTGCAATTTTCCTCTACTAAAGAAAACTTTAATAACAACTTATGATGTTACTACATAAATTATTAGTTAATCATTGTTTGATTGCTCTTCTCTGGGAAAAAAACTTGCTACACTACCTTGTTATAACTCTGGAAAATGCTTCCATTGTGCCAAATGTGTTCTGTGAGAAATGTCCTTGTCACACAGTTGCATGTTACAGTGAAGCCTCTGAAGGGATATGCATTAGGGAATGTTAGACTCCATCCATAATGATGAACCCATTTATAGCTCTCTTTTGGGTAAAATTACTACGACTTCTGCTGTTTCAATGTTCACCTTACCCATTACTATCCAGACTGAAAGATGACTGTGAATAAATGGAACTATGAAACATCAGTGGTGATGATGTATTTGACCTGGTTAAGAGCCCAAAAAGGGTCCATACAAGTAACCATGGGGTAAGCTTCAGATAATTTGTCTGTTGATATTTGTGTATGGCCAATAAATTTCAGAGATATTTTTCTGAGAGGAACTATTTCACTAAGTTTGAAAAAGTATAGTTGGTGACAATGGAGTATTTTAATTACAAGCAAGGCTCAGAACCATGCAAAGGTGTTGGCTGGTAGAAAAGTCTAATGATCTGACCTAAGTGTACTATACTTATATATAATATCTTGAAGGAGCTATTATACCTTATTATAGTTAGCTTTACTGCTGTTTTCATGAACATACATTTTGGAGAATTAATTTTTAAAAATTTAATTTCAGATTTTGATGTGTTATTTTTCATTTTTAAAAGCTCATTTTTTCTTAAGGTCATTCTTTTGCTTAGATTTATTTTTGTAAATATGTATGGTAAACCTAGACCAATATTATGACCACTTACTGTGTAAATGAGATACAACAATTAAGTGATGTACAGTGACATTTTCATTATTCATTTCACTTTCACTTCAAAAATCAGAAAAGCTGTCTATATTTTGCTTAACCCTTTGTAGATTTCTCAATCAGTTCTAATTATGGCCTAATTTCAGTTGTGTAACATATTTTCATCGTAAAATAGTCATTATATCATGGCATATAGAGCCAGTGTCAGCACACTCACTGCTTCTATGAATGACAAATATGCTTTCATAATGATGCACCTAGCCTATTTCAATTCACCAGCTTACTATTCAGGGTTTTAAGAGTTAAGTATTTATAATGATTCTCAAAAATTTATTGAAGGAATTATGCAACTGTGTGTTTTTTTCTGTTCAATTTGGGAAGTGAAAATCATAAAAGCTGATGTTTTAATAAATTAAAGGTCTCTTTCCTCCATTTACAATTCCTGATGTTTGGTAAGTTCTAGTTCATCGATCCATGTGCCGCCATTATTTGCAAACTTGCCCAGAGATGAGGATTATAGATTTTCATTTTGTCAAATTAAAGACCGCCAACCTTTAGTGCTACTATTACCTACCTCATTCAGTAAATTGTGAAGAAATTAGATTTTCAATTCAATTCAGCTACTGACAACATTAGGAGAACATATTTTTAATGCTATGTAAAAAAAACTGGGAAAGAGAACAAGTTAAATAATGAATATTTTCCATTCTTTCCTGTTATTTTGTGTTAAAGTAAAATTATGGCTCTTATGCTATTAAATGATTGAACTCATTTTCTAATTACATTTTCTGACAGTAACACATTTCAATGTTTATTCAACACTCCTGTCAAAATATTCCTATATTCCCCGGCTCAGCATGTTTCAACCAGATGAATGCTTGAGCACTGTGTGGGTGACTTTTAAGGATTCTCTGGAATGAAATATGTTAGCCAATTCTTGAGAGAATATATTTATGATATTCCCGCATGTATTTCATTATTTTTGCCAAACACCTTGCGAGTATATGCCTGTAGGTACTTTGTAAATATGGCCTATTTGTTTCATAATTGCATGATATGTATATTAAATTAGATGGGTTCAGCCAATCAAATGTTTAACTGAGCTTTTGCATGGCTTACACCATCACTGCTTCTTTACTCCCCTTTCATTTATTTCTCTCCACGTACCACACAGACAACTTTCCTGAAATCGTCCGGAGGAGATGACACAGAAGCACTCCCAAGCCAGCACGCTAAATAGCACCGACTTCACCGACAGCAAATTTAAATGCCTTTTCATTCCTTGGTTTTTGTATATAGCTTTTACCGCAGTGTTATTGCTTCCAGTGATAATTTATGTGCTGGCAGTCACTCTCACAAATAAGAAGCATGCTAGATTTACTATTTATGTGATGTATAAAGTAAGGTCTTGTTGAATCATCTTTTCATGGTTACTTCACCCTGTAAAGCTGCCATCAATTTATGTGCTTTTTATGCAGTCCAAAGACAGCTGAGTTAGTACGCCTCATTTTACCTTCTCTCTGTTTCAGGTAACTTTTTTTTAAAATTTTGAATGTGAACAGCGAGAATTAGCATCCAGTGTAGTCAGAAAAAATCTAAATTAAAATATTCAGTAGTGAATAGTGATAAATGCATGAAAAATTTTGATTTTAATGATTTATGGTGTGACTGAAGATTAATGAGTTGATGGTTGGTATTGAGAGTCTGCCAAAGTGCCTATTTGTTTTCAATGCTAGATCAAAGTACTATCTGTTATCTGGAATGCTTTGTTCTTTTCCTTAACTTTATTTGATTGTTTATTCCAACCCTGAATGTTACTGCTTGAAAGGTAGTTAAGGATTCCTGGTCAATTCTTGCTACTAATGTTTCTCACTGGATTGTTTTTGCTGAATGTACAAAAATTATCGTAGTGCCATACTTAGTTGTGCCCCCACCCCATCCTCTCTCCTCCGGCGCTCTTGGGAAAGTCTAGAGCAGGCCACTAACGCCTGATTAGGAGTTCTTTGGCTATGTACAGGAGATGATCGACTGGATGTCATACCTGTCGGTGGTATCCACCCTGAGTTTTGTGGTGTTCTTTGCTGTTGGGCCCGGATCCATTCCATGGATGATCACGGCGGAGCTGTTCTCTCAGGGTCCACGCCCAGCAGCCATGTCAATAGCAGTCCTTGTGAACTGGATTGCCAACTTTGTTGTTGGCATAGGCTTCCCCAGCATGAAGGTGGGTCAATACCTTAATTCGAGTTCATGACTCCTTCCCTTTGTCTCTGGTATCCTCCCATTACTGTAAACTAATTGAATAACAAAGTGGGTGATAAACTTGTGGCCCTTAAGTTTGGTTGATATTTACTGCTAGTTGTTGTAGTTAGTTGTAGTTCAGGTTTTTAGTAACACGTCAGGCTGTCTGTTAATTGACTGTAGCATTAGTCATTTGAGATTGTATTTACCTCTGGTTAAAATTAGAATATATTTAACCTGTGGTTATAGAACTGGGCCTTGGAAGTTGCTCTGCCAATCACTTCTGGAGCTTAGTGGTACTGGATTGCAAAACCAATAGTTCACATGGTGAAGTTCATTGTCATGTGGAGGTTGAAGGATGGAGTTTTTTTTTTAATCCCTTCCTCTAATTTAGAAGATATTTTATGGTATTCAGTTTACCATGTATCCAACTTCATTTGGCATTCATAACTTTATTTATGAGTTATGAGTAGTGTGAGCCTCCTTTTTTTATTTCACAATTAGCATTAAAGTGGATGATATTTGTGAGCAATCTTCAGAACTGAGATTCACAGCAAAATGAAAAGGGGATCAGGCATCATAGTAATCTTCTTTCTCTTTGCTTGAGTCCCTCACCAATGTGGGGTTGGCATATCCTTTCTTTAATCTTTTCTTCAATTCCTATATTTTTTGGTATTCCTACTCCTTCCAGCCTTTCTGTCTTGGCTCTTCTACTACCTTGTCTTTCCACCTAACTTTGGGTCTTCCTACCTTTCTCTTTCAAGGCCCCTCCAATCTTTGTACTTTCTTTCCCACATAGTCATCACTCGTCCATCAGACCAACCTAATCCACCACAGCCTGCTTTCTTCCATCTTTCCACTTTGCATGCCTCCAGCATATTAATTTCTTATTTGATCATGCTTCATGATTCCTCTATCCACCTATTAATTTTCATCTCTGTTACCTCAAGTATCCTTTCCTGTTCCCTTTTAGTTGCCCATGTCCATGCACTGTGGGTCATTTTGGGCCTTTTTTACCATGTTATGCACTTCTCCCTTAATTCTGTAGCTCAATTTCCTGTCTCCTTACATCCCACTAATTTTCATCCGATTTGACCATCAGCTATGGATTCTATGGGATACCTCAGCTTCCAGGCCTCCATCCTTCTCCTTGATTTCTCACAAAGTATCTGTATCTCCTCTTCACCATTTAGACTTCTCCTTGCATTTCCACTATGGCATCATCCTGCTGGTCATTGGCCACCATGAGCTCTGGTTGTGTCCATCTTGTTTCCTGTATGCAGGATTTTTACACCTATTTTTTGCATCATTACTTTTCCACATATAAGTCCAATTTTAAGCATACCAATTCTGACAATATCCTTCTCCTTTCCTTCTTCCTTCTGCTGGACTAACTTCTTAAACCGATCTCTCCCTTGAATTGGTAACCCAAACCCATTTTTTACTGCCTTTGGGTGACATGACTGTGTGTTACTTACAGGAGATATCCTAGCCATCCTGGTTGTTCCTTTTACAGTAGAGCGCCGATTATCCGACGATCAGTCCCTCATCAAGTTCCCATCTCTCTCCCCGGCTCTCCCTTTCGTACCCTCCCCTACTCTCTTTTTCCAACCCTCCCCTCTCCCCCCACCTGCTACCACTTCTGACCGCACTTGTAGACAGTAGCAGACAGACAGTGTGTCGCATACAAATTGTCAAAAGTGAGTTAAAGTCAACAAATATGCTACTTTTTGCTGGCAAAAAATATTTTCCTGCAATAGGCAATTCAACAACGCACATGACACTGTTGCATTATGGTGAGTCTACCGACTCTCTGCTCAGTGCTCAATTTATTCGTGACCCGGGCGTGCGAGTTTATTCGGTTTATATTGCTTCCATGGACATTTTACATTGGGCAAGTTTGTGTCGGCAAAATTATTGATTCGAAATGTGTAATTCCGCAGGAAAGAGGACGCGCGTAGCGTTAGATATTTTCGTGAAGGTAAGAGTTATTGAAAGGGTGTCCAAGGGAGAGTCACCGGGTAATTTAGTGGTGGATTGTAACATAGGAATCACTATAGTGCATGATATTTTTAAAAAATCAAGCCAAGTTGTTGAACTATGCTTCAAAATCGGATAGCACGTGTGGACACGAGTACTCGTGAAAAAGAAGTAAGTAGCATCCGTGGCCTCATGTGTTCGGGAGTAGGGCTGGTCTGCGACCTTGACTTGTTAACTTTGATAGCCGGTTGCTCTCTAGGCGGAAGGGTTGGAACTCCGGGAAGTGACTCCTTATCTCCGCAGAAGAGGCATGAGCTTTGTTGAGCTGTAGCTTTGGAGAAATTTGACGTAGACAAACTGTAGTCGTTCAACTTTGGGTCAGCTATCGGGACGGGCTTCATATGGGAAGCTCTGAATACCGTCCCGTCACATCACGGAGTAGGATCCTACTCCTTGTCAGGAAGTTAAAAAATGCGAGTCTAATTTTACCGATCGGCATAGTCTCAGATTCCTCGAAATGAGCGTAATACGTTGCATAATAAACAGTTTTGCTGGGCAAATAGTAGTCAGGCATATAAAAATGGGACACATTGAGTGTCAGAGATTAAGATCCATCACAGAATTTTCCGCGAATTAATCGAGCGTCTTCAATGCATGTAATCGACAGGCATAATTTTGGTTGGTGAAATGTTTTGGAGAAGTAAATGGAATGAATGATTGGCCGTAAAATGTAATGGCTGGAAAACGAGTATTTCAAAGGAATGTGTGCTACAGACTCAAAGAAACTATGGTGCTGAAACTAAGGGTCAAACTACTAGGAAAATGAACGGATTATCCATTTTTTTCGATTAGTCGATTGGGCTTCCCCCTCCATTACCACGGATAATCGGCACTCTACTGTAGCTTTGACGAATGTTTTAAGGCCAGATGCCCTTTCTGCCACCAAGCATTTTATACCTCCTGCCAGGTCTTGAGAACTTGGCGGTCCCTGGCATAGGGATCAGATGCCATTTTGTAGCTGCCCATGCCAGATCAGATGCCTCATTCTTAGGTGGCTTGCTCCATGAGTGCCTTTAGGGTGTAGCACACTGATGTCCCACCTCAACCTATTGTTCCCAAACCTTGTTTCCGCTAGAGTTGGCTCTCAAGCTCTGCCAGACTACTTGCGTTAGCAGGCCCACCACATGAAGGTGACTGGGTGGTTGGGATGTAGAGGTTCAGGTCCTTCATACATATCTCAGATCTTCCAGTAATGTGATGGAAATTTCAAGGTGAAACTAGTAGAATTGAGATGGACTTCAAGTCAGATCAGATCATAAATTTGTGCCAGAAACTCTTACTTGGTGTGTTGAACTCATTAGCCTCTTAAAACATACATCCAGTTTATATGCTACTGCTGGGCTGAACAGTTATAACTATAAACTACTGTTTCTACATGGCATTGGTTTCAATTTTGTTAAAGTGGTCCATAGAGTAATTGGAATCATCTTGATTAAACTCGTTTGGCATTGCATTCATTTCTACTGTTGTCAACTTGTAGCTAAAGTAGTTGACATCATCTTGAATTAAGTTTTTTGTAGCCTCAGGAAGAGAAAGAGAGATCTTCAGAAACATAGAGGAAACATGAGCAAGATGGCTCTAATGCTTTTTGCCCTCCAATTTAGGTTAATGGTGACCATAAGGGTGTAATCATTCTTAATTCTTTCACTCTCAATTCTCTAATCATTCTTAATGGTTGTTAGTGCTTCCAGGGATGTTGATAAAGAAATCAAATAGTTTTTAATCCCAAAGAAACATTTTAAATTTCCATTCCACTTACAAGTATGTACTATATAGTGGAGGAAGCAGCGATAAAATAAGCTCATATTTTAAAAAAGAGCTCTGGCTCACCTTGCAACTAATACAGTGCTGCCCTCTTTTATGGAACACACAATGAATAGCAAAGGCAATTGTCATTAAATTATGGTGCTCTGAATATAATGCACCAACATGTTGCAGTGTATACCAAGATGTCATTGATGCTTTCTAATCAAATTTAGGTAAGTTGTGATCAGTAATTTGTCTCTTTTGTGAGTTGGGATAATGTTGATGAAACAGGATTTTACTATGCATGTACGTACACGATCCCTTTTGCTTGCTTTCAAACTCTTAGTACCTGCTTTAAAAGGTCTATGTTAGGTTATTGTTTACTTATTATTTTAGTATGTAGGTATTTCTGATATTTTCTTCATGTTGTTGCCCAAAAATGTGATGCAAATCTCACTTCACTGTGTGAGGTGTGTGTGATTCTAAAGTGTACTTAAGGCACTAGATATGCTTGATTCTATAATCAAGTTCTCCTGCTAAACCCTAATGAATATAAAATGAATGGTATAATCTCCAAGCAAGCCTTGGACTGTTCTATATCAGCTATTCTTAAACCAATGTGTATTCCAAAAATGTTGGAAGTGTTTGGGGCCCAGTTTCTTTTGAGGGGGATATGGGGAACGGCATATTTATTCCTTGCTTTTCCTACCCAGTAACCCATTGACTCATTTCTCCCCAACTGCCATTGAACAGGGGCGATCCCAGGGGGGGATATGGGGAATACATCCCCCCCTGAAATTTTTGGGTTTTTATAAAGCAATTTTGACGACTAGACGTAGTTATCAAATACAACATTAAACACTTTGATCACTGATCTGAAAAGTATATTTATTATTATGTTCATTAATATATAGATGTAATGATGTAATAGTTTTATAGCTTTTTTTAGGATGACTGAAAATTGCCATAATTTAATGGTAGTCTCCCCCACCGAAATAAATTCCTGGGATCGTCCCTGCCATTGATTGTTGGTTAAGATTATTGACCAGGCTTTATGAAAACATTAATGTCCTTATTTGAGATTCATTTTTCAATGCTGTGAACTAGAGATGGGACAAGTAGTGATTTCCTCAAATTCGAATATAATCAAAAACCTCGAATACCTTGAATATTTGAATACTAGATTTACCGATAATTTTTTTAATATCTTCAGAAAACGTATTCTCTCTGTAATATTTACTTAAAATTATTTGGCCATTTGTTCAACTGCTCCAGATTTGATAGAAGTGACGTATTGTATCATTTCTCTAAATTGAGGGAAATAATGTATAGCAGAGCAAAACCTTTTATTCTCAAAAAAAGCCCTTATGGATCTGCAATCTTTTACGATATTTTCAAGCTTTCTTCAACTTATATTCATGATAAGCCCACACTGAATTATTTTGGCAATATGATGATATTCTCTCATAATAGTTGCATGAAAGAATTATGTAAGCAATGTTTCACTCAAGAACAAAAATTAAAATAAATAAAAAGTATTTTCAATGAAGAATGGTGAATCCTCGTGTTCATCTGGGGCACTTGATGAGATTAATTTGTCTACTCTCCGAATATAGCACCACGGCACAATATTCAAGGTATCTGAATTTCTCCCCTCAGCATAATTGTTCAAAAGTTGAGATCACAAAAAATTTCCACTATTGGTGGTATTCGAGTATTCGACCATCTCTATGGTGAACCCTTTTTAACCAATAATTTACCCAAATCACCACATCCTTGAGAGTTCCCCACAACTTTATGACAATTTTTTTCTTATCATATCTTTTGCAGACGGCGTTGGATAACTACACCTTCCTCCCATTCAGTGTGTTCCTTGCAATCTTCTGGATTTTTACCTACAAAAAAGTCCCTGAAACTAAGAATAAAACTTTTGAAGAGATATCTGCTCTCTTCAGGCAAGGGAATGGCAGGTATGTGCACAAATGGCTTATTTAGTTAGCAAATATTTATGGTTATGGATTTTATTTAGGTGAATATTTATGAAATTAAGTATGTTTGTGAGTAAAAATTTACCAGTTACTTGTCTTTTTTGAAGAAAGGTTACTTTCATGTTTTCAGTTAAGGTGTGATTAAGTGTTATGAATTAATTTCAAGGACATTTCTGCTAATATTTCACTCCAATCCACTGTCAATTAAGAAACCCCTTGTCAATGACCAAGGAAAGCTAACTTATCTTTCTTTTCACCTCTATCAAGTCTTAAGAGAATTTGACTTGTTAGATGCTGCTCATCTCTATTGCTAAACCTCAGAACCATCTAGGCTTTATCCAAGTTTGGCCAGTGTTGAAGTTGTTGGTGTCTTTACTGCATGTTATCATGGAATATCAAAAGTTGGATGTGGTTGTGCTCTTGTTCAGTGATGTGTGATTTGTTATTTACTATTATTGCTGTGTTGTCGTTGAGTTGCTTGACTGCATTTGAATCAAAACTACTCAGCAGGAAGCATTGCTGCCTTTATCTTCTTCATGTATTGGAAAAGTGTAAATATGTGGAAAAAAAAAAAAAAAAAAAAAAAAAAAAAAAAAATATATATATATATATATATATATATATATATATATATATATATATATATATATATATATATATATATATATATATATATATATGTATATATATATGTATATATATATATGTATATATATATATGTATATATATATATGTATATATATATGTATATATATATATGTATATATATATATGTATATATATATGTGTATATATATATGTATATATATATATATATATATATATATATATATATATATATATATATATATGTATATATATATATGTATATGTATATATGTATATATGTATATGTATATATATATATATATATATATATATATATATATATATATATATATATATATATATAATTTATTTTTATTTATTTTGTTTAATATATTAGGCTGTAACCTAGCACTGGTAACATTTATGGTTTGGAATTTTGCGATTATGATCTAGCCATTTAAGTAATTATGATTCCTGTTGAGTGTAAATTGGAAGAGTCATTTATCACTTATCCTATTAAGTGTTTTATAGACACAGTCACAATTTATAGCCAATGATCTGATTAGCCTGGAAAGTAACCGCAAAGTGTGGACCAGCTTGTTTGTTCTTATTTTCTCTATGTTAATGACATTTTGAAATGTGGTTTGATTTTGGTACTGTAACAGACCATTTTCCCACCCGGATATAAATGGGGAAAAGCCGTGATACAATGAGTAATGCGTTTCGGCACACAGTGCGCCCACTCCTTTGTTAGGGATCCCGATTCATCCGGATCTATCATGCAGTACGCACCGTCTAGAACTTTTGGCATTAAGCCACTTGTAAGTGGAAAGATTCCCCTTATTTCCCCCCAGAAGTAATTCGAACCATACTCTCGGATGTATTCTTTTAAGCACAGGTTTAATTCACTCGTAACAAAAACAATTACATTCATACACAAACCTCGTGTCTTAACATGCAAAATTACCCTTTAAAGATACAGTTAGCATGGCACCTAAAATTACACTGATGGTGGGTGAGACGTGAGGGAACGGATGAGATGATTGGACATGTTTGAAATGGATGGGGATGCAACGGAATGACAATCAAGAATAGAACACATGAAATAAATACCCTATGCCAAATTTAATACCCGAGTCGACTAATTGGACGATGGGACAACACAAATGGTCGGCAAGTTATACAATTTAAACATACAATCGGATCCTGGGGACCCCTTACTTCAAGCAAACACAATACAGGGTGAATTTAGGATGAATTATGCGATTGTTGCTCAAGAGTCATGCAACGTTGATGAAACACTTGATGGAGGGATGAATTGGACGAGCAACGACGAGTAAGGGTAATGGGCAAGGGCAGAATGGCAGTGGCCTACGTGACCAGTTTGGGCGACAGATGAAGATGATGAGATGAGTGTTACATTCGGCTCAAAGGCGGCACTGGAGCTAGCGGCAAGCTGAATGTACTGCGTTGTGAGGATTCGTGACGACAACCGATGAGGATTGGCCAATTACTCAGGCCAACGTAATGGGTGAATAGCAATGCTTGAGGTGTGCAGAACAGTGCCAGACCTTGTTAATTGCATCGTCTCTCGGCAGAACGTATGTGGATTCCCATTTTCTCGTACTCCCCTTGGTCACTGGGTCAGCCACGCCGGAAGAACTAAGGTATTGCCGCACTATCTCACAAATCAGGAATTCTCTTGAGTCCGCCTCGGTAGGGCCCTTATATGCCCCTCCTGTGCACAGATACCTGGGTAATTCACGTCACACACTGGCGAGTAGGGGAACGAAGAAGTTTGCCACCTTTATGCCCATTAGATTCCTACAAAACACTCTCACTCACACACACATTCATTCAAAACAAAAGCATTGGTCACGTTCTCACGACCTTGCGAGGCATATATCTCACGAGTGTGGGTCTCAAGAATAAGAGGGGTGAGGGAGACAAAACAAAAAAAAACATCGCTGAAACGGCATGGGAAAACGGCCGTAACTCTTACAGTACTCATTGTAACTTTTGACTTGTTATGTCTGAGAGATATAGTGACAATGTGAAAGGGTATTGACAGCTGAGTCTCTCAAATTACACTCTAATTAATCAAAAGATAGTATTTTGCAAGGCACCAACTTCAGTATTTACATATTATTTATATCGCATGATCATCTTAATTCAAATGATCTTTCTTTTTTCAAAAGTTAGGGCATTTGAATGAAGAGAGGCTGAGGATCACCTTTTTATGTGTAAATACTTCTACTTCTCAATAATCGTCTTTGGCGTATTTATTGTCATTTGCTGTTTCACCATGGCCAATTTCAAATTTAGTGGAATGTGTAGAAAGTCTATGATGTATGAAATTGATCTCCTCTCACAGCTCCCTATGAACTATATGTAGCCTGTCTCTCTAGGTACAGATATAATCTTTCATCATGTACATGTTATGCCACTGCTACTGTTCCTGTCAGATATGGTTCTGGGTTGAAGTTCATGATGGTGGGACTGAATTCTGGTTTAGGATGAAATGTTTGATTTGCTTTGATTTATCTAAAAATTTATAATGGAGAGAGCATTTTTTTGTTTGGTCCTTAACTCGAAAACCTTGAAATACATGGAATACCATGTTAGCCCTTTAATATTAATATTTGGCATTACATTTACTAATGTGCAGCTATTAACAGCTTTACATTCTGTGTTTAGAATTTCTAAAAGCAACCATGTCAATTGATGTTGAAACAAGTCATGCATCTGTAGTCCCCCGAAGAGGTTTTGGGTATCAATCAGTAAGCTGAAATGGTAGCAAAAATGAGAAACTGAAAATGTATATATATTTTTTGTAGGAATGGGTGTAATCCAAAATTTAATTGAATCCAAATACGAATTATTTAATGGAATCTCAAATACTGAATGGCATAGAAACATTCAATTTTCCCTCTGAATGAACCTTAGAATTATTATCATTAATATTAAAGTGAGGTACATCGAAGGTGCTGGTAACCAAAATAATAAGTGGAAATTTCATTCTTTCTAAAACTAGATTTATTTAAACAGGTTTAAATTGATATAAGTGTTATCCCCCAATTAAGCATCATGGAATTTAATTTAATACACTGAAGGACCCCTAAAATTTCCTTATAGATGTATTTTGTAATGTGTGTTGTGTCCTCAGGAACAAACCATCTCGAAATAACTATTTACCACGGTTTTCGTAATTGTAAATCAGGGTTTATTTACCACCTATGCCTTACAAAAGCATTGCAAATTTACCCGTACTATGAACCTCACTGCCCGTTATTCTCCCCAGGGGGCCCCACTATCCTATGACAAAACACACACTAAAAACCATCAATACTCAGCTCTCATCATACATGACATCCCTTCCCCATTAGAATCAGATTCCCTTCCAAACTCTTCATACACAATTTCTCAACCAATTTGGTTGACGTCTTATTCGTTCAGACCTTCGTGGCACCTCCAACTCATTTTCTCTCTCGTGCACTCCGTCCATTACTTGTCCGTTTGTTTTTCCTGCATCCTCCCAATCACTAAACTCCCAAGGCACAACATTTTCCTTATTCCTCTTTCTTTCACCAACGTCCTTGTCCATTTCCATGCCTTGTCTCACATCACTTCCTTCACTTACTGTTTTCTTTCTTAACAATAATTGGTCAATATGTCTTTCTTTTCCAAATTTGTTCAGTCTCTGCTTTAACCATGTAGTTTCTAGGCCCCAAAACATCTATAACAACACTGGGTACCCACTTATTCTCCCCAAAATAGCATTTTGCCTACACAAAATCCCCCTTCCTAAAAAATCTGTCTTTTCCTAGAAATCCCTCTCTGCTACTCTTGTCACTGCCAGCACTGTCTGGGTGAAGTTTAGTCAGCCTGGTCTTCAAGTTCCTTCCCATCAGTAACTCTGCAGGAGTCTTCCCAGTGGTGGCATGCGGGGTTGTGTGCTGCATTAAGAGGAACCGAGACAATCTGGTATGAATGTCACCCTCCTCCAATGTCTGCAAGGCTTCCTTGGTGGTCCTCACCATCCGCTCCACTTGACCATTGGTTGCTGGGTGGTATGGTGCACTAAAAATGTGCCTAATGCCATGTGTTTCTGCAAAAACGTCTTAAATTGCACAGATGTAAAGGTAGGGCCATTATCAGAACAGATGACATCTGGTAACCCATATGTAGCAAACAATTTACGCAAATATTTAATTGTTGTCTCTGCCTTCATATCCTTTACCACTCCCACTTCAAGCCATTTTGAATGTGCATCCACCACCAACAAAAAATAGTTCCCCTGGCCTTTTTCCATGAAGTCCACATGCAATCGGGACCACTTCTCCTCTGGTGGTTCCCAAGTCCATACTGATATCTTTGGAGGTAAAGGCCTCCCTGTCTGGCACTTCGTACAAGAGTTCACCTTGACCTCAGCCATTTCCTCCATTGAAGGCCACCACACTAATGACCAGGCCACTCCTTTCATTTTACTCATCCCTGGATGATTTGCATGCAGCATTTCCAATACTTGCTCTTGTAACACCCTGGGAATAACCACTCTTGTGCCCCACAAAACCCAGCCCTTATGTAAAGAAAGTTCAGTTTTTCGTCTTACAAAAGGTTTCAAATCAGCATCTTTCTTATTTTCTCCCCAGCCATTCAAAACAAAAAAACATACCTTACTTAGCAACTGATCTTTCCTTGTTTCGTTTACTATGTGTTCTGGGGGAATCAGATTATTGTCTCCCTTCAGCATGAAGATATCAGCAGGATCTGCAGCTCCTACCTTCTCCTCACTAAGGGGAAGGTGGCTAAGGGCATCTGCTGGTCCCTGCTCACTTCCTGGACGATACTCCAACTCATAATCATAGGCTGCCAAGCTCAAACTCTACCTGAACATCCTTGGTGACAACATCACTGGGATTTGTCGTCCTGGTGCTAAAATCCCTAATAGTGGCTTGTGATCAGTCACTAACACAATCTGTCTTCCCATTACATAATTATGGAACTTTGTCACTCCAAACACCAATGCCAAACACTCACTGTCAATCTGAGCGTACTTTCTTTCTGTTTCTGATAGTGTCCTTGATGCGAACGCGATTGGCTCTTCTTTGCCATCTTCCCTGCGGTGAGCTAACACATCCCCTAACCCATACGGTGAAGCATCACAACTCAGCACTATTTTCTTGTTCTCATCATAAGGTACCAAAAAATATCCCTCCACAATAAGTTCCTTCACTTTTGCAAATGCTGTTTCTTGAGACTCGCTCCATTCCCACTCTTGGTGATTATGCAGCAGTCTATGTAGTGGCTCTGCAGTTGTAGCCTTGTCCTTCAAAAACATGTTATAATAATTCACTAATCCTAAAAATGATTGTAACTCCTGTTTATTTTTTGGAGCTGGAGCCTTCCTGATTGCATCCTAATTTTCTTTTGTTGGGTGTATTCCAGCCTGATCCAACACAAACCCCAAATATGTAATCTTAGACAAATTAAATTCACATTTATTTCCTTGTAGACAAAGTCCTGCTCCCCTGAGCCTTTTCAAAACTTCCTTGACTCTGCCATCATGTTCCTCCTGTGTTTTTCCCATGATTAGAATATCATCTAAATAAACTACCACTCCTTGGAGGCCTGCCAACAAATTATCCATTAATTTTTGGCAAATCCCAGGTGCTGCAGAAACACCGTATTGCAACCTTGTCACTTGAAATAACCCTTTTAGAGTATTTATCGTCTGTTAATAGGCTGTTTTCTCATCAACCACCAACTGCTGGTAGGCTTGCTTTAAATCTAACCTGCTATACACTTTTCCTCCCCCCATTACTGCCAAAATGTCATTCACTTTTCGGAGGGGATATGAGTTCTTCTTTACTACTTACTTTATTGAGTGTAGCTGGATAATCCCCACAAAACCTGAGAGTTCCATCTCTCTTGAGAACAGGTACTACTGGGGTACTCAGCCCACTCGGAGTACTGCACTGGTTTGAGTACGCCTTGCTCCACCAATTTTTTCAATTCGTTCACCATTTTTTTCCTCATGGCGAATGGTACCGGCCTGTCCTTAAAAAACTGCGGTTTGACTCCAACCTCAATTTCAACTGACACTGGGGGACTACCAGCCCGGCCCAAACCACCACTTAATATATCTGAAAATTCTGATGTCAAAAATATGGATTCAACACTGCTTTCACACCACCTACCTAAATTCCCAAATCTTGAAACCACTGCCTTCCTAACAAACTTCCGCCTGTGTGCCCGGATACCACAAGTAACGGTAATTTCTTCACTGTCTGCTTGAATCCTACTTCCACGTCACACACTCACAGTACTTGTAATTCGTGTTGTGACCAGGAACGCAAAATCACTTTAGAGGTCTCCAGCTTTGGAGGTTGATGTGGCCATAATGCCTTAAAATCTTACGCACTGATCACTGAAAAAGCCGCGCCAGAATCGACTTCCATTTGGTGCCACTTCCCATTAAGCCGGACCTGTACCTTAATTGGGTCGACTGTCCCCGATTTTAGCTGATACATATCCATCAGCTCAGCTTCATCCTCTTCTCCATTCGAATATGCATCGTGTTCAACGGCGTGTCACATTTGAGGTCTGCCCATTTTCTCGCCTTTCTGATATTTTTTTTTCTTTAAGCATACACGCTCGATGTGTCCCATCTTCTTACAAAAACGGCATGTTTCCCTCACGAAACGGCATCCATCTAGCAAATGAGGGCCACCACATCTGTTACACTCTGGTAGTTGTCTTCCCGACGTCTTTGAGGCTTTGCTTCGATGCCAATGTTCCTTACCCATCCGCAGCGCTGAAAATACCGTATTAGTGTCCGTAACCATTTCCTTTCGGAGTACACTACTTTTTTCCTGGGCTAACTCCATCACGAGTGCTTTGGACAAAGCGTCGCTCAGCTTTAATTCTGTAGTGGCGGCTTGCGCCATCAGCGCCTGTTGGATAGCTTCTTCTCGGACTCCCAGAAGCAACCTGTCCAGGAGAGCTTCTTCCAGATCCTGGAAATGGCAAGGGGCCGCTAAACTCCACAACTCCTTCACAAACATTGCAATTCCTTCTCCCGGAGCCTGTTTCCATGAGTGGAATTGGTACCACGAGATCACACGTGTTGGTGGGGGATCTAATTAGTCGGACACCTTTTTCATTCGTTCGTCAAACGAAAAATCTGCGAGGGTTTTTGGTGCCACTAGAGTCTCTAAAATGTCAAAAATAGCAGGTCCCACAACTATCCTTTTCTCAGGATCTTGAGAGAGAGAAATGGGATACAGTTTTTACAGAAATCCCAATGGAGAAGTTCAGCAATTTTGTTGACATTATTAAATTTTATTTTGATTCAAATTTCCCCCTGAAGAAAATCCAATGTGCCACCTTGAAAGCTTAGAAGACCTGGATTACTCCTGAGATTAGAATGTTAGCTGATCAGTTAAAGGTGGATTATAGATATGTGAAATATTGCGATTGTGAATCAGCTAAAAGAAGGTATCAATTTAATAGGAAATGTTTTGCTAAGCTAATTGCAGATGCCAAAAGAAATTACCATATTGGTAGAATTCTTGCTGCTAGCAATCCTATTAAGACTGCTTGGGAGATAATCAAAGAAGCATCTACTCCCAACAAAAGTAATTCTTCTGAACTAACTCTTATCTCAAATAATACAGTAATTTCATCACCCGTAGAGGTCGCCCACTTATTAAACAAACACTTTGTTGACACTGTTACTCAGCTCACCAATCATATGTCGTGCTCTAATATTGTGTCTTCTACTCGTGGGCTATCACAAATTCCTAATACCATATTTCTCTCTCCAGTCTCAGAAAAGGAAATTGGCCAGATTTTAGCCAAAATAAGTTCAAAATTTTCTTCAGGTTTTGATGATATCCCTTGCAGTATCATGAAGGATGCTGTTGCAAATCATTTGCTAGCACCACTTGTCCACCTAGTTAGCGTCTCCTTTTCATCTGGTGTTTTCCCTCCCCAGTTAAAAACTGCAAAAGTTCTCCCTCTGTACAAGGGGGGTGATAAGATGGATAAAGATAACTACAGGCCTATATCCCTGGTCTCTGTTTTTTCATAGGTCTTTGAGTATGCAATGTTAAATAGACTTTCTTCATTTATTGTGAAATATAAACTTGTCTCCTCTTCTCAGCATGGTTTCCTAAAGGGAAAAAGTACTGAAACAGCCATTTATAAATTTATTGATCAAATTTTTCAGGTTTTGGATGCACATATTGAGACCATAGGAATTTTTTATGATTTAACCCTTTTAGTGCGGCGGGCTGATATATCGGCTTTGGCATCTCAGGCGTAAAGTGCTGCGGGCCGATATATCGGCTCATAGGCAAAATATTGTTTAACTTTTGCACACAAATATAATTACAATTATTTTTTGTACGAAGTATAAGCGTTTATTTATTATTACCTAATTCAATGCATACGCAATAAGAAAAACTGCATATGGATATTTTAAACAATAACTTTATAATATTTATTTTCCTAGAGTGATACATTTCATTCTAGTTACCCTCCGCATTTCTCACTAGAACCACTGGCAGGGGTCAGCACTAAGAGGGTTAAAAAAAGCTTTTGACAGTGTTGACCATGAAATTCTGCTGAAGAAACTGCATTATTATGGAGTATCTGGTATAGCCAACGATTGGCTGAAATCCTTTCTTTTTGGTCGAACCCAATTTGTTTGCATAAACTCTTCTAAGGTTTCCTCAGAAAAAACACACATTTCCAAAGGTGTACCACAGGGCTCAGTATTGGGCCCTCTACTTTTCTTATTATACATTAATGACCTTCCTACTCGTGTTAGACAGGGTGAAATAATTATGTATGCAGATGATACTAATCACCTCATTTCTTGTGCCGATAATGTGAATATAGTTGCCCAGCAAGAGGTCAATAATATGTTATCCTGGTGTACTGATAACAGGGTTGTGTTGAACAGAAAAAAAATCCTCATTCATGCTTTTTCACATGTATCAAAACAAATTGTTTTCTTCCCCCTTGTTGAAATTAGACGGTAAATCTATTGCTATGTCTTCTGTTACAAAGTTTTTAGGTGTGTATATCGACGATGCCCTGAAATGGGAATCACATATTGATTTTTTATGTTCACGAGTAGCAAGGAGCTGTTACCTACTATGTAGAATAACTCCAATCACAAGCTTAAGTGTTGCTCTCTCTGTGTATTATGCATGTGTTTTTAGTCAACTAAAATATGGAGTCTGTGCATGGGGTCATTCCCAGCGAACAACAAGACTGTTTAAAGTACAGAAGTGGGCCATAAGAATTTTGGTCTGTTTAAATAAACGCACTAGCTGCAGATTATATTTTAAAGAACTTAACGTCTTAACATTCCCATGTATATATATTTTCTATACAATTATGTATGTTAAAGAGCATCATCTGGCTCTTGGATTGCCCTTGAACAATGATGTTCATTCATACAATACCAGAAGAAATGGTGATTTTTAAAGTGGTGTCTCACAATTTAGTGTCCTTCACAAGGCAACCGTCATATGCAGGTAGCATGTTGTACAACAGTCTCCCTTGTGAGATCAAACAGACTCGTAGTATTCCTGTTTTTAAAAAGAAATTGAAAGAACTTCTATTGAACACCGTTTTTTACTCAGTCGATGAGTTCTTGAATAAGTGATTGTATTTATGTATTGTGTTTTCCTTTGGAGGTGAGGATTTGTATTTATGTATTGTGTTTCCTTTGGAGGTGAGGATTTATTTATTTATTATTTTTTTTCTTCTCCTTGACTTGTCCTATACATATGTTTTTTATGTCTCCGGGACCAATCAACTACTTACTTACTTACTTGCTCAAAAACACTGCTTGCTTTTTTCCGGCGTCTGAAATGTTCGCCTCTAAATAGAACCGCAACCGACTGATGTAACGTGTCCATGGCACACTTTTGTCTGGTTTAAAAGGTTCCATGCTTCCGACCGTTGCCATATTGCTGTCCAAAACACAGATATTCTTTCATGCCTGAAGTCCTTTTACAATCCTCGTCGCCAATATGTTGTGTCCTCAGGAACAAACCATCTCGAAATAGCTATTTACCATGGTTTTCGTAATTGTAAATCAGGGTTTATTTACTACCTGTGCCTTACAAAAGCATTGCAAATTTACCTGTACTGTGAACCTCGCTGCCCGTTATTCTCCCCAGGGGGCCCCACTATCCTATGACAAAACACACACTAAAAACCATCAATACTTAGCTCTCATCATACATAACAATGTGCAAAATTTGTAAGTTTCATAAATTGTGATTTTTTTTGTGTTCTAGCATGAAAAAATATAAAATTACATTAGGCCCAATCCATTATTTCAATATTTGAATCCTGTTTAGATGTATTGTTTTAGATTGATTTGTTTACAACTTGTAAGTACATCTGAAACCTAATGACACAAACTTCCTATGTTTAAATTTATTGGAGTAATTCATAATTTCAAGTCTAAAGTGTACAATCCCAAGTCATCTATAATCCCAAATGGGATATTCTTAGCCTATATAAACCACTGTCTGACTGCTTATTTGATTATCATATAGCCAACTTAATTCTATGTCTCCATCTAAGAAGGGCGATATTCTCAAAGTTGCTTACCTCATGATAAAAGTTATGTATTACCAATTGTTTCATAATGGGCCTTTATTTTCCTTATACATATATTCATATGAGCTTTGACTCCACGATACTGTCAATTGTCGAGGAGGCAGTTCACTAAAAGCATATCATTTGGAGAAAGTTTTTTGTTTTCGGTTCAAATATCAAAGTTTATATGTGTATTTCCTAATGGGATTGTAATTTGGGGACAGACAGAGAATCTTTGCATCGTTTATTAATAATAACAGAGCTTTGGTATTGTTATACAATAACAGTTTCACAATACACTTTTATTAACAAAATTTTGCGCCCATTTTTATTCCAAAATGCATTATGCTGAAAAATATGCCTGCATCTCATGCAGAGAAGGCAAACTATGTAATAATGTACCCAATTTTTACTATGCCATCAAAAGTTAACATTTCTCTATTTTTACCACAAATTGCTTTTGCCAGCTATTGGTGCTCTGCCCATCATTAGTTTTTTCTAAGATTCAATAATCTAATTACTTTAATATTGGTGCCTTTTTAAAATGGTTATCAATTTTTTTCCATCACTTGACATTTATATAAGTGTTTAACTGTATGTTTTTCTTTTAAACTCTAACTAGGGGTGGAACAAATCCTATATTTTCTTGAATATGAATCCTAAAAGCTTCTCAAATCCCTTGAGTCCTTCTTACAGGAATAGTAATTGTAAAGTCCACTTCAAACTTGTCCAGATTAATTGAATGAGGAATGTTAAACTAGACTTCTTGTGCACTTCAAGGGCATTCAATTCTTTCGAGTTGGCCATTCAAGAGTAGTTGTCCAACAGTTCATGAATGGACTTGAATAGCCTTTCACACCATTAAACAGTGCTGAAATATACATTGATGGTGATAGTCAAATGAAAAATGTGACAAACCGAAAGCACCCCAGAACTAGGGGTTTGTATTCCCTTGGTATGCAAGGCATTTCTTAATTTTTGACAATATATTTTGAGTGGCCCTTTGCATTGGAGTGGTAGCGGCAGCCATACATGTCGAGGATCAGAGAAGAAATCATAGTTTGGACTCGGAAATGGCTGTGATAGAAGCATACCACTGGATTTATGTGCTTGCTCTACTGCAAATTGGAAATGGAGTCACTCTCCAACTTTCTGAAAATGAATTTCCCAAATTTTGGAGAGTTACTGGAGCTAGTCTCTTGCATTATGACAGAGAAAGACACCATCCTACATCATCAACTACTTCGCTCTGGTTAGGCTACACCTCGAATATGCAACAAGCATTTGGGACCATGGTCATAAAGATTTAACCAAAAAAATCAATTAAATACAAAAGAAAAGCAACATACTGCGTTAAAAAGTACTACAAGCAAACATCTAGTGTTCACAACTTTTAGAAGGATTAAGGTGGGAGCCCCTAGAGACTCGGAGGCCACACACTAGGCTTAGGTTGCTTGAGAAATTCAGAACTGATGTGTTTCAGAGCGACACAGAATATTGTTATGATGCCTCACTACATTTCTCAGTTTGACAGAAGTGATAAAATAAGAGATATACACTGCCAAACAGATAGGTACAAAAACTCGTTCTTTCCATGCACAATAAGCACCCACAGTAAAAACTGAGCTCCATGAAATACACTCCCATAATTACACGTCACCAATTCTCTTCCCAAAACCTTATCCCTTACATCCTTACATGGCTGATGGTGCATTTTGTGGTAAGAGACACATTCAGGGAGCATGTCATTCTGGTTAGGCCATTCAGACCTACGGTACTGAACTATTTGTTATCACGTTGTGCCATCTTTGGTTTCAATCTGGAATTGCTCCAGGCATATAGATGACATAGGTAGATGCTTGCTTACAGAGTGAATTAACTCCAACATTTGCAGGCCATCCAGCTCTTCATCTTGTATATATGAGTGAGATAAGTGGTCAGCAAAATGTATTAAAAGTACCAGGCAAACGGGTATGAGATTAACAGATACGTGTTACTTCAATACAAGCCTTTTTAAGCAAGTAGCACCAATTTAGACTTGATACTGAGCAAGGGTTTACGGTCACTTTGGACCAATACCGACTCACCATTAATGTAATGCTGAAACTTGGGTAAAGCAAATTGCACTGCGAGAAGTTTCTCCTCGATTTGTGAAAAGCTCCTTTCACTACATATGAGCATCTACATGCTATTTGAACAGCCTGAAGGCCATATTTGCTACTTTTGAAAGGAGTTCAACCCAGTCCTGCAGGAGATGCATCATATTGGATGACAAAGTTAGCCTTTGGATCACAATTGTCTAAAATTGGAGTATCTCCCAGCACTCTTATTTTGTCACTAGATAGATTTTATTTCCTAAAGCGTGGTATTCGGTGAAAATCAAAATGCATGCTTTTTAACACCAAGGGTAAATCCCATAATCATGTATCAGATGATATTCAGTAATATATTAGAGGTGATAGCATCGTGAAAGCTGAACCTTTCATGTATTTTTTTCACATTCTTCAGTTCCTCAAGACTTATCAGTGCTCTCACTTTTTCTGGATCTGGACTCATACCAACTATAGAGAAAATTTGGCCAGCATAGTTCACCTCGGTGACTTTATATTGGAGTATCTAGGGGTTGAATTTCATTCCAGTTGACCTAGGCCTTTCCAGAAATAACTTCAAATATGTGCCATACTCAATTTTAGTGCTACCTATACTCAATGCATCTGCAAGCATATAGCAATACCAGGAATGACCCCAAAGTTTTCCTCAATCGATTTTTGAAAGGCTTCTGGGCCATTCCTATTGAAACTTTACAATTGTAAAAAGCAAATTTACAATTGTAAAAATGGAAATACAATTGTAAAAATGGAAATACAGTTGTAAAAATGAAAATACAATAGTACAAAATAGAAAATACAATTGTAAATAAGGCAAATACAATTGTAAAAATTGCCAAAATCCTATTGTAAAATTTACTATTGTAAAGTTTCATTAGGGATGAGGCATGTTTAGTGACCCAATAGCCAAAGAGGGTTGTAGAGCCACATAAAATAGATGGCTCCTCATCCAAACATACTTGATGGAAACCCTCTTTTTAATCAAATGCTGAGTGTAGAACTATTCACCAGTAACTCTATTGAAAATTTACAATTGTAAATTTTGCAATTAGATTTTGGCAATTTTTACAATTGTATCTCCATTTTTACAATTGTATTTCCATTTTTACAATGGTGTTTCTCAAAATTACAATTGTAAATTTGTTTTTTAAAATTGTAAAGTTTCAATAGGGAAGTCTCTCAGACCACTACTCTAAGGGAGGGATTTCATGAAAATCCTTCGCTATGACTTGCTTTGACTCAGTTGAATCCAAACATAACCTCAACTTCCCAGATGATTTCTCAACATTTACTAAATTGCTTACCCATGCTTTGGAATCAAGTTTGTGATCTTTCATTATGATGCTAATGTCCTGTCTAATTCCAACTTTAATTCAGGTTAAATTGCATGCAGAATTTTCTTGGGTGGCTTACATACAGGAATAACATCTTCCTTGGTAATTATCTGACACTGCTGGGGCAAGCTACTAACTTGACTAAAAATCTCAGATGATCAAAAAGAACTTTTACTTAGCAATGCAAACACTCTGCACTCTTTATCTTGGTTAAACTCCACAGAGGACTTAAGACCTAGCAATGAAATACAGAAACTTAACAGTCTAAAGTTAAAAATGGTACATAGGTACTTGTTTGCCTTCCTTTTCCCTATTGAAACTTTACAATTGTTAAAAGCAAATTTACAATTGTAAATTGAGCACGTTGAGCAGTCAAGTTAAAGATGAAATTTTAACAAAAAACAAAATGCAACCATGTCAGCATGCCACAAATACATCCGAAATACAATATGTTAACATAAGCCGAAGCTCAGGAATATCCTATGCAATCTGATAATTGAGACAAAAATACCATCATTCAGTTCATTACAGCAGGAATGAAAAATCACTTCACAAATTTTTATATTCACTTAATTAAGAGCATTCACGAGTCCTTCACTGAAACCAACAAAATCTTCACCGGATTTTGCTGTGCAATATTAATACATTAAGCATTTCACTACATGAACCTTTAATCCTAATACCTCTCATAGAGAAACAAATGAACAATACCCAAACCACATTCATACACCAATTACACCTCCCAATAATTACTTACCACACTCCTGTGTAAGTTACAACTTTTGACAACTATTGATTTCAACGCAAAACTGATCTTAAGCTACCTAATCTAGTAACTACTTGAAAAAAACTTCAAATGTGGGATCAAAGTAACTATAATATTCATACTTACATCCCTTTCAGCTTCTGGTAACTTAATTAGGCCCTACAAACATCTACTGAATAGATAGTTATGAACTTTCAGCCAAGTTATGGTCGAAAGTCAAACTTTTGTCACATATTCCTATGGTATGAGGCACTGCAACCCTATATCACAATTCATGAACATTATTTCTCAAGTATGTCATTGTTGAATTTCATCGTATTGGGCACTTCTGCTCTATAACGATCGCTATTTCAACCATTCCTAGATAATCAATCGTCCGAGTCAAGGAAAAAATAATAATTTACTGGTAGTTCTGGAGCCGAACGTTGTCAACCAGGGAAACCATTTCCAATTTGCTCATCAAAAACCAAAATGGCAATACAACGACAAGACCAAGGAATGTCTATACATAAAAAGTATTGTGAGCAAGTGGCTTTGTGGCAATGATGGAATTACAAAGGAAGTCATTCATACAGCACTCACTACAATCAACTATAAATATGCATTACACTTTAATCCGTGTATAGAGGAATTTAAACGTTACTCACCTTATAAGTCCCTGGAGATTTGAATAACTTTCCATCTTCAACCTCAAATCCTCTGGACCAACACCTATTTCTTCATTTCCAAATGAATCAAGCTGTTTACACTGCTGAGTTGATGTACGTAAATATTCTTGAACCAAGTAAATCTTCATTGGATGTAAATAATGTCCATAAATATTCATGAACCTAGTAAACAGTCAACTGGTAACCAGAATGAATCACGGGCGTGGTGAGCTTGCACCAAAATCAAAAACCCCTAATCCCTACCCAACTCACACTTGAGGGAGAGTAGGGGAGGTAGGAGAAGTGCCTTTTGCCCATCCTCTTCCCTCCTTCCCATCTTAGTACCCCACTCACCGGCAAGTGCCGCCACTAGTCCTCAGAGAGGTAATGATGTCAAATGGTCCCCCTTTGAAGTCGGCAATTCATGGTGTACATAATGTTGTCAGAATAACACCAACATTACCCCTTAATCTGACAACATTCCCATATGGTCAGCATCCACAAATCCAATAATACCAAAACCATACTGACCACTTACTATACCGCAGACCATAAGTCATTGTATCTTTCAGGTATTGCAACACTTGCTTCGCACAACTCCAGTGAATATCAGTGTAACTGTTGTTAAACTGGCTCAAAACTTTGTCACATGAGCAATATCTGATCAAGTGCTAGTGGACAGGTACAAAAGACAGCCAATCAAATTTTGATTAAACACCTCCACAGATATAATCTGTTGTCTCAGGCATGACTTTGTAGAATTTGCTTAGCATTGTAAATGATAAATAACTTACTTTTTCTTCATAAATTTATTATAAGCACCTGATGATGATGATGAGCTTTGTTGAAACCTAGGTCATCTTTTTATAATAAATCTCAATGTAAAAACTAAGTTACTTATCATTTACAACCTCTACAGATCTTTTACCACCTGCAGAATACAATTCTGTGTACGTATTTGCCCCAATGGTAATTTTTACAGGCTTACATTCAGTCATCCTGAACCTTTCTAGGATATCTTTAATATACTTCTCTTGATCAAAAACAATGATCCACTCTCCTTGTCCCTCCTTATCCTCATTCCAAAACAATTCTTAGACTCCCCCTTAAGTCCTTATCTTAAAATTTAGCTCAAGCTGCTCAAATAAATTCCTTTTCTCTTTGTCATTGTTGTGAAATACATAAAAATCATTAACATACAGGGAAATGACCTTTTAATATTTACACAAGGCTCTTCAAAGACTTCTTCAAGGACTTTAGAACCCCATCAGCCCTTTTATTCCAAGTGCATGATGATTGTGTCAGGCCATAAATGGCCTTGTCTAACTTACAGACTACATTTTCGTCACCCTTGGCCACAAAACCCTCAGACTGTGGCACGAAAACAACCTCATTAACTCTTTTGCTGCGGCCCGGTCCTCCGATCATGAGGATTACCATGCAGCTGAAAAGTGAATCGCCTGTGGGTAACTCTTCCTCAAGTAATATACTCCATAGAAGAAAGTCATGATATACATATTTATATCTGTTTTTTAATTACTTGCGGATTAATAAAAATTGAAAACATTTTCTGTGTATTGTGTATTTAAAAGCAATCAAGGGCTAGTGAGTAACCATGAAATGGTCCTTGGAGCCTGAGCGTAAAAGTAAGTTCACAGCAGCCTGATGTGCGAACGAACAAGTATGTTGGCAGCAGTGAAAGGGTTAAGCTTGCCATGCAAAAAAGCAGTTTTCACACCAAAATGCTCAATTTTTAAATCCCATTCAGTTGCAAGTGCAAACAAGAGTCTCAATGTGGATTGCCTGACAACAGGAGAAAAATTTTCAAAATAATCTACCTCATAAGACTGGTTGAAACCTTTTGCCACTAACCTAGCTTTATATTCAGGGGTTCCATCAGCAGTAGTTTTTATTCTAAACACCCATTTATTGCCTACAACTTTTGCTCCGGGAGGTGGGTCTACCAGTTCCCACACATTGTTTTCCTTAAGTGAAGACATTTCATCCCCCATGGCTTTACTCCCATCTTGTATATCTGGTCTAGACATTGCCTCCTCCACAGTATTAGGGTCATCAGGGTAATTCAACACTTGATTAGCTAGGAATGAAATAAAATCAGGGTACATACTCCTTTTTCTCCTTACCTGAGTAGGATATCTTTTACTATCTGTTTCAGCAATTTCCCCTCCTGACTCCAGAACTGAGGTCTAATGAATTAGATACATTAGCTGACTCTGGCAAGTACTGCTTGTCCTCATTTGAGATTGAAGATCCATTATGTTGCCTGACAGGCTCTAATTCTTGCTCACTTTCAATCAATGGTATTAACATTGGCATTTTTCCCAGGTGAATAATTCCAAAGAAAATCCACAGAAGCCCCTTTTACCTCATTGAAATCTTTATCCAGACCCTGTTTTCTCTCTTGCTTATTCTGGAAGCTAGAATTTTCCAGAAAAATTACATCCCTAGCCTTAGTGATTTTTTCCTGGCTTCTTTAGATCAATTAATCTATAGCCCTTAGTTTCCAGACAATCCCCACAAAAGCAAGTTATGTTGATTTTGGATCCTATTTCCTCCTTAGGTGACCAGGAACATGAACATAAGCAGGGCACCCAAACATCCTAAGATGGTCAAAATGAACCCTTTTACCTGACCATACCTCCTCAGGAATTTTGCCTTTCAAAGTACTGTGAGGTACCCTATTCTTAATATATGCAGCAGTAGCACAAGCCTCAGTCCACAAGCTTTTGGACAACCCTGAATCAATAGCATGCAATGAGCCATTTCACAGGGAGTTCAATTAGCTCGTTCTGCAACCCCATTCTGCTCAGGTGTGTACAGAACACTTAGCTGATGCTCTATCCCATGCTCTTCAACAAATACTTTATAGCCCTTGTTAATAAATTCAGTCCCATTATCAGATCTTAATATTTTAATCCTGGACCCCATCCGATTTTCCACTGCAGCTTTAAATGCTTTAAATTTATGAAAAGTCTGGTCATTAGAGCATAAAAAGTAGTTGATGAAATGTAATCATGCAAGGTTTTATGCTTCTCCAATTTTTCCTCGAGGAGGAGATCAAGGAGACCAATGCGACAATCAACACATTTGTCCTCGAACACTTTAGCCAAGTTGTTCTATGCTTCCTTGGCAGTTTTTGCGTTCCTCATGTGCAGATGCATGTGAGTTTCCACATTCAGGCAAATGATCGTTAACGCATCTGTGTCTAATTCCAAACTGGCTTAGCTGGCTGCCTCGCCTTGGTAGACTTCCCCAGTACTTCCACAAGTTTTCACTTTGCTAGACAAGTTGTATCACAAATTTCCAATTGATGATATCCTCTATGCCTCAGAGCCGGTCAATCAGCACTGGAGCAATACATTTCCCGAATGGGCCTATATTAACCTTTACCTTCCTGAGTTTTTCCATAGTCGTAAGCCTTGCTGGCCGGGGTTTTTTGAATGACCAGTGTTTTTTAAATGTCCATCAATGTGCCAAACGAACACGCTCAGCAGTCTAAGGACACAATTTTTGTGCCGGAGAGACATGCTCGGAAGATAGAGGTTAAGTATCTTCTGAAACACAAAGAACTGGTACACCAGATATTCCCAAAATGTATCTCTGGACCTACCTTACAAACACATTTCACGTTTTCCTACTCTTACACCCGGTACTGAAAATAACCGCCAAAACAATATCTCACACATTTTGGTACACGTCTTGGGCCCATAACCTGCCGAGGTTTGATAGGATTAGTGAATTATACGTGGATATTAAATGCACATGTTTAATGGAACACCATTCAGTCGCATGTCATCAGAACAACTTACAAACCGGAAGTACCGGAAGCAAACAAAAAAAATACAGCAGAGATACCTTCAACAAAAATATACACTACAAATATACAATACAAACACTAAATAATTGCCATACAGCAATCAGTGTACGTAATGTTGTCAGATAAACACCAATGCTATGGCTGTGGATTTTTTTTTGGTCTGAAGGAGGTCAGAGGTCTTGTTTCTTTTTTTGTTATTTTTGCTTGTATCTCAACTGTCTTTCCCTGGGCCGATTCATGTTTCCTCCTTTCCTTTCTGGCAATTTTAAGGATGACATCCTGGCTATAACCATTCTGTTGAAGTACAGTTAGGAGATATTGTTTCTCTTTGACAGGTTAAGCTATATCAGAGATGGTATGTGCCTTATGGTATAAGGCCTGAATGATTGACACTTTTTGGTTGGGATGGTGGTAACATTTACTGTTTGAGTACTGGTCGGTGTGGGTTTTCTTTCTATGTACCGAGTGTCCTAAGCTACCATCCGATTTCTTGGCGAGGAAGACATCCAGGAAGGGAAGTTGTTGTTTTATTCCACTGCCATTGTTAACTGAATGGAGGAGTTTTGGCAGTTGAGATGCTGTGGTAACTTCATTAGCTCTTTGGTCCCATGAGGCCATACTGCAAAAGTACCATCTAGTGACAATTTTAAGAAAGAAGAATTTTATATGGATTAGTCTTATGAAAAGTTTGGGTCTTTTATTTAAGAATCCAAGGCTTTTCATTTTAATTCTTCCATAAAACGGTCAGCAATTACTGGGGGAGGGAAAAACCCATAGCCACCCCTTAGGTTTACTCATAAGAAGTAGGAATTTTTCAGGAAAAATTCCACATTTTTTAAAAATATCTTATGGAAGCCTTCTATCTGTTAGGGATCTAGTGACCTCAATGGCATTTTCAACTGGGATGTTAGTAAATAAGGACACCTCATCAGCCAAAACTTGCTAAGCTGAAATGCTAAAACATGAAAGAACCAGAATGATTTCGGGTTAAATCAAAGCATTCATAGCATGAGTACACATTGAGCCAGCCCTTTTGACCATTTTACTAGGAGAGCCTGAAGTTCGGTGCTTGTACTATCATGGATTCTGAAGTGGAAGCTTAAAACTGTTGGATGGCCCTTGAATTGTCCCTTTGTAATTTTATTTGGCTGTCTGAAATATACTTTCTTTTAGTTATTCATTGAGAATTCTTGTTTCAAGCTGAATTCATCATTTCCCACATGATCTTAAAAAGATTCTAGAAGAATGTAGAAGTGCACTATCAGCAAAAGTCAAATTTCATCTCCTGTAATGCATCATAGTAGCCTATACCAGCTAATATGAGCATGAAATAGTCTGATATAGTAATGGAAAGAAGTTGTGGAAGTAATGCTCATGAATATGACTGGAGAACCCTTAAATTTATAATCTGAAAGTTCATGTAAATGACTGACCAAATTTTTATTGTTGACAACTTATAATAAGTTGGAATTAAGGAGAGTACAGCAAGTTTTTTTCCTAGGTTTTCTTTTGGAGTTTGTTTTGAAGTTGACTGTTCATGGAAGCTTCCCTGGTGATTATAAAAGTCAAGGGTTTTTGGATTCTTCCCACATTTGTTCATCCTTGAGGACAGCAAAGGCAAAACTACTCTTCTCTAGGATGAATGAACATGGGAAAAACTAAAAAAAAACCTTGAGTCATTATCTGTTCACTTTTGAGCTCACAAGACATTCAGCTGGATGATATTTTCACAGTTAAGATTTCAGCTTGGCAAAGGCGATGGTAAAAGAATGGCCTGTTGTGGAGTATATGCATTGAAATATAAGTGTTGTATCTAATAGACTCACGTTATAATGAGGGATAAAGGCAGCAATGCAAAGCAGCATAGTAATAAGAAGTTTTGCTTTATATATTGTGTTGATTTTGGTTATGTCTCTGTATGTTGGTGTATTTTTCAAAAAGTATGTGACTGCAGTAATATTGAATGAGTCATTTTTATGATACTTTTTCTCACCATGGATACTCAGAGGAAGCCTTCGGGACAGTAGATTGTATGGGTGAGTAGTTATCTAAAATTTCAAGCATGAGGTACATTGATGTTCATAGTTGTGACTAAGATGGCTACTAAGCATGCAATGCAGATGTATGGATGTGCACATTTCAGTGATTGCAAAATTTGATAGTCATCTGTTGGTTCACTGTTGTAATTAGCATAGGTGTAATTTTCTTCATACTTTCTACTCTTAGCTCATTCTTTCTAGTTTGTTGGCTTTCATCTCCTTAGTTTACTTCCAAGGTGTAATTTTATGATGCTTTTCTTGTATGAGATACACTTCTTTTGTAATTTAGCATTTAGGTACGTAATCCATTAAAATGCATTTGTCATTAGTGGAGAACTCACTCATTTACAAACAAACTTTCTCTAGGACCTTTTAGATTTTACAGACTTGGATTCAATTTTTTTAAATACATGCAATTTAAGCCTAGACTGGTCTGAGGAAACTAATCTTCCAGCTATTTAATTTTTCCAAAAGAATGTCCTGTATGAAAGAATTTTAAATGATCAATGTAGGTATGTTTTACAATGTTTGATTGATAATATGATGTAATTTTGTTGAAAGTTAATTGTGCTCTAAAGTTTTAAATAGGTAATAATATGTAATGCCCTTGGATAGCAATTAACTAAGGGCTGATATGTTTAGTTCCCTATCATATTATAACAGTGTATAATTAAGTATAAATATTTCATGAGTAAAATACTGTTGAAAATTTCACATAATATGCTTGATTCCAAATTTAGAGATATGCACCAGCTTATGCACCAGCTTTAATTGGGCAACAGTATCAATTAATAGAATAAATTTACTTTTGATTTGTTGATGCTGTTTGCTGTGGAAAGTTCTCCAGAATAATTTTATTTTAATTTGTATGGCTTGTCATCGAGCTCATATATAATTTATTTACCTTTTTCAATTTGGTTAACCTTGTCCAAAGAACTGATGTATATTTTTTGAAAAGGACCAGAGTTTCCTCTGCAAAAATGGAAGTTTATCCATAAGGAAGAAAATTCCCTGTTATATTTATATTTTGAAAAGCTGTCAAGAAAAGTTATTGTTTTTAGAATACCCATTTAGTCAATCTGATGAAAGTTGAGTCTGGTACCTTTAGCTTGTTAAATTGAATACCTATAGATTTAAAAAATAGGGCTGGAAAAAAATATCCATGAGAGTTATGTAGGTAAATCAAAATCAAGTAATTTCTTTGAAATAGTTACCAAGATCACATTTTGTGGAATGGAAGTAGATGAATACCTATTTGTTTTAAATTGGACTCTTATTTTATTCATCATTTTGAGAAATATGTTGACTTAGAGTTGAAATTTTTTAACAAGTTATACTATGAAGAAATTTTTCATTTTCAGATATAGCATTTCAGCAATTCATATTTTAAAAATGATAAATAAAATGAAGAATCAATGCTCTCTGGGTTAGAATTGATTGGCACTGCCCATTTACATCATGATGGACTACCCTGAAATAACTTGGTTCATGTGTGATGTCATTTGTTAGAACAATTTTTCTGCTCTCACTAGGTGATCATAAGTAAAGGCCCAGCTCATCAGCTACACTTCATGATCTTTCAACTATATAGATTTTGTAAATGTGTAGTTTTTTGTTGTGAATGCTCAGGATAATTTAATCATTGCTGAGCTTTGGGATGTCTTTTTATCATGAACGTAAGACGATATCTTCAGAATGGGTTCAAACAAATATTTTTTTCAAAAAGTTAGGTTCTGGTTTTGAAAATCAAAGTTATCAACTTTTAAATGATATGCTTCGACAAGAAGTGCATATCAGAGGCAATCCTGGATGCTTCACAAATTGATGCCTATGTCTGTGTTATGGTTTGACCATTGAAAAATATATTTTCTTAGCAGTAATGTAAAGCATTACATCATATTGTTGATAAAAAATATTCTTTCTTCAATTCTCATTGAAGACCAACCAAATATGAATTTTTAACTTTCTAAATTTTCACTTACATCAACCTTTTCTTCATCAGTAATATATCAATCCTTATGTTGGTTACATTTCAGTTGTTTTGTTATAGCTGCCCTTGTGAATTCTTGAATGCTTTGACTTATTCAGAAAATATGGCCTCCATTGGCAGATAGGTTGCAAAAAATATTAGGAATTGTTCTCAGAAGGTTATGCCTTTTCTGATTAGAATGTAACCCTGAAAGGATATTATTCGAGATGTGATAAACATGTTTATTATTTGTATAAAAATTCTCATCAAATTCAGAGAATCAACTTCCATTATCTCTTTCCCTGAATTACCTATATTGATCACTTCAGGATGTTGCTTTAGTTAGTAGATACTACTTTAAATGTAATATTCTTAGACTCATAATTTAACATAATTTTCAGGGCTGTAGTATGTGCCAACTGCTTCATTGAAAGTCATGAGGCTATTTTAAATTGGCCAAGATAACTGAAATATGACAATGTTCTTCTTTTCGTTCAGCTGAATGATCAGATTGCTGTAGGTATGAAGGAATGTTAGGCAAAGATTTAGTTATGGAATATTCTATGAATTTCAAACTCATCTCAGTTCTGTCTCGCTCTTACCATTTAGTACATATATTGTGCACATGAAAGATAACTGTTATTTCATTACCTGTTCATTCATACTTTTTACACACATTAGGATTGAGACAAAGTAATTGCTACAGCTCCAGGATTAGATGCGAGTGGAGGATCACATAAAGAAAGGTACTCTGAATTTGCTCTGCTGAACATGAAGCCCTGATGGTGCTTATAAGGACCAAACAGCACGTCGGAGGATATTGCAACGTGGCGAATGATATGGCGGGTCTATTGAAGCTGACTGAGAGAGAGGGCGAGTGAGCCTTTAAAGGCCTTGAGCAGTCGGCCTTTAATGGAAGTGTGTTCGATTTCAGGATAGAGGAGAGTGCAGCCGCGAGCAAAGAGACCATCAGTGGAAATGAAGAGACCCCTCTCAATCCATCCAACAGCATCAAAGTTTCCATGCGCCATGAGCCAAAGCCTGAGAAGTAGATGTGTGCGTTCATTTTTTGTTTGGTTCACGATGGCAGAAATATGTGTTTATGCTGTTAGGGCACTAAATATACATATTGATTCACTTATTAGTCTAACTTGCATGTATTGTTTTCCAGCCCACAATTTTCATAGAGTTCTAACTATGATTATAACATTTTGAATGAATCTTAATCTGATGATTTTCTTGAAATTTCCTGGTTTTTTCCCTCTGGGCTTTTTTATACAGTGGTATATATGTATATTTGTGCTGTGGCAGTTAACATATGTTTTATTGAAGTTAGAGAGTGATTGATATTGAAAGTTGGTATTGCAAATCGTCTAGGCGTGTTTTTTTAATTATTTTAAAAAATTCAATTATTTTTTATTTAAACAGTAGCTCAAGAGTCATTTGAAGAATGTATCTTTGTGTGTGTATACTTTTAATTTGGCCTCTCCATTCTCTTTGGTTTTTAAAAGTCTTTAAATTTGCCTCCATCACAGAATATTTATGAGATTCAAAGTTGTGCAGGTTTCCTCGAAATCACATATAAATATGCATTATAATTTGATCATCTTCGAGTTATCTTGATATCTTCATTTTTGCTTATTCAGGGCAGGGAGAACATAGAAACTGTCAGGGCCACACAAACGGACAAACAACCGACAAAAATCATAAGCGAGAGGTATTTTAAAGGCAGCTATGAGAAATGTGAAAGTATAATATTAAAGGAAAAAATGAAGATGTCTGTTAATTCAATGGGAGCTGGCATTGAAATGACATTAGCCCCCTGAAAGGGTAGGGCTCAAGTTTCAACTGTCTTGAAACTCAACAGGTTAATACTTGGCTCTGTTACTGCACTGAAACAATCATCTGTCATTTTCCCTCTTGACTTTCATCTCTCACGTCTCATTCATATCTTCAGAGGTAGTTAATGTAGTACTGTTGCTCTCACATTCTGCACCTACTGGGCATGGCACCACCGAATGTTCTATTTCCCTTCTGTCTTGTGTCAACCCTTCTCCTTCCATCTCATTCATTGCTGGCATTCTCTTTCTCCTTCCTCATCCTTTGATCCACATCCCCTCCCTCCCCATCAGCCACCTCCCTCCCTCCATTCATTCCCTTTTCCCTTCTTTTGTCCCATACATCAGGCCTCTCCTCCTATGTTTTCTGTTTGCATAGCTTACCCAAACCAGGCGTTGCCGACTCTCTCTTCCAGGAGCATGTTAAACTGTGTGAATGCGTTAGAGCAGCGCATGCCAGCAGATCAGGCAGCCTTAATGATGGAGGATAAGGCACCACCGACTGAAACATGTAAGCACCGTTAAATATCGCTGCTCTTCTAAACTGTCTCTCACTCTCTCACTCACTGAAAATCTCTCACTCAAAATGCCCCCCCACGCCCCTCACACACAATGAAGAGAATGATCAGAGTGAGTGTGCCCTCTTACATTCCCATTTGCTGTTTTGCCCGGAAGATCACCTTCCCCCCCTCCCTCCTGCCCCTCTGCCACCCCTTGTTCTCACCCACACGCACACTTTGTTGCGTGTGCCCTCACTGTATGTTGTGAGGTTAGGGGTTGGATGCGTGAGAATAAAATGAGCAATGTCCCCAAAACTGTTCCTCATGATTACGGATATCAACCATCACCACCGATATCATCCAAATCATTCCCCCATCAGCTTCTATCTTTCCCTTTTTTATGTAACCTCACCACAGGAAATATGTGAAATAGGTAGTAGTATATATGAATATATATTTATGAATATAATTACAGTGGTGCTTCTATACACTTCAAGTATATATTGTAGTTTACATGGAAGATTGATCAATTTATTTGCATATGATATTTTGTTTGCACCTGTTGATTGGATCAGGCCAAAGTTTAAGTCATGGATTGTAGTTTGCTTTGTTGCATGTGTGTTGTCTACTCATATGATGTGTGTGCTGCATGGCCCAGTGATGATATTAGGCTTTAATTATTTACTTTGTATTTTAACTATATTAAGCACTCTTGAGCACAACTTTTATCATGATATGTTGTATTACTATGTAGCAATGTAGCATGTTCCTTTCATTTTAATTGTTATCAGTGCTTATTCTGTATCATACAAAATTGTGTAAATTGTGTTCACGAAATATTTTGTGTGTGATTTCTCCTGTTGCACAGCTGAAACCACCTAGTGCTGAGACTTAAATATTTTCTTTGAAACAACTCAAATCTGTGTGTTTTCATGAATACTTAAACTTTTATTTTTGAAAATAATTGTCAAACAACTTACCTAATTACTTGCCTATTACTTAAAAAATATGGATATCTCTCAGTGATGATAGAGCCATCAAAACTTATAAGTTTCTGCGGTGATATTTATTTATCTTTTTGGAAGAATGTACATTTGAGTTGGTGTGGTGTGCTTTTGGACCATTTTTTGTAATCCTTTATTGAGTTGAATATATATTTACATTTTTCAGGATCTTATGCCTGTGTATTTTCCTCTTCCCTATTCAAGTTTTCTTGTATATATGAATTTTCATTCCCGTGTATAGTTTACCCTATTTCAGCTTTTACTTTTGTCGCGATTCTATTATTTTCTTAAATTTTAATGCAATTTGTATGCATATTTTAATTTTTGTACCCATCTTAGCTCATGTTTACATGTCATAAGGCAGTAAATACACAAAGTAGCCAAGGAGATAGTACATCTAATATACAGAGAAAATTTTCTTTTTTACATGTGCACTCATATTTCTCGTGACTAATGAAACTCATCCCATTTTCATGCTATTCACCTTAATTGTCAGTTGCTTGCTCATATTACCACTCACTTTCCCCTCTTCCATATTGAAGTCAGTTAACTGTTCATGGATTAACTGAAGGCAACAACATACTAATGCATTCTTCTTTTATTTCTGCTGTTGGTTGTCTTGGTATTATTGATAATTACTTGTAAATAGGAAAATACACTTATTGTGTATTTATCTGAGAAAAACTTTATTATAATGGCTATAGACTCACAAAGTGAGGCATATGTTGAGAAAGTTGAAGACTTAAGGATTGTTTTCTGGACTGACGGCAACTCTTTAACTGACCAAGTACTTTCTTGAAGACTGAAAGACCTAGTAGCCTTTTGCTGAATACCAAAGGACATGAAATGTTTTACATCAACTCTTGTACATGTATTTATTATTTGTATGATTTGAGTGTCAAAGGCCATCATGATGAAGTTATTCTTCAATGTATGTTTACATAGTGCATAGGGAAAATTTTATTTTTACATGTACATATGTATATGAATAAGATGCCATCACATCACGTTGATGAAAGTATTTGCACCATCATGCAGCCTTTATAAGTACAAGATACTCAAGCTAGTCAGTATCCATGACTTTATATCCTTACAGCATATTTTCTGTGGCCAATGCACAATCACTTTTGAAGCCCAATATGTAGATATTAATCTCAATGAGGAGTGTTTTGCTGATTAATCTTTATTTCAACATGTACTCAGCTTTATATATTGCTGTTTTCCATTAGGGCTGGCCCAATTAGTATTTTAAAATTATTTGCTAAATAATTTACTCCCAGATATTCTGAAACTGCTGATCTGATGCTAATGTTGACCCAAAACTAGGTTTTTCATGAATTGTGACAAATTAAAGGTACATATCTATTTTCTCTTTGAAATACATGTGACAAGTAGGCACTGTAATCTATTTTTATATGATGATACATGTTGACTATGCACTGGTTTAATTTCAAGAAAAATATACATATGTGGCAATAATGAAAAAAAACTATACATCGAAGACCACCTCATAAATGCAGTGAGTCTTCAATTATGAGACCAACTTTTAGCAAAAATGCATAGTCATATGTGTATTATGGCACCTATTTGCCATATTTGGTTATGAGGCTGAAAGCTTGCTGATAGTTTCCGCAATGAGTGGTCTGTTTCTGAGATCGCCACAAATGAAGTATAATAAAGAGATAACTATCTCTTTTTGTTTGCACTGATTTTTTTTAACCTCTTGGCAGCATGCAGTGTATCATCTCTGTAAAAAGTTAATGAATTGTGAATGGAAATGCTCCAAGCTATCACCACAGGAGTCTGGAAAATTTTATTGACTCAGGGATGTTTTAAGGGGATGGCAAAGGGTTAGCACTGCCAGCTGTTATAATGGACAACACAAGAAATGGTGATGACTAGGGTGTTGCGTGAAGGGGGCAAGAGTTTAGGTGAAAGGACTCTGTTGTCACCACTTCAGCTAGAAATCATTTGGCTGCAATACAGCAGGCAAATCTCTTTGGATTCTCTCACCTTCCTTCTCAAACTCCCTGTTGACATAATCATTTCCTTTCTCATGACTTTTGCCTTAATTCTAAATTAGACAGAAGTGACTCCTGATACCATTGGGAAATTTGGTTGTGTCATTTATTTTGTTTAAAAAAATCTTAATAGTTTGGATTGAAAATTCTATGAAAGAGCAAATGCAATGGGTGAAATGCATCCCACTTATACAATTGGGTGAGGAAAATTTTTTAAGTGTGGTAGAGTTTAGGTCTAGAAGCTTAAATGTCTTCCTTTTGATGCTTATGTTAGGCATGCAAAATTAGGAGCCATTCTACACCTCATCAGCCAGGTGCAACCCCAAATATAGATATGTCACTATCTCATGCAATATATCTCACAAAATTCACATTTCTCTCCATCTTTCTTAATATTTCAATAAAAATTCATGAAAATTTATAATTATTTCTATTCTCAACTAAAAAAGAATATGTATGCCATCATTAGCCATCACCACTACTATGTGAAGGTGACAATATTGCCCATGCTATCACTACTGTGACCATTCAGATGGCTCACTAATTGCCTGCACCTGCACTCACAAGACTCCACATCAATATTACTTTTTATGAAATTGTTATCACACTAAGTATATTGTAGTTATGGTTTTAAATTACCATTGTTGAGAGCTTTAAAATGAGCCCAAGTTTCTTGTGGTACCATTATCATGAGCTGAGAAAAAGTTTAATAAAAATGCTGGTAATTTTTCATTGGGTGACGTAGAAAAAGTTTGTAACGTGAGTGTTTAACCGTCTACATATGTGCCAATGATTTACAAAAATTTCATTGCCATCATATAAGTTATTGTCCAGTTATAAATTTTACTGAAAACATGAGTAGTTACTGGAAAAGGAGCTAAACATTTTTCACAAAAACCATTTTAAAATGAATGAAAGGACATTTATAAATATATCTTATGTAGCCTAATACAGAATTTAACATATAGAGCCTATTTTTCCATTTGTAATCAAAGTGTAAACTCAAGTACCAATGATAAAAAATGCTATCTTAGTTCTTGTTGACCATTCCTGGATCTGAAACAGTGTTGAGTTTCCTCAATATTTTAGGATTTTTTCAAAGAATTTGACCATACTGCTCCCACTAATATGTCTGAGAACTCTTGTCATTTTTTTTACCTTTTCTTCTACCTATGTTTATTTGCTAGTGCTGTCTACTCTTCCTCCCAGTGTTTAAGTAGTCCTTTCTTATGAGTGAGTCCTTCTTCGGTTATGCAATGGGTCAACGTGTCCACATTTGCCGACATTCCAGCAAGTGTCTTACTCACCATCATCTGTATGTAACGCAAGAAGAATTCACTTGCATCATTTTCCAGGAAAGAATTAGCAAGTATTTTTAGCCCCTCTCAGTTTTCATGTGACATGATCAATAAAACTCAATGAACCCATCAAGCCCCTCACTTTTTCCTCTTAATTCAAAGTACAAGCAGGTATATTCCCAAGTATCAGATCAGCTGTATTCATGAATTATCAGCAATACCAGCATCAACCTATGTGTTTTTGTTGGACTAGTCCAATATTTAAAAGTTTTTCCCAATGGGTTATTCATGGTAAGTCTACTGATGCTACTTAGCTGTGTATAATTGATGCAAGTGCCTGCCTATCAGGAGTTATCCATCAGTGTTGGGTCTGTGTACCAAGTCAGTATGTTGAATAAAAATTTGTCTGGTAATATTAGGGATCATGTGGGATTCAAACTGCCATAAGTTTATACTTTTTTCAAGTGTATTGAGGTTTGACTGTGCCAGTTGATGGAATTTATTTTTATCATTTTGAGGAAAAATGGAAAATATTTGTATTAGAGACAGCGTGCCTCATTGTATTAGAGACAGCTGCGTACCATTAGATGTAGCCAATGGTGATATAGTTAGTTGTATTTTTAGTGTAACTGGATGTATACATTCAACTACAGTGAAACCTCAAATTTACTCTCCCAGAATTTGTTTTCCCTTGATTTACAACATTTTCTTGAGGCTCCAGAAATTTTTATATCCTTGTAATGCAATCCTTTCCCTCTGTTAACACTTTCAAATGTTGAAATATTCCATGATTTGTACGTAACAACTGGTGAGGAGCAAGATGGCAGCCAGGGTACTTAATGTGTACCAATTGATGACTGACACAGAGTTTGAAGCGTAATACTAAGAGAAAGCCTGGGCTGATTGTAATGAAATAAAGTCCACAAGTGGCCTGTTTTATTTTTTTGCAGTAATTAACTTTTTCCATTCTATTCAAATTTCTGTTACTGGTGTGAAAATGAGAAAAGAGCCCATTTTTATAAGACAATTTTATGGAGGACGAGAGTGGTCTTTTTTGTGATAAACTGCCCCAGAAGACCTAAGACTTCAAAGGGGATCCGTGCAATGGGAACAAGCTGCAAAGCTCACTTCTCTGATTTGTTAGGCACTAATGTAGATGACAGTGAGAGACTGAAGCCTTTAGTTGAAGACAAATGTAGACATCTAACACATTCTCAAAATCTATAAAAATCGACATTAAAAACATTTGGACCTTGCTTAAAACATATGCAGCCAACACAAAGGCATGGTTAACTAGTATTTTTGAATGACAAATGCATGCCCTTGATTCATGGTCATGGAGTAAAAAAATCATTATGCCATTGGATTGTTGCCCAGCACACCATGTTAACTTGAAAATTAGGAAAAATAAATTCGTATTTTTCTCTGCCAATTTCTCCAGCCAGCTACAGCCACTAGATTTAGATATAATCTATTCAAATAAAATAAAACTATCATAGATATGGCATTGATTTTGCTTCCATTTCCTGTGGAATATGATTTCCCTTGATGTAAATTTTCCTGTGAATTACACTTTTTTTCCTTTGTCCTCCTCAAAAGTGTAAAAGAGGGGTTTCACTGAATAATAGTTTGTTGGAGACTAGATTTAATAGTTGATCACCTGGCTGAAGGTGGAGCAGTTGAGTATGTGTATTCTTAGCTCTCACAGGTTTACTCTGCTTATCATGAAAGAAGAGCTGGTTCATTGGTTATTCTGCAAAGTGATTCTGATAGAGGTGGAGTTGTTTGCCCTCTGAAAAAGTGTTTTAGCCTGAAGAAAGTTTTACCTTAAGTGATGGGTGATTTCATCCACCTATAATCGGGTAGTCATCCAGGGTAGAAGGCACATGCAGCCAATGACGGTCTCAAATGAAATTGGTGATTTTTTAGATACCATATCTTCATGGAAATATACTTGTGGCCTTGGCAAGGGAGCTTCTCCTTTCTTGAGTGAATTTCAAGAGCAAAGGGACAATGTGAGGATCTTTGTCTTTAACTATCAAAACCAACCACCAGGTTGTTTAACGTACATTTGTGTAAGTCATAATTCAGCCTGGGAAATATCTCATAAACTGTCTGTTCTAAATAATTTACCTCAATTGTTAAACTGTAGTCACTGAGTTTAGGGTATCCATCGTGTATCTGGAGAAATGACAGAAATCTATGGGAAGTTGACTCAAGGGCTTTTTGAGATGCCCATGAACTATTTGGGAAATACTCTTGACCCTGAGTCAAATGCGTTGTCTATTGTCACACTTCTCACCCATGAGATATGGGTTATCTAGTGGACATGTCTTGGAACATGACTAGTGCAAGTATTTCATATGTACTGTGTTATGATTGAGGAAAATCCTGAATGGAAAATGTATAGATGAGTATGGGGTCAGACTGGAGATTTTTTACTTCATATTCCAAAATTTGAGGAATTTACTAATATTATGGTGATATGACTGATGGTTGAAAGAATAAGCTGATAACAATCAATAGCCAATTAGGATAGCATTTGTAATCAATCATTGATTAATTGGAGAAGATTTTGCGCTGTAAAATTACAAAAAACTGAAAGTCTACTTTTCCGAGTATTATTTTTACTTAAAAATTATTGGAAGAGTACACCATAAAAGTCTGGGATTCCTCATAATGGGAAGTGCCTTTTCTCTTTCTTGTCATCCATATAAAATCAATTTTATTTGATTGGCAGAAGAATGGATTCATTTTCATTCCAAATCTTTTCCTTACTAACATGCATTAAGTTCTGTTATCATGGATTATTGATGGCTATCTCAGTAATTACTAGATTACTGTTGCATATGTACATTAAGGAGGCTCAGTTTTCACTTTTTTTAAATTTTCAAATTCCCCTGGGTGGAAAAGTTGCCTTTGGAGATTTTTTTAAACTCGTTAAATTTTAAATAAAATGTCAAAATACAACTCTATCCTGGATAAATGCAACTGAATGAAGAAAATTTGATGTAGATTATTCAGAAAAAGGCTTTGATAACACCTGTAAGATCTGAAATATAAGTATTTCACTGGGTAGGAAGTTTAAATCTCATCCTTTCAAACTACTGCTGAAAGTGGTTAAATAAGCTGTAGAGAGCCCCAGAAAGTTAGACAAATTTGGCAACCTGCACAATACTGAGGTACACCAGTCAAATTTGCATCAAATTTCTTTTTTATTAGAGTTCAGAAGTTTCAATTCTCTAAATATACTGTTTCTTTTCTTTTAATCGTGCAAGAGGTATCATAGTTTTCTATTCTCAAATGTATTTATGGTAGCATCCACCCTAAATCTACATTGATTTCATCTGGGAGAAATCTTTTCCTAGATATAAGCAAGTTATCAGGTAGTAATCAGGTAGTTATCCGGTAGTCTAAAGTGAACGGCCAGATACACCTATCCTTATTACACTGTTTAATGCAAGTTAATATTCTTATTGAGATTATTTCCCCTGAATGCCAAGAGTCTGTCCTTGTGAGGCAAAGGAACAAACCTACTATTTAAACTTACTGTTAATCAACAATGTAACATAGTGAGAACAGTCTTTTATTTTCTCTCTTATATAAGGCTGCATCTTCTTCCTGGACTCTTTAATTATGGTTGCATTATTGGACAAAGTTCCTCCTATTATCCTGAAGCAATCTTCAGGTTTTGAAATGGTTCTGTGAGTTCTTTAAAATTTTAAACAAAAATTTAATGACTGTGATTTAATTAATCTATGTACTGACATACCAGCACTAATGGAAAACTTTTAACTTGTCACAGACATTGAATTGATTATTTTGCATAAATGTCCATGCATTTTAAGTAGGTATGTGTAGTGAATAACTGCTTATTTATTAGAGAGTTGCATAGCTCATGTTATAATTTTTAGTGAGCTGTACTTCACATAATGTTAAACCAATATTTACTAACTCATGTGGTGTATCTCACAAAATAATTTTGTGGTCGCAATTGCAGGGTATTACTCCCAGTAAATGTATAAAATACATTCATGGAATAACTCTCTCATCCAACTACACACTATTACATGAGGTGACAATGTGATCAAAATCTACTTGCTGAGAAAGGTATGCTTCGGAAGATTATATGTGTGTGTGTTATTCTATCCACTGCACTCAACATCTCCTTCCTGTTTAAAAACAACACGACTTTGTGCACATGTGTACTCTCATACAATATATGTATTTAGCAGGGACTCCCTTGAGTAGATGAAGGCCTGCTCAATTAGTGCCCACCTACAAAAACCCTGTAAGTGGCTGAAAACTATTAGGTACCCACTATTCAAATACAACCACAGAAGTGAATTTGCACTATACTTATCTATTTGTCAATTCTTCTCACTGCTGGTTTATCTATCCACCTAGTCTTTCAAGGCTATTTATATAATATGTAATCACTTTTATAGGCAACAAGGTCAGTGGAGGAGTGTCATTCCTGTGGACAGGCATTTAAAAAAGGAAGGCTTAGCTGTCACCTTGTTGCTGCTCAGAAATAAACTTAGTAGCTTAGATGAAGTAATATCTGACGAATCAATATGTACAGAAATAGTTATTGTTTTCATCTTTTCAATTTGGTGAGGAATGGAAAATGTGCGAAGTTTACTCCTCAGTAAAGTTAGATTTCATTTAAAATTTGAATTGTTCACCATTTTCAATTTTATTTCTATGGATTGGATGAAATACCTTTCTATAACTCATATCTGTTGAGCTCAAATGTTGATGAGCATATAATCCCTACTCATCAGTGGCATAATCTCCAATTGATAATGAAGGTAGCACTCCTTCCAAATACTTTTGTGTGGTGTAAATTAATCAATTATATGAGGGTGGTCCATTTGAGTGGAAGTATAAAACTAGAAAATGTACACCAATTAATTAGACATTACAGCTTTCAGATGAAGGTAAATTCTTTTCAATTTCTTGGATTTATCACCAGGGATATTTTTTAGTACAAGGGTGGTACAGTTGGTCATGTACAACAATTTTTTTCTGCTCCCGTGTACTATTCTAGGGCATAATACTTTCACAGAATGTTCTTTGAAGGTTCTTTGGTTGTTGGCTTTTTTGTTTCAAGAGTACATAGAGTGACAGAAGAGACTGAGCAAAGATGCCATTTGTGTTGCTGTCATTTAGGTGTGAAGTGAAGAGATGTGTTGTTCATTTTCTGTTGGCTCAAGGTGGAAACCCGAGTGAAATTCATTAGAAGATGTGTATGTATGCAGTAGACTGTTTAGATCAGAGCAACATTGGCAGGTAGTGCAAATTTCTCATGGAGGGCCTTGTGATTCTGATGGATTTGCCTCATACTGGGTGTTCCATGGCAGAATCAGGTGAACAGAACGTCATGGCCATTGATGAGGCAATTTGTTCTGCCTGACAAATGCAACTTTGCACATTGGCAAACATGTTCAACATGCCACATGGCACAGCGTATGACATGGTGCATGATCAACTGAACTTTAGTTCATTGAGTACTCAGTGGCAGCCAGTAAAACACAAAGGTGTATGGACACCTTATGCAGCAGTGAATGATGGCTTGTCTGGACCACTAGCCACATTATCCTGCAGGCTGATAATCTTTTCTGGAAGGTACATCATTACTGGTGTTTTGCCATTAGTCAGGACATGGCACTGTCAGACTGTAATCTTTTCTGCCCTATGAGGAAATTTTCGGCATTTCACTTCTAAAGTCAAATCGGTCATGCAAAGTTGGCTTCACTCACCAAATATTGACTTCTCTCAGAGGGTATTTGCAAAGTTTTGCTACTAAGGGAAGAATGTATTGACAGACTTGATGGCTGTGTCAAGAAATGGCATTAATATGTGCCTTAACTCAGTTTATATAAAAAATATTTTGCCTATTACTCTTAACATTTTTTTAAGTGTTGTGCATTAATTGATCCACCCTCATATATTGCTCTCAAGTTTTGGTCATCCCAATTGAATCAAATTAACATAAATGTATACTAGCGTACAATTTTAGACCCATGTTGTCTTATGTAGATACTTTCATAAAATTTGCTGATATACCATGATAAAGGACCACTAAGAGCCATCACAATGTGTACCTACCAAAGCTTTGGTTTTATATGAACAATGATGAATTGATGAGCTATAGTTTCATTGGTAGGACTTTATTGGTGGTTAGCCACTAGTTTTATTAACTATACAATGGAAAAACTAAGATTGATATATGATGAGTGGGAATGATTGGTGCCCTGGCCTGCTATATGATCTCCTGGTTGGAAACAACCTGTTCTCTATGAAAATTATATTGTTAATTAGGCAAGACCTCTCCACTTTTGTCATTGATTGACATATTTAGATTGCTTCCATAATAAGTAGACACCCTCTAGCCTATCTACTCTGAGGTAAAGAAATGGACTCCTATGTAACTTTCTAACATACCTGGAATGTATCAAGAAGTTCTGAATAAAATACAGTAAAGTCTCTATAAAGCAAAATTTATGAGGACCAAAACTTTTTCATTTTACTATGTTGAATTTGACTCCAAGGAATACCATATGTTGGCATACTCTTTCAAATCATCTGTAATATGACCTTTAAAAGAGCCAGGCTTTTAAATTGATAGCTTTTATTAATGTTGATGGCAAATGCTGAAGATCCAATTTTTTCTAGGAGCAAGATTGATTTGTTTCACGCATTCAATTTATGATTTTATGTATTTTAAATCTATATCAGGCGCACACACTAATTAGCATGAACAAAAGTATTAAATCAGCATCAATGATATGGACAGTGTCATCAGTGATTCAGATTTCCTCTCATCTCAGATTTCCTTCATATTAATAAAAATTTTATGGAAATAAATTATGTCAGTATTCTAAATTCATTCATAGATCGTGGAAAAAAATTCATGCTGTACTTGCGTTGTTGCCCGATGTGTCATCAGCAGTTCATATTTCCTCTTGTATCACAGAGTTCCCCCCGTACTCATCAGACTTCAATGGTAAATAACATTGGTCATGTATTTCTAATTGTATTCCTTATACAATACGTGAAAAAAATAACTGTCACAGTAATTTTATTGTTGCTCAAGGTCTTTTACTCACCATAATAGGCCTTTCACTAAATTGTCAAAAAGGAATAGTGATAAGTCAATTAAAAAACTTGTATATTACTGTAACTGCTATTGTAATGGCAGGGGCAAAGATACCAGTCTTTATTTATTGGTACCTCAGTTGTTTTTGCGAGTGGAAAAAATACATATACTACGTCATTGTATTGTGGGATGCATGGGGTGTTTAGTGCTCTGCTAAATATAGCTGCTTTAGGGCTGATACTGCATCACTTTGGAGACAGATTAATGATATAATGAAAAATTCTGGTTGTCTTTAGAAATGAGACCTCATTTGTGGAAAGGAGTAACAATGGTGCTTTATCGCATATTTTTCCTGTTATTTAGCTCAGTAAGCTGTTGAATTTGTGTGTGGCTTTCTATCTCAATGCTTAAAAATATCTTTCTTTTAAACTTAAACTTTTAACCACTGATTTTTGCCCAGAAATAAGTAGCTTATCTTCAAATATAAATGGCAGGTAACTGCTGAATTGGAAATTATTGATTTTGTATGTTAAGAGCAAAACTTTTTGACACGGAGTTGTTTTTGGTACTTGTTTGTTTAACAATCAAATACAAAACTAAAAAGTTTGTTTTTAACACATTTTAGTAATATTTTATTTTTGTAACACATAGTTGTGTCTACTTTACATGTAATCTTAAACAATCGGCCATTCAATGATCAAGTAAGTAGTGTATTTCACAATTTTGAGAAACCAAGGAAAATCATAAATGCATATGTCACTATAACGTGTAGAATCTGAAGTTCAGGATTGACAATGTGATTTCACTTCATCTTATTTTCATTTCTTTAACTATCCAGAAATATCTACTTGTGCCTATGATGATGGGTGAGACTACCTTCCTCATTTCATTAAATTGAAATTTCAATGTTACTCTGCATTTCGCCATAAAGAAGCTTTGAGATACTTTTTTCCATTACATATAAATGCTTGTACAATTGGAGGCATGATTCCACCTTCCGCTCCTGTGATTATAAAAGGAATAATAGATAGTATCACAGTCAATAGCTAAGGCGCCTAATTTTGCATAACATATTAATGTGTTCTTTCATTGTGTCTTATATTTAAATTTTACTCCAGAGGTTTTTATGCGTGGATTCAGTGAAATGTGCTTCATGGTCATGGATTTCTGTCTTTTCACCATGATTTGCATTTCTATAAGTTGATTCATAGCAAATGTCATATGGGTGAAAAAATACTTCTGGCTCATTTTTTTGAGAATTCTAATGCCCATGGTTTTTACTTGAAAGTATAACAGTATAAATTATAGTTCATTAATGGCCCTGGAACTTTATTGCCATCTAAGTTCTTATACTTGGCATTTTGCAAGGCAAGATAGCATTTATTGGCACAATATAGCATTTATTCTCAAAGTGGATGCCTCGGTAGACAATATGTCTGCTGCTTTCGCTAAAGCCAAGTTTACAAGATGCATGTATCAGTGTAAGTAGATGTATGAACACTGAGATCCTTGAAATAGCATCTTGTAAACGTGCAAAATTTTGCAAATGTGTGAATGCGTGGCCATAAAATGCTCCTGTTCTAACTTGGAGCATGTGTTCATGAATCTGTTCTGCAATGTACTTGCATGGGTACGTACATTGAGTAAACACACCTTCATAACATCATCTTGACCATGAATCTAATGACTGGATGCTCATAAGTATTTGACTATAGTGATCTATAATGGCCATGAAAAATTGTTGTAGACAATCAGGAGTAGACTCATGCACTCCTTTGGCAATGTCACCGCTCAATGCTTAAATTTGCCCAGCTTTTAATGTTTTCTCCATTGTGTGACTATAATATGATGACTTTATGTTAGTGGTTGTTCATATCAAATTATGTCAGTTAGCCATAATTCAACCAAACTGAGTTCTGATTGCAAAAAAGAAGCTCATGTTGTGCATGTAGCTCATTGTGTTCATGATTTCATTGCTTTTTCAGTAATAGGAACTATTATAATTAAGTAGGTATCTATATCTTTTTACTTGGCCAACTTACCGCAGATCTGTAACTTCATGCCCCAATATTATAAAAATATACACATTTTTAAGTGGAAGCCATTTAAAGCAAAATTAATTAGTAATTTTGGAATTAGTCCATGACCGAAGTTGTCAAATATTCTGATGAGTGCCAATTCAGACCAATTGAGCCAGAATTGATGGTAGTCATGAATATTTTCCCTTTTGGCATGCTGAAGTTAGAATTTGGTATGATTTGACATCCTGTTTGGTATCAAGTACACCATTTGAGACATGAATTTCATTTGAAAACTGTAATTTGAACCGTAGGTTTTTTTAATGAGAAATGCTGCTATGAGTGAGAAAGAGCAAAGATTGGATCAGAATGTATTTTATGTATTTGATCAATAATTAACAAAAATATATTAAGAGTGCCATTCCTTATGCAGTTAGAGCATTACATATTTGAGAAACATTGCATTTAGTGTCGCAAATGCCATTCATTAATTAAAATATAATTATGCATTTTCTCTGTGGTGCTTAGGAATGCAATTTGTATAACTCCTTTACTCTTAGACAGTGTGTTCAATTCAATATATGTATCATATAGCACTACTGTTGATAATTCCACTGGATAAAATCAATTTTTAACATACATTTATGAGCTTAGCTTTGGCATTGTCTCTCCATGATCTCTTCCCCCCTCTTTGGTATCCGGATATAACAGCATTAAATTTAATGGGATGCTGAAGCAAGCCTTTAATCCAAAATTCCATATAACAAGAAATGCACACTACATTACATCAGTGATCACTGTGTTATGCTAGATTTTTTTGGTAGTGGAAAATCAGCAGTAGGTATCCGCATTACATTGGTGCTCATAACTGAAATTTGATGTGGTTACATATTATATAGATGCTGCAAATAGATTTCCTCCATTAACTGCCCTTATCTGATGCTAGTAGAATAGAGAAATATGTAGGTTCATATGACATTGGTGAAGAAGGGTGGGAAATAGTGTGAAAAAGTGGGAAGCACCCCTGTACATATATACCTGAATATTTGTACAGTAAATAGACACCTCTGATTTTCATTCCACTTTGCACCATTTATATATAAACAAGAGAACTGAATGGCATGCTATCAAGCTGAAATCAAGTGATACTTGAGCAGAATTAATTGACTGTTATCTATTTATATCTAGTGTCAACCCAGTTCGAAAGGAAGAAGTATAAAACCATACGACGCCACCACTCCGCATATACAATTATTTCATCAGGTATGCGACTGTGCATTTTATTGTCTTACTTACATCAGCATCATGCACACAGCACAATTGCATCCTAAATGGTTGAAACATTGCTCAGTTAAATGGCACAGATAGCATTACAATCTTAGAATATTTACCTGATATTTATATGAACATTTAAAAAGTAAATTTTCCCTTAACCATAGACAATATTTTAGAAATCAGCCTTTACCACTAAGAGTTGCATAGGTATTGCAAAACCTGGTGGCACTTTTGACATATCAAATGACAAGGAGAGGAAAGCATGTGAGTGAGGTGGAATGAAGAGACTTAGGGTCCTGGTAGAGTTTTTTTTGAGAAACCTACTCTTCCTTGGCCTACTCATCCATGCTTGATTCACTCTCTGTGACCTTAATCTCTTTTCTCTCAAGTTTCACCATGTTCTGGGTACCTATGGCTCATTGCTAACCTATAATGTAGTGGCACCCTTTGTCTCTGAGCACTGGAACTTTCTGATCGTCTACAACCAAAAGGGTATGTGACATATCACACACCAAAAGACAAACCAAGCACAAATGCACTACTGCTTACCAAAATTCACACTCCCTAGAGGTTCACATCACCCAGTCTTAATGTCCTTTGTGGATGATGTTCAGTCAACTTATATTGTGTGATGAAAAACACTCTGTGATTCCATGCTCTTGAATGTGCATTTGGAAAAAGGGGACATACATTTTGGCTTGATAGCTGCATGACATCTTCCAGTCAATTTGCTCTAGGTGGTCATTTTGTGATGTGACAATGTCAAGGTAAATAGCTAATTGGTTTTTTTATTTTTCCATCCTTCTGTCTCACTTATTTTTGTGTTATTCAAAATTTGATGGTTGCATCCCTCATGCAATTTTTTTGTGGCCGAGTACTCTGGATCTTTGTATCAGAAATCACACTTTCAATTTTTATGCATTGGTCATTTTTTGCTTCTGATTGTTTATGAAAAAAAATATAGAGCCTATGCTGAGAATTATTACACTTCAACTAATCAGCTTTGTGGAAGAACTGAGGCAGTCAATTTCTAGTCATGCATTTACATAGCATCTTGAACTAAGGGGTTATTCATCTTCATCCTGGTGTAAAACAACTTATATTACATGTTTTGTTGAGGCATTACTGTGCAGATGGTGACCAATGAATGTCTTGTTCATGGTACCCACAGCTGTTAATCAGCCTACTACACTGGAAGGTGTCAGGGTTAAATCGTCTGTGAAGAATTCTGGAAATGGAGCTCTATCTCCTCTTGTATTTCTCCTCTCCTGCATCTCAGCACAGATATCACTCCTGTTAAATCCATTGAAGCCGTACAAAGACTTATATTTAAGGTAGAACCAATGGTAATATTATGATAAATATAGACTTTCTGTTAAAAATTATAAGAGCTAAAAAATAGTAATATTTTCTGCTTTAAGCTGTACAATAAATCAATATCATCAGCTACTAAAGGATTGCTGACAGAATATGGCAAGAAATGTATTTTTTATGTGGGAAGTATGAATTGTTATCATTGCATCTAGTTAAACTAAGATTTCAGAAACAAATAGCACTCACTTGTTAGCATGCCATGACACAGCTGAGTTAAATGAGGATTGAGATATGGGTAGATGATACATAAATAAATAAGAATATTTTTGGTTGGTAGAATAACCTGATGATATTTTATACAGCTGAAATGAGATAAAGTGAACTCAAAGTGTAAAATAATATTTTTCTTTATAATGGAGGGGATTTGTCTTCAATTGATGCTCAGCATCTGTGACTACTGTTCTCAAACAAACCACACAGTAGGATCCGTACTTGTATATGGAAATGTGCATGTTTTGATGATTTGAATTACATCATAGGTGTGGATAAAATAGTACTTCATTGTCTTGAGGTTTAAAATGGATTTTAGTTCTTGATTGAAGATATCTACCAGAGGATATGGTTTTAGGAATTCCTTGAGAAAATGGAATCACAGGAGAGTTTTTTCATGATTGCACAAAACCATTATTTTACCGACACATTCTTTCCATTCTCAAACATTCAAGAGCTTCCAAAGTGACTGCCTATGAGGACTCAATTCCTTCTTCTAGAAACCCTCTCTGCCCTTTTTTGTTATTTTGATTTTCATTATTTTTTTGGTGACCTCACCCTACCAGCACACACGCCAAGGGTGCCTCATATGAAGGCCAACTAGTGGTAAAAGGCATCACCCTGGTTCCTATTCTCTGTCTCATCATTTCAGCTGCCTCCGAGCCCTCTTCACGAGAGCTCGGCCGACCTCTCAGGCCCCTGCCCCCGCCGCGCTTACTGAACAACAACAGCGCTGTCTGACACTGGGAAATTCTTCTTAACATCGGCAGCCTGTCCGTCGCACCCCTGTCGACCATTCCATCTCCTCCTCCCCAACCTCCACCACCCCTTTACCTTCCCCAACCCCATCTCCCCCCTCGACATAACCACAGGCCCTTCCCTTCGCTCTCAGGTGTGGAGGGCCAACTAATGGGCCTAATCACAGAGCGAGGGAAGGCCTGCGTCCTCTACCTCACGCAAGGCCTCCCCTGGAGAAGGTCGATGGGCGGTCGAGCTCGGTCCCAGTTGGCGGCGTCTCGGGGAACCCGTGCCTACTGGCAGCGACAGTGACAAACAACGACTGCTAAGGGAACACTGCTGCCGCTGCTGCCTTGACAACGGCCTCTCTCTCTGTCTCCACAACAGCATGTTGCACGATGCCTCTCTCGCCACCTGACCAACAACTCCCTCTTCTTCTACTTCTTGTGCTAGCCTCACTTCCTTTTTTGTCCAGTTCCTCCTAACCCACTCATCTCCTCACCTTCGCCTCTTCCATGAGACATTCATGTAATTCCGACTCCCTGCCTGTCACCTTATGTGTCATCTCTCTATCTCTTTCTGACACACTCATATATGCCTGCAAAAAATACACACAGACATGCCTACATGTGCATACCCAAACATCACCATGTAATGCATTCAACTGACCTCCTCTCTTCCTCTCTTTGGAGTTATTTTGTTGGCCCTCTCATTTGGAGTGCAAGTCCCTCAACCTGCCTTTGCCGCATGAAGTGGATCATCCTCCCGTGCAGAGGTCCTGTGTGCCTGCGTGTGTGAGTTCCAAATGCTTTTGGAGTTGCCCATCGGAGAATGCTACTGGTGCCTTCAAAATGAGCGATGCCACAGAGAACACTAGGCATTCCTTCCATCGATCGACTGCTGGGAGCCCTTTGCTGCTACATTGGAAGAATGCTGCATTTTGCAATAGGAATAGGGAGGGGGCAAGTCAACTAATTGGAGGCGAGAGAAGACACAACGACAGGCACTAGTGAGCGATGACCATGGAGCATTTGAAAAGACCTCCGAGTTAGTTCTTTGTTGCTCTTAAATTTTTTCCTGCTTACACTTTAATTGCTGAGTGCTGGTGAAGCGAAAGGACGCAAAGGATTCAAGAGACTGACTCTGCAGTTTTGAAAAATTTAATGAAATTTTGATGAAGAAATAATTTTTGCGTTAATCAAGAGAAGTTTAGGCTGGAGAAATAATACACAGACATGCACACATGAAACACACACACCAAAGACATACAACACACTTTGTTTCTTATCCTAATATAATCTGATGGTGTGACATCCAATTGATCCCATTCCTGATTTTTATTTGAAGGAAATGAAGGTATAAATAAGAGCTGTTGCTTGTCCAGGATGGTACCTTGGGCAAAATCTTGCTCTCTTGCAGTTCATTGTGAAAAGTGGGACACAGTCCACAAACATAAAAAAGCAGTTGAAATGCATATAAATATTGTACACAACCTCATAGTATAAGTATAGTTATATATTATATTGGATTGAGCAGTTAGCTGAGTGGAAGGTGGAGGTCGACTCTTTTATTATTTGCGAGGAAACTGCTTACTGAGGAAACGTTTCATCATTGCCAAGATTCAGTGGGAGTCCATCAACTCTGTTCTTTTTTTTTGAGCTTGCTACTAAGAAAGAAAGCCCAAAAAGTACTGAGAATATTTTCTTTTGTAAAATGTAGTCAGACTATACAGTTACCTTTGCAACTTTGGACCTATCGCTTTTAGTGAAATGACACATTCAGCACATAACCAAAGAAGTCCTTATCATTACTATGAATAAAGTTTTTCTCTTTGTTATAATTCTTCTTTGAACATGGCATAGTGGGAAAATTATTGTTCTCCATGCATAATGCCTTAATTTATTACCACATAAGAATGGAGAAGAGCGAGATAGAACAAGTAATTTCAATACATTTCAAAAATAAAGTTCTCTCTCATGCAAGTTGGATACCTACATATAAATATATAAATACTATATATATATAATTATATATATATATATAAATATATATACATATACGTTCCCCGCGTTTCCAAGTATCTGTGAATTGCTCACTTAACTGTCTCTTTAGCCAATTGAATTTTAAGGTGGCATTCACCTTGATGTGGGGACAGATATCTCCGAGGCCATTATTTCGCATCTGTTGGATTGTGAATAGCATTTACAATTTTTAACAAAGACTAAAAACATATACATAAGTGACAGCAACATCAAATCCCACAACTCATTTAATCTTCATGATACTCATGTTGTTTCAAAATTACATATGTATATGATTTTATAAGCTGTCCAAGTATTTGTAATACTTTTTTTTTTAATGTTGTCAAAATGGAGCCCTAGAAATGTGCTTCCTATTAAGTTTAATAATCAACTCCTAAATTTTATCATTTTTAGTTTCATTTTTAAAAGTGTTCCTGACTTTTAAATATAAGTGCAGTTTCTAATGGACCACAACATTCACAACTGTTACCAAAATGAGTGTAATCATGAATGCAGTGAAAGTAATTTTCTGAAAATGTTTTGTTTGGAAGTATTTAAATATTATGTTCAGAATAATCTGCGCGACTAATTCTAATTATATACACTGCCAGGACTTCTAAATGTGATCAGAGTTATATCTATTAATAGAAATGCCGGACGGATGCAAGATATATATGCCTCTGTAAATAACCTATAGATGAATAGAGCCTTCTCTTATATAAGATTATGGAAAAACAAGGACGGAGGATGTGGTGGATTTTTCATTTTGTGTACATGTGAAACTGACGTCGTCACCAACGTTCAGGTGCTCAATTTTCAATAGTTGTCACCAAGAAGTTAACTTAGGTAGTAAAAAATCAAAAGTTAGAGTATATATAAATATATATATATATATTATACATATATATATGACATGGATTTGGGTGTGATTGTTTGGGGGGGGGGAGAAAGGGGTAAGAGAGGAGGATGTGAGTTGAATTGTTGGCCCATTTTTGGGTTTGGGCCGCAAGGGGGGGGGGGGAAAGGAGGGGAAGGTTGGAAGGGGGTGAGCATGGTCAGCAAAAGGGTATAAGGGAGGCCCGTGAGTGCGCACATGTGTGGGTGTTTGTTTGTTTGTGTGGTGGGGAGGGTGGGGAAGGGGAGGGGTGGGGGGAAGGGGCGATATCGTTGTGCTTCCCCCCTCTCTCTCCCTCTGTCCGTCCATCTTGTCTCGGCTTCCTTTGTCCCTGCAAAAAGGTGTGTTGTCATGCATATATGTCTTTCCACCACCAGTCGGGGAGACACTCCTCCCGAGCGCCGCACCCGTGGACTCTGGAGCTTTCACCGTGGCGTCATAGCGGCGAGGGGATGGCGGGGGAAAGTGGGAGGCATCAGTGGAAGGGAGGGGGAGTGGGGTGGGAGGGGCTGGGTGCGGGGTGGAGGAGCAGAGGGCTGGGGGAGGTGCGGGAGGGGTTTGCTGTTGTCGTCGTCATATCGTGAGGGTCCCTCTCTCTCCTGCAAGACGTCTCCCGATTGTGCCAGCGCGATTGAGAGGGGATGACGTGTGATTGCGTGTGTGTCTGTTGGTTGTCTTGTACGTGCTGTGCTGGTCCATCTCACGGCCTCTTGGTAGTTTCAGGGTCGAACCAAATCAGTGAGCAGGGATGTTTTTTGTGAGAAAGTGGATCTTAGCCAGAGAAGGGAGAATCAAAGGGGAAGGAAGTGTACCGCAAGTGTGATGAACGAGGAAATGTGCTGAGTGAATGGTTTAATTTTAAAACTGTTGGTTTTGATGCTCCTCACTTTGAAGGGCATCGGATCCTATTGAGGAGAAAATAAAAAAAAAAACATGAGCATTATGGGAAATGTTTGGACGCAATTGAACTCAAGACGATGATGTTTTATAAAATGAAAACAATGGTATATACAGTTATTGAAATTTGTTTTACTGTGGGTGAAGAATTTTGAAAGCGTGTAACTCAAAAATGAATGGTTTGCTCATAACCGTACCGTTGTCATTAAGTTTGAGATATGTAAGAGTGGGAAGAGAAGTGTATCTGATTATGGGGGGAGTGTGCCACCGACTTTGCCTTCTTTACAAGTGCAAGTTGCTGTGAGGAGTTGTAATACATGATCAATTTATTTATTGATACTTCAAGTTTTTAGATACCAGATGTCACTGATCAAATTACATTCCCATATATGGCCATGAAAGCAAACAAGATATGCAATTAGTAGACTTTAGCCAGTTATGTACTCAAAATTGAAAGTGATCCGTTGATCATGAGGGAGTCAAGAAATGGGGAAAGAATAGCTAGTTCATTTCACTTCAGTCATTGTCATGTCTTGGACGGGGTCATGATATCTGTGGGGTGAAAGCTGAATTTAGCTATTGATGACTATTGCATTCTAAAAGTATTAGTTGCATTTTGGGATCAGCGCTTAGATTAGGACAAAATCAAGTTAAATCTAAAAGTTACCATCTTTCTTCTTACCCTAATCTTGTGTAGCTGCTGTACGTATAATATCTTTCTTAATTTGCTATTTAAAAACTTAAAAAATTATCACACCACTGTAGATTCATGGAATTTGAAAAATTGATTCTTTATATAATTGCAATTATAATCATGCCATAAAACTTTTATGAAAGTACCAGCATCTATTTAAGTCTTGCAATGGCTATATAATATCGAAGTGACAGTGACATCTGGGTACCATGTGAGTAAATCTTCTCATAAACAAATGCACGCCAGTACTGAAAATCACCTAGTGCTGATAAAAAAAAAGAAACATTTGTAAATTGCTGTTGATAACCTTGAAGGAAGGAACAGAACTACCCTATTTCAATTGTTGGGGTATTTTTGAAGTAAAAGAAGTTTTAACTCAAATATTAGATCTCTCTGGGGTTAAAAAATCATTTAAAAAGTGAAAAATTTATTACTAGAAAACATTTTAATGAGAGCATAGGGAATTAATTCTTCAGGCAACTCACTGAAAAACATCTGTTTATAAAATTCATTTGGGGTTGGTTAAGGGAGGAGTAAAGGAAGTAAAGGGTTTTCCTTCAATCTTTCCAACAGCTTCATGCAAATGGCCAAAGAAAAAATTGGAGGGACTCGGAGTGACGAATGCTATTCTAAATGTAAATATCGTTAAACACTTGAAAATTGTATTCCTGACGAATGAACTGTATATTTGTGTTCATCGTTTTTTATTTCTGTGTATGTATGTATGCAAGCATTATAAGTAGTGCAATTTCTAGGCAAAAGATAAGTCCTGTTTGAAAATGTAGCGAATGTGAGAGAGTAAATTGGGGAATGTGAGTGCTCTTCCTCTGTTGGTGACTTAAGAAATATAAACTGTAAATGCGCCAAAATGCATGAACACTAGACAAGAACACACAACATACACTTCACACACACACACACACACACACAGACACACACACACACACACACAAATAGCAAAGACAGACAACATTCTGAGACATAAAGAAACACAGACAATGAATAAAAATTCTCTCAACTAGACATATACAGACAATTTATGCCCAGACACTCGACAGTTGTGATCAAAGGAAAGAAGCAGTTAAGGTAGTCATAATTCCTTTACATAACGAGGAGGACAGGGCTGTGGGAGTCGTCATGTTTTTATTCATGGGGACAAGCATATGCTCTCTCTCTCTTTCTTCTGAAATCAATTGCTTGTAAAGTGAAAGCCTCATGTCAAATGGCAAACAAAGGGATGTGCGTCACTGAGAAAAATAAGGTTTTATTGGACTTAAAGAAATGTTTCCACCTGGTTGTTGTATTGTGGGAAAGTGCCACTACTGAGTAGCTGTCACAGTGTTGCCAAAAAGAATGATGAAGTGTGTATAAGTTCCATGAATGCAATAAAATTCTATCTCTATAAAAAATCAAAAATTTTTATTTCTAGTTTCCATTCAGTACATAGTAGTTTCCAAACCATTTCACTTGCAATTGATTAAATTATTTATGTAAGTGAACATGAACACAGGAGTTCTCCACAACAAAGAAATCAGGAGAAGAATATTGATCTATCACTTTAAAGGTCCTTGTGCATTAATACCCTTTATTTGAAGCATTCATGAAAGACAATGAGCTATGACTTTGTTCATCCATTTTGCAAGCTTTGAGTTAGATTATATTTCCCCAGGGAAATAGCAGTCAAACACTTCCTATCTGCACTTGTATACTCCAAAGAACTTGATGCTGCGAGAGTATGAAGAGATTTATTTCACACCTCAAGGGAATTGGTGCATCTCCTTTCATCGAGGAGGTAGAACTCTAGCTCCTTCAAACTACCCACCACATGGCCAGGGTCCACTTTAGAAGATTCTCTTGTAGTTCCCTCACTCACAAGGACTGCATGCCAGCCAGCTCCTCTAGCCCCCACGTAGTCTGAAGATGGTGTGTCACCCACATGGCATGCTTCATGTGGCCCCACAGGTTGCCCCAAAACTCCCTGCGCTCTCTTCAAGGCCTTTTGGAATATCCTGGCATCAGGTTTGGCCACACCCAACTCATACGATGCCAAGGTAAATGTAAAAAAGTCTCGAAGGCCCACTGACTTCAGGAGACCATTGAGGCGAGAGTCGAAGTTGGAGACCACCCCAAGAACAAGGCCTTCCTTCTGGAGGCTTGAAAGAATTCCCTCAGCACCCTCTGCCACACTCCAGCATTCAGCTGTTGAGTAGACCTCAATTAGATGATTTGCCAAGGAATTCAGCCGCATCTCTGCAGACTTCCCTCTGACCCTACACTCATCAAATCGCAGGGAAGGGGCTGAAAGAAATGTCTGCACCACCAATCTAGAATACCATGAATGCCACGAGAGGCCCGTGGCTGCCCCAAAGTTAGGATGCTGATCACTCAGGAGTCGCCACTGTTTCCTGAATCCAATTGCTAACTCTGAGGGTTTTGCATGAACTCCCATTTGTGCTCCAGTCTGGGAATATTGCTCTCCAGGGGGATGTCGGAAGTTGAGCAAGGTGCCGGTTACATCGAAGGTCACAAGGCGAAGCTGACGTGCCACGGCTGCTGGCAGGGATGGAACAGCCATGGCATGTCCCCACCAATAACAACACTAAAAATACAGAAATTATCATATAAAAGGACTTATATCACTAGAAAAATGAAGTGGGGGAGTAATTAAGAGTAAATTTTAAAAAGGCTCAAGCCAGTGACAGGTTTTGGTGCCTGGGAATTACAGGTTGTGGAAATAAAAAGCCCCTAAAAAATTTATTTAATAAACTAGTGGCAAAGCCTGTTGATTCTCAGAGGAAGGTATAAGAGTAAGAAATGAGAGTACCTACAAGCAGTTCTATGTATTCAGGAGATAATCTTGCATTCCATTTTTTATCCTAATTTTTTGGCTTAGAGTGCTTTTACTGTAGTTGTTTAGTTTTATAACCATAAAACTAATAATGAACAGCCAAATTTACATAAATATTCATTCGAATTTGAAAATTTGATTCTTTTGAATCAAATTTTGCTGAAGAAATAAAGCCTTCAATGCGTTAAAATGAACTTTATACATTTGTGATCAGATTGCTTTCATCCATTAGGGATCAAATTGGTTATATATTTTGAAATGCGAAGAATTCTATAGCACTCCTTAGTACAGATGCTAGAATTATACAAAATTTCAGCTCAATCAGTTTCATAGTTTTTGAGGAGAAGAGTAGCAAACATTCTCACAGTCAGACACCACTGTACATAAATGTAAGTACAGTGGAGCATCAATAATCCAGGCGTCAAAAATCCAGACCGTCGGTTATCCAGATTCACATCCGGCAAAAAATAAGTTGATACAATGTACATATTTGTCAAAAAACATTGATGTGAGATGTATTACAGTATGTTTCATTAAAATACCACGTGATAAGTTCAGATTAATTAATGGTTTTATTTATCTGCTGTAATTATTTAACCACACTACTAAAGTAAATAACTATTTTTGCAGTTTTTAGCAAAGTTTCTTTATGCTTAAGGCATCAAACGGCCTTGTTTTGGTTCTGTTTTAAAATCCGGACTTTGTGATAATCCGGATTTGGTCCGGTAACAATTGATCCGGATTATTGAAACTCTGATGTAGTAACTATCAAAAACCTACATGCAAAATTTCATGATAAATGGCTCATTACTTCACTCATTCTAAGTCTAAATGGAAAGCAGTGTTTTGAAGACTTAAAACTCATTGGAACCACAACGATCCATTTTGAGCCTTAGGACTGTATTATAATATATACGCATCAAAGAGTGTGCAAAATTCTGTGAATAGTAAGCGACATTCTATGCATAACAATGGTGTGAATGGCTAGATGCAGATACCATGTAAAAGCAATTAAGTGTACATATACAGGTTAGGGTACAAAATACTCAAACAGAAATCTCACTGAAATTTGCTAATTCTCCCTGTTTAACTTGATGTAAGCCATAAAATGCCTGAGCAAAACTTCCCATTCATTTTAATAAACTCTTCTCGGGCGCTGCACCAGGTGATTGGCTTCATGTTTGCCGACGTTTCGGAAAACGACTTGCTTTCCATTTTCAAGGCGTGTTACTCTGTCCGTGTCAGATTGTAAACTGAATTGAATTGACCGTTGGTCGGGCCCAACAATTGAGCTCAGGTGCCATCTGATTGGCTGAGGTTTGACTTTTGCTCTTGAATTATTTTCTGATTTTTCCTTATGCTTTTAATGCAATTTATTACAGGTGTCCATGTATTGCTCAGATGAAAGCCAGAGTCACGATTGAAATTTATTGGATTAAGGCGTATTTCAATGGCTTCCTTAATTATGCAATCCCAGTAGCGCGCTGAGCGGCACAGAATTTTTGCATCTCCCCATTGAATGGCATGATCTTCATTGATGCTGTGTTCCGCCACTGCGGACTTCTGTGGTTGCGCTAATCTAAAGTGCCTTCGGTGTTCTTTCAGCCTCATCTCAATCGTTCGACCTGTCTCCCCCACATATATTTTTCCACACTCGCATGGAATCTGGTAAACCCCTTGGTGTCTTCAGGCCGATGGGATCCTTCGTCATTACCAGTCGGTTCCTTAATTTGGGTGGAGGTAGGTGGATAGTTCTGATTTTATACTTCCGTAGAATGCGGTGGATCTTTCCAGATACAGTTGAAACATAAGGGATTAAAGCCTTTGCCAATGGTTTTCCAGGTGGCTCTCCCAGGAAACCCCCCTGTTTTGCGTTGGATTTTCTTAGGGCCTTAAATATCTCTTGTTTGCCATAGCCGTTCTGTAAAAATGTCCTTTTAAGATGGTCCAACTCGGATGGGATGCTCACTTTATCCGATATTACCTCGGCTCTATGAATCAAAGTAGATAATACGGCAGCTTTTGCGATGGATGGTGGTGGCTCTGTCCGTTGAGGTACAGGTCCGTGTGGGTTGGCTTCCGATAAACACTATGCCCTAGGCTTCCATCTTCTTTCTTGCGGATTAGGATGTCCAAAAAGGGAAGTTGGCCATGCTCTTCTTTCTCCATTGTAAATTTGATGTTCGGGTGTTGGGTATTCATGTGACGTAGAAATTCCTCTAATGCCACGGTACTATGCGGCCAAACTAAAAAGGAATCATCTACATACCGGAAAAAACATTTTGGACGTAGAGGAGCCGAATTGAGGGCTTTTTTCTCAAAGTCTTTCATGTAGAAGTTAGCAATTGCTGTTGATAAAGGCGATCCCATAGCGACCCCATCACATTGCTCATAGAAAATCTCCTCAAAAGAAAAGTAGGATGAAGTCAGCATGTGATGGAAAAGCTTGACCATTTTAGCATCGAATTTACTCTCCAACAGTCTCAAGGTGTCAGTAAGAGGAACCCAGGTGAAGAGTGACACCACGTCCAGACTAACCATCAAGTCAGTTGCGTCCACACGAATATCACTTAGGCTTTTCACAAATTCTTGTGAGTTCTCCACATGGTGTTCACTAAGGCCCAGGAACGGCGTCAGGATGCCTGTTAGATATTTGGCCACATTATATGTCGGAGAGTTTATTGCACTGACTATTGGCCTGAGCGGCGCTCCTTCTTTATGTATCTTGGGCAACCCATAAATCCTAGGAGGCACTGGTGCTTGAGGCATTAGATTCTTAGCTGTCTCCTGTGGGAGACCCAGTTCCTTAATTATCTTTAGGGTTCTTCTGCTAACGGTTTCCGTGGGGTCTCGGGGTATTCTCCTGTACACACTGTCAGTAAGTAGCCCCAGAATCTTATGGTGGTAATCATCGCATTTCATAAGGACGGTGGCATATGGCCCTGTCAGGTGGCCCTTGTCAGCGGGAAGAATGATAATTGATGTATTTCTCCTCAAGGAATTCATGGCAATCCTCTCTTTCTTTGAAATGTTGGCTTTGGGTGGAATGGCTTTTTTAAGGACATGAGAGATATCACTTCTTACCTCCTCTGCTGCATCACTGGGAAGTTTCCATATAGCTTGCTCTACCCCTCCAATTATGTCACCAAATGGAATATTTCTGGGAGCGAGGGCGAAGTTAAGTCCCTTAGAAAGAACTGAGATTGCATCTTCATCAATCAGGTTAATTACCGTGCGATGGTGGTCGATCGCCGTGGGCTGTCTCTCGGTAGTTGCTCTATTCTCCAACTTCATTTTCAGCCTTTCCGTGTCCCGTTTGTAAACTGATTCTCCCAAAGCACTAGTTACACGATCAACAAACTCCCAGTCGAGTGGGGATAAAATGGCTGAAAGGAGTAGGTGGAGGTCCTTCAGTTTCCTGGCGTTGCGATCAAGAGTTCGTCTCTTATCTTGAATTCGTTGTCTTAGCAAAGCAAAACTCAATCGTTGAAGGATTCGATCCACTTTCTTCGATTTCAGTGGTGATTTGATCTTGGCAAAGGTTGGTATAACTTCCTCGTCATGACACTTCAAGAGAAAATGAAGGCTACAAAGAAGCCTTGCCTTCTCCTTCCGCAATGCTCCAAGTTCACAGACACTGTGATATATCTCCTCCCCTTAGAGGTGAATGATAAAAGATTTAAGTTTATTAATACTATTCACCGGGAGAAACTTAAATCTTTCCCATTCATAGTCATTGCTCAGGTTGCCAAGGTAATATGCTATTTTTGAAACTGGAGATAAATTGACAATTTTGGAATTGAAAACATAAATATTAGGCAAAAAGGAAGCGTATAACAAAATTGGATGCAAGATTGAAGTACCTACTTCATTCTTCTGCCACCTTACAGTGGAAATTTCATGCTTATATATTGGCTGCAAATAATTTAGAAAAGTAAAAAAAGAAATCTCGGAACTGATATCATAACTTTTATTATGGAAGTAAAAAATAGTGGTCCTCATGTCCCTGAGGTCTTCTTTATGTAGTTGAGAGCAACATTTAGTATATATATTAAAATAATCCAAAATTTCAGGTCAATCAGTTCAGTAGTTCTATGAAGAGAAGAGTAGCGAGCATAAAGCCACCCCAAAATTTCTTCATATGTATTAGTACAGATTTACCCATACCTTATTATATTATAAGGTTTCTTACAATGCACACTAATAATGGCTTAATGTTGTTTTAATTTTTGAACCTTAATAAGGCCTTCCACAAAAATAATAGCTATAATAAAAATAAATGTGGGGTTAAAATTCAATTAATAAAATTAAATAAAATCAATTTCGATTATTTATATGATCATACACAAAATTTTACCAGTAAATAAGACTGGACCATTTATTTTTGCAGAGAGTACTGCCATTGTCTATGTATAATGCACCTAGGAAACTTGTTCAATATTTAAAACTGTTTAATTATTACATAACCTACTATATCAAACGTTGATTTTGTTATCTTGGCTTTGGATTTTGTGGGGCCCTCCAGGCTCATGGACTCCTCCACACGCACCCTAATCAGTTTAACCATTAGCGACTGGAAATTTATGCCTTGAGTGATATTTTATGTCTGGAACTGGTATGAGATGATATGTTTGCTTATCACTGTTTATTCACTTCTTAACCCTTTCGCAGTGGTCAAACTGCAGAGACGTTCCAGCCCCTGAGTGGCGAAAAAGTGAACAGTAACCTACGTCGGCACAGAAAGTATGCCTCTCGCTGCACCTGCAGCTCTATAGTCACTCAAGCTCCCAGGATGGGATTAGTATAATGTATAACAATGGACTTAGCGAATGGCATTCGCAGAAAAAGGAAGTTCCGTAGCATGGGTAGGAATGACGACTTGCCAACTTTAAGAGCTACGTTCACAGCAGTCAACTGGGCGAACATGGCTGCTACATTTGCAGCAGCGAAAGGGTTAAAATAAGTTCTCATGATTACATCAGGGGAAGAGAGTTACTAGATGTACACACATACTCATCCAGCTTCCTCAGTTTGTTAACATTTAACTTGTTGGGTAACATAATTGTTAAGACCAACTTGAAATCAGTCATGTAAAAAAGACTCCTTATAACAAAATAATGTGTATTATTAAGGGAAATTATATAGTATGCGACATGACATAATTTTTCTAAGGATATACTAAGCATGAAATTGATGGAAAAAAGATTTCATAACCTACTATTTTTGCATAATTAGTATATGACAACAATGCCTTTGATTGAGGTAGCATTTTTGAGTGAGGGAGCCAACTTTAAATCCTGGGTCAATGACCAATTTTAATTCAGATCTAGCAAGAGGGATGATCCACTCACTCGGCACTTGTTTGCGGCATCAACAATGGCTTAAGGTTATGAAAAATATTTTCTGCACATCAAAACATTTCTCTTATGCTCATTTGTTAGTTGTAAGTTAATTGTAATGCCATTCCATTTGCATGACAGAGTAGAAACAAACTGAAGCTCTACTCCACACCTCTTGCACATTCTAGCTATATCACTAGGTGTCAAGGAATACTTCTTCTCTGGACAGAACTTGGAAACCCTGGACTATTATTTTATGGAAATGAATTTAGACAAATATGTGATTGATCACTTAGGTCAGGTACCATGCCCAGCATCAGTGGGAGTAAGGCCCCTTGGTTATCATAGCACAAAATCCTTGCAAGGCAGTAAAGGCAAATGAAAAAGAAATTAAAATACAGGAGTAGAATCCATCAATGAGGATAGTAACATGGAATTATAGGACTTTGCTAAGGGAAGGCAAACTGGAAAGTAAAAAGAGAGGAATAAATGAGGTGTAGAAGAACATTAATAGGTATGCTGGGACTTATGAAGTGATAAATATAGAATCTCAAACCAAAATCCACACTCTTATGTTCCTAGAATTAAATTTCCCCTTGAATTATGACATTTTCTTGAGATCTCATGAATTTTTTTATCTTTGAAAAGCAATCCTATCCTGCTATTTTCACATTCTTATTTTGAAATAACCCATGATATATAACAATAGACCAGGAGCAAATGGTGGCTGGTGCAAATTAAGCATGGCAATCAACTGACGACCACTCAAAAGTCGAAGTGAGCACGTATAGTGAAGATGGCGGCCGTATATATGTGAATGTGTAATACATATGTAATACAAATGTATTACATATGTAAATTTGAGTCTCCCTAAACAAAATATACATATTGAAATTTGGTTGTCCATACATGAAAAATACAAAACATGGTTCATATCGCATCTAGTTATCGTTGACGAATGGATTAGCTTCCGGTCTCCTATATATAAGCTCCTACTTCCGCATTTTCGTTGACTTCGTGTTCAACCTCAACGTGTTTGGTTTGCCATCTCCTGCATTCTTGCGTTTTTTCGTTCTCAAGTGCTTTGAATCCGCTGATAGCGTCACTTTGATTATCGCCATTTTACGATAATTCATTTCTATATTACATATCCATGTATAATATTGTATATCCTTATATAATATTATGTATTAGCATATTTCATAAATCGTACATTCACGGTATCCGGTGCGTGTGCATTCGGGTAGACATAGCTCGACGGAGAGGTGTCGGTGGAAATCCATTTCCATCCCGCATCTGTTTGTGATTTATTGTGTCGTGCCCAGGTGGAAGCAAGCCCCAACAGTTTTATCAAAGCAAGCCCCAACAAACTTATACATATGTATTTGGTGATGTATTTCCTGTTCTTGAATGAGTTGCTTGGGAATTTATTGAACAAATATTTCAACATGTAGAGTTTGCGTATTGGGCCTGAATATCAATATGTATAATTCATGTATATGAGCCTAGAGATACATATGTATAATTCATGTATATGAGCCTGAAGATACATATGTATATTTCATGTTAGGGTATTCAGATTTCCAATTTGTAATACGCATGCATACATACATCCTAAGGGACTTTTGAGGCACATTTACATCACATATACAGATGTAATACGATTGTATTCAAACTTATACATATGTATTTGGTGATGTATTTCCTGTGTATTATTCATGTGATACAGATGAATTACATATCCTGTGTTGTCTGGGGGGTAACCAAGGTGGTTACATATCAAACAATAAAAGTAAACAAAGAGCAGATGTAAGAGAATTCATAGATCAATACGAGTTGTTGATTACAGTTAAGAAAGTTACAGTTACACTGATTAATATGCCATTATGTATTTCTTGATAGTTGTCATACAGCGATTTATAATATTTTAAATTTCCATATTTAAAATTTCAACTTCACCAGGCAATATTTAAAGTTTCAACTTCACCAGGCAATCCCAGGCTGAGTCAGAAAGAGAACATCATTTTTATGTTATTAGACGCAGCTGTTGTATATACTTATACCATGAAAATACAATAGCATCTGGCAAAAGTCAGCATGGATGTATGTACAATACAAAGGCATCATGTCATGTAAGAGCAGGTTTTGCCATGAGCGTTCATATGGGGCAAGGCCAAACATTTGAATTGGTTGGAATTTATTCACTAACAGCAGTGTTTATGCATGGCATGTTGTATGTAGCATTTTCCAGAGTCAAAAGACGACCAGTTTAAAAGTTCCTTTAGCACCAGAAAATGTCACCAAGCAATATACTTAGCATGGGGAGAATTACTAATTAATGTCAACCCAAATAACAATAGGTGTGTCCTTCTGGATAACTATAAAGTTCACAAAATAAACATTTAATGTGTGTGACAAGGAGCCCACACGGAATTGATGTGGGACCCGCATGGAGTGGATCCCCGGTAGAAGTTAGTAGGCTAAAGAATTTTGGTGGAATCCATGTGGGACCAATGTGGATCCCGTGTAGAAATTTGCCATCTTGGTGGAAATTTTGTGAATCTGGTGACCATATTCATGTGAATTCTGTCGGAATATCTATCTGCTTGACAAATAGTCTAGTAACTAATTACATCTACAAGGTGGATGGTGATAAATAACGATCAACTCCGTTTTTGGTGCCAACAACAACTGCAACCACCAACTTATCCTTTATTAATAAAAATAATAATAATAATTTTATTTGTCTAAAGATCATATGTCAAAGAGATCAATGCATAGATATAAGACACGCAGAAAGTTATTGATCAAAGAATTACATGTTTCCATCAATATACAAGATACACTGCACTCAAAATTGATGACAAAAAACAACAATCAATTGAGATAGAACAATACAAAATACAATGATAATACAAAACAACTAAACTGAGCTATAAAACTCATATGCGCTGTAATAACATTTATTTACAAGATATTTTTTTAGTTCAGCCTTGAACTTTTTTTCTGGGGTAGTACCTACATCTTAAATATGGGGGGAGTAAGTTAAACATTTTAATGCCAACAGCAATGGGGCTCCTAGAGGCTATTTTTTGTTTATGGAGGGTGACATGTAAACTTGAATAGGATCTTGTCAAGTGGTTATGAATATCACTATTAACCTGTAATTTGTGAAGGTTAACCTTAATTAAATCACATAATTTATAAATATATAGGCATGGCACTGTGAGGAGCCTTAATTCCACAAATAGTGGTCTACAGGAGTGTGTTTTTGATTTCCCCATAATGATTCTTATTGCCCTCTTTTGTATAAGAAATACTTTTTTAAGGAGAGTTATGGCCGATCCCCAGAATCCAATTGCATAGTTGGCTTTGTTCACAAAGTTACAGTGATATAAAGTCAATAGTCCATCTTGAGATACTGTGTCTCTGAGAAATCTCATACCATACAAGACTACAGATAGCTTTCCAGTTAAATTGGAGACATATGTAGACCAGTTTCCTGAATTTTCAATGATTAAACCTAAGAATCTACTGTTATCAGCTGGACTGAGACTGACATTCTTTAGGGTTAATTGACCAAAACTTTGTGAGGAATCATAATTAAACAATAATATTTGTGTTTTTGCAGCATTTAACTTTAATTTGTTGGCAGTACTCCAATTCCATACTGAGTTTAATACGTCCTGACTGTTGCGATGCAGTTCTGTCACATTGTCAGCAGAGAATATAAAGGTAGCGTCATCTGCATACATGATGGGTTTAATCCTATTTGCATTGATGGATGATGGCAAATCATTAATGAATATAAGAAATAAGAGAGGGCCAAGAATATTTCCCTGGGGAACGCCTATGTTTATCACATTCGGTTCAGATTTACCCTTTGTATTATGCAATACAATTTCCACACACTGTGTTCTGTTACTTAGATATGAATCTAACCATGGCAAAGCTACACCTCTTACTCCATAGTTCCAACATTTTTTGAGGAGGATTTGATGGTCAACCATGTCAAAAGCCCGTGAAAAATCTAGTTGGAGAGCTAAAACTCAGTCTCCATTGTCTAGAATATCTGAGATGAAAGTCCAGGCATCCAAAAGAGCATCGCCTGTTGACCTTCCCTTATGGAAACCCCACTGAAAATTGGAAAGGACATTACATTTATCTAAATATGAAAGGAACCGGTTGCAATATATTCTTTCAAATACTTTCGACAGCTGGGGCAGTAATGAAATTGGTCGATAATTAGCAATTTTGTCTTTGTCCCCCTTGTGTTTGTATACCGGTACTACATGACTGAGTTTCAACTGGTCCGGGAAAATACCCAGTCTCATAGAATCATTTATCAAGTGTGTCAGTGGTTTTACTATTGTGTGTTTACAGTCTGCAAGTAGCCTACCCAACACCCCATCAATACCAGGAGTTGAAGACTTAGATAATGAGCCTAAGCACGACAAGACTTCCTTTTCATCACATGGTTGAAGGTAAAGGGAAGAAACTAGAGATTTACTGTTTATTGTGCTACCCATACCAGGATTACCCGAATCCATTTTTGGGAGATTGCAAAAAGCTTCATTCGCTAGGTTGCATATAATTTTTACATCAGTGATCAAAGATCCATCTTTTTTATAAAATTTAGGAGTGGATGAATTATTTTTTTACCTAACTCATCCTTGATTATGTTCCATGTTTCTTTTGTTTTGTTCTGAGCATTAGCGATTCGCCGATCATTGTACGTTTTTTTGCATGCTTTAGAAGTCTACAATATGCTATTTTCAGCTTAAGAAATTCTGAATATTCCTCTTGGCTATAACCTAATTTGCATCTGGATGATTTATCTTTCACGATACGTTTATTATATTTTCAGTCAACCAGGGTTTTCTTTGTTTATTTTTACGATTTTTCACTGTAACTGTGGGTATCCTTATGGAAATTTCAGATCAGGTCTGATCTGATCCAGATCAAGTCTGATCTGACCTGATCAGGTCTGATCTGATCCAGATCAGGTCTGATCTGAACCGCTTCAGGACTGATCTGGACCAGATGAGGCATCTGATCTGAGCCAGATCATGTCTGATCTGACCTGATATGAACCACATCAGGTCTGATGTGGACCAGATGAGGTCTGATCTGATCCAGATCAGGTCTGATCTGAACCACTTCAGGACTGATCTGGACCAGAAGAGGCGTCTGATCTGAACCACTTCAGGTCAGATATGAGGATCGGTCACTGGTCCATTAACTAAACAATCAAATATGTCCTGAGAACCTGCAGGTAATTGATATAAATCTCAACTTCAGTTTGATCCAACTCAGCATATCAATTTATAAATAAAGAAAATAAGTTCCAATCTGACCTATAATGACACCTTTAATCCAAATTACGATATTAAATTCTAAATAGGAGCTATGGTTAGTAAATAAATTGTTTCACAGGTGATCTTCGAACAGTATAGCTGTTCTAAGAAAGTCTATCAAAATATGTATTCATGTGTCATATATCTATCAAAGTATGTCTTTATTAATATTTATTTTATTTACTTATAATTTAAGGGACAACTTAATATCCTAGACTACGTAAACCTGGTCCACTGCTTTTTAGAAGAGGGTGCTACACAAATGCTTGTAATGATACGTAGAATATTAATATACATATAATGCTCTATAATTGCCATATATTAATATACATTCGATGGAAAAGGTTTTCACCATTTATGAGTGGCACGTAGTACAGTCGAACCTCGATCTATCGTTTTTCAAGGGGATGGGCAAAAAAAAAGATGGATGCGGGAAAAGATTTCCCGGGAGCCAAAACGAGATGAAAATGCGAGAATTTTATGGTAACTTTTCACAGTAGAGGGGAATCTTAAAGGAATTTCTCTTAAAAGCGGAAGAATTTTTAAATTTAATGAAAATGCTTAGTGCATCTCTAATTTTTCGTTTGACTACTAACGGTTTAAAATATTTTATTAGTATTACATATCCCAATGGTGTCTCGGATGATAAAAGTAAATAAACAAGGTCCATTATCATGTTATTGGATGATCGTCAAGCCCGCGCACCGACCTATCCATGCATAGAAATGTATTCGTTTCAAATATCCTTGAGGGTGAGAAGCGCGCCTAACCTTTGTTGGGGAGGATGTAATCTTTTTTCGCGCTTTCCATTGTGCTCCGCTGATGGAGGAGTGCCACCCGTTAAAGATGGAGCGAGCTTGACGCTACCAAGTGTACTCTTTCTTTATCTGGAGCAATCGCGTAACCCACGAGGCATAGAGCAAGAGAGGTGTAGCTGGTTATCGCCATCTGGTTCAGATAGGCAAAAGTTAGCAGGCAATCGGGTTGAAATGAGGCATTCCGATATCGGCGGTTGGAGTTTGGCTTGGCATTACTAAACGAACACGAATTTCAAAAATATAAATCATTTTGATGGGCCACGGTGCCTAAAAAAAAACCATTTCTGGCAATGCAAGCCCACGCCAGACAACGGACGAGAAGGAACTTCGCTCACTCTCGCAGGACTTCCACTACGACCAACTAATGGTTGAAACATCTGCGTTACCTTCAGCCGTCTTAAAACACCTATTTTGAACAGTTTCGGCTATAGGCTCAGAAATAAATACTTCAGGAAAATGAATAGACATAAATATCTACTTTAACTGGCGAAACACGGAAAAAATAGAAAAAGGAAAGAGCACAGAGCACGTAGGGTTTGGCCGCACTTACTAGAGGTCCGAGAAGTGACCATGACGAAGGTCAGGGACGAGAAACCCCACCTCCCTCCCTTCCCTCAGCCACTCCCCCGTTTAAGCCCATGTGGCCCACGTCATTTGAAATAATGCACTGGTTACATACAAGAATTGGGTGAGACAGGTAATTGGGGGACCCTGTTTTCTGCCGCGAGGGACAGGTCAGGTGGAAGACCTTTGGCCCTCACGACCCTTTCCGCGGAAAGGGCCCCACCCACTGAGGGGCGCAGTAGTGGAACGTCAGTTAATTTTGTTAAAGTTTTTAATCGGCATAAATCTGCAGAACACTTATTATATGAAGTTTGTCCGTTATTTTCTGTTACATTTGATACGAAACACCAAGGATATCCGTTGATATTTACCCACACGGGTTATATCAGATCTCGATATGGTGCGAGAGCGAGCGTATGACAACTACTGGTAAGATAGCATTGAGAGGATAATAGGAAGAAAGGTTAGAAGCTCATGGCGAAGGAATGCGGCCGCTAAAGAGCGAAGTAGGGACTCGTTTTGGTAGGAAAGGAGGAATGACAATTGTCCTATAGGAAGGAGTTTGGGCCATAAAGATAAGAAGGGACTCAGGCTATCCTTCCGTCCTGCGCGGCGCGTCACCTAACTCCCTCCCCCTCCTCCTTTCCCGCCGCAAAAATCCCAAAATCTTACTTCGGTGTAAATTTTTCGTTTCGTCCTTTTCAAACAATGAATGCGGGAATTGCGATGTGGGGACCGTGATTTGGAAACGATCGAAGCGGGAAAACGATACTTCGGGGAACGATGGATGCGGGAATTATTAACGTTATCAGCATGGAACTACATTCGGGACCAAAGACGGCGAACGATAGATTCGGGAAAACGATCAATGCGAGAACGATAGATCGAGGTTCTACTGTATATGATAGTTTCTTTTATAAGACTGAATCAGTTTCTGTGGAATGTAAACTGTTAAATGCAACTTTTAATGTGTTAGTACTACTATAGATCAGCTCATCTTCTAATTAGGTTTTCAAATGGGCCCTCTCAAAGCCTCTGCCTGGCATGAAAGAGACAACCAATTGGGAAAGAGCCCCCCCCCCCCCTCCTCCTCAGTTTACCTTTATTTACAACTCGGATGTCTTGACCCTTCCTCACTTCAACCCTGCGTTGAAGTGACGCGTTACCTTCGGTTCGCTGAAGAGGGCTACTTTGTAGCCGAAATACGCGTATTCGACCCCCACCCTCGTCCTGTTGTCTCGATTTGACCACGCTCTTTTTGAGCTGATTCTCCCAGAAGTTGGGCCCATTTGTGTGTGTGAGTGAGTGATTTTGTGTGCTTGCGTAAATAACCGGGCATCCTTAGTGGGGTCTCATTAGCCCCGTGAAGGATCCCAGGTTATAACCCAGACATCCTTAGCGGGGTCCCATTAGCCCTTGCAAAGGATCGTATTTGGTTGTGTGTGTGCGTCTGTGTTTGGTCCCCGGCGAGGAAGTAACATTCCCGTAAACCAACACGGGGGGTATTCTTGGTTGAGAGGCTGTGGTTGGTCTCTGCTGTGGTTTTCCCAGCATACCAAGACAGCAAATTTGGTGTTTATTGACGAAGGGTGCCAATTGTTTACGGCTTTTGGAGATTTTCTCTCATTTATTTCATGAACCTTTGGTGACAGGGAAAGATGGACAAGATGGTGTATCATTGTGTTGAATGCAGTATATTCATTGGAGACAATGTGAACAATCTTGGGGTATGAAGTCGCTCTGGACTGGGAATTTCAGATGTGAGCCTGCTTTTTGTTGGTCATTTTCTCAGACTGTATTACTTTGTGCATATAAGTTATTATTAGCGCTTCCAATCCTGTAAAGCACAAAGAAGCTAAGTGACTCTGGGGAACAAATAAATGATAAAAAATTACATTGAGTACAGTTTAACCTGTCTTTTATTAAAGGGGAATTTGAAGGTAGAAACAATTCATGATTTACCCAGAGGTGAAATAGCACCATGTAAAAGGTTGTAACTAGTTAACCTACTAATTCCAAACATCCACTTTGAAAATAGGAGAACAGTCTCATTTACATAATCTTGAATTTTGATAATTAATTTGGAGCACATTATGTACTTTCACATTAACACTGTATTCAAATGATTATAATAATCCTGTGAACATATTCAGCGAAACAATGTCTCTGCAAGTTATTCTTGGGACATACACAACTAATCAAAACAATTTAAATGGCAGTGATCATTGTGAGGATTATAACAAGAAATATTCATCCTTTAATTCTGAAATATTGCTCTTTCAATGCATGTCAGCACGAAAACAACTTATTTTGAAGAGCCCTATGAAATTAATATCAAAGAACACATCACTTGGGATCTGACAGCGACAGAAATTTTTCATGATATTTAGATAAGGAGTGTCTTATCAATTGAAACAACTCAATGATTAGCCAATTTGCCCCAGAATGACTGCTGAATTAAAAAAATGCAACTTATGTAAATGCTCATATAAATTGTAGATATAAAAATAAAATGCTTATAGAAATTGTATATATGAAATATATATGTAAAATTTGGAAAATAATGTATAGTTTTTAAACTGTTCGGTGGATAAGTTGACAACTAACCGAAGCCAGAATATCGTGGCTTGCATGCAACACGCTTGGCGTTGTTACAAATACATACGGTGCTAGAATGTAGACACACTTCGCTGCCGACGCCGGGATGGGAGATCAACGCACTTGATATTTTCCTCCGACGCCGATACGCAGGAAATCACTGTCCTCCTATCAAGGAGGCCTAATTAAGACCGTACGCTATCTCAATCATGAGCATGCTGAATATCTTAATATTTCCTCACGTCTTCAATAAAATGGAAATAATTGTTCTCTTATCAAGAAGTCAACCTAGCTACTCAAGCATAATACGATTCTCTTTCAAAACCACAACATCCGAAATTTCCTTCCGATGTAAAATATAAGGTAAACATTTGAGAGCACCGTCTTCGCTTTGCGTCTGACACGTAACATCTGAATCCTGCACAACGAATAGTGCAGTTTAAAACATTTCTAACATTTATGACGTGGAGCTCATAGCGTTTCCATCGCACACGCAATTGATTGTCGAGTTCAAAGTTTCGAGTCGAGTTTCGCAAAGATGAATTAAGCGGAAAAGAAATTCGTATTTTCCGCCCTCCGCACCGTGTAAGGACGTATTATTTCTCCCCTGCTTTAATGAAATAAAACCATTTGGAGACTCCCGAGAGGAATAACATATGTAGTCTCAAAGGTATTGGAGCATATACTGTTTCTTTCGATGCACCAAATGCCACACATTTCCCTCTGCTTTTCTCCGGGCCAAGATGTCTCGGAACGGTGGACAGCCATCCTTTGTAAGCTCTCTAGTGAATTTCATTGCAGGTGAATGCTATCGAGATGGCAGTGGAATTCTATTAACTTCTTTTTTAAGTGCAGCCAGATAACTAAAGCGTCATCCACGTATCTCAGGTAACGTGACAATGTAGGGTTTAAAGAACCTAATGTTTTACTATCGAAATCCTCCATGCACAGATGGATACACACCAGTACCCGAAAACTTCCAATCCAGTAGATTAAAGAGACCGTAAAAGCCTTCACGACAAGATTAAATATATATTGTCTGAATTCAGCGCCTAATACAATCATGTTCCATAGTAAGATAAGGATACTCAGAAATCTTAGAAACTTACAACGCCAGGTTTAAACGACTAGCCAAACAGTAAATTTCATTAATTCGCACAGTACACTTCATCCCTTCTTTCACGGCGCCCATAATGCCTGTCCTCCATCTATACCTACTTTTACCTCTATCCCGCCAAACCTATAGTACATTTCCCAAATCCCAGCTTTTGTCTCTCTTTTTCTTTTGGTGCCGTTCCGATTCCGTAACAGAGAACTAGATATTAGACGCTGTACTGCTGAGTACGTCATTCCAAACCATCAAATTGTAATGAAAATGCAAGGGGCCAGCCAGCACATCATCCAGGTGCGCCTCAAATCCACATTTGGGCATAATATGCCGGCAAATTGTACCGATCCGTAGCGTTTGAGCGCTGAGGCAGCGTGGAATGAACATCATCAACAAGAGGGCAATAAAGGCAATATTTCACGAATACAAGCTTATTGGCTCATGTTAGCATCGTCCAATGGCGAGAGATGCTGGGAGATAGCGCATTATTGTACTTCCAAGAGAATAATACCTCGAGGTTTTGGTTGCGCCACTTGTTATCACGGCGCAAAATGAAGCATTATGAATCATTGCGGGAAGGTTTGCGTACTACTGATGCAAGTCAGGATTGCAAACCAAAAAAATGAGACAGAGTTTCCGTTAACTCTATGGTTCCGAGGGTTTAGTTTTTCCAACAACGACATCAAGGATATATTTATATCTTACTATTGAATACAGAAATCAAAACTTATCAACCTTGTCTCCTTAGAGATTTTGAGATAGCTGATTAATTCCCAGGAGAAATTTGATAACACAGAAACCATTTTGCATTGAAAGACTTCGGTGATGAGCTAATCATTGGTTGGTCATGCAGACAAATCTACTACACCACAGTTCAGTTGCAAAATTAAGTCACTGACTGCAACGACAAATAAAATGCTGGGCTCAGCATTGTAGGTTCTTTATGACGGAAACTCTATCAGTAGATTTGATGATGATGAGTACCAGCATTGGCTAGTCAATTACGTAATAAAAACCATTTTATAAATGTTTCATCGATTCCCACTTCGGTGTGATCCAATCGTATTTCAATATTAAGTTAATCAAATTTATAATTGATAAATATACAACACCATATGACCTTAGAGATCACATACCTATACACGATCAGAGAGAGAGAAAATAGTAAAACGCATCGTTAATAAGATGTACCTAATGACATTATACTTAACCACACATCTCCGAAGTTATCGGTCTGTGGTCAAACAGTCACGTGAACGACCTCAGAAAATAAAACACCCACTATCGATAATATGGCTTTAACACCGAAAACTTTAAGAGGCGTGGCGGCCAGATAGAGACTCACTACAGCGTTAACTTCAGATGAAATTCATAGGATAAGAAAAGACCAAAAATAGATGGTCTATTCATCTAAAAATAACAGACAGGGATGAACAATGACCTTGAAAACAAACACCACATTGAAAACAAATTTTAAAACTGACACAAAAATCATGTGAGATGCACAGTGTAAGAATTCACCTGCGGACGATAAAATTACAAGCTAAGGTTTCGTGCGTAACGTGGAATGGATTTGGAACAAGTCACTGAGAATTAGTGCTTTGCGTCATCTACATACGCTTTTGTTTCCGATCATGGTTTTGAATATTATCGTTGAAGTGGCCTCTATAATGACAATTATCCCCCAAACCATAATCGAGAATAAAAAGTGTAAAGAAGAAAGAAAGAAAAAAACAGCAAGTTCCTCCGTAAGGTGCTGAGGTTCCTAAGGTGTTCATGTTTCGCGGGTGTACGTTGTAAAAATGTACAAAAAAACGAAGCCGTAGCGCCGTACTTTGACCCGTTTGAGCACTGACAATGAGATACCATCTCGGTCACGGTGGTTACGGATGAGGGCGCTAGTAGCGGTTGACATGCCGGGAAACTTGAAGGAGTAAGCAGTCACGTCATGGCTATATTAATGCATATGGCGACCATTACTCATTTTCAGCTGTTTTTCATTCATTTGATATAATTAGCAGTGCTACACCATGAATCGATCCTATATCTCGTGGCCATGAAATTCACAAATACCAGACATGTATGGGCGAAGATAAGGTTTATGTTAGGGGGAAGGCCATCCATCAGCAGCTGTAGATCTGCGTAAAACAGGGGGCTGGGCATCACCCTGTATGCCTCTGTATAGCAAATTAGGAATGAAGTGACTAGTTCATGGGGGCAGCTGCCTCCCTCTCGCTACGCCCTAGATGGCAACCCTTGATCTGACATTTTTATGGATGTCATACCGTATATTTACACAGCTCAAACAGCGATTCCGCATTTCCTTATGCGTAATAGTATATAATTTGAGCTACCATCACACAACACTTTCTTCAGTAATAGGTTTCATTGAGCCGTTAAGTCTATGTTGATGTTTACCCATAATTTGCGTCATGACTCACATCTGGTCACCCACCCATCATGACTCACAACCGATGATTTTGTGCAGCCAACGCATGGTTCAATGGACCTAAAATAAGTCCCAGTTAAACTGCCACTATTTCCATTTATTTTGGAACTCAAGTCCGGGGAAATACCTTGGTTGACTACAGTTTTTCCCTTACAAAAAACACATTCGTTTTGCTCTAGGAACATGTTAACATAATTTACCTCCCATTTCTCCAGTAAATTTCTTCGGGGGAATCGGGTCTTAATGGTTTCACAACGAAGGAATCGTCAACTACTGAAACTAAAGGTCTTTAAGAGCTGGAAGCGGTAGAGATAACAGTCGAACCCGAGGAACCTTTACAACTTCATGTCTTCTGCTGAGAACAACCTAATATTTATTTTTGCTTCACCTTCACACGTTATCACACAATCCAACTCAGCGCTCTGCTTTTGGTGAGCGTATACTCGACCAAATCGAACGATCTTTGTAAGTATTTTAACGTTTATATCTACCACAAGGTTAAGTTACCCTGGCGAAAATGTGAGCGTTTTCTGAGCATTTAGGAATGCACCACGGATGTGTTCATGAATTGCGAAGAACGCGCTATGAACACCATCCCAGTGTGTTCTCGAGCGTAAATGTGAACGCCTTGGAGTGTTCTCAAACACACTACAGAGCATTTGGCAACGTTTTCGAGTGTTCGTGAAGCGTTCGAGCGTTCGTGAGTCACAATCTTCAGCATTTCAGAGCGTTTACGTGCATTTCAGAACATCCTGTCTAGGGTGTTGAGAGCGTTCATCAACATAATGTAACATGCTAGTGTGTGTTTTGCATCGTTCGGAACGTTAGGCACTCATCTTGGGATTTCGGACTTAGTCTTAATTAAATTATTTTTATAAAAAAATATAGTGACCTTAGAGGCCTATGAAATTATTATTTAATTCCTTCGTATATCGGTGAACATTGACGACAAATAATTTATTACTGGCTTGTGGAATCGAACCTACGACCTTTCACTACATATTCCTACACTCTACCATTACCCTATTTCGCACCTTGAATGATCACGTGCATTTTATGCTTTATAAAGAATGTAGTCGCTTCGTTAGGTATGGCTCTGCTCTAAGTACAGCTTTTCTCTATAACACATTTATTGGCGTTCTAATTATATATTATTTCGAAGTAGAATTGAGAAAGAAATAAGATTGCACCAATGTTCATGCCGCGTTAGGCCACACAATGGATGCTATTATTAATTTATTATTGATATTGAATATGCATTTGGGAAACTAGACACGCGGTATGCACGGCTCGCAAGCGACGGATTTTTGTGCTGTGTGGGTTGGCACAAAGAAATAGAAGGTATGAATTTATTCCCTTGAAGACTACCGGAAGAAAACGGCTGTGTTTTCAATAAATGTACAGATGAAGATGAACTGCTAAAATATATCCATTAGATGCCTATTAGGTATTGATGTTTGAGGATCGGGTTTGTTATTTCTCAGAAGCTTATTCTCACAATGGATTTTTTAGTGGAGGTGAAGTTATTCTCACAATGGATTTGCAATGAAAATGGTAATATACTGCGTCATGGCTTTATAACCGTTCCAACATGTTTCAAAACATTCTCGGCAGTGTTCATCTGCGTTCCAGCTCAGTGATCGGACAGAGTTCTTGAGTGTTCCAGAACAGAAATGCAAACACTCTCATTGCCAGTAGGCGTTTTCTCGGGCGGGCGTTCCAAAACAGCCCAGTCAGATAGCGTTCTTGAGTGTTCCAGAACAGAAAGGCAAACACTCTCAGAAGGCGTTCTTCTGTGTTCTCCGAGCGCTTCTGACCGAGGTCGTCGGAACAGCGATTACGAACGCATGAGAAGTGAGGGAAACACAGATGAACGTGGATGAACACCGACAAACGCTATGAAAACGCCAAAGAACGCACAGGAACGTTAAAGGAACACATGTAAACGCACTCCAGCTGCGTTCTCGTATCCTTGTAGTTTAGATATTGAAAACATGAATTTCCGAATGGGAGAACAGTGATTGGATCCGCGAAGATACTAGTCATACTTATCTTTCGACGGCCGCCAACGACTGGACGACCCGCGGACTAAACATTTCGGTATTTACTAACATAAGTCATGCAACATATGCCTAAGTGGAGGGTTTCAACCGCTATCTCTGCAGGGACGTAAAGTAATAACTGGTCTCAAGTTCTTTCCAGACGCCAAGTCCGCACCAAGAGGTGCCTTGTATGAAAGGTCTCCCATGCTCATACTTCACCAACTACTATCGCGGTTTTTGGCTAGGTACACACTATCCTCGGATCTTTTTGACCCGATTTTTCGAATTGCCCGAAAACAACCACCGTCGCATCCGCACTGCCTCAAGTTCAACTGGCTCGCTCCCCTCCTCCCCCTAGAATTACATTGTAGCCAAGGTTGCTGCGAGCGCCGTTTTACCACTACCCAAAATCATGGTGTATTATAGTAGGTACCATACGCAAAATAATAACAAATTACGTCGGGTCAAAAATGACCCGACCATAGCAGTTGAGGGTGGAACATCAAACACTAGAGCTACAATCGCGGAGAGTAGAAACCTCTCTGGCTACAATAACTTCCGGAGCGACAAGATGTAATTAGAAGATAATCCATTGAATCTGTGGAATATCACTGGCAACTGGGAAGGGCCAATGTGCTCCCGCTTAATATGAGTACATAAGAGAATCAATCCAAAACCGAGTTATCGCCCGGCGAATCTTAATATGTAATATCCCTACAGGAGAAATTCTTCTTCATTAATGAATTTGTGTGTAAATACCAATTGGTAGTTACACCTTTAGAAGCGCACCCTCACGCAAAAATGAACACAAAAGTCCATGGTATTTAAAGGAAATAATAGTGACACATTAGAGCCTGGCAATGATATAGGAGTGGCACAAACTATACTCAATGCAAACAATGAACAATAGCGCGCAAATTTTTCAAAGAAATATGTTCACGGAACGATCACAGTAGTAGAGGTGAAATTACCACAGTAAATAATGGCTCACCTGATTTATTACCTCCTTCTTATTTATCTCTTGCTTAAAATTTAGTAAGGGTCAGTTCACACGACTCGTCCTAAACGACTTACTAGTTGAAACTGAACTGCTTCAGTCGCAATTTTATCAATCGCTGCAAACGATCAGCTGATCGGTTTTCAAGAATACCAACCCGTTTATTTGCAATCTTGCAATATATTTAATTTCCTCGATAATATATCACAAGACTTCTTGACACACAGCGAATGTCAAAAATGTATATATTCGTGAAATTCCATTCACTTTGAACAATGTCAAAATTAACTTACTTGTCGATCGATATTATGTTTTATGCGCAGATCAAAGATTTAAACTAAGTTATTAAATCCATCCAAAATGATGATTACATCTACCATCGTTTTGCTGCAGGGCAAGAAAGGAAGTATTTTAAGTAATCCATTCCTTTCCGATGGGATAATTAATACGTTACCATTACAGCAGCAGGCACTGCCCACTTTGCTATAAATGGCTGTGTTAAGCAACCCATTTCGATATCAGTACACTGATATTGTGAGAAACACATTAGTACTTCGATAAGAACAAGTAAAATACATTACTTAGAGAATCTCATATGTCAAATTCGTGGTGAAAACAAAGTTTAAGATGGAACATTGATTATTTATGTCATGAAATTGCCATTTAAAAGTAGGACGATTATCTCATAGTGTGGCTAAAGTGGCTATCTCGCTGCGCTCTTTTTGAATAGGAGCAGCAACTTCACTCTGTATCTTACCGTGAGAACGTGAACGTAAACAAATATGGGTAGTTCAAGGAGTTCCAAAGGAGTTCGAAGAATAATGGTGTCAATGATCTATTTATTCATTATTCTATGTGGATTCTCAAGTTTCGGCGAGTCTGAGACTGTAGCAAGTCAGCATAAATTGAGACTGCCATCCGTGGTCATTGCAATCCTTGCAAGAAACAAGGCTCACACGCTTCCGTTCTTTCTCACGTCATTGGAGAACTTAGATTATCCTAAGAGCCGCATATCATTATGGTTGGTATTCCAGGTTGTTTTTTCCATCCTTATAAGTTATTGTAATGATTTTTATTCGAGATGCAGAGGTTGTCAGGGCGTTCTTTTATTTGAAGATTGGTGCCCTTGCAATGTTACGGGTCCCAATTTTGTTGGTTGAAGTCGAGTACCTACATATTTTAATCATCGATTTCGTCTTTCGCCTGGTCCATGATGTTAAATTAGTGGTGTTATGTGATTTAAGGATAAGGAGTGATCACAACGAGGATGGGACGTTAGATGTTTTGAAGAAATGGCTTTACGCAGTTCAGTCAAGCTATCATTCGGCGAATGTAGTGCTGTCGACGTCTCTCCCAAACCGCCTGGCAGATGAGAAGGGACCTGCCCACTGGTCGCAGTCTCGCTTCGCCCATGTAATCCGCCTTCGTGAGGAGGCGTTGGAGACTGCGAGGAACTTGTGGGCAGATCATATTTGGGTTTGTACATTTTCAACCTTTCAGCAATCAGTCTACATAGTGTTGTGTATAAACCTTTATATTATTTCTCATCTTACATCGTCCCGTGTTAGGGAGGAATGGATATTTCCTCTTGCGATTGAGCAACCAAATTTATACCTATAGTCACGGACCTTACTCTAGAAACTTACTCTCCCATTTGCGAAGGAGGAAGCAGTTGGTTGGCCTCGTTCCTAAAGGGGTAGAAGGTTATCTTGGTGACTACCTTGGTGTAAGGTTATTAGCAATGACTTCATCTCTGTGAGTCTCGAGTGAACAAATTTCAAAATAAATGTACTTATTTCTTTATTAGTCTTATATATTAATCCCTTGGCCTTCCTTTTGGCATTTTCTCCACAATTTATCCTACAATTGTATGCCTCGCAAGCCCATTGTGCTTCAGGGTGCATGCAATCCATCTTGTTTATTTCTATTTATTTTTCAATAAGGTCCTTCCTCTTCCTCTCTTTTGTATAATTCTCCATTTCTAATCTTATCTGTCTGTTGTTCTTCAGTATCTTACCGCAATGCCAGGTTTCAAAAGCTACCAATCTTTTCTGGTCTGCCTTTCCAGTGGTCCATGCTTTCCATTGACTGAGTGCCATGCTTCACACAAATGTTTTCACATACTGTTTCCTTGTTTGTAACCCAATCTTCTTCAAGCGTAGTCATCATCTCTTCATCATGAGCACTTTCTTAGCTTTGGCTTTCCTTCACTTGATGTCCATCACCCTTCTTTCACCCTAGGTGATGGTTCTTCCAAGGTAGGTGAAGGAATCCACTCGCTCTAATTTCTTTCCTCTCAGGGTTACTTCTGCATTCACCATCTCTCTTCTACATGTTAGGAGTTTTTTAGTCTTATTTATTTTCATGCATATTTTTATGTAATAAGTATTCTTAGAGAACTTCGTCCATTGCTTTTAGTGAACGCACAGATCATCGCAATTTCTTCTATGACTAATATGATATCATCTGTTAAGCAAAAGGAGTTTCATTTACTTTGTTAATCATAATTATATTCAATCCTACTTCTTGTGATTCTCATACTGCCTCCTCCAGGTACATGCTGAAGAGTGCCGTTGAGAGGTTGCTTTCTTGTCCAGCTCCTTTGTTAACATTAGCTTCTAGCTGTCTTCCATCCCTCAATCGCATGGTGACGACTCACTTCTTGTATAGTTTGTCAATTATTCTTCTGTCATTTTAATCCATTCCAAGTTTTTCCAACAGACGACTATCTTGCCCTACTCAATGTTGTTTAAGGCTTTCTCTACAAATGCCATACTCAGTAGTTTGCTCATATGCATTGTTTTCTCTATCATTACTCTCTGGCAGAGCATGGACTCCCTGGTTCCCCTGTTCTTCCTAAATCCAACTAGGTTGCATGAATATTTTTGATGCATGTGACACTAAACTTGGTTTGGTGCTCCTCATATTTCTCAGTACTTTTCTTCCCCCCTTGTGTTGCCCTAATTCAGCAGAATACCAAAATAGTCTCGGTGGTCTGGGTTATTCAGGACAAGGGTTTAGAGAAGAGCATCTGTTCACATCTAGTCTTAAATGCTCCTTTCAGTCTGTACGTGGGTATTTTTCAGTTGAAATCATGTTTGATTTAGGATATAAAAGCCTTAAAGAACTACACTTGAGTCATCACTCGTCAGGATGGATACCATTACCAATACCAGACCAATATTTACAAGGTGTCATAATCAGGTACAAAGTTTGCTGTTTATTTGTCGGTGACTATTGTTGTTAGGTGAGTTGGAATAAGAAGAGTAAGGAGTGGAGGAGAATAATGGAGCTGTTGGGGCTAGGAATTGAATGTCTGGTATTTCTTTATACATGGATGATTAAGGTGAGGAAGCTAGATTCCTGGAAGATGGGGTTTCTCTCCATCTTCCAGGAAGCTTGCTCCCCATTCCCTGAGTGAGGGTCAGATTTCATGTAGAGGGGAGTGATTGATCTCGTGCACTAGATGGCCATCCCTCTGGCTCATTCTAATCTCTACCTCCTTCCATGCATCCATCCTTTTCCCCTTCTACTTCTGGTGCAAAATTCCAGGGATGAAATTGCTGCATTGTTCCATGGATGTTTACCTCCCAAAGAAACCTATGTTCATAAATTCAATTTAAAATATACTGGCAGATGATGACTTGATAAAAATTGAATGATAAAAAAGGCTAGCAAAGGTAACTCAATGGTAGTGATGAAGAAGGAAGATTTCGCGAATAAATGCTTTGACTTCTGAAATGGTAAAGATATAGTTAAACTCCCTGGTGACCTCGAAGTTTTTCAGAAAATTCTTAAAAATTCTTCCTCAGCGTAGTGAAATGAATGAGGTATATAAAGTTATGGCAATGAATCTAAGAGCCCCAAAATTTTTCAGACTCCTGAAGATACATAAATTTGATTGCCCCATGAAGCTATGTAGTTGTTCCCCATGTCACAGCTCCTACCAGGAAATTAGCTGGCCTGTTGTGCAGTAAATGTAGAGAATTGACTCATTTCCAAACCAGATTTGGCATCAAAAATACATAGGATTTCTGTGATCAGCTTTACAAACAAAGTCCCCAAAAATCAAACTACAAATTAGTGTCCCTTTATGTAGAAAATCTGTTCCCTAGCATACCAGCTTTGGATGTTGTCGAAATGGCAAAGACTTCTAGAAAATGAAAGGGGAAGCTTCAGGTGTGATGTGGTGGAATTTTAACATATTAAAGTACAGAAAAACAGAAACAGAAGTCCTGAGGATGATGCATTACTGGCAGAGGGTATATCACTGGGGTCTCCATTGCCTCCTCCATTCCATGGACAATTTTGAACATAAATTCTGGAACAATAGTGTAGTGAAATCTCAAAACATTGATTTCAGGTTCCATTATGTGGACGATATCATGTCGTTTTGCATGTAGAAGTTCAAGAAGTTTGCAAGATTCAGTTTGGGAACCACTCCCCTCTCCTTGAAGTCTCCCTCTCAATCAGGGAACAAAGAGCAGGATTCTCTCTTCCATAGAACCACCTTCCTCTCCCGAATCATCCATAAAGGCAGTATGAGAACCACAAGAAATCCCTAACAATCATTACCCAGCCCCAACAACTCCATTATCCTCCTCCATTCCAACTCACCTAACAACAATGGTCATGAATTTATGAATAAGCAACTTTGCACCTGATGATGACACCTTTGAGTCAAAATTAGTTTTACCTTAATAATAATGATAATAATAATACAACTTTATTTGCTCTGGAACAAATATTTGGAGCAGAAAATGTTTTACAATCAATTACTCACAGTGTTCAATATAGACATGGTACATAACTGTAAACAAGACAAAATATGCCATATCATTAATAATCCAGTTGTGTGTATACAGTGCATTGAAAATACTTAGCTTTACAAAAAACTACAGACTTGGGTGCATGTCAATTAACAACATTTGCAGATATTTTTGCATTAATTCACCTTAACATTATTTATGGATTGTAAACTGTATGGCAAAGAGATCCGTAATTTACATGAAGAAATAAAAAAGGACTTTTCATACAAATTGGTTCGATATGATGGAATGGACAGTTTCCGTCTTCCGTGTAATGTGTTTTTCTGAATTAATATTTAATATTATTTGTTTGTATAAGTAAGATGGTAATTGTGTTGTTATCATTTTATGCACAAAGGTAGCTTTCATGATGTATCGTCTTTGTTCCAGTTAGGGCCATTTTAACAGTTGGTAATATGGTGTAACATGATCATAATAATTAATATCAAAAACAAAGTAAATACAGGAATTTTGTAGTCACTGTAATTTCTTATCAAGACAACTTGTAATATCAGAGTACACTATATTTAAATCAAAGGAAAATGAGCTCTACGGCCTCTCTAGATAGATAAAATTAAAATTCTCCAATAGCCGTAAAAATGGCACCACTCGTCAAACATGTACCACAAAATTCACTTACTGTGTTGGTTTGCGGGAAAGGGGATTCCACAGCAGGGACCAACCACAGCCTCTCCACCAGAATACCCTCCTGTGATGGTTTACGGGAATGTTACTTCCTCGCCAGTGACCAACACAGACACACACACACTCAACCCAGTTTGGGATCCTTTTCGAGGGCTAATGGGACCCTGATAAGGATGCCTGGGTTATAACCTGATATCCTTCATAGGGCTAATGGGACCCTACTAAGGATGCCTGGTTATTACCACAATCACACACACACGCACTCAAATCACTCACTCACAACACACAGACGGGCCCAACTTCTGGGAGAAATCGCTCAAAAAGAGCGTGGTCAAAAGAAAAACACACAGAAACAAACGAGGGTGAGCGTCGGATACGCGTATTTCGGCCACAAGGTGGCCCTCTTCAGCGAGCTGAAGGGAAAAGCACTTGCAACACGAGGTTGTAAGTTACACTATATAGTTATCTATATAGTTTATATGTTAACTTATTAACAAAGGGTAACTTAACCCACTTGGTGCCAGACGGGAGTATTGGAGAAAGTGAAGTTTTCTCATTTTAAATCCAGTGTCAATGGTGACAGGAAGTCAAGTTTTGCAGAACATTTGATTGATGAAGGTCATAGATCCAACTTTGACCCGAGGCTGTTGCATGTTTGTGAAAGGGGGAGGAAGTTGGACTTCCTGGAAAAATTTGAAATTCTATATTATCACAGAGTGCACGGGGAGAGACTACTTAATGACATAATCCCTTCAACCGCCTCACCCTTGTTCTCTGTGCCAGTGTACCCCCTCACCTCCATCCCCGTAGTCCTTGAACCTGGCGTCACCATCTGTTTGTTCCTTCCCTTGCAGTTTGCCCAATCACCTCTCATTCCCCCCCCCCCTTCCCACACCCCCTTATTTCAACCACTTCCCCTCTCCTTGAGATTTAGTATATACGCTGTGCTGTCTTTTGGGTATTTTTATTCTGTAATCTTGATAATGGCCTGAAAAGGCCGAAACCGGTTGATGTATGGTTAAATATATTGGTGGAAAAAAACCAAGTAGTTTCATTCTTAACATACTTTAGGAATTTCATTTAAAGCTAGGCTATTGACGTAATTAGAGCCACCAATAATTATGGCCTTGGTTTTTGTTGGAATTAATTTGAGCTTATTCCCTGATATCCATGCACAAATTTCCTTGATATCTTTATTCATTTTCTGTACAGCATTACCTAATTCATTGGGATGGCAGTCTAGATAAATCTGCAAGTCATCTGTATAAAAGTGATAGGCACAGTAATTTATCACACTGGGAAGGTCTTTAATAGAGATAGAGAATAATAATGGGCCTAAGATAGATCCTTGAGGAACGCCACGGGATACTGGTAGGAAGTTGGACATTTCACCTTCCACACCCTTGACAGCTTGCTCACATCCAGAGAGATAGGATTGATACCAACGGAGAGCTGAGAGGGAGAGTTTTAGCTTTCCAAGCTGGTGGATGAGTATGCCATGATCAACTGAGTCAAATGCTTCACTACAGTCAAATTGAACCAAGATAGTGATTTTGCGATTTTCTGCCGAGGGTCTGATATCATCCGTTGTGTTTAATAGCACAGTCTGTATACTGTAGCCTTTCCGGAAGCCTGACTGAAATTCGTCTATTAGATTATTCTGATTTAGGTGATCTATAGTAGCATTGAAGACATGGCTTGAGGGGTTTGGAAAGGGCACATAACAGAGCTATGGGGCAGTAATCTGAAAGTTCTTTGGGGTTAGGAGTCTTGATGATGGGCTGCATGATAGCTGATTTCCTCAGAGAAAGGAAGGTAGAATAGTTAAGGGAGGAGTTGTAAGTATCAAGGATCATTGGCATTACAACAGGAATTACAGCTTTAAGGGATTTGGCATCTATGTTATCAACACCTCTCGCATTGGTTTTTATTAGTCTCATGTAATTTAGAAGCATGTTGGGGGTTAGGTGAGGGAAGAATAAGATATCACTACTAAAGACTCGATGTACAAGTTGACTTGGGTAGTCTCCGTCAGGCAACATAGGAAGGGTAGTGGACTTCTCATCATTCAGAGGGATAGGAGTTGAAAAGTACTGGTTCAACTGATCAAGAGAGAAATTGAGGTTTGAGAAATGGAGAAATTTGTGGTTTCTTCTGCATCACCTGCTGGAAATAGGAACTTGAGAAGAACTTGGACACAGAACTTGAGAACTTAGACACAGCTCTCTAGTTGAAATTCTTTTGTCTCTATGTCTCTCACATCTCGCACATCGTCGGCTGATTTCCGACCTAAAATTCCTTCACTATCATGAACGGGTCCCTCTGCTCTGATCATCTTCTCTCCTGTTTTTCACTCCACATCCCTGCCCGTACCACTCGTGATGTAAGTCTGTTTCACACACCCAAATTCCGTCTCTCTCCACCTCCTAACGTTCCATTTTCTACCGCCTACCTTCATTTTTTAATACCCTTGCCAACAACCACCCTACCCTTGACCTTTTCTCCTCACGCAACACCTTTTCTTCCCAACTTAAACGCATTGTGTCCTCCTCTTCTTCCTTCCCCCCTGCCACAATATTGAGATTTTTTTCATTTTCTTTCTGATGATTATTGTTCTTATTGTTTTTACTATATATTTTTGTTTTATTTCTTGACTTATTTTTTGTTTAGTTAAACCCATTGTAAAGGCCCTAGTTGCTGTTTTTGGCATTTTAATAAATAAATAAATTTCCAGCAAGCTTTTGATAGTGTTAATAGAAGAAAAATGTTAAATGCATTGGAGAGATTTAGAATACAAAAAAAACACTGATGAAGTTGGTAAATATGACTATGGAAGGATCTAGAGCTAAGGCTTATATCGGAGGCAAGACTAGTGAAACCTTTGAGATAACAACTGGAGTGAGACAAGGAGATTCTCTCTCTACAGTACTATTTAATCTGTCTCTACACGAAGTCATGAAGGAACCGAGGTTAGAGGGAACAATCGTACATAAATATACTCAGGCCTATACCTATACTGATGACATAGTTCTAGTGGCACATAGTATGGTTCCTCTGAAAGAAATATTCAAAATTTTAGAACAGAAGAGTAAGAATATAGGGCTTAGAATCAGTGAGAGAAAAATGAAATACATGAAAACGTTGACTGTGGAAGACAGAAGGCAGACTCAAAACATTACATTTGGGCTGTACAACTTTGAAAAAGGAAAATATTTCAGTTACCTTGGTACTGATTTAAACTGTAAGAACTCAATGACAGAAGAGATCAACAAGAGGATAATGGCTGGAAATAGGGCTTGCTTTGCTAATATTAAGCTCCTAAAGTCCACCCTGCTATCTGAGGAGATGAAAAGGAAGGTTTATATCAGACTGGTCGTGACATACAGAGCAGGAACGTGGACCATCTCTGCTGGAAATGAGCGAGCTCTACAGATATTTGAATTGAAGGTTTTATGAAAGATATATGGCCCCATGACAGCTGGTGTAACATGGAAGATAAGAACAAACAGGGAAATAGAAAATAAGGCGAAGGCATAGTGAGATTTGTGAAGAAGACCCAACTGCTTGGCTAGGTCATGTGGAAAGAGTGAGGGAAGATAGGATGCCGAAGATGCTGCTACATTGAAATATGGATGGAATAAGAAAAAGAGGAAGACCAAGGAAAAGATGGATGCAAGAAGACCTAAAGACTATGAGCATTGTTAGATGGTGGGAGAAAGTGTACAACAGAAGAGAATGGACAGTCATCTTGAGGGAGGCCAAAGCCCATACCGGGCTGTAGCACTGAGGAAGTAAGCAATTGTGAGAATCAGGAATGATGACATAGCAACTCCTTCATGCCCTTAAGGGTTCATAATATTTGCTTAATTATGGAAATATTTTTTTTGAAAATTTTGTAAGCATCTACTTCCTTCATATCAGTGGAAAAAGTTTTTCACTCATTGTCAGGAAGCCCATTACCAAGAAATTCATGTCACTCATAATGTTGACCATGGACATTTGTGTAATATTTTTGCTTTACCAATGGCTAAACTCTGTGAGAAATAGGAAGTAGTCAAACCTAAGTTGCGAGTTTTTTCCTTTCTGTCACACTACTGTATTGCATTCTGCCCCAGTGGCACACTAATCACCTCAATCCCATGCACTTCCCGCCTTCTACTTTAAATCTCCCACTTGATAATGCATAGAAAACAATTTCCTAAAATTCACTTACACTCATTCCATCACATTTTAAATGCACTTACATTCCCTCTCCAGCTCTTTAACCTGCCGATTCCTCTTGCTGGGAAGGTTTCACCTACTATTGTGTGGGAGCGAACGTCTTTCTAAGTCAAATAGTGCTATTTACATCATCATTTGCAAGCTCTAATTAGAACTCTTTCTCTGGAATATCCAAAGATGTAGACCCAGAGAAGCAAAGATTATGTGGAAATGCAAGCCTGACTCTGCAAAAACGAAACTTTGGATTGCAGTTACATGTGTTCTCTTCACATCATGGTGACAAGAGATGGCATGGCCCACCTCCTCTCAAACACCTTCATTTTTGACCCAATACATCCAATTGGAGAGGGTATGAACAATTCAAATGCCACCAACCATGAGCAGTATCTCCCTCCATCCATCTAAAGCTGCTGTTTAAACCAACTATATTGTTGCTACTCTTTTACTTTCTTCCAAACAGTTTACATTGCATGAATCATGGCAATCAATATCTGTGCAAAATAATCGATATTACCAAGAAGAACAATATTTCACCTGTAACACTTAAATCACTCTCTCCTCTCATCTGCTTTTGGAGATATATTGCATCTAATTTGTACTACTTAATTGCAGATTACTGGTGCTAGAAGAAAACCCTCTCCCAATGGCCAATCCACTCCTAGGACTTCATTCCTTAAAAAAAGAAAATAATTGCATTACCTGCCATGGATAAACCGCCTCTACCGTTCACCAACCCACTCCGGGAATTGCGATTCATTTTCTTTTTTAAGGAATGAAATCCCTGGGGTAGGTTGGGGTTGGTTGGGGAGAGAGAGTTTTAATTCTTGCCCCGGCAATGAGATTTTTTTTAGGGAGTGAAATCCCTGGAGTGAGAAAGATACTATCTCCCTAATCACCAACCCACCACAGGCATTTCATTCTTTAGAAGAATATAGTAAAAAAATAGTCATTACATTTTCCTGAATCTCAATAAAAAAATATTGAGAAATTTCATCAACACTCACTAATGCCCTTTTCATTACTCTCATTTTCCTGAAATTTGAAGTTTGCATTTTTTCACCTCACAGAAATGCCGTTTATGCTATTGAAAACGCCCTTTCAGGGATGTGTACCTTTCCACCCCAACACCACAGTTTCACTCCTCAGGCTTGTTCCTTGTTTACAGGAGGGAACAATGGCATAACTTTGAGGTGGTATTAGTGTGGATCCCTTTACCAGAGGTAAACCTAAAAAATGGTATCAAAATTTTACATAAAAATAACAAAATTGGTCATTATCTAATTCAATTTTCTCAAAAAGTACTTGTGTCATGGGAGAGTTTCTAACATTTTCTTAGTACTCATTCATTGCACTATCTCAAGGTATCATTGTCATTTACATCACTTACGGAAGTTCTCTGCCATAAGTTTTCCATTGGTGGGAACAATGCAGATGTTTATTTCATTTTTAATATTAGTAAACTATTTGACTAGAAAGGAGCTGCTCTGCTGTTTCTTATAGCTAATCCATCTTCATTGTGACCTACACTGGTTTTTGTTTAACGTCACAATTTTTTACTCTAATTCAAAATCTTAATGAATATTTCTAAATCTCTTTTCCTCTTCATGAAGTATCAAAATGATTAACTTTAAAAAGAGGAATAACATTGTATACAAAATTAAATGGAGTTACATGAGTTATTGCTTGCTCTAACGTTGGTTAATATCTCCTAAATATTTGTTTCATTACAAGTAATTTTTTCCATTAATTTCAGTTCTTGGACTGTGATACATTTCTGATAAACAACCAAACTCTGAGGCTTTTGCTGTCAAAAAAGCTCACGGTTGTGGCTCCAATGCTCAAGTCTGATGGCATGTATGCCAACTTTTGGTGTGGAATGACAGAAGATTATTACTACATGAGGACCGATGAATACAAACCTATACTGAACCGAGAGAAAAAAGGCTGCTTTGATGTGCCCATGGTGCATTCATCTGTTTTGATTAATTTACGGCATGAAGTTTCTGTGGAATTTTCTTTCAAGCCCGAAAATCTTGCTGGCTACGATGGTCCTAGTGATGACATCATAGTTTTTGCACAGTCTGTTAAGGCCTCAGGTAAGCTTTAAAGTGGTAGTGGCAATGAGTGTTTATGAAAAATTAATACATCCCTCATGATTTCTGTATCTGTCCAATGGTAGTTTCAATGGGACATCTTTGGGTTATTCCGAGTCATTTATAACTCTTGAGTTGCCTTTGTCCTCTCCAATTCCAACCAAATTTGAAGTATGTGCTCAATTTTACTGCATTGTCGACCATGCCCAATTGCTCTGCAAAATATGTATTTGTTGTCTAAGTATGGTATGGAAGTATGATAAATTGAGTTTTGTGTAAACTTGTGTTTGGTTTGTCTTCCTTATCTCTGAAAATAAAAGACATATGTTAAAGCAAAAATACTCATTTGAAAGAGAAAGCTACTGAGCGCAAGACTTTGGTGTAATTAATTCAAGATTTTGCATTTTTGTGCATGTATTTTTATTTTGAAAACTTCAAATTAATTTTTCTTAACATGCAGGTAACTCTTCCATTTCACTCATTTTTTGAGTTAAATACCTTGGCTATGCAGTATTCAAAATTTGCAATGGTAATTTTTGTTTTAAGAAAAAATTAATTATTATGTCCTCATGCATGCTTTTTATCTTCAAGTTTCATGGAATCCTAGACTGGGGTGAGGTTTTTTATATCGGCATACAATCCAACATCGCTGATGTCTCATTTTCGTATAGGGGGCTGGTTTAGAACATAAACCCAACAAGAACTAGAAAGTACCAAACTACAACAATGTTGATGTATGAATGGCATTTAGTTGACCAAATAAATTGTTAATTACTAGGTGATGAAAGGATGTGGAATGAATGATATGGCAATTGGCATTCATGAAGAGAGTGTGCTTCCTTGGTTTGGCCTTGTCAAGAGAGTGGTTGAGGATTGAATGAGTGGGTAGTTTTGATGGAGAAGGGAGTTGTGGGAGTGGAAGGGGTTGACAAAGAGTTTGGGTTGAAGATGGTAGAAGATATTTTTGAGTGATGGAATATTATGACTCTTGAGAGGGCTTGTAGTAAGCCATGTATGAGTGTAACTGAAGCAAAAGAGGTATGCCAGGGAAAGGGGATTATGGAGGAAACTATTGAAGCAGAGTGAGTGCCATAGGTTGTTAATAATATGTATGTAGTTTCTAACGCCAATTTCAATAAGTTGGAGCAATTACTACATTTCGTATCCCATATTACATCAGCTGCTGCATGCACACTCCAGAGTGGAGTCTTTGGCACTGAATGTGGGAAAAAGTTTAATAGGTTATGTAAACACTTGTCGATTGTTTAAGGAATTTTTTCGTGTGTTGTGTTTTTGATGTGTACAGATTATGAAAAATGTTTCAGTGTAAATTGATACTAGAGAAACATCATTTAACATTTTTTAAATTTTTAAACTTTACAGGAATAGAAAATTGAATAGAATTGATTTAAAATTAAGAAAAATAGGTTGGAATTTTGGGGAGTCAACCGACTGCTAAGGTCATTTGCGCCATAGGGGACATGTAAGGGAGGAAGGGTGGATAGAAACCCAGCATCGGTATTAGCCTGCTCTTAACGAAAGGCGCCAAGGGGACCACGGTTAAACGTCTCATCTGACAGACGGAGTACTCCACTTGAAGTGCCCTCCACAAGACACTCAAGCAGGGATCGGGTTCCCTCTGAAAAACGTCCTCCACTGCAGGGATTTGAACCCTGACCGCCCGTGTGGTAGGCGAGTACTCTAGCCACACCACACCGACCCGATCCCCTCGAGAAAATTGTAATTGAAAAATATGAAGCTGCTATTTCATGCTTACATCATTGCTCTCCTTCATTTAAGGCAGAGTAATATGGAAAAATAAGATTCAAAGCACAGATTTTTGGTAAAACACGGGAAATGTGCTGTGAATGTTTTACCCAATTAAATTCTTATGGAAAGAGCATTTTATGCTACAAGTGACTGGGGCTAATTTGGTGAGGAAACACACAAATGACAAAATAGAGTACTGTTAGGATACTATGAAAGCTTTTTGTTCCATGCAGTGGAGTTGGCGCTCTTTGGAAGACATTAGTGGACTTAATCACGCACAAGTGGCGATGAATGGAGCAGTATCTGCTGACAAAACTTTAGATAACCTGCATGCAGTGAGCATGTTGTTGGTTCAAAATTGTCGTGGCTGATAAAAATTAATGCTGAGTAGTTAACTGTGTCGCGACTTTTTTGTGCATAATAAAACATAAGTCATTTACATTACCTATAACATTTATCTTATACTTTCTCATCTTGGATGAGGTAGAATGTGGAATTGCCTGAACTAGTGCATGCGAGGGAAACAATGAAAGGAATATATTGATGATACAAAATGGTAAAATTAGAGCAAAAATGTTTGGAAACCTGAAAGTAAGTCCAAACTCATCAAGTGGTGGAATTCATGGTGCATTGTTGCTTAAATTGTGCAAGAAATAAAGCATTGAAGCTATTCTGCATTTCAGAAGTAACAAAGCCACCAAGTGTTCAATATAACTAACTTAAAGGTAGTGTTTAGAATAATTTTCTTGATTTTGTGATCATATTAAAAAGCTTAAGAAAATAAAGGAATGTGCTTTCAAGAATCATTTTGAAAGTATGTCAAAGTTTTGAAACATTCAGTTTTATATCTATGATTGGAAATTAAAACATAGTATTGTGGTGTGGAGAGAGTAGCATGGATAACCTACTAATAGAATGTTTGGAATTGAAGATAATTGTGAGTTTGGTGTTAAGTACGCATAAATCAAGTAAATTTATTTCTCAAAATGGGTTTAGGATAATCTTTAGGTAAACGGCTACCCATACTCATATTAATAGCAAAAATGGAGACAATAAGGGAGAGTTTGTTGAATAAATGAACATGTTGTTTGAACATCAGCAGTGATTATGAGGGGGGAATTAAATGTGTATGTATTAAAGATAACGTCTATACGTTGAAAATATGAAGAAGAATGTCAATATGTATTGCTGTTCTTGATGGCAAATGGAGGAAATGATTGCGGTGAGAGAGAGACTGCTCTGGAGAACAGCCTCAGGTGTACCCAGTTGTTGAGTGGGAGCAGAGTTCTTATGTGAGACAGTAACTCTCAGTTGAGTGCTTTTACCATTTTCATTTAATCATAGAGTATGGAAAGCATGGGTGGGGTATGTTTGTGATGCAATACATACTTCTTTGGTCACTGTGACTGAAATAGGGGTAGGAGTCCATGCTTTGGACATTAAAAACATTTGAATTCCTTGTGGGTATTGTTTGATGCATAAAAAAATGATGAAATGCCAAGGGAAATGAGAGTATCATGAGCCTTTAGCAAAAACTAGAGTTGTAACATTAGAAACATATTACATTGTACCACAGCTCCCCACTAAAACTATAACTGAGCTACTGCTCCCTACCAAAATCACGACTGAGCCACAGGTGAGAAAGCAGTTGAATTTTGTGGAAGAAATAAATAAGTAATAATTTATTTGTGGTTTGAACATCATATCAGCCACAGACAGATGGAAAATGCTGGGGAAACAGGGAGTTATCAACTAAATTAAGTCATGGCAAGGTAGAGGTTTAGAAACAGTGAAAAATATGTGCCGCTTTCTGGGGGTGGAAACATCCTCGGATCATAATTTAGTTGTTGTGAAATATGACATAAGGTTCGAAGGACTTTAATTGAATTGGAGGATGGAGAAGTGGTACGTGTAAGCATTGTAAGGAATGAATGGGTGTAATACCTGGAGCATAGGTGAAGGAAAGGAAATGAGAAAACCGAGGAAGGAAGGGAGAGTATAAAAACGGGTATAGAGAGTGGCAGAAAAATAACAAGAGAAATGGAAACAAGAAAGTCTGAGAATCATTTACTCACAGAAGATATTGCACAGATGTCTGTCATACTTTTAGTCAGGCTTGGTATTGTAACTGGCTTACTCTCGGGGCTGGCCATTTGAAGATTTGGATTCAAATCTGGGTCAAGTCACACGATTTTTTCTAGGCGTATTTCTCCTACTTCATTGTGACATAATTCATATGATGTGTAATCTCCCACATGTTGATAGGAAAGTTAATTTGTTCATGTTTCAATTAACTAACCTTTTGTGACTAAAAAGGGTGATCTAACCTTTGCATTCAACTTATGGGCCAAGGGTATATACTATATTTATTATTTTTTTTCTAAAAATCATTCCAAAAATAATTGCAGTGTGTCTTATGGGCCATGAAATATGGTAAATATGGACTTCATGTGTAAGGTAACTCTATCTTGCCTAACCATTGTGAGCTCTTACTGAAATATTTTCTGCTAAGCATATATCCTTCTCTTTTACTTATGCTCAGAACAATTTTGACAAATATGATTTTGTGTTGAGCAAGCCAAGTTATGGATGTGTAAAATGTCCCAAGCAAATATTTATAATTTTGAAAAGATTTTTCACTGATGATTTATGTGATCTGCAGTGTGGCTATTATATTGATTTCAGGTACAACTTTAAATGTGTGTAATGATGAGGTTTATGGGTATATCATGGTTCCTCTGGAAGAACAGAATGGCCTTGAACAAGATTTGGATCAGCTCACCAATTTGAAGATGGAAATATTGGGTGAGTAATGTTTCTCTCTTCTCGAAGCCTGGTGGTTCTTACCAACCCTCCATGTCTGTTCAGCTTCAGTTCAGATAATGGTGTGGATTATTTACTTCTGGATTTTAAAATTCAGCCCCTCAAAAGATGTATTGTAGTTAAAAAAGGGACATCCTCAAAAATTCGGTGTGATTTGTTAATGTGTAGAGGTTTCTCAAGACTCATATATGCAGTGACCTGCAATTTACTCAGTTGGAGGAGAAAATCATCATTTCTAGGGGTAACTCGCATCATTTTTATGGTCCGGATCTTCAGTTCTAATTAACTTTGGTTATTTATATGTATTATATGGACGCATTTAATGTAATAGCATTTGCATTGGCATGTTTGAATTGGGCTTACTTAAACCCAGCATATGAAACATCGTTTCTTACACGAGGCTCGTGTGGTGTTCACGATTAGACGTAAATAGACTCCTGGTTAATGGTGATCCCCATCGATGACTCTTCTCTTACTTGGCCAGAGTTTGAGAAATAAAAATTGTGGGATAAGAGGCCTTGTATTTACTCCCCTCTGCAGAAAATGGAGTCCCTCTCAATGGGTCAGGATTGGGCGGGTGACCCGATGGACTGGGCCACCCGGCTTCTTGGGGGATGTCATTGCAGGAGGGGAGTTGAGGAAAGTGATGGTTGTTCCCTGGCCGCAGTCCCACTCAGTTGAATCCTCCCATACCCTGCATGGTATTTAAATATGTTGCTATACAAGTGTGTGTTGCTACTTTAATAACTGGTGCTATTTATTTAATAAATGATGTTTTTAATGACTGTAGTGTATTTGTCTTGTGTTTACAAAGGAGCCTCTTCTTCTTTGCAAATAATCCTCGTGACTGTTCCAATTGTTGAATTGTTGTTCCTAAGGTTGAAGACAATAGTGGTATAATATTGAAAATTCAACAATCGGTTTTGGTCCTGTCACACAAGTGAAATGAAGAAACATGGCTATGTTTGAGTTCTTTTTCCACAACAAAATTTCCACATTCTAAGCATTTCTGCATAGCAGTGGATTCATATTAACTAATAAATATTGGTTTTCTGGAAGGATAGGCTCCCTGGAGTTCGTGGACATACGAAGCAAGTATCTGTTTATGAGGTATTCCTTGATCTCTTGATGTCGTTGAAGGCAGGTTAGCTAAACCTTGAGGATCCGCAAAGGACGCAGCCGCGATAATTAAAACGATCAATAGGGTTTATTAAGATCCATATTTTAAGAGCTGATGGCAAAGCCATAATTGTTTTACACCAAATATGGCAGAGGAAACCATTCTAAAGTTAGTGCGTCTCAACACAGCTTGAGAAGTTGACCGATCTCCTTAAATTAGACAATGGTGCTTCTGAAGATAAAATCTATGATACGTGTTTGAAATATTTTGTATTCAAGAAAACTGTTGCAGATCACGTTGCTACTCACATATTCAAGTTAAAAAATATGTGGAATGGTTTAAAACAAGCGTTGAAATAAGATGTCGTGAATTATGCAGATAATCCTGTTGTCTTTTTCATTGGAAAAATTTTGGTATGCTGCCTGAAAACTATTTTCTTTTCAAGTCAAGGTGTGTGTTTTTGTCCATAAATAGTGGAACTTTGTGCCTTTGAAAAATAGCTGTCAAACAAAGTAAGTGACTTTGTCTTTCAAGAAGTTCCAGCTGATTCTTCAAACCAGCATTGGAAAAATCTGAAAGAGAAAAAGAAGATCGTATGTAATTACTGCAAGAATACAGGTCTGAGCACACTGATAGTTATCTGCTGCAACCTCAGAAGGTTCACATTTTGATGAAGATTGCGATTGTCTTGACAAATTTTGAATGATTGCTATCCATGATAAAAGTAGGTATGACAATTTGAAGGGAATCAAACTTGTATGTATGCTATTCAAAGGCAGCATAGCATTGAGAAATGTAGAGGGGTTTTGTGCCCCAAATTTTTATAATTTGGCACCAATAGAAATATCTTCCGTAACAAACAAACACATATTCTAAACAAAAGTAAAGAAATGGCTACTACAGCAATGGCCAGTGGATTATTTTTTTGGAAGTCGGAATTGCAAAAACTAAAACTAGAAAAATAAAGAAAACAATCTAAATGAATTACAACAGATAATTGGCCATAAAATGAATGCTGAGATATTTGTGGACTTCGACAATGATCTTCTGACGAGCGATGAAATGGCTCCTTGACATAGGATGAAAGAAGACGTAACCTGTGAATCCGAAGAAGAAGAAGATACAACCGTAATATGTGAAGAAAACAAAATTCCTACAAAGAAATGTTGGTTTCTTTAAAAGAATAGCAGAATATAGTCTTACCAAAGGTAACACTGATTTATTTAATATATTTAATGGGGCTATCGGCAACGTAGAGAATTGTAGTATACAGGAAAAAAAGGAAGAGCAGACAAAAATGATGACATTGTATGAGTTATTTATAGATCAGTTTTTATGTTAATTAGTTCGAATAAGAAAATGTTACCACAATGTGATAATGTTTCATTATTTCGTAATAATTTCTTATGCATGTAGAATTGAGTCAAACCAACCTTCAAGGCGATGTATGTTATGGGCGTGATATGGCTTTTAAGGTCTTTTTTCAAATGTCAGACCCTGTGTTAATTGGAAATCTAATCCGGAAAAAACAATGGCCCAATGATATTCCGCTAAAGACTGGTTTCACTGTATTAACCAGTTTTGGACTTAAATTTTCCCGTTGGGAGGTATTGAGGCAGTTCGGCTGAGATTTGGTCTTAAAGAAATGGATTTAGAGAGAGACTAGTCTTAGAAATTATTCTTACTCTCTGTTTCATCTCCTAAACCAATCGTTATATTAATTTAAAATATGAAGGTATACTAAACAGTGTTGAACTGTAAACGCTTACGAGTTAATGTCTTCAAAATAATTTGCAGCATTTATCAAGCCGCCAGTTTATCTAGGTTTTGACATGGCGCCAACCTTGGCGTGATCGGGTGAAACTCGTGAACGGTATACGAAGAAAAATTCCGACTACGCTCTCTTACAGCTTGTCTACGGAAAAACTTGGAAAGCCATCACAAAGATGGGGTGAGCTTCTTACGGCTAGACAATGAAATAAAATAAAAGATAGAAAATCTCCAAAAGCCGTAAACAATTGGCACCCTTCGTCAATAAACACCAAATGTGCTGTCTTGGTATGCTGGGAAAACCACAGCAGAGACCAACCACAGCCTCTCAACCAAGAATACCCCCCTGTGTTGGTTTACGGGAATGTTACTTCCTCGCCGGGGACCAAACACAGACGCACACACACAACCAAATACGATCCTTTGCAAGGGCTAATGGGACCCCGCTAAGGATGTCTGGGTTATAACCTGGGATCCTTCACGGGGCTAATGAGACCCCACTAAGGATGCCCGGTTATTTACGCAAGCACACTCACAAGCACACAAAATCACTCACTCACACACACAAATGGGCCCAACTTCTGGGAGAATCAGCTCAAAAAGAGCGTGGTCAAATCGAGACAACAGGACGAGGGTGGGGGTCGAATACGCGTATTTCGGCTACAAAGTAGCCCTCTTCAGCGAACCGAAGGTAACGCGTCACTTCAACGCAGGGTTGAAGTGAGGAAGGGTCAAGACATCCGAGTTGTAAATAAAGGTAAACTGAGGAGGAGGGGGGGGGGGGCTCTTTCCCAATTGGTTGTCTCTTTCATGCCAGGCAGAGGCTTTGAGAGGGCCCATTTGAAAACCTAATTAGAAGATGAGCTGATCTATAGTAGTACTAACACATTAAAAGTTGCATTTAACAGTTTACATTCCACAGAAACTGATTCAGTCTTATAAAAGAAACTATCATATACAGTAGAACCTCGATCTATCGTTCTCGCATTGATCGTTTTCGGTCGGGGAAAGAAAAGATAGAAAATCTCCAAAAGCCGTTTCAGCCGTTCCAAAAGCCCCCCCCCTACCTTCACTTCCCCCCTACCCCAATCATTTTCTTTGGTTGTTTTCATTCGCGTTTTGTCTTTCGCCATTCCCCCTCTCTCTTTCCCTATTGGTTGTCTCTTTCCCTCCCTCCTCCTCAGTTTACCTTTATTTACAACTCGGATGTCTTGACCCTTCCTCACCTCAACCCTGCGTTGAAGTGACGCGTTACCTTCGGTTCGCTGAAGAGGGCTACTTTGTAGCCGAAATACGCGTATTCGACCCCCACTCCGACCCCGAAATACGCGTATTCGACTCCTGTTGTCTCGATTTGACCACGCTCTTTTTGAGCTGATTCTCCCAGAAGTTGGGCCCATTTGTGTGTGTGAGTGAGTGATTTTGTGTGCTTGTGAGTGTGCTTGCGTAAATAACCGGGCATCCTTAGTGGGGTCTCATTAGCCCCGTGACGGATCCCAGGTTATAACCCAGACATCCTTAGCGGGGTCCCATTAGCCCTTGCAAAGGATCGTATTTGGTTGTGTGTGTGCGTCTGTGTTTGGTCCCCGGCGAGGAAGTAACATTCCCGTAAACCAACACAGGGGGGTATTCTTGGTTGAGAGGCTGTGGTTGGTCTCTGCTGTGGTTTTCCCAGCATACCAAGACAGCACATTTGGTGTTTATTGACGAAGGGTGCCAATTGTTTACGGCTTTTGGAGATTTTCTATCTTTTATTTTATTTTACGGAAAAACTATCATGAGAGACGAATATGAATGCGCGGTTTCTAAAGTATTGGCCCTCCAAACATTCTGGAGCGGCTAAACGTAACGCTCTGAACCAGCCCAATTCACATGCGTGCGTTTCGTGCGTTTGTGACTTTTAAAAGTAATTTCTAATAAGTATTCTACCGGTAATAGATAGGTTTAGGTGGCAGCCAGAGAATCTCCTTCTGGTTTTCTAAACTTTTAGGGTTCTATCTCTCTCTACTATTACCATTTTTGCCTCAGCATACGATATAAGAGACCAATCCATCCGTCCAAGAAACCAATTCTCCTTTTTTTCCTTTCCCTGCTTGCCCAAAATTATTCCATCTATCACGCTGTTGTGCACCTCACTTCCACAAGACATCTACTCTGCCTATCCCAGATTTCATTCAGAAGTTTCTTCATTTTCGGGATAGGAATAAGCACCCTGGCCATACTCCTTCCGCGTAAATCCATCAAATTAGTTTAGCTTGCCTAACATTTTTACTTAAATTAATTAGCAACTCCGAAGGTATGTTCTCCACTTCTACAGCTTTTCTTGCCTTCATATCTTTCAATGCTTTCTCTTTTTCACCGTAGAGTATCATTGGACCGAGGTTATCCTCATCTAGTGTTCCTTGATTCTTCACATCTAAATTAGTTTATCTACTATCGCTCTTCCATGTATTCTCTCTACCTACCTTGAATATCTTCTTGCTCGATTAATATCCTACCTGCTCTCCTCTTAAAATTTGGTACCGTTTTTCCTGTCTCCCCGCCCGGTGGCAATTTTATTTTATCGCAAAACGCACCCTTTTCCCCATCTTATTGCAGCTTATGCATCTCCTCGCAGTGCCTTTTCCACCAGTTTTCCTTCGCCCGATTGGTTATTCACTGAAGTTGATGATTATACTCATTGTGTTTCGTCTTACCTAGTTCAGTGTTTGCATTTTTTCACCTCCTTCTCTCCTCTATCTTCCCGACCATTTCTTGCGTAACCCACTGTTCCTTAACCCCCTCGTTTCCACTAATCCTTTCGTTTTTTCCGCCTCTCAATAAGCCTGTATGTATATTCTCCCATGTTTTCTCCATTCCCTTTGCTTCACTTATGTTCCATCCCACTTGCTCCTGTTATTCCCTTCTTCTTTCCCCTACCAAAGCTTCAAAGTTCCATCTGTTTTTCCACCTAATTTTTTTGAATCTGCGATCACATATCATCATAACTAAGTTAAGATTCAAGCCTACATTCAAACAAAATTCAACTTTCTTCTCGTCGCGATCATTTCTCGTTCCTAATCCATACCCTCCCACTTCATACCCATCTCTCCCTTCCCCCACTACTGCGTTCCAGACACCTATTACTATTAGTTTTCTCTTGTCCAGGAACTCTCTGATTATCTCCTCTAGCTGTTTATAAAGCCCGTTCACCTCTTAATACCCGTGGTTACTTGTGGGCATGTACACCTGGGCTATAACGAAAGTTGTTGAGCGTACTTTTATTTCAACCACTAGTATGCTGTCGCTCTGTTCAATGTTTACTACCCACATCCCCAATTTTGCGTTCAGTACTATAGCTACCCTACGTTGACTCTCATCCTCGCCACTATATAGTAACCTGTAACTATCACTGCATGAGTATCCGCTGTCCTTCCATCACTTCTTGCACAGCTCCAAAACATCGACGTCCTCTAGGACAATCCGGCTTACTGTTTTGGCGTAGGGACCGTTTTAGCCGAAGGCCGTTAGGGCACAGGGGCGTTTCGGTTATCACTCGGCTAGTAGCGATTCTTTTATTATTTATGACTAGAGGCAGTATTTATAAATGTGTCAAATAAAATTGTAACTATTGTATGTAATTTGGTGTTGCTTACATAGATAAAGACCTTAGCATGATTTTTCTCATCAATGACGAGATATGCTTTGGCCTGTATGTTCGGTGTTTTCGATGACAGATGAAATTGTTCCTTATAGTACTGGAAAAAAAACCTCCCCGCAAAGAAAAAAAATCATATATTATTTTACAGTACTGCTAGCACACCCACAGTGCAGTACGTAGTTCATTACTCATCCCTTCCCACCACCATGAGATGACTATCACTAGTCATAAATCATAAAAGCATCGATACCAGCCGAGTGGTAACCAAAATGTCCCTGCGGCGAAACGCCTCTGATCTCAAACGGCATCGCCTAATCATCCCTGCGCCAAAACAGCTTCGCCCAATCGTACCTGTGCTCAAATGACCCGCCCAAATGACCTGTTCAAACCAAAGGGCTCTTGCCAAAACGACCGCGCCCAAACCGGCGCACTCCCGCACACCGGAATGTCTCAATCCCCTGCGTTCCCCTCTCTATTTCCTAATCGATATTTTCCTGATAACTGTTAAAAAAGAGAAGCTCTTCCATTGGAATTTGATGTACTGATGAAAATGGTTTTCAATCAATCTGTGCGATAGGAAATAGCAAGGTCACCATTTCTGTTGGACCTTGGGCCGCGTGTTCAGTGTTCACCCTTCGTTGGCGTGGATTTCACTCGGCTCAAGCCTCTAATGCGGCATGATTGGCTTATATTCAGTTTCCCGCTTGATGCCGTCTTAATCAATATTGTTGTTCTGGAAAACTATGCGTAATTAGGAGGTGTAATATCGATAGATTTCCCTTCCTCGCTGATCAACCTTACAAAATTTTCATCTCCATCTCCGTCTCTCCATCTACTGCAGTTTCTCCTTCCTTCTCCACATCCGCATCTCATAGACTTCTCTCTCTTCTTTCTTTTCCTTGCAAGGTTCACTGTCTTTCATCCTTACAACGCAATGGATTGGAAAACGGGAAGTAGTTAACCAAAGGGTTTATGTACATGCTGAAGGGTTTCTAATACTTCTGAGTTCAAAATAAACACATTTGGAGAATATTTGAACGATATTTCCTTTGTACTTGGTCATTGGTTATGGTAAGTGAAGTTCAAGGAAGTAAATCTACGGTGCGGTCTGAGAGTATCTAGGAGGGTCTTAAGGACCTCGCCTCGCATGAGGATAGGAAAAGGAATCGGAATAGGAGAAGGAATACATTTCATAGGAAGTTTTTATATCCCACGGCATTGATGAGGCATAATTTTTCATCAAATACTATTTAAATGATGCAAATAGTATCCATAACGCATCCTATTATCCGTTAAATAATAAACCGAAAGCCGTGGGAATTTTCCTCAGCGGATGAACAAGAGTGCTTAAGGACATGTGATGGACTTTACTGGAAAAGTTTAGACGGGTGAATAATGAGAGAGTTTCTTTTGGAGAGTTTAAACTACGTTTCTGTGACCACCTGGGAAGGAGAGTGGTCCCAGTCCTGATGCAAAGAGGCACAATGCGAACGAATGGTGTTGAGGGGTAGAGGTCTCTTTCGAAACATAGAGGGGGAAGGAAGAGGCCCTGACAAGTAGTTACATGTTGATCCGATATGCGGAACCCAAGGAGGAGGACAAGGGGGGCCAACAGATTCCAGGCCAGGCTTTCAAGCAATGATGGGAAAGCTATAATTCCCTTTCCGTTACTCTGGTACCCCCCTCCCTCTTCCCCTCTCTTACACCGTGACATACAGATGCCTGGAGCAGATACGAAGTATTCGAACATGATCGCGGGAGCCCAATTTCATCATATTTTAAAAGCTATTAATGAAAAATGTTATGTACTTATTAACATAAGTTTATGTGACATGGACACAATTGTTCACAGCAATATGTACTAGCTTAAGCTGCCACCTTCGGTTTGTGGTTTTGTATTTGACTCTCAAATAAAGGTTCGCTTTCTTCCTTTTTCATTACTTCTTCACTTTTGTATAACATGATTGTAAGTTGCTAATTGAAACAGTTGCCCAATTAAAATCTTCCGTCGTCATAATTCAGCTAGCATTTGAGCTTTACCACGAACATTCTTTTCCTAGTAGCCTCTATGCCATATCTTCATTTAAACACCAGAATGCATATTCAGTCGTTCGGTCTCCACTTTTAAAAACTTCGTTTCCCGCGTGACAACAATTACAGGCTGTAAAATGGTGTGTACATAACAGCTTACCCAACAAAAAAATCACCAATCAGTCAAAATCAGGTCTCAAAAAAACTTAACAACTCTTAAACTATCTAGGCATGGATATATCACCACGGTTAAAAACTAACCGAAACAATTTCTCTGACATTGCTGATCTTGCACGTAACTCACAATCAACCAATGCAGGAGCATGTTTCATTAAATACAGCTTCACGTCATCCTCACGTACGATATTCTTGATGTCACGTATTCTCAACGTTGTCAACAACCTAAAAAGCGGGATAAGCGTCAAAACTCACCTGACCAGTCCTCGTCTTTACTCCGCACTCACAATCTCGCAAGAACTGTCCTAAACACTCGCAAACACACACAAAAAATGTTTAAAAGGAATCGGAAACAAAACTCGAAGGGAAACGCAACATTCTCATTCAAATTGTAAGACATTTTATTTTCACTTTTTAAAGCAAAACGAAAGATAAAACAAACCGCTAATCACCTTTATTTAAATGAATAGTTTTTAAAAAGGCAATTTCCTCGTTCTAACGTACAAAAATGCTCGACTTCTAAATCTTTATGCATAAATCACGAGTTGCTAGATCTCGTTCACCTGCAAATTTGTGCGTAAAATTCCAAAAATCGTACACCCTACGACTCAAAACTAGCACATCTATATAAAAATTACTATATGCATAGACTCTTTCGCTACATCTCAAGTCTGCGCACAGCCAACGCCCAAATTCTAGAACGTGGATTTCGCTCGCTTTTGCGATAAAAGGAAATTTCGCTCACATTTGAGATAAAGGACACGGGTATAGTGATAGTTTTCATTAAAGCTATGAAATACGTCATTTGTCTAAACGCTTAAAATTGTGAGGCATTTTTGTCGCATATGTACGTATGTAGGAATTTGATTATATAAGTTGTTACATGACATTATACACGTTAATGTATTTATTAATGAGAAAAAACGAGCACTTTTTCCTATAATTTGCTAAAGTGCTACAATACTAGTGAACTTAAGAAGGCTAATTTTACGCCGCCGGTCACGCCGCCGCCGCCGGTAAAAACCATCGGATCGGCGTCTGCCGCCGATAGTTTTTCCATCGGCGCACAGGTCTAGTTCACATGCAAGCGTAGGCGATGTCGTCGTCAGTCGCGACCAGTCAGTTGGTATAAGGACCTTGGTCGCGACCACTCCACGTGCTGACAGCTGTCGGTAAATGAATACAGAAGAGGAAAAAGCTAGAACTCTGAGTACGTATGGTTTACATTGTAGCTATTTCACGGACACGTGTGGAGAGCTACGTATCTCATCCAAAATGAAGAAATAAAAATTAAAATGCAGATAATTGGCGACCACCGCGTTAATTTAACTATTATAACCAAGCTTCGAGATCCATCCCGCCCCTCAGTTTGGAACTTACCTCTCTAATTACCTCGCTGAAAGGAAGGTAGAAAAATTTTCACCTCAATAAAAATATTCAGCTCTTATTTTGAATATCATTACAGTAAGGTCAGGAAAATTAGAAAAAATATTCCCCGCAATTGGAAGTGAATAAGCGAACTCGGATGCCGGAGGCGAGCGCGCTACCCACCGAGCAAAATTCATCTCCTTCATACGGCCAGAAAACATTATATTACACTTTGATTTGACATTATATTACAATTACGAGTATGGCCGGATAATGTTTGTCACCGTCTTGAAGCGTTTTTTTTTGCAGATTGCTCGGTAAACATTCCTTGAAGGTAATATTGGCGCTAAAGACAATTATAAATAGCTCATTTCCGACCCGACTTCATGCTCTGGGCGGTGGATGGCCCGGGAATCGTAAATTATGATGAATATTTGGACGGTGTACCATAGTCGCCTGGGATGTTTGTGCATCGAAATTAGTACATTAAGTTCTTAATGTGCCCGCAGTACAACTGGTACGTATCAAGCCCTGTAGCAATGATACAGACAAATGCAGCGGCGTAGCTAGGGGGGGCGGGACGGGCGGTCCACCCCGGGCGTGCACTTTTAAGGGGGCGGCACTGTGGGGTCTGCAGAAGGCTAATATACTAGTAAATTTTTAATTCACTGAAGCATTCTTTTGCTGCTCTGAGTTTTTTCTTTATGTTTTATTAGTCAAAACAGAGTAGAATTTGTGGCATGTCACTTGTATCACAAATCTTGTGATATTAAACTTCATCAGTCATCACTTGGATCTAATTTTTTCATCTTTTATTAACATGCTGCATGAACTTTTCTCTAAAAGACAAGTATATTATATTTTTAACAGACTATCGCCCTATTTTCAGATGAAGCGAGTTAAAGAAAGTGGTGCTGATATCAGATTAAACTATGAAGCTAGTTTTCGGCATGATACGTTAAAAGTCAATAATATAGTTCAATTAGTTTTACAAGCCTTCTGCAGCAATTAAGATGGGAGATGCTCTCAGATCGACTATTCAAATTTAGACTTGGTATTTTATACAAATATCAAGACGATCTATTCGGATGGAGAAGATGATGATATCATTTGGACAATAAACTATGTTCGCACAATGAAGGAAGCATTCAATGTATAGTTCATATATTATTCAATCATTCCACTCTTTGTGTTGAGTGAGACTTGAAATGATAATGACGTGATATGGTTTGGGAGACATCTCTGTGTTTCTCTTTTATTAATCGTTTTAATTGTGATGGGCACACTTGGCAACACTGGTACGAGCTGCTAAGGGGACCGCCCCACAGTGGGACGAAAGCGAAAAAAGCTGGCCAAAACCTCAAAAGTCTTTTTTTTGAGTCCAGAAGTTGAAACTTTGCACAATTATTGCCAATTAATTGGTGCATATGATGACGCATTCAATTTTTCATAGGTAAATTGCGCTAACAAAATAAATGACCTCAAAGTTGAACAAATTTTGCAAAAATCGCCCGTATTCAATTTATTCCAAAAATCGCCGCATTCAAGATAATGCTGAACCTTTTTTTAGCAAAGTTATATAATTAAAACTTATTAATGACATAAAACAGTTCTTTCTCTTTAATTATCATTTACTTGCATGGCCAAATTATTGTATTTGCCAGAGATACGTTACAAAATGGCGGACCCTGGTTTTCGTACATTTTTTGTCTTTATGTAGAAATAAAAAAAAATGTACATCTATGTACACTGAGATATTTACACCACAATTACAACAAAGCTTTAAGAGTTTAAATCCGAAGAAATCATCTGCGACCGTTTGCGACGCCGAAAATAAAATTGATTTCTCGATCGTGCGGCCCAGTCCGGAGCTGCGCGCTGGCTACGGGGACGCCGTTCTTGAAAGATGTTGGAAAGGGCAAACACTGAACCTTTTACATTAAAGGACAAACTAGAAAACTAACTCGCGAGTGGTTTTTTAAAACTCTGACTAATGGCGAAAAAATATTGAGATATTGGATGGTGTACTCCCCATCCAAGGAAGTTCTTTACTGCATTTGTTGCAAACTGTTTTCAGAAAGAATTAACTCAAAATTTAATTCTGAGGACGGGTTCAATATATGGTGGAAACTGAATCCTAGAATATCCGACCATGAGTCCAGTGTAGATCACGTTAGAAATTTCACACAATGGAAGGAATTGGAAATTAGGATTGCTGGTGGAGCAAAAATTGATAAAAAAGAACAAGAAGTTGTTGAATGCCAGGTGAAGAAGTGGAAGGCAATCCTTACAAGATTGCTTGATATTATTAGATTCATAGCTAAACAGAATTTGGCTTTGCGAGGCCATCGAGAAGGAGTCAATCATAAGAAAAACGAGTGTGATGTTGAACTTGAAGCAACGGAAAGTAGAGGAAATTTTTTAGAGCTAGTGCATTTGTTGGCAAAATATGAACCAGTGCTACGTGAACATCTTCTGAGAATCCAGCTGGGAAAAAAGTTAGCTACATCCTATCTATTTCCTACTACTCAGAACGAGTTTATAGAAATTTTGGGAGAAAACGTAAGAAGCAAAATCATCAATAATGTAAAAAAAGCCAAGTAATTTTCCATGATATTTGACAGCACTGCTGATATTTCACAAAAGGATCAAACGAGCCAAGTTTTACGCTTTTGTGTTTATGTTTACTCTTTACGTTTATGTTGTGATCGATGGAGATGAAGTGAAGGTTGTGGAATCATTTGTCGATTTCATTGAAACGAAGGATAAAACTGCCGAAAATATTTCAACGATGATTTTAGAAAAATTAGAGAAAGACGGAATTGATAACCAAAATTGTAGAAGGATAACGCTGCGGTGATGGCTGGTCTGCATACTGGTGTTCAGAAACGCATCAAGGAAATTAATAAAAAAGCATAATTTGTCGCTTGTACAAATCACTCGCTGAATTTGGCAGGTGTTCATACAGCTTCTGTTGGTGTGAATTGTGTTACCTTTTTTTGGATGCGTGGAACGTTTGTTTGTATTTTTTTCTTCATCAACACATCGCTGGGAAGTTCTAACTTCAGTCACTGGTCAAAGTGTGCAGCGCATAATAGAAACTCGGTGGAGTGCGAGGGGAGAAGCTGTAAGTGCTGTAAGGAAACATTACTAAAAAATCTGAAGTGCCGTAGAAATATTAACTAGTGATGCAGAAGATACAACTACAAGGGCAGATGCTGGTGTTCTACTTGCAACCATTTTCCTTTTTGTGCATTCTTGACTTGTGGGAACCCGTCCTTCTAGAAATTAACGAGACACAGACTTATCTCTGAACCAAAGGATTGAGCGTATAAAAATGTGATATAAAACTCAGGGCATTAAAAATATTTCTATCTGAAAACAGGGACAAGCTAGTGAATAATGGTCTTAACTACGCCAAAGAAATTTGCAACTATCTAGGAATAGTCATGGAGCGTCAGCGTCGACCCAAAAAGAAGAAACAAATGTTTGGTGAAGGATCACAGGACGCTGAATTGCCATACGACATAGAACTAAGGACAGAAATGTTTTCTTCACTGGACAGAGTGATCCAAGAATTAACTTCGAGATTTCAACAGCTGCATGCACTTGCTGAGAAATATGCCTTTCTTACCCCGTCGAATCTTTTGGATGATGAATATAAATGTCAAATAGATCACGATCACGATGACATTGATAAAGAGCAGTTCCATGATGAGAGAAAAAGACTTCAGCATTTTATTGCTGTTGCTGATGTTGAAGAAGGAATAAAGATGAGGAAAGAAGGCCCCCTTGAACTTCTGCAGTTTATTCAAAAGTATAACATTGGGAATTCGGTTCCAAATGTAGGAATATGAAATGCTGCGGATTTTCCTCACAATTGCTGTTAGTGTTGCTACCTGTGACTACTAATCGCGCTACTCTGGTTCGAGGTCAATGACCTCCCCCCTCCCCCTCCCCCATCCTCCCACCCCCCTTCTAGTGGCACTCCAGATGTGGACAAAGACCTCCCCCTTCCCCCCCTCCCCTTCTAGCGGAACTCCAGATGTGGACAAAGACCTCCCCCTACCCCCGCCTCCCCCCCCCCCTCTAGCGGCACTCCAGATGTGGACAAAGACCTTCCCCCCGCCTCCTCCTCCCCCTCTAGCGGCACTCCAGATGATGTCAAAGACCTTCCGCCGCCTCCCCCCTCCCCTTCTAGCGTCACTCTGGATGAGGTCCGAATTCTAGATTTATTGGGTACTGAATCAAAAGACAATGAACACCTTTAATAATTTATTTATTTATTTAAGAAGAAGGTGGATACAAGTCTTTAAAGTTTGTCACTATCTTTCTGATCTCACTGTCTCTACATTTTTCACAGATAATACATTTGCATTCACTGGAAGCGTGGCGAGAAAATTCGTTGCATAAAATCTCGCATGAAATATTGCCGAGTTCGGAACCGTTTATATTCACCAATTCGGGAAAATTAAGCATAACTTCCTTCATAATGTCACCAGTGCATTTCTCACACGGATTACACATGCAATTGTCTCCGGAAGCAGGCATGCTAAACGTGAGCAGTAGGTTTGATTGGCTTTCTCCACTAACATCCAATCTCCCGGATTGCAGGTATACATCGTCGCCAATTATAACAGTTTCTGCTGAACTGTCGACATCCTCGATGGAGGGTCCATCAACGAACATTCCTCCGTCGGCGGGCGACCAAAATCCATCGGGAAATTCATGGTCGTTTGCAAGTGGCGTGGAGCACCGAAACACAGACGGCTCAGAGGACGATGATATCTCAAAGTCTGAATAATCGGTATCCCAGCAGTAGAGGTTGACGGCCAGAATCTGAAAAGGTTCCGCAAAGTAGCTTTAATTAGATACTATTGAAAATTTTAGCATTGGAGGAGGCTATTAGCATGAAATTCTCACGAAATGGGTCATGAAACCTACCTGGATTTCCTCGGCTGTGTAATTCTCCGACTTTAAATTGCTCATTTTAATGGTTGAAGGCTAGGCTGTGGAGCGCGTGGGTGCTGGCCGACGACCAAACTCTCAATGGATGATTTCTGTCCCAGAATTCCTTTCTCGAGGAACCGGCGGAAGACATGGGGATTTCCTTCTGGCCAATAGGGAGGAGGGGAGGGGGCGGGGGTCGCTCTTATCCTTCCTCGCCTTTCTAAAGCCTCGTTAGTTGCTTTCTTTAAGGGTTGTCCTAAAATTGTAATTCTCCGAATTGACATTGTTTATTTTAATGGTTGAGGGTTAGGATGTGGAACGCGTGGGTGATGCCCGACGACCAAGCTCTCAATGGATGCTTTCTTTCCCAGAATTCCTTTCTCGAGGAACCGACGGAAGACATGGGGATTTCCTTCTGGCCAACAGGGAGGAGGGGAGGGGGGCGGGGGTCGCTCGTGTCCCTCGCCTCGTTTATGGCTTTCGGGCACCACAGGTAGCAAGAGGACGTATGAATAGACATCGCGTCTAGAGCCGACCGCGTATATTTCCTTTAAGGGTAGTCTTGAAATTGTAATTCTCCGAAGCCTCGTTAGTACGAGGTTCTTAACCCCACAAGCGCGCCGTTCCCAGAGTTTGCGAGATTCTTCTCCGGAGTCGTGAACAGTGGACGTTGGAGGAGGTTTATTGGCGATTGTCGAGGGATATCGGGACAGATATAACCCTCGAGGAACAGCGGTGGGGGTGGACAATCCACGTCGGCTGCACACCCCTCGCGGAGGCAGAGAGGAGATTGGGGGTCATCCAGGGGCTCTTCCCTGACGTGGAGATCCGGGTGATAATTAAAAAATGTGAACCCCCATCCCGGGAAGAGATGACGGAGATATTTAGACAATTTCGGGAGGAGGAGAAAGCCAGGGAAATGGAAGTCACCGCCCTGGAGAAGCCCGGCCTTGAACTCTATCCGTTCCCCAGCGTCGAAGAGACCCGCCCCACATGTGAATGTGCCCTGTGTAATTAGTGTTGTGTGCTTTCCTTATTCAATTGTCTCATGATTTTCAATTTGAAAATGTGTTGTTTAAGTTATCCTTAATAGAATCACTGATCTCGCGATGTTTTTAGAAATTTTATAAAAAGTTAATTGTAGTTTACATTTTTTTTTGCTATTCTTCGAATGTTAAAAACTTGGACAAAGCATTTTATTGATGTGATATGATGTGATAATGATGAAATTATTTTAAATACTCTTGAAGGTAACGTGACTTTGTCCCACGCACTGAAAAAGCGTTTGTCACGACACAAGGGAGTACTACGTAAAATTGCCAAGGGGAAAGGTTGCTGGAAGAAAAAGAAACGGATTATCTTACAATCAGGCGGGAGCTTTATACCGTTACTAATACCTCTGATTGGTAGCATACTCTCCACATTTCTCTAAGTATGGAACATGCAAAGAAAATGGTACTCGTTCCTCAAGAAACTATCCATAGAATGGCTAATCCGGTTGTTCCAATGACGAGTACGTTTCAGACACTGACCGATTTAGATCGCGAAATGGAGACAATATTGCGCACACCGTTGAAATCGGATCACGAGAAGTGGGCTCTGTACAAACAGTCTCTCCATCGATTCTTACATTTTGCGGGAGAAGAAAGGAAGCCAATAACTTTTCCGACGGTATCGGGAGTTGGCAAGGAACATGATTCTGATAACGTTGAAAAGAAAGAGGAAGATGTAACCGTTCCTTTACGCTCCGAAGTTCTATCTGCCATGCCGCGTAAATTCCGGAAGAAGGCAGAACTTTTGATCGGTCGACTAATAGCGTCTGGAAAGATAAAATGGAGCCATGATGGAACTGTTTATATTAAAGGTGATTCGGTTCCTGGGTCAAACATTATAGATCTCATCGGAGACGTTATGAGAGCCAGAAAGAATGTCAATCCCAGAGGCGCTCGGGCTTTCATGACCCTACTCGAGGAAATTAACGTCCCGAATGAATTTATTGGAAATCAGGATCGTCTCAGTCTCATTCGCCGACCCGCTTCGACGGAGAGTATTGCTTCTGCCGAAGAATCTCCAACGCGAGAGAGTGAAGTACAGGTGGTGACGAAGATTCCCGGATCAATTAAGGGGAAAACTATAGATCGGTGGCAACCATATCGCTTTAAAAAATGAAGAGACGTCTAAACACTAATCTCTCAAATATCTATTTCGACCCCTCACACCCTGCATACTATTCTGGAGTAGATAGGTTGTGGAAGGCGACTTCTCCATCTGTTACGAAAAATGACGTCCGGGAGTGGCTTCAGGAGCAAGATGCTTATACCCTTCATAAGCCGGTGCGATAGAAAATTTCAGAGAAATAGTTATATGATTGACAACATGGATGACCTCTGGCAGGCGGATCTGAACGATGTAAAGCATATTAGGAAGCAAAACGACGGGTACAACTATATTCTCACGGTGATAGATGTGTTCAGTAAATTTGCCTGGGCAGTTCCGCTAAGATCAAAAAAGGGTGAAGACGCTACAATGGCGTTTTCTAGAATATTGAAAAAATCTAAGCGCCGACCCCTAAAACTCATGACTGACAAGGGCACTGAGTTTATTAATAAAACATTTCAGAATTTTTAAAAAAAGAACTCGATTGGGTATTATCATTCCAACAACCCCGATACCAAGGCAGCAATAGTAGAACGCCTGAATAGAACTTTAAAGACAAAAATGTGGCGATATTTCACCAGACACGCCACAAATAGATACGTGGACGTGCTACAGAAAATTGTTGATTCGTACAATGCGGCGGTACATAGTACTATAAAGATGGCACCAAAAGATGTTAGCGCGCGCAATATTCTTCAAGTGTGGAAAAATACATACAAAGGTGTAGCAAAGAAGTCTAAGAAAGTCAACTTGAAAGCCGGAGAATTTGTAAAAGTCAGCAGAGAAAAGGTCTCATTCAGAAAGGGCTATAAATCCAACTGGAGTGAAGAGATATTCTCGATTGCAAGAGTCATTCAGCGAAAACCACCGGTATACGTATTGAAAGATTTACAAGGCGAAATAATTGAAGGCGTATTTTACGAACCGGAATTACAGAAGAATGTCTTGCGAGAATCTCGGAAATTTAAAATCGATAAAATACTTGATAAGAGAGGACGTGGAGTTAGAAAAGAAGTATACGTCAAATGGAAAGGTTATCCCTCCAAATTTAACTCCTGGATACCTGCGTCTTCTATAAATAAATTGCAATGAATGAGGAATTTTATTTAACACTCCCTAGTAATAGTTCAATGTCAAGCCATGGAGGTAATACCACAGCAAATTTTACTACTCTCTTGCCGAAAAATTATACTCTGGAAGGTCGGTGGGAGGTAGCCTTGGTTGAAATTCACTTTCCGATGACTTTCTGTAATGCTCATGGAAAGCAGCGCGAATATGTTGTTATCAATCGTGAAAACGGCCAAGTATTTCATAGAAAATTACCAGTAGGATATTATGGTAACACTGTTGAACTTGTCACCTCTATTAATCACGATCTTTCGAAAATTTCACTTCCGCATGAGGTAACACTAACTCTCGACGAGTCTAAGAGAGTTAATATTACTACTAAAGGAAATGTATCTATATTCACATCTGAAATCCTGGCAATGCAACTAGGTTTTGAGCCAGGGTCTGATTTAGTATCCCAGGTTCAATCGTCCCGCGCTCCCGAGATCAAGATTGGATTCCCGAATCAGATTTACGTGTATTGCGACGTTATCGAACCACAAATAATCGGGGATTCCGTATCGCCGCTCCTACGAATCGTTAGCTCCATGGCCGAAGGAAACAAATTCGGTTCAAACATAAGTCACGTTTTTACTAGGCCGTTTTACTTACCAGTTTTGAGAAGAGAATTTGAAACCGTAGAGATAGATTTAAGAACGAACTCGGGACAGCCTCTACCATTTCTTTACGTAACATCAGTGGTGGTGCTTCACTTTCGTAAGAGAGAAAATAATGGTGAAGACAAGTAGTTCTTCCGATCCTTATACGCGGTAGTACCTCAACCAGGTAGGAAACGGTGTGGGTACGGTGTATCGAGGAGCTAGTTATCAGAAGGGGCACGGCATTGGAAGTTTTCTTGGCGGTCTGTTTCGCTCGGTACTCCCGTTCCTAGAAAGTGGCGCCAGGGCCGTGGGCAAAGAGGCTCTCAAGGCAGGCGTGGATGTGTTGGGAGACATGGCCTCTGATGGCCAGCAGTCGATTAAGAGAGTGATACGGAAGCGGGCTTTAGAGGCTGGAGAGAATCTAGCGAGAAAAGCAGGAAACAAAATGCAGAAAATGTCAGGTGCTGGATATCCTCTCATGACGGGCAATCGAGAGCTTCAGTTGCGGATTAATCGTCGGGCAAGTAAGAGGGGTTCTCCAGGAAGGAAACGAAAGCGTGTGTCGAAGAATTCCGATAAAAGAAAGAAAAATACCGTTGGAAAAGATATATTTTCGTAACATGTCGTTCTTACATCAACAGTCGTGCGAGTGTGCAAAAACTGAGCTAGATTTATTCTCGCTTCCGCCGACGCAAACAAGCATTGAAAACGGACAATGGATACATTATAAACCTGTTTCCACATTGACCGACGACGCTCCGTTGGAGTTTGTAATTCCGGGACATGGTGATGAGTATGTGGATCTCTCGCACACGTTAATTAACATAACAGCGAAGATTGAACGAAGAGCTCAGGTAGCGGAGGATGTCTCAGTGATTGGCCCCGTTAACCTGTGGTTGCATTCCTTATTTTCCCAAGTTGACATATTTCTGAATCAAAAACTTGTCACACCACCTAGCAATACATATTCATATAGAGCTTACATAGAAACACTCCTCAACTATGGACCCGCGGCAAAATCATCTCATTTAACTACTGGTCTATTCTATGATGATACTCCAGGAATGATGGACGATACACAACACAATTTAGGAGCCGCCAAACGTAGAGAGTTCACAAATGACGGGAAACAAGTCGAACTAATGGGCCACCTTCATTGCGATTTATTCAACCGAGAAAAATTCCTTTTAAATGGAGTTGAGATGCGATTAAAGCTGGTAAGGTCTAAGATTGGTTTTAATTTAATGGAATCGCGGGACTACGAAAACGTGGCGGTGAAAATAGTCGATGCAGCTCTGTTAGTACGGAAACGCGTCGTAGTTGGGTTCGTCTCCAACGCAGCATTTAATGGAGACATTAAGAAGAATCCATACAATTTTCAAAACTTCGATCTAACCTTCCTCTCGCTTTATATGGATGGACTTCAAATTCCCTCGAAGCCATTGCAGCCAGACTTCACCGGCTCAGAGCTTTTACTGCAGGCATACCACACATTATTCTCCGGCACCGGCATTCACTTCTTGGACGATGGTAATGGTATCCCAAGAGATAAATGTAAAGACGGATTTTTCCTTACAGCATTCGACCTGACACCCGATCTGGAAGCAAATTCAAACCACTGGAGTCTGCAGAGACACGGTAGTCTCCGCTTGGAAGTTAGATTTAAAAACGCTCTGATAGAAACTATAAACTGTCTAGTTTATGCAGAGTTTAATAACGTTGTCGAAATCGATAGACATCGAAACGTGGGCGTGGATTATAGTAGTTAGAACTGTGGAGGGGAGTCAACGTGTGAATAGAGTTGGGGGAAGCTAGTCGGTGAGAGGGGGGAGCAGGCAGCTGAAGGCGTTTATAACGAGAATATGCCCGCTTTACTCTCACTCGCTACCACATCCTCTCGCGACGCAGGGTCTCCTAGTCGTTGTCTTGTCGTTTCTCTACCTACTGGACGATCATGACTGCGATAGTGGATATTCAGTGCTTGAAAGGTAAGGGGGACTTGGTGGTGAAAGAATTATCGATTGTTAGAATGGGATGGCCGGAGGTGAAAACCTGGATATTCAAACCGCCGTATAATGGGAGGGAAAGGTGCGATGCGGATCTAAAGCAGGATCATTGGCTTCGCGAAAATCATCACGGGCTACTCTGGGAGGACGGGGATATGGAATACGTTGATCTCAAATACGTTCTTCACTCACACTTATCCCTGTGCGATTTTGTATTTTCAAAAGGGCGTGAAAAGTGCGAATTCATTCAGAGAATATTAAAATATAGAGTGCTCGATATGGAAATTCTAGGATGTCCCTCTCTGAGGAAAATAAAATATAAATCCTCTCGAGAATTCTGCAGCATTTATCGTCATCGGAAAAGAGAGTATGAATGCACGGCAAGTAATTGCACCAATTTACGGGAATGGTTCCTGAAAAACGGAGAGGATAAATTAATATCTACTAATTTTCGCCTAAACTCTTACGCTGGGGCCTCGCGAAGATTTACGCTGAACACCGAGCGGCTCGCAAGAGCAGGATTTTTCTATTCTGGAGTACGTGATGTGGCAGTTTGCTGCATATGCGGTCTCGCTCTGGGGTCTTGGGATTCTTGGGATAGTCCGGAGAAGGAACACCGTCGATGGAATCCTTATTGCCCACTGGTTAGGATCCCAGTTTGCTACCAGCCTCCATACATAAATAGAAATGAAATAAGGTGGCATTCAACCGCTGAAAACAGTTGCATTTTTACAGATGGACAGTATTCAGCTAGAGAGGGCCCTGAGCAGTCATAAAGAGACCGCTCCCTTTTTCGGGGGCGTGTTTGCCGCGGATGAATTGCCTGATAATTGCCGCCACCCCATCGCTCTAATTGTTAATACAGACCCCGCATGGAAGCAAGGAACGCATTGGATAGCGATATTCGTTGATGCTAATGGACGGGGTGAATATTTTGACAGCTACGGAATACGGCCCTTCATCAAGGAGCATATAACCTTTCTCGATAGGGAGTGTTCAACGTGGCGCTATAACAGAAAACAAATCCAGGGGTGGACATCGGTGACTTTTCGGAAATTATTCATCATTGTTCTTAGTTTTCCGCTGCTTGGGCTATACGATGCGGCAGTTTACTAAGTATTTTAATTCAGTAACCACCGTAAAAAACGACTTAATCGTCCTTTACATGCACAACATAGTTTTTGGGAAGCATTGTAAGTCGAGTCTTATGAATAAGCGGTCGATATATACGCAAATTGGTAGGGCTCGAACTCCTGTGCAATATTCCTGCTCGATGACAGATTCGCGCAGCCGCCATGTTGTTTCCACCCCTACCACCTCTCCAACCACCTCCCCTCCTCGGCTCACTCCTCCACCGAGTGTGACGGTATATAGAAGTGCCCTCTAGAGTCGACGCACAGTACCGATTCACATTTCACATCACTACCTCCGGAGCAATGGAAGGAAACGGAGAGCCTTTTCGCACACCCAGGAGACCAGCCAGGAGAGGTTCCTCAAAGGGCGGAAGCCGCCAGCCCCGTCCCTACTCCCCACGTCCACCAAGTAGTGGGGAGTTTCGCCCTCCGTCCTATAGACCATCCTACAGCTCCGATGTGCCAGCCGTCGAAGAAGAGGCGAGTTTAGCGGAGACGAAGTCAACCCTGAATCAACGTCCACGGCATCTAGGAGTTATCGAATGTGCATATCGCCTGAATTACTGCGATACCAAGCGAGTGTCAGTCGGCTTGGACTTGAAAAATGCGTGCTTCCCCTTCATCGTCATCGCTAAAGTTGGTGGTTACAGTGTAAAAATGGATCACAATGACTTTTGTGACTTGCTGAAGTGTGAAAGTGTTATAGCATCGTACTTTTATCAAGATACTTTGCCCCCTGCCATCAGCATTGGAAAATTTGTGCTGAAATTGAAGTCTATATTCGGAATCAAGTCTGTTGTTCTCGAGGAAGTGAATTCATCTCACGATCACGGCGGTGTGTATCTAGCGAAAACGTCGTGGTATGGACTGTTAAACCTTGCCGAATGTGTTAGACTTCGATGGGAGGAACGGTGTGGTTGGTCTCTATATGCGCAAAAAATAGTGGACATGTATACGGACTCAATTTTTAATGCCGCGAAACACGAGGACGGCAAAATTCACGAGTGCCTTAGTCGGGAACAAGTGACAAGTGCAAAAGTGAATCTCGACGAGATAACCAACGCGCCGCCATCCCTGAATCTTGAAGCGCTTGGAGAAGAGATACACTCTATTCTAAAGACTCGCGAAGGAAAAGATTTTCTCGTGGAGAATATCTCATTCACTCATTCAAATTCTCCGGAATATTAAAAGTGTAAATGAATCATATATTAAGTTTTTTATTTCACTGTGTTGATTCAATCTAATACTAATTTGATTTCAATTATGTACTCAAAGTATTTAATAAAATTATATGTAAAATGAACCTACTGCATTCCGTGTTCTGTTTCTCCACCTCAACGTACCCAACTCCCATATATTCACCACCCTGGCTCCGGAGAATGAATAATTTTCTCACTATCTCAACAGCGGCGAATAAATTATTAAAGGTGTTATCTTTTGATTCATTACCCAACAAATCTAGAACTCGGCCAATGCATGTAACCCCTCAGGACATCCCCCTAATAGAAGTTCTAATATTACTAACCCCCTAAGAAGAGAGTCATTCACAGCCGGCCAGAGTGCCGCTAGAGGGGGGAGGCGAGACGCCGGAAGGGGAGGGGGAGGAAGGGGAGGGACATCATCATCTGGAGTGCCGCTAGAGGGGGAGGGGGAGACGTCGGAAGGTCTTTGGCAGCATCCAGAGTGCCGCTAAAAGGGGGGGGGGAGGCGGGGGAGGGGGAGGTCTTTGTCCACATCTGGAGTGCCGCTAGAAGGGGAGGGGGGAGGTCATTGACCCCGAACCAGAGTAGCGCGATTAGTAGTCCTCTGAGAGGAGTTTTTCAAACTAAAACCGACCAAGAATTACCTAAGATCTGCTATGAGCACCTAGCGTTAGAGAAATCTTGCCATACCGTCTATAGAGCAACAGTTATGACAGACAAAATAAATTTTGACAGGGCCATATATGAATTTGCAAACAAAAAGGCAAGAAAAATTTCTTTGTAGACATTTGTAGTTTTAATTTCGGAATTAAAGATTATATTCATTTTGTACAACTTTTTACTATTTTCCTCTCTATTTTTGCTTTTTTGTTAAACACTGTTACCTCTAAAGTGCGAGAATGTTGGGTGTGTATTTAAAGCATAATACATTTGAGCATGTGAAAATAATATCATAATTGTACACAAACTAGTTAACGTATATAAAACTTAAAGAGTGTGTCACTGTGCAAAATGTATTTCTTCGCGGGCCGGGGGCGCCAAACTCAAGGACCGCACTAGCTACGCCACTGGACAAATGTACATTTCTTGCGTGCATGCCAATGTATCGTAGTAAATCGTCAAAGTAAATACAAACGACTCCACATGTCCGCCATTTGTTTCGCGCGAACTGGCCCGTTGCGCGAGTAGAAAGTTGAGCAAAACTCAATTTCGCTCGCGCGAATCCACGCGTAAGAGGCGAAGCACCTGATTGGCTGCGCGCGAGACGCTTCGCTTAGTTCGCGTGCATGTGTACGTAAGAGGCGAAGCACCTGATTGGCTACGCGCGAGACGCTTCGCTTAGCTTCGCTTAGAACGCGTGCATGTGTACGGCTTTAAGGTTGGCCCGCCATGAGTGCCGGTTCTGGCTGGAGCGGAATAGCTTGCACGTCTGCCCTTTCCATCGGATACAGACGTGTATAGTAGTCGTTATGGCTCCAGCCACAGATTTTAGTTCTGGAAGTGAAAAATTCATGAAGAAATCCGTGATCAAACGGAGGTGAAAGGCGACTGAACAAACCGAGTGCACCCCGTCCATTCAAATCACCCGCATCCTAGGTCATTCCTTAGCTGCTCACCATAGCATGGAAGGAGGAGTGATCGAAAATCGTTCTCTGAGACCATGGTGTCTCAGAGAACGATTTGTGGACGGTTTTTCGGCTTTTTCAGAACCCTGGCGAGCACAGGTCAAAATGTATAGTTTAAATAGAATCTTCAGTTCATGCTGCTTATAGAAAAAATTTTTCTTTGTGTCAGTGCCCCGCTTTAATTCCACAAAACTTTGAATTTTCGGGGAACCTGGGAGACCACACCACGAGACCCCAGGCTAAAATTCTCAAATTCAACGTTTAGAATCTCTACAATCGCTCGTTGAAATGTGTTATTTGGCTGATTGGCCGGGGAATCATTTATATTTCGTTTTATGCAAACTAAGTGGTCCGATCACTGTTTTGTTAATCTCGACCGAACTACATTAAATGTGTGTTGCTTACAGGTGAGAAAGATATGCAGAAGTACAGCTTAGAGTCAAAACTTGAAGTTTAAACTTCATCTCGGTGGGGATTTAAGGAAATTGTTAACTAGCGAAGTGTTGAAATAACTTTTATGCTGTAATGGGCGTTCTGATTGTTCCTTGAACCATTGTGTCCACCATCTAACATTCAAACATTGGTGTGCCAGCCGTACAATTTTACTTCAATTTTTCACTGCTCTATAGCTGCTATCTTTCTAGTCTGTAAGCGGCATGTGTTTAATGGCTCCCATTTAGGTATTATCTCTTGAAGAAAATCTTTAGATCCCCCAAGCCATTATAAGTGATGACGCTCTTTCTGACTAGCATTTGGTGAGGAGTCTCATGTTTCACTCCTTGAGCTGATGGCCTGTGTTTCTTGCCCTCAGTGGACCATTCACCCCTGCCGGTGAGTCCTCTGCTGCGGGAGTTTGTTCATCCGAAATCGAAGGACAGGATGGGTGTGGACGAAGTGTACATGATCAACTTGCTGAGGCGACCGGCCAGGAGAAAGAGGATGAACGACTGCTTCGATGAGTTGGGGCTGCTGGCCACTGCGGTGGACGCCGTGGACGGAAGGCAAGTGATAGTGGCCGAGGGCCATCGTTAGAGAGAGGCGAATTTCTTTCTTCCATGAGATTGAGGATTGTGATGTTTCAAACCCTTCTCTAGCAAAACGATCTGAGTCTCCAACTGCTGCCTCCTTTTTCAATTTAAAAAACATATCCCAGTTGTTTTTGTAGACAAAATCGAAATGGCAGACAGGGCTTAAAATTGAGGAAGTTTCTTTGCTGTGCTTGTAATTAACTTTCATCCCTCCTTAGGTTCTTTAGAGTCAATATAATTTAGAATTGGATTAGAGCAAGTAATTTTACACCTCACTTTGCTGTACAATCAGTCCATCTCCTTTATAGATAGCTGCCCAGAATATCTGTGAAAAAAATGCCCAACGTAAACGGTGTTCTTGGTCAGAATCGTCACGTATCTCTTACCTATTGATGAGTTTCATAGCTAATCATCATTTGAACAGAAAATATTGCATTAAATTTCTGCCACAGAATTATCGCTGCTTGTAGTGCATCTCGGTGTCAGTCAGATTTTCCTTTATAATTTTCTATACTTTGACATGTGTCACAAAGTTGAACAAAGTTTCGTTACTTTAAGACTCAAAAGGACAAATGAAACCAAAATTTCAGTAATCTTGGCAGAATTTGGGTTTCGTTTCCCTCTTTGCTTTGGAGCACACTGCAAACTATTGCTTTATATTGGTATTAGATATCGTCCTCATTAGAATCTCCTGGTAATAAAACTTGGCAAGTTTTTCTGCATAATAATTTTAAGGAGACTCCCCTACCTTAGATTTATTCTCTTCATGCTCCCATCTATAGTCCACGGCCTTTTGACCAATCTTCTTACATTTATGGCATCGGAACGGGATATTATTCTGCATCTGGGGCGGATCTCCATCGCTGACATAAGTAGTTTTTATCACTCGTTTCTTCACGGTTCACATGTTCGGGGCACCATCCGTCGCAATGTTTGCGGGTTTTGCATTCGAGACTCTGATTCCTCGACGATCTTCACCTTCAGGACCTCAGGATCGTAAAGCTCCTGTCTCGGGATTCATTTGCACCCCTGAAATTTTTGTGTTAACCCAGTAGACTGTACAGCAATATAATTACTTGCAAGCCTGTATTGATTTCAACATATATCGATGCGTGCGGGTGAACGGCATTAAAAATCTTTAAAAGTTGCTCTCTAACATAGTCTTCCTCACGAATTTTCCGTAGTATGAGCTGCTTAAGTAACATCGGATTTCTGACAGGTCCGTTAGAGGCATAAATAGATTCGAGCTTTAGTAAAACTTCTCTCGAAGTTTATTTGCCCTTCACTTGTTTAAGTTTTGAAGGATCTATGCTTTAGATTAGATCTGACCTTGTTTTCCGGTCCTTAATCTTCCACGCCTCGAACGGTACTAATGACTTTGCGTCTACATCGCTGACTTCTGGCTTCGGTTTCTCTTCCGATACGTACTGCCAACCATCATTCTTGATTAGAATAGCTTCAGCGTGCATTCGCAATGTGTCGTAGTTGTCCTTCAATAATTAAAGCCTGGGATGATTTCCAGGACACATCGCGGACATCTTCACGGATACACAAAAGTTGCGATTGGAGCAAATCGACAATAATTATAAAATAAATTGTCAATACCCTGAATTTTCAGGAATCTGGGCCCATAACCAGTGATCAGTATGTATTACGATGCAAGTAGATTCAGATATGTGCATGGGTGACAACGAGATAGCAGGTGATCGAGTTGTCTCGTGCCAAACATCGGAAGTAAAGTTCTGTATTAGGAATTGGTAATGCAGAACTTTCATCGGAAGTAGGGTGCAGCGCCACACAGTGGCGATTGTGGTAACAGTGTAGTGAATGAGCGCCCATTATGAAATGCATACCCACTACCCCTACGTGAACATAAGCTAAAACTGAAGGCATCACTTTGTGAAAAAATTTGAAATCCATTGTAATGAATGAAAAGAGTGAGAGGGGTTAATTTTTAAGATTGCAAAAGTCAAACCCTTGGTCAGTTTTTTCATTTTAAATAGCCTGGATCATTCTCTCAGTTTTCATTCTTTATTATGGGGAACTGATTGAGACTGCAATCAGGATAGTGATGCATACCCATAGCTGAATCCATGCCTACCACTCTACATCTACGTAATACCCTGCGAGCCACCACGAGGGTGTGTGGCAGGGGGTGAAGATCACCAAACATGCACTATTGCCATGCAAGTAGGATATTTAAGGGAGACATGCTAGAGAACAGGGTCACATGCAGCTAGGTGGTTAGTATCTACATAATAAGAAAGGGATTATTGGTTGTTATTACATGCACTACAGACTACTCTAACTATATTTCACCTACCTATCCCTTTGCTACGCTGCCTATTGTTCTCTCTTATGGTACGCGGGAAAAGTGACATTTGAAATCTATCGGTACGACAATCTATCTCTCTAATCTTGTTAATCTGATCAAACCTAGCATAATACGCAGGGGTTCTCAATATATATCTAACGTCATCTGTGAACATATCGGTTTCGAATTTACTTGAAAGGTTTAACCTAAATTTTAACCTGCGTTCTGATAGTTATTCCCATCCTAGTTCTTCTATTAAGCTCGTAACACTTATGCAATTATCGTAACGGCCTTTAACAAACCTAGCGGACCTCCTTTGCACACGCTCTAATTCTTTCATCAAACCTTCCTCGTACGGATCCCATATATGTGCTAGTGGCATATTCTAAATGAGGCCTGACAAGTGTGAAATAGCTTCTTTCTCGTACTCTCTCATCGCATTTGCCTAGAACCCTTTTTACGAATCCTAATCTACGGTTTGCTACTCTAGTTATTTCCCTGATGTGTTTCCCCTATGACATGTCTTCAGTGATGGTGACGCCTAAGTATTTAATAGATTCTACGTTACATATTTTCTTTTCTTTGATGCAATAATTATTCCGGGGAAAACCATTCTCTTTCCAAAAGTTCATTATCGCGCATTTCTTCAAATTTAATTCTAGCTGCCAACTATCACACCAATCATCAATCGCATCTAAATCCTTAGCTAAACACTGACTGTCCTCTTCATTTCGAATTTCCTTATACACTACTGCATCATCGGCAAAAAGACGGAGCTTGCTATTTTTACTACTGTATTCAAGTCATTTACCTAGAGAAGGAAGAAAATTGGACCTATCACGCTTCCCTGGGAACACCCGATGTAACTTTTACTTCGCCTGAGCTGACACCATCTAATACCACCCTTTGAACGCGTTCATGTAAGGAGTCTCCTATCCAGCCTACTATATTACTGTCTATCCCTTATGATGCTAACTTTGCGAGTAACTTACAGTGGGGAACCTTGTCAAACGCTTTTCTAAAATCAAGAAACGCTTTGTCTACCTGTACGTTACCTTCTCCGGAAACTAAAATATCATGAACAAAAAGACCTAATTGAGTTTCGCAAGACCGTCCCTTTCTGAACCCATGCGGGTTTGTTATCAATAAATCCTGGCTGTCGAGGTGTCCGATTATTGATGTAACTATTATATGCTCTATAATTTTACATGATACTGACGTTAATGATATTGGTCTATAATTACATGGCTGTTCCCTATCGCCGCTTTTCAAAATTGGGGTCACGTTCCCAGTCTTTGGGAACCGCGTGTTCTTCGAGGGATTTGTTAAATGCTACTTTAAGATACGGAGCCATTTCGAGAGCTAATTCTTTATACACACGAGCTGGAATTTCATCAGGACCTGAGGACTTGTTCGGGCTAATGTTATTTAATAAGGATACGATTCCGCTACAAGATTATACAAGATATATATCGATCGGGGGCATTGGTTGCTGAAATCTGTCTGGTATGGTTTCGTGCAAACTACGCTTAGATTGATTAAAAACGCTCTGAAAAAAATAATTCAACAAATGAGCCTTATCTAAACTGGAAGTTGCTATTTCGCCTCTATCGTTTTTCAAGGAATTAACCGTTGACTTTTTAGTTCCCTGTACTTCCCTAACATGTGACCAAAATGCTTTCGGATTTCCCTCTAGTTGTTCTCCGAGTACTTTTCTCTTGAATTCACTAAATGCTTATGTAAGGGCTGTTTTTGCGGCTGCTTTACAAATTTTATAATGTTCGATAGTGTTTTTTAGATCGCTATTAGCTACATTTTTCTTAATTTCGCGTGGCTAACTCGTTGGTGTTGTAAACATTTTCTAACCTTCGCGCTGTACCACCTTGGTTCCCTATTCTCACTCTTATACTTATGAGATGTATCTATCTGTTGATACATATGAGGTGTCTTATCTGTTGATAAGTGACCGAGTAATTTGGAGGAACTCTTTCCATGTATTGTCTGTATCACTGTTTATGCTGATGTTCAAGAATTTTTCAAAAGAAGTCTTTAAGCCACGCCTAAATCCGTTAAAATCTGCTTTACTAAAAAGGTAAATCTTTCTTTTTAGTTTAAAATTTTTTTCAGTGTTGAGGGAAAATTTTACGTGCACTACCTTGTGGTCACTTATTCTATCGACATTTTCTTTCTTTCACTCTTCTTTCGTGATTCGATTTCAAATCCCCTATCAGGTTGGCAACTGTCGGAGGGATTTGAATTTCCGTTGCAAATGTTGGCCAAAGGTGTTGTGCATTATTCGGAGATCCTACCGTTTAAGCTAAACGAGCAGACATTTTCTAGATTTTCTGAGACACTAGACCCTTAATTGATATAATTATTTATACGAGTGTATGTCCCACACTTCTAAGCCTATTCGCCGACCCCACTTAACTAACATTCTTGCCCCTCTATTTTCTCTGCATTTTTACGATAAGTACACTCTTGTTTATCTCTTTTCCCTGTCGTGGGATCCTGTTCATCGTTACTCTTCATTCCTTTTTCCGTCACTTGGACTTCAACCTTTGGGAAGTGGAATAGATTCCGCATTCCTATGATCCGTCAATCTGAACCGGTTGGAGGAATGATACGTGCTCTTGGCAAGAGCAACTCGTAGTAGTAAGTAGGTAGTTGGATTGCAGTGAATCGGGTTCGCGCAGTGTCTCTTACGCAATGGCTGTTTGTGTGTGGCATAGGGAGTGGTGTCCTAAAGTGATAGTGTCCCGAAAGAAGCTCTCTTGTGTCGTTCATAATGAACAATTATGACTTTGCTCTATTTTCACACTTATTTTCCGACCAAGGTATCAACATACTACTGTCATTATGATGGTCATGCTGATGATATAACTCGGAAAATAAAGTAAGTGTGAAAATAGCACAAAGTAATAATGAGACACTTGCTTGAAAATCTCTTCTCTAAAAGACTTTACGTGAACATGGATCAACCCAACTCCTCATTGCTCATTATAAACGTTTGAAATTTTAACATAGTGACGCCTCGAGTTAATTATAATATTCTCCTGTGCCACTTATCAAAGGGGATTATATGTATACCGAGAAATGTGGACAAATCACCCTGTTATCCGACTGTCGTTGGCATCAACTGACCCGTCAAGTTTTTTCTCTTCACTTATCTTGTTAAGCTATCAATTTCATCTCTTGCTCTGCTAATCCCCTCTCCCTCCCTATCAAGGGGAGCTGTAAACCTCTAGAACGAAAACTCCCTTTTAATTTAGGCTTCTGCCATATCCAAGGAGAGATCGTTGCCTTCCCATCCATTCCTTGCCCCGAACAACAGCGCCACTGATGGCACAGTAGAAAATTCGTTGCGTGGGTGGACGAGGATGTTAAATGTGACGTTATAGTATATAATATGGAAGTCTATGGTGGTCCTGCATGGATATGAAGCATTACCATTTGAAATAAATACAAAGATTTTTAAGAAATATCGTCATACGCGTCATGGCGATCAACTGATATGGGACAAGTTAACTTTTCTTCCACGGAAGAAACATTAATTTGAAAGTAGAAAGCTAGAAAACGTAGAAAGCAACTTCTAACAATTTGAAACACTTGTGCTAAATATTAATCCTTATTTCAGAGGCCTGCGTGAACAGAAAGCGGGTTGACGACAGTGGAAGCGTTTACTGCCGCGGTATACATCCTCCGTAAGAATTCCCTCTGTACCCTGCGTGACCTTTTTCTCCTAAGCCTTCTTCCTCCTTCGTTCTTCCTCCTTCGTTCTTCCTCGCTTGTGCGTAGATTAAGCTTTCATTCCTCTCTTTTCGTGATACTTGTTTTCGGAGCCATAATTACGTGAACTATTCCACCTGATCTGTTGTATCTTATCCGTTATTAGTGTTTACCCTAGCCCTTGGGCGTGTTGATAATCTTATTACTTTTGTTTCCCTCTTCTTTTATTCTCCTCCCGATGTACAACTCTGATATGTTCGCCAGTGGATTCAGTCCATCGGCTCCATCCTCAGTGGCTTAAGCTTTATTATCTGCAAGCCCAACTGACTTAATAAACTGCACTGAATTTCGTTCCCACGTCCTATTCATCTCATGCCCCTCTTATCTTTACCTCTGCGTATACATATATTGAAAAGGAACCCATGATAACGGGAAACTCTGTTCACACGCCGCACTGATGCTTAATTAGCTACAATCACTGACGCTGGTTGATTCATATTTAGTTATTGACATATATATATATGTATATTTGGTGTTTATACCTCCAATCTTTTCAAGTGCCTCCAATTTCATTAACTACTGCCCAGCATTCCATCTCCTCGAAAATCCTTGAACATTGTTGGACATTTTGGTGATGCTCGGTTCATAATCCGATGTTCTCACTATTCGCACTTTTCCTCTCTTTCCTATTCCCATCCAAAACTAATCTGTCCTTAAGGGGTCTTTGGCTACTATTCTGAATCGGGCGACGCTATTTATGGCTAACGCTATTCCTCACTCCAGAATAGCGTCGGAAGCGATTCTGAATATGATGCAGAAATTCAAGGCTTCGGATCTGTTACGCTATTATTAACCACGCCCCCTACTGCATGAAAACCTTTCGGTGCAGTAAATGGAAATTCAGGCAGCCAATGACGAGCAATGTTTACGTTTTTCACAAACAGCTGAGACCTTCGCCATGGATGCCGTGAGTTTGGTGCATGAAAGAATGTTTTCAATAAATAATCCTACTAAATTTGATTCAATGCTGTCTTCGGATACTATTATTATACTTTATTTGGTTTTGCATTCATCAGTTGATAGATACTAACGCTCTAATTATTTTAGATTTTGTGAAGGGGATTTCAGTTTAGGAAAGTCTGACGTTGTTTGTTATGTATACCTATGTAAACATATAACCGCTACCCGAGCTGGGAAAAAAGTTTGATTCCTATAATGATTGTTCACCTCAACATCGTAAAAAACCATATTGTTTTCATGTATCTGTTGGGTTTTTTATCATATTTTCACCACTTATACGACTGAGCAGACGACGTTTGGATGCATACGAATTGAGAATAATGATATGTATGTATATCAAGGAAAGTGATGTGATGGTAAATTCAATTATTTCATCATGGATATTTGAAATTTATTATTCTTCATAGTCTGGATTTAATAAGATGGTTGGACATCGCAATTAGCCTCTAAAATATTGTGGTACCGCTAGGAATGTGTGGATGGAAGTGAATGTGAATAGGCGAGGTAGACTGTATTTCGAGCCCATTTGTTTAAATCATACCACGGGAATGTTTGATACAATTCTTAACGGAGAGAGTGAATACTCAACCTTTGCGTGTAGATTTCTTCTATTTAACCTAAACTGGTTATCCCCGGCTGAGAGATGGGAAAAGTAATGCAATACAGGAATAAAGCAGTGAAACTCGGTCGAAAAAAATACGTCTACAATGAGAGGTACAGTTCATTCGCGAAAAGTTGGCCGACACTCAGTAGCCTACTGCGCAGGTGGGCCTAGTCCATCTCAGAAAATAAGGTAAGCAGCGCTAACTGAGAGGGGAGCCATGCGCGAAGGTTTCCCGCGATTGAAAGGTAGGGGGGAAGTAGGGGAGGACGCTTCCCCTTCAAATCTGTAGTTCAGCTTGCCAACTTGTTTACGCTCGCACGTTGCCCAGAAAACGCAACTATGTTGTTATAATTTTGATTTCTGATACTTGGCAAGGGATAGGCAAAAGATTTGAACTATTATCATTACATCTACATCTACGTAATACCCTGCGAGCCACCACGAGGGTGTGTGGCAGGGGGTGAAGATCACCAAACATGCACTATTGCCATGCAAGTAGGATATTTAAGGGAGACATGCTAGAGAACAGGGTCACATGCAGCTAGGTGGTTAGTATCTACATAATAAGAAAGGGATTATTGGTTGTTATTACATGCACTACAGACTACTCTAACTATATTTCACCTACCTATCCCTTTGCTACGCTGCCTATTGTTCTCTCTTATGGTACGCGGGAAAAGTGACATTTGAAATCTATCGGTACGACAATCTATCTCTCTAATCTTGTTAATCTGATCAAACCTAGCATAATACGCAGGGGTTCTCAATATATATCTAACGTCATCTGTGAACATATCGGTTTCGAATTTACTTGAAAGGTTTAACCTAAATTTTAACCTGCGTTCTGATAGTTATTCCCATCCTAGTTCTTCTATTAAGCTCGTAACACTTATGCAATTATCGTAACGGCCTTTAACAAACCTAGCGGACCTCCTTTGCACACGCTCTAATTCTTTCATCAAACCTTCCTCGTACGGATCCCATATATGTGCTAGTGGCATATTCTAAATGAGGCCTGACAAGTGTGAAATAGCTTCTTTCTCGTACTCTCTCATCGCATTTGCCTAGAACCCTTTTTACGAATCCTAATCTACGGTTTGCTACTCTAGTTATTTCCCTGATGTGTTTCCCCTATGACATGTCTTCAGTGATGGTGACGCCTAAGTATTTAATAGATTCTACGTTACATATTTTCTTTTCTTTGATGCAATAATTATTCCGGGGAAAACCATTCTCTTTCCAAAAGTTCATTATCGCGCATTTCTTCAAATTTAATTCTAGCTGCCAACTATCACACCAATCATCAATCGCATCTAAATCCTTAGCTAAACACTGACTGTCCTCTTCATTTCTAATTTCCTTATACACTACTGCATCATCGGCAAAAAGACGGAGCTTGCTATTTTTACTACTGTATTCAAGTCATTTACCTAGAGAAGGAAGAAAATTGGACCTATCACGCTTCCCTGGGAACACCCGATGTAACTTTTACTTCGCCTGAGCTGACACCATCTAATACCACCCTTTGAACGCGTTCATGTAAGGAGTCTCCTATCCAGCCTACTATATTACTGTCTATCCCTTATGATGCTAACTTTGCGAGTAACTTACAGTGGGGAACCTTGTCAAACGCTTTTCTAAAATCAAGAAACGCTTTGTCTACCTGTACGTTACCTTCTCCGGAAACTAAAATATCATGAACAAAAAGACCTAATTGAGTTTCGCAAGACCGTCCCTTTCTGAACCCATGCGGGTTTGTTATCAATAAATCCTGGCTGTCGAGGTGTCCGATTATTGATGTAACTATTATATGCTCTATAATTTTACATGATACTGACGTTAATGATATTGGTCTATAATTACATGGCTGTTCCCTATCGCCGCTTTTCAAAATTGGGGTCACGTTCCCAGTCTTTGGGAACCGCGTGTTCTTCGAGGGATTTGTTAAATGCTACTTTAAGATACGGAGCCATTTCGAGAGCTAATTCTTTATACACACGAGCTGGAATTTCATCAGGACCTGAGGACTTGTTCGGGCTAATGTTATTTAATAAGGATACGATTCCGCTACAAGATTATACAAGATATATATCGATCGGGGGCATTGGTTGCTGAAATCTGTCTGGTATGGTTTCGTGCAAACTACGCTTAGATTGATTAAAAACGCTCTGAAAAAAATAATTCAACAAATGAGCCTTATCTAAACTGGAAGTTGCTATTTCGCCTCTATCGTTTTTCAAGGAATTAACCGTTGACTTTTTAGTTCCCTGTACTTCCCTAACATGTGACCAAAATGCTTTCGGATTTCCCTCTAGTTGTTCTCCGAGTACTTTTCTCTTGAATTCACTAAATGCTTATGTAAGGGCTGTTTTTGCGGCTGCTTTACAAATTTTATAATGTTCGATAGTGTTTTTTAGATCGCTATTAGCTACATTTTTCTTAATTTCGCGTGGCTAACTCGTTGGTGTTGTAAACATTTTCTAACCTTCGCGCTGTACCACCTTGGTTCCCTATTCTCACTCTTATACTTATGAGATGTATCTATCTGTTGATACATATGAGGTGTCTTATCTGTTGATAAGTGACCGAGTAATTTGGAGGAACTCTTTCCATGTATTGTCTGTATCACTGTTTATGCTGATGTTCAAGAATTTTTCAAAAGAAGTCTTTAAGCCACGCCTAAATCCGTTAAAATCTGCTTTACTAAATTATCTTTCGTTTTAATTTGAATTTTTTTTGTGTTATTAGAATATGTTTTTCTGCGTTTTTATACTTAGGGCGGATATTGCTGATTGCAAATTTATTAATTACAACAAAACTACGGCATTGGTGACGATGTATGAGGCGAATTAGCGTTGCCGTTGACCTCATGCACGGCAGAAAAAACGGCTTTCAAATCGGCGAGTCAGGGTACGTAAGCGAGGCACAGTTGCCTACTTTTTATTAGAAGAATTTGTAATGCTTACTTGAATATACGGATCGACAAGTCAATCCTGCTATTATTTTTATGTTTTTAGGAACATTTCTCAGTGCATGTTTTGCAGAATCCTCGTTAGATAACGTGTGGTAAAGAATCAGGTGGCCGTTTCACTCAAGAATAGCGTGATGCTTTATAAGAGCGCGGTGATCAGATCGTCGCCTAAAACAGCGTCGCTCCCAGGCGTCAGTCTGGAGTTCAGAATCGAAAAAAGCGTCGTTGACGCTATTTTTCGGAACGAAAGCTATTTTGACTATTAGCGTTAATGCTATTTCATTCAGAATAGCAACCATTTTATTGCATGCTTTACTTTCTTCTGTGTAAGACACGTGATGCTTGGCTTCAGCGCCCTGAAAAGTATTTTTTAGCGATGCATCAAATGATTTATTTAGTATAGTTGATAATTCAAAGCGGAGTTATGTCGAATGTCATCTCTGAATGATTGAGAACCGTTATTCCAATGACATTGGCGAAGGTGCCTTTTCGCTCTAATTTAGAAGGAATGGGAGCAGTTTGTGTTGGCTTAGGCGTGGTATTATGGCCTTGGAACGCTCCTAGAATATATTTGCTGAACAAGTTATGGTGGTTAGTAATTATTCGGGAACTGGAGAAGTGTGAAGATTTAGATAGTTAGTTGGGGGAGCCTTCGACAGGAGCTCGGGCACCTGGATTTGGAGTGGTCCCTGGACACTGGACCAGGAGTGGTCCATTGTGCCAACCCCATGTTTAACCTGCCTGCCACATGCAGACAGGGGACAAGTGCGCCACGGTAAAGGTATGAATGGTCACCCATCCAACCCTCGTCTTGGCCCAACATTGCTTAACTTCAGTGAACTGTAGTTTCAATGAGGCTAGGCCCTTGCCCGGAGAAGTGTGAAAGATGACGAATTCGATTCTCTTGTTACGAGGAGTAACTGTAGGAAAAATTGTGGAAGATATGCGATGTAATGTACTTAAGCATTTGAGTCGAATATTCTCGGGGCTAGCTTACTTGCCGCCTCTGAGTGCGTCCACCAGGTTGCGGATGATGGGTCGACCTTTTGATTGAAAGGTTAGCTGAGGAATAAACGAGTTTAACCGACGGATGAGTACTACGAAAGCCCGTGAAGATACCGTGGCCTCGCGATTGGCTCCTGCAGACTAATATGGTGCTATAATCCGTAGTAGGGGGCAGCAGCCCCAGTTCTTGTGAGTGAAGGCCAGTATGAGCTGGGAAAACGTGGAAACTGGCCGGGCAAAGCGGGGAACCGCGCATTACAGGGCCTCGTATTTTGGAGGAGCTCGGTAATCACTGGATGGAAAAATATAACGATGAAAATCTGGTGTGACCGCCACCTTACCATAGCTAATATTCGTTACTGTGTACCTCAATCGTCTCTCTTTGGGCTTTCATCGCTCTCATTAATTTCTCACATTGTATACATCTACATCTACATACTACCCCGCAAGTCGCCTCAAAAGGCGTGTGTTAGGACACCAGCCGTGAAAAAAAATCAAAGTTCCGCCTAGCATTTATTTAAGTCCTTAATTGTTCGGGGGAAAAACGAATTCCCATACCTATCCGTTCGGCAAAATATCTCTCTTAATTTATCGATTCTGTCGGACCTGGAGATATAATGTGGTTCTAATATGATGTTCTCCGTGTCGCTCTGAAATATATTCATTCTCAATTGCTTAAGCAATCGAAGCCTAGCGCGTAGCCTCCGAGTCTCTAGCGGCTCCCACCCTAAATCGTTCAAAATCTGTGTAACGCTTTCTGTACGGCCGTAGCAGTTTTTGACGAATCGCGCAGCTTTCTTTTGTATTTTATTAAGTTCATGGACTAGGTCTTTCTCCGCCGGATCCCATATGCTCGCTGCATATTCAAGGTGTGGCCGGACGAGTGCGAAATAGCACCTCTCTTTCACTTTATCATCCGAAAATCTTCCCACAACACGCTTGACAAATCCTAGCTTCTTCAGGGCTCTGCCACAAATATTTCTTATGTGTGTCCCCCACGATAGGTTCGAAGTTATCGTAACTCCCAGGTACTTCACTTCATCTGTCGCATTTATGCTAACGCCATCCACAACATATACATGGGGATAGTTGGACGACCTTCGCAAGAAATGCACCGCCGTGCATTTTCTCAGATTAAGTTCTAGTCCCCACGATAGGTTCGAAGTTATCATAACTCCCAGGTACTTCACTTCATCTGTCGCATTTATGCTAACGCCATCCACAACATACATATGGGGATAGTTGGACGACCTACGCAAGAAATGCACCGCCGTGCATTTTTTCAGATTAAGTTCTAGTCCCCACTCTTTGCTCCACCCATGAACGTTGTTTAAGTCCGATGACAGAATTTCAAAGTCAGAGTGATCACTAATTTCGCGGTATATGACAGCGTCGTCGGCAAATAAACGTATTTTACTGCTAATTCGGGAGCAGAGGTCATTTATATATATAATGAACAAAAGTGGGCCAATAACGCTTCCTTGCGGGACACCTGATGTCACTTTAACTATATCAGAGCTAATTCCGTCAAGAACTACTTTTTGCTTACGATCACTCAGAAAGTCACGTATCCAGTTTAGTACTTGTTCGTTTAAACCGCATGACTGTAATTTGTATAATAGTTTTCTGTGAGGTACCGTGTCGAAAGCTTTCTTAAAGTCTAGAAATAGTGCGTCAACTTGTCTTTTCGATTCACCAGATTTGAGAACGTCGTGAAGAAAGAGCGCGAGCTGTGTTTCGCATGATCTACCTTTTCGGAATCCGTGCTGACAATTATGCAGGAGGTTTCGACTGTCCAGAAAAGTCATAATATTGCTAACAATGATATGTTCGAGAATCTTGCCTGTAATCGATGTCAATGATATTGGTCGATAGTTCCCTGGGTCATGTCTGTTTCCCTTTTTCAATATCGGTGAAACGTTTGCAGTTTTCAAGTCCATTGGTCATTCAAGTCCATATCTTTCCTTCAGACAGTGACTTATTGAATATTATCTCTAAGAACGGTGCAATCTGTGGTGCTATCTCCTTGAGGACGCGCGCGGGTATTCCCTCCGGACCCGGAGATTTATTACTTTTTATCGATTGTAGCTGTTTAGTTATCCCATCGCGTTGAATCGTGATTTCTTTCATCGGTTCCTCAATAAATGGAATGTCTAAATTACACGCAGTGTCGTCTGTAGTGTAAACACTTTCAAAGTGGGAGTTTAACACATTAGCTTTGTCAATATTTTCGGTGACAAGTTTACCATCTTTATCAAAAAACGAATCTACGGTAGAAGATTTTCCCTGAAGTTCTCTCGCATATGACCAAAAAGATTTTGGATTTTCTTCGAGTAATTTACCAAGTATTTTTTTCTTTAAATTTCGCAGTGCAGCACGCAATGTTTTCTTGGTTTTTGAGCGTTGCGCAAGGTAACTCTCTTTTGCTTCAAGTTCCTTCGAATTTTCACCAAACGTAATGGTTTTTCTGAACAAGTTATACAGTTTTCTCTGTTTCCTAAGGTCCCTCCTAAGATCGTTATTGTACCAGCGAGGTTTTTTACTATCACTTTTCAGTTTTTGCGGAATGTGTTCGTTGATTCCTTGGCGTAAGATTTCTAAGAAGTATTTCCATGACACATCGGTGCTTTTATCCTCTGTTTTAGCTACGTAGTCCGTGTATGAATCATTAAGCATCTCGCCAAATTTAATGAAGTTACATTTATCAAATAAATAAATATTGCGTTTTGGTTTTTCGGCTGACTCCACTTCTGTCTTTAAGGTTGCAAGAATTGCTCTGTGATCACTTATACCGTCGAGAACATTGATATGTTTTATCAACTTAGGATGGCTTACTGCTAAAAGGTCTAATATTTTATTACCTCTCGTAGGCTTGTCGACTACTTGGGATAGCGAGTGATTTGAGAGTACGTTGAGTAAGATCTCACTGATTTTTCTATACCTCGAATTCGGTTTTACCGTGTAAGAATCCCAGTTTATATATGGGAGATTAAAATCTCCCCCAATAATTATTACACTTTTACTATCTCTCAAAGTAAATGCGGATATTTGATTTTCTAATTGGTAAATAGTATCTTCTTCGGAGTTTGGAGGTCTATAAAAAGAGCCAACATGTATATTCCTTTTTTTTCGTTGTTTAATTGTACACCATACGCTTTCTATTACATTGTCGGTTATTTCGTGAGCGGTGCTGTGTAAATGTGATTTAACCGCTAGAAAAACTCCGCCACCTGTTCTATCGTGTCGATCGCATCTGTAGATTTTATATCCTGGCGGGAAAACTTCGCTGTCGCTTATATCCTCCGCAAGCCAGCTCTCTGTTCCTAAGACTACATCTGCGTCCTGAAATATATGCTCGATTTCTGCGCGCTTGTTTTTTACGCTACGGCAATTAACGACGACAAAGTTAATTTCATATTTCGTAAGGCGAGAGTCGGTTGGTCCTTTTTCAAGCTTACGTGTATTAGGTTGGCGATTTACTCTGGAAGTCCTAATTACACCTGATATAATATCTTTCTCTGGAGTACGCGTTTTGGAAATATTTCCACTATTTTCCGGCATAACCGCGCCTAAGTTTACTTTGATGTGGAGGTTTTCGCAAAGTTGATTTCCTCGGAGGCTACGTTTGATTAATTTTTTACGAATCCCACTAGATGACCTACCCTCTAGTCTAAAAAATACCTGCAGTGATCATAAATCCTACGAGCTACCCGTTCTTTATATATATTTCGTATAGATTCTTTCTCTTTTATAAGAAGGTTTAAACGCAGTTGTGAAAGTCAAAACGAATACTAAATTTCATATTTTTGTGCATTTTGTTTGAAAAATCATGCTTTTGCTGGTAAAATTCATTATTTATTATAATTATTGTGGTAATCTACCGGTTGATGGTAAACTTCACTTTCTCCGGCGTGATATTGTAGAACAGAATATTTAACAATGTTGATCAAACGATATCGTACTGTCTACCAAATTTATTTCAAACTCTTACAACACGTGTTTCAACTGTCTAGCAGTCATCATCAGGTAAGACTTACCAGTGACGGTCTTACCTGATGATGACTGCTAGATAGTTGAAACACGTGTTGTAAGAGTTTGAAATAAAATTGGAAGACAGTACGATATCGCTTGAGTATCATGGTTGAAGGTAAGTTTTATTGATGTAGAAAATCCTCCAGATTTTCACACGTGTAGGGTAGGGTGGACCAGAATATCCAGATTATAAATTTCTTTTCGAATCTAGTAAGTCTTGATGTTTAAATTTTTCCCTTTGATGCAAACACAACGTATACGAACTTTAGTATTTCAGCCCCCGGCAACCCGTTCCGCAACTTAAATGTTTTTAGAGTGAGAATTAATTTTTTCTTTTCAATACATATGGTAAGTGTCTATAGATTTTCCCTGTTGTAGGTATATACATCCTTTTTGTACATTTTGTGAAACGAAAACATAGTTATAATTGCAGTTTAGAGTACCTAAATAATGGTTAGAAAAACATTCGACGGCCCGGCAACACTCAGGACACGTTTTCGTGTTTTTATTAAAATTCGCGGATATTCCCTAAATTACTCATTATACTTCGTGTTTTACGTCTGGTGAATGAACCTTTAAACTAACTTAAATGGAATGTTACATATTGATGTTAATTTTTAAAGCGTGTTTCTGACAAAAAATATTGACCAAATTATAAGTGCAACAAAGACATTGTTATGATTTCACCGTAGATTTGTTGGTGTCAGTTACTTTACTTGCAATGATCTGTAACTTGGCAGGAGTTTTGATTTTGCTAATCATTTTAATTGCATTGTTTAATAGCTATGAGTGGAGGTCACGCTCAAAGGTTTGAAAGCATAATCTTCTAGCATGTATTCCAGCGTGAGGCCATTACCCAAGGTTTGGAGAGAGTAGGGATATACAACCCCCATAGAGATATATCCCTACTCCCTCTTCGAATTTTCCCACCGTTTGAAAGGCCAGATGGAGACTGAAATTGGTGACTTATATTTAAGTTAGGCGTTAGGTACGTGTTAAATTGTTACACGGTGAGACGACACGACAAGAGAAGACTTCACCTTTAGGGATATATCCCTACTCTCTCTCTCCAAATCTTCCCAGCATCTCCTTGGAGTATATTATAATAACACTAAAGAATATTTTTAGAATTACGGTTAATCCTCTGCGGGCTGGAATTGAGGGCGTGTAAGGGTCTCTTCGTTTGAATATGTTTATCTTCACATGTGGAAAAAAATCCAAATTATGGTGGTAATGTTCATTGAAAGTCATAAGAAATTTTAAGTCCTAAGTTAATTGATATTCAGACTCTGACAGAACTGAAGTGTTTACGTGAGGAAGCTTCGTTTAGGCTCCAGACAAAATAAATATTCTTTGTTGGTAAAGGATTCGACTACTGTGCAGTCATTATCTTAGTCCAGATAAAAGGTCGCGACCGTACATTCGTAAAAATCTGCGAAGGAAAGGGGCGTAACTTGGCGCACTGAGGTGCAGAATGGAAGGGGTGATGTTTGCGTGTGGTTTTCCGTCACATCTCAGCAGAATCTCAAGTGTGCCTCAAGAACTGGGGATGTGACATAATATTCAGAATGCTTATCTAATTAGTGAGGTTTTTTTCCGAATTTGGAGCTCTAACTGCTATTGAAGCGGAATGCCAACTTTTTATGAAATGAACGACTACATAATACGCAGAATCTAAAGATCCAGTCCTCTTTCTGCTTTAATGGAGGCGATATTTTACGTACAGATATTTTATGAATGCAAAGCCCTCGCCAATTAATAGGCCTCATTAACAGCTCCTGGTGCCAGGAATTGTATACCTTTTTGCGATCTTTCCAGTAAATACTTAGCAGATTTCCAGGAACTCAAGGTGATCATCTCGTTGCTTTGACTACCTAAACGTTTTTCGTTAACTAAAATTTCGATATTTTAAAGATAAACACTCGTTATAAAACTACTCACCATGTAACAATTTAACAGGTACCTAACGCCAAATTTAAATATATAGCACCAATTTTAGTATCACCCTTAGCCCCTACTTCTCCACCTAAATACCCTTCACTTTCTAATTATGACTCAATACTTGCAGATAACATGGACAATGGGCACAAACTTAAGAGCCTAGGAACCTATAATTAGAATGAAAGGCCGTTCCCAGCCAGCATAACACATAACCAAACAAAAAAGAAACTGTTTAATAATAGTTGCCACAATGAAGCTAATGTGAAAGATAACAAGATGAAGTCCATGCATGTATTATCTCCGAGAAATTTTATCCAAAAGTTAGGCACAGTAAAGCTTCGGGTAAGTAGTAAAGGATCGTAAGAAAACATTAACCTCGATCAGTGAAAATCACTATCGAGAGATAACACACCACCGCTATTACTCCAAGTCAAACGATGAATCCACATGTTCATATTATTCACAGCGCGTAATTACCGCGAAGTCTCACCGGCTGCATCAATAACTGATTAAGCACGTAAAAAGATAGCGGCGAAATGAAAACAACAGGACACGTAATTGTTCTCTACACATCAGGGGCGTAGCCAGGGGGGAGTTTAGCGGGGTTAAACATGACCACCGAGACTACACCCCCTGCCACACACCCTCGTGGTGGCTCGCAGGGTATTACGTTGATGTAGATGTAGCAAGAGAAATATCGATTCGAGGGGAGAAAACTCAACGTATCTCGACCACGATAAGGGGGTTTGCCCTCTTCAATATGACATCTTTGAAATTTCTTCGATACTTTCCAATTTGGACATTTACCAATATTACACATTCTTATGAGTGTGTGTGGAATTTGATCGGAATCTGAGCAACGGAGAAGGAGCATTGTGTAAAGAAGAAGACTGGTTTTTATACATATAAAATTTAAATGCCATTTCCCAAAAATCATTGTTTTCACGGTTTTACTACACTAATTTTGAATACCTTGAGAACTACAAGAGGCATAACAATGAAATGTTTTCACCTTATCGGGAAACCATGTAGAAAGTTTCAATGCATGCTAAAGTCTGTGCATGTAAAACTGACTTCTGAAAAAATGTTTTTGTGTTTTTTCAACTTGGAAATTGTAAAACTTAAAAAAAAAATAAATTCATAAATGTACTTGTATTTCAGTAAGCATTATTTACATACAATAAAAGTTGAATTACTTCAATTAAAGTGTATCAGTCCAAAAGTTTTCAAACTTGATTGAAAAATAATAAAGTTATTCATCATCTTTGAAAGTATCGCAAAGTACCGAAAAATAAAAATATAGTAGTCGATCGATTTTTTAACTGTTTTTACCATAGTTCATCTAATTTGTTATATTGAAAGGTGGAAAAAATGTTAAAATTTTAATGTTCTTTATGATAAGCAAATTGTGCCGAAGGAGGGAAATCCCATTAAATTGTAGTCTTTCGTGCGACCTTTCGCTCTCGTAACCGAGGAAATGTTACTTATTTTTATGTCGGCGCGAAGCAGATTGCCTAAATATTCCCCCCCCCCACCCCCCCACAACAAGAAGCTTGATTCGCACTCTGCCTTTATTGTTTAAACTATTGGTTGTATAACCCTACATGTGGGGTGATTCATGAACCACATACAGCGGTCTGTACAACTACCGCGTTTGAATGAAATGTGAGACCCGGCTACCTGACACTCCCCTTGTCAGTCACATCAGGGATGAGAATTCTCTTCCCTGGTCACATCGTATCATTTGTGGTTTCCTCATCCATGTGCCATTGTTATTTCATTTGGCCAGTGAATAAGTTATCGACCCGTAGCTGGATATCATGGCTGATAAACACAAGAAAATTGTGCTGACAGTGAAACAGAAACTTGAATTAACTGACGGACGTGAGAAATGGGAATCGGGGGTAAAACTATCCTGATATTATGTTGACACTGAAACGGTACGCGAAATTTAAAAAAGTAAAACCAAATTCATGGAATATGCTAAGAATTGTGTTAATGCTGCAGGACTTTCAAAGCGCTAATCCATCAAAAAACCGTAATACGGAGAGGTAGTGTCCGCCTTGCTTCATTGTTTTACCCAGTGATGAGCTGAAGGCACACCTCTTTCTGGGGCTGTTTTGTAACAGAGACAGCGAAGTTTCTTCATAAGGAATTGGGATTGGGAAGTTGAGATAACTGCTTCACCTGGGTGGCTCACCAGATTCAAAGAGAGGCATGGCAGTGAACTTAGTATTCAAAGGAGTACGACTTATTGCCAACACTGCCGCCACTAATGAATTTAGAGAGGAATTTTAATAATTCATGATAGAGGAATGTTATGAATCTCACCAGATTTACATTGCCGACGAGACCGGTTGTATTGGAAATGTTTGCCGTCAAGAAGCCATGCATTTGTGCGAGAAACCCATGCTCCCGGTGACAAATCCACGAAACAGCGATTAACAGTGTTGTGCTGTGGCGATGCGTCGGTGGAAACAAAGGATTATAATATAATAATAAGATTGCTGCGGAAAACTAGTGAACCGGACTTCCAACGTATGTATGACCGATAGCGAAATTGTTTACGCCGCCATGGGCCAAGTTTTAGCGGAGGAGGAATCGCGTGGGGAGAGAGTGGGGGGAGAGTGGCTACGCGGGGAACGAGAAATGCATGAGTCACAGTTAAACTACGCACATGGTTTGCTGCCGCTTATGGAGCAGTGGGAATTCGAGAACAATGACATTATCGCCGTTAAAGAGATCCACGGTCGGGTGAAGAAAGCTCTTAATCAGTCCACAAAACAAACTAAAATAACAGACCTTGTGCTTAAACAAAAATAACATGGATATTTACGAACATTATGGAAGTTTTAAGGTAGTGCGACCGAGATAGTTCCCTAATTATAATAGAGACCATATTCGAATTATACGTTTTAATTTCAACAACTTTGAGGCGCTCGAATTAAATATTGCGTAATTAATGGCGCAATAAAATAGTTGTACATGACAGAAATAGTAAGTAATCAAATGAAAATATCTAAATAAGTCTTTAACTTGATTCATTTTTTTCACGCGGTACGTTTGAAACTCCATCAAAACGGAAGGTTTATTGTGATTCTGAAGAATTTACTGCGGTGACAATATATTATTTCAACAATAGTTGATTTAATTTTCAACAATAGTTGAGAACACACACAAACTACACACTTGATTTTTTGACGAGATCTAAGTGTAGGAAATGCCTCATTTTTAATGTGACCTTAATCACCAATCTGTGGAGTGTATACACGTACCATTTCCCATGTAAAAGGGCTGGTATTTTCTGGAAAATATGTCGGAAAGTAGTGTGGTAAGGGGTTGAATTTTTGGTATCAATGGAAGGGTGATATATTTTTCTTTAAAATGAGACCAAACTCATTGATTTCTAGGACAAATGATATTTCGCTCAAACTACCTTAAGTAAAGGAAAAGTGTAAGTTAGGATTATCCGTGCCTCCTCTCCCCACCATTAACACGGATAATCGAGAGCCTGCTGTAGTTTCTGTTCTGTAAATAGAATTGCACATTTATCTACTCAATGGAATCAGGCGAATTCAACTAGCCCCTGTTGGCTAGGCAACCATCGAAACAATCACTCTTCGGAAGATCCCCACCGAAATCAATGTGTGTCACGCGCTTGCATCACGCACACGCACATGCATCGCACACGCACATGCGTAATGAGAGCACACGTGGAATGATCGTGCTAACTATGGACTCCGACAAGTTGATTCTTTCAGAATCGTCGCTACTTCCCCGGAAATCCGTAATTTTAACGAAAATCACATCACTACACCTACTACACTCTACGACGGACATTATGTTTGGAGGCGATGAAAAATTTCAAATAAGCTTCCAACAGCCTCAATCAACCTCATTGCCTGATTCTAAATACGTCATACACTGAAAAAAACGTATTCTTAAATTAAGAGGAAAATATTCTTGACTCTGATATCTAAGACGAGATTCTAGATTTTAGAGGATTTGCTTACCTGAGTGAGTCGTAACTAATGTCATCTAGCGGTCGCGGCCTGAAACTTGCAGGGTTTAAGAAAATATTCTCAATGTTAGAATATTTTTGTAATCACTCGGGTTACCAAGGGAATCACATGCGCGAGGAAAGTAGGGTAAGGTGGGAAAGGGTGGGTATAGTGGGCTAGGACACGCTCTTACAAAGTCAATTCCCAATCAACAAACATGGTTTGGCGCTTCCTGGAGCCCACCGTCCACAGTCGTGGAGCGAAAGGCAGACCTTACAGTCCGCGAGCCACCGGCTTCCATTCCTCATCCTCTTTCTTGTTGAGACGCTCGGCCCGCGACAATATTCACGATTCTTGACCGTGCTTCATTTTCGCCAGTATCCAGCCATCGTCTTGGAATCACCTAATGCTGTTGTATCCAGCCATTGTCATAGAATTGGACGCTGAAGTGGAAGACTGGCAGAAGAAGAATGACTTGTTGGAACTTAAGGAGCGTTTTAAAAGTGAGTATGCCTCTATAAAAACGTGTTACATTTTTTTCAATATTTCAGGAGTCACAAACTTGTGCTGAAGTTGTATTGTTTTTATGTAATAAAAGCATTTACCCCAATTAAACTGCACTGCAGTGATTATTTTACCATGCCACGACATTTTTAATTTAAGAGTATAAAAGTCTTAAAATGGCAAGAATATATTCTTAATGTAAGAGTAATATACTTATCTCCCAAGAGGGTATTCTTCATATAAGAATACAGGACGCTTGTCGATGTTGAGAGAATATTCTTAATTTAAGAATATTTTTCTTGTGGCTACCAATCTAGTGGGATCGCCTCTTAAATTAAGAAAATATTCCGGGCTCCTATTTTAGTGGGACCAACCCTTAAATCAAGTGGGCACCTCTCAATTTAAGAAAATCTTTTTTTCAGTGTACGATTATCACGCCTTGCAGTGGCGTCGGAACTGCATTCCCCCCGCTCCGCCAAGTCCGTTCACTCTCTCCCTCCGTGGACCCGCCGTGTGTGTTCAAGTTACGTCTAGGCATGGATGTAGTGTTTGGTTATCCTAGAAAGGACATATTTACACCACTGAAAGTCTTACCTTATTGAAGTAGACATTTGAAACGTCAAATAAACCTTATTTATTAAGTCAACTAGATGTAAACATTCGTTCAACGTGAGATTTTAGAGATAGCGATGCAGAATGGAGATATCCGAGATTTTGATTTTGAAGATCTAAATATTTCAAAATTTGTGCTCCTTGAAAAATCAGGGAGACCCCGCCATTGGCATTGTAATATTTTTCAAAGTCATAAATGGACAAAGTTTATGCAACGGTTGTTTAACGTTTATTTCGTAATCAAATCGTGTACGTAACCAGCCTGTTTTCCACCCACGCCTTCGGGTCGGATGGAAATGTTACGCGGGTTCAGAAGTCCTATTTCCGTCCCTAGCTACGGAATATTCTACTCCGCGCCTATGGCATTTTTAGTACACCAAGGGATGAACTTCGTCATGAAAAAATCATTTGACGTGACCGGGATTCGAACCCTGTTGTCCCAATTTCCGGTGGGGCGTGTTAGCCGTTTACACCAACAAGCCATCTTCCTTCTCCTCCCTTCTCCCTTGCTGTCCCCTTTTAAAGGAAAAAGGCTTAAAGGCGGTGTAACTGGCTAACACACCTTGACCGGCTGTTCGGAAATCCGGGCTGGAATCACGATCGTGTCAAATGATTTTTTTCATGGCCATTTTCTGCCCGTTGGTGCACCCGTCCGCGTGACTGCCTTCTACAATTTGTTCAGTGATTCGATTGAAAAATAAGATTTCAATTCCAATTCACGAGAAAAGAAGCGTGGGAAGGCGTCGTTTTTCTGGTCATATCACGTAATTGACATACTCTCTGTAATCAGCTAGATTGGATTGGATTTTTGGGGAGGCGACCGACGGCTAAGGTCATTTGCACCATAGGGGATAGATAAGGGAGGAAGGGTGGATAGAAACCCGGCGTCGGCATTAGCCTGCTCTTTTGCGAAAGGCGCCCAGGAGACCGCGGCTTAACGTCTCATCGTCCGACAGACGGAGTACTCTACATGAGGCGTCCTCCACAAGACACTCAAGTAGGGATCGGGTTCCTTCTGAAAAACATCCGCCTCTGTTGGGATTTGAACCCTGGCCGCCCATGTGGTAGGCGAGTATTCTAGCCACCATAGCAACCCGATCCACCCGTAATCAGCTAGAATATGGATGGAATGACATTCTTGCTATTTGACGCTGGAGGAGGCCACCCTCAATAGCTCCACTCAAGATCTCCCTCCGTGGGCCTGCTCATCTAAATATTGCCTTCGCAATATATTTGTAAATAGTTAACCCCTCAGGTAAATAGTTAACCATTTTCTTTTGTCGGCTCGGTTACCACTTCAGCCTCAGGTCGGCAGCAAATGGATGCCGCGGCCCCCCGCGTGGGGCCGCACTTCTCGGACGTCAATCAGCGCATCTGATCCCGGTGTTGGAGCCGCGGGGCGCGCCTGCTAGCTGCTGAGAGACGGACATTCGAATAGTTCTTCCCCTGGCTCGGCCTCATTGATGGACGGAGGAGATCTGTTCCCTCTCACGCGTGTCTTCCGACATGCTGACGAAAAATAAGGGCTTAGGTTTGCTTTCGATGAAAGAACTAGGAAGAAGAGTGTAAACAAATCAAATAATGGAAGCTAAAGGGAAGCAGGCTTCTTTTACATTTCCGTGGAAAAGATTGAATTCGACCTGGAGAATATTTCTCGCCTAAAACTCTTTAAGCAGAGCCCAAGAAGTGTGGGAACCACTTACGTAAGCAATTGTTCTTGAGATTGACGTTATATGGGAGTGAGTTATGGCCTGTATCATGCGCAGGAAAGTGGAAGCAGGGAACGAGTCTGTTTTTTATAATGAAATGAAATTTAAACAGATGGAGCTTATGTAAAATTCATGATAAATTTATGACGAAGAATCTCTGACGGAAGTCATTTTTCCTGATCGTTGGATTTAAAGGAAGTCTAAATATATACACGGAGCCCGTTTTCAAACCGGTTTTTCTCCTTTAGGAAAATAAGCGGTGATTTTCTGGTGATTTATCGGCCATGTTACGATTAGCCTTCTATCTTTTTCCTCAAAGTTTTGAGATATTGCCCCGTAGTTTCTCTAACCAAGTCAGAAGTAGTTTTTAAATCTGAATCTGATCAGAATGCCTTGCGATAATTTTTTCCTGCGTAATTTTTTATGCATTATCTTAGGAAAGATATACAATGAATTCAAACACGTTTGTCAAGGCATCATAGGTGTTCATGTATAATTCAATATTCGGATGCTATATTATACATAGCGGTATATTTCGCTTTTATTTTAGGACGTGAGGTCACTACTGGACCACTGAAAAGGACATCTTTGAGGCGACAATGCCATTGAGTTGAACGTAGGTGCGCTCCATGGTCAAGGAAGTGTGACTGAAGGAGGAGCCAATTCTATCTTTAATATTGATGGAAGGCATATGCCAATACCCTTTGCATTTTTTTTCAAAACACCCCTTTTTCACCTTGGTAGAATGGGACGTGAATTTCTTGTCCACACTCCCAGTGGACGGACGCTAACAGCCGTGCCTTGGGCGGTTGAAAATCCATCCAGGCGGGACTTCGCGGCCTTAAAAGAGTTGACGCTGACAAGAACTCTACCCCACACCTCCGCCGAGGCCCTCTACTATTCGGAATCTTTTACCTTATACATACATACATACATACATATATTTATTGAAGTTCTGGGACATTCTGTCCCCTGGGGAACATTTACAGAGTATAAAACAAACAATAATCAAAAGTCTCGTTAGTACCGATAATTTAACAGCAGAGGGTTGCCAAGACATTGTTTTAACATTAGTAGTTGATGACTTTGAAGAATGGAGGGAGTTACAGAGAGTTGAAGAGGAGAGCAGAGTGCAGAGAGAGAGAGAGAGAGGGAGAGAGATGGAGACACCAAGGACCACTTGCGAAAGTAGACGACTAATGATGATGAGTAAACACCGGCTGTTGAGTGTTGAACACATTTTAGTAATTACAAAGACAAAAAACAAACAAACAAAAATGAGGCCAAATGATGTACATATATTTAATACATATAATTTTTATATATAAGCAAAATTAACTGATTCACTCATCTGCGTTAAATCATAAATGCAATACATTTCATTTATTTGCATGGTGGTTTATTATACATTATATGTGTTTGTAAAGGGGTTTCTTGAACAAATTTACATTCGTTGATTCCCTTATTTCTTTCGGTAAGGCATTACATAGCCCACAAGAAGTTACATAAAACGATCTACCGTACACAGTAGTACGGAAATTGTGGCTGTACCATATGGCTGTCGGTGAATAAAAAAAGTAAAAAAACATTCTAATGGTGGTGAAGCATTTTTTGGACTATTGCTTATCCATGCATTGGTTAGTAACTGTTTATTTGACGTGTAATAGAGCATTCGTATTGTGTCAAAATTTATCCTTCATTCTAAGGTTTTGATTGTTGAAAGTAGTAGACCTGTAATAATTGGTGGGTGCAACCTTTATCGTTGTCTGGAGTATTTCTGTTACAAAACGGTTGATAAATGTTGACTTTCAGTATGCTAATTTTCATGATGCTAATATGGTCAAATTGTTTTATGACGGAGGTAAGATATCGTCTTACATATGTGCTTAAATTTTTGAAACATTAGCAAATATGCATAGCTCGTGTGGAAAAGTTCTCGTTACGTCCGCGAAAGTTAAAAAGAAAGAAATGCCTAATGCTCTAGAAACAAAAGGACACGTGCATGTGAATAGTGATGCTGCAAAACAAATGGAAAAGTGTCAAGGGAACGTTTACATAATTGCCAGCTGAACAAATTTAAGTAGGTTGTGCAAACTTATGGTGACATTATGGTAGTGTAGCAATGGGTTTAGATATTATGGATAGTAGTTCTTCGATATTTAATCTCTTGTTCGCGGAAATTCTCATTTCAAGCCGTTTAATTACGATGAGGAGAAAAGTTTGGAAGAGATTCACTGGAGAACTGTGTTCCCAATGCTAAAAGGCGATTGCTTTTTCTTTGATTGCTTAACATTCCTCACGCTTTTTCTTTTACGCTTCCTTACGCTTTTTTAATTTTATTTTTATTTATTTGATTTGAACTTATATTACAATTATGTTCGAAATCAATAATGAAAATGACTTAGTAACTTTTCACAGGTATTTTTATTTGCACGACCGGTTTCGTTGCATAGGCAGTACATCTCCAGGTATACAAAAGTCAAATTTCTCAGAATACATACTACTGCTAGAGGGATAGGGGGTGGGGGGGGGGAGGAAGGCGAAGGTGAAGGTGGGGGTGGAAGGTGGTGGCAGGGAGGAAAACATTGAAGAGGGGTTGGGGTGTGTGAGGTGAGGGTATTCTGAGGGGGTGGAGGAAAGCGAGGTGCCCACCTCGCAAAGTTATGCCCGAAAGCATCGAATTTAACAGTAATGTTCCGTCAGGCCGTATGGTCTGTCGGCGGGACATGCATAACAATAGCAAAGAACACAATAGTTTATAATAGGTTATGAATATGCAGCTCAGGCTCATTATGATTGCCTAGGAACACGGAATTGTATTAACAAGCAACAACGAATTCTGAAAAATATAACATAGTACATCATAAACCATTGAAACTCAATTTTCATTTTGAAGATAAAATACTGTATTGATCTGAAATAAATTAACAATGCAAAATTAGGTATTAATTAGGTACAGTTTTCAGTGAGTGACATATCATGAAGCATGTGATTATGTAAGAGTTTTTGACAGCAGTTTTAAGATTACACGATACCTGACTTAAACCAATATTTCATGTGCATGGGCGGTAATGTTTTCAATTTCTATTCATAGCTTAGGCCGAGATATGTACTTATCAAGAAAATTGATCTCACTCAAGTAGTTTTCTTCTCAAACTTCGTTCGGGTATCTTTTATCTGTGAAACGAGGTCATTTCTTGTGAGTACTCTTTAAATTTGCGTCCACTCATACGCTTTTCACTGTTTTTCATGTCGGTTTTGAATGCCTTTTTTACTTCAGGTGACAATTTTTGGTCCAAGTAGGACCATGTCTTTCATATCCACCGCGGCTGCTTCCAAGGGGTTATCTCGTCACTCATATGTCAGACCCAGTCGTCGGGCGGATATTGAAGTGAGTCCTTAACCCTTCCCGTTGGTAATTTCCACTACAGGAGTTGTGAATTACAGATTCGGTTTTTTTTGGATGACTAGCGGATTGAAACTGTCATCATATGTCACAGTTCTTCTTCACTCCGTAGGCCTCTTCTCCCTCGTTAGGTCTTTTTAATTTCCGAGGCATCCTCTTTATTTCCCCACCAATGATACTTTTTTACTGATGAATTATGAAACGGCTACTTTGCACCTTTTTGAGTCATTTTCAGTGGGATAGAGTGACTTTATAGTGATGCCAAACATTGAAATACGTCGTATGCGAAAAAGTGGGGAGTTTCCATTCAACATTTTCCCGTTCATTTTCCTCTTGATAAACTCTCGGTAAGCATTTTGCCCCGTCGATACACATTAATCCGTCGGACATGACTCATTACCTTGATTTCAAACTTAGCTAATGATCATGTTTGGTTCTTGCGTTATATACTTGTTTATGATATTTTTGTTGCATTAATTCATCTTTACAACTTAATAACCTCGTGTATAATTTATTGTTCTCTTACATTTTGTGAGGCATGGTTCGAACAAGATAAATTAGTTGAAATTTAAAAAAAAATCTAAGTATGAGGGCGTTATCTTTTAATAAAGTAGCTGCTGTATATCTGTTGCATTAAAAAACTTTGTACGAACCCGTGGTAGGTGAGACATACAAATTTGGCCTTCAGTAATTCTTCGCTTTCCCTATCAGATGGTTGGTGGGATGTTAATACTCCTCGAATAAAGGGTTTTCTTCTTCCCACTGTCGCTTCCATTGCCCTCGAATGAATTTTCTCACTATGAAACCCGAGCCACCCGAAGCATCCCTTCCGCTGACTCTGCCTCTCCCCCGTCTCTTTAATTACGCATCGAATATCACCCTCATCAATTCCTTCCTTTTAAAATCGTCCCGCCCCGTCTTAATGCCCACCGGGGAAACCCTTTCTTAGACTCTTCCCCATTCTTCCTCCTCTCCTTCGCCGAACCATTTCCTCGATAGCGCCTTCTTTATCGTGCGGCCGTGCCCTTGGGGGTGCGCGGACGGAGGTTCACGGAGCCAGCCGAGCTTGCGACGGACGGAATAGAGACACTGAGCGTCATTAAGATTTTATCGGTCCCCTCTCGCGTCGAATCGTCGAAAAAGAAGGTATTCCTTAACCTCCTTGAGCGAGGAGCCGCTCACCTTCATCTCCGATCGAATTCATTTCGGGGTCGTTCTTGAAATTACCGAATATCTGATGGTTTTCGACCCCGCCGGATCCGCGATGGACCAGTGTGTTTGGCGCGCGAATAACTATTGCCATTATATAATCCTTCCCACGCAGGTGCAGATGAGCAACTTGTACTATCCGTCGTTGTAATTTTGGTGAAACCGCTGACTGTACAGCTCTGCTCAGATCCCACGCTCTGTGTCGCAAATTTGAATGTGACGAGGAAACGTGATTTTCTCCTCAAACTGTCTTGAAATGTCACGCAGGGCTGGGCTGTACTTTAAATGCACGTGTTTGAAACGCCAATTTGAAATCCTTTAAATTATTCTCATTCGTAACAAATTTTGAAGAAGTATTTTACATTTCAGATGAATATTTGAGGTGTATCAGTATTTTAAAACACCCAAAATACTAATGAGGAATTAATACTGGAGCCCGAATTCCACCCGGATGTGAATTTGCATCCATTGTGAATTGATATTAGTTTTGAATAATGACATTACGTCCATTGGCATTGAAAAGAAACGTATGACTCTTAATTGGTAGATACAGTTTCCTTCATATTCTTCTTTCAGTCTGCGCGGGAGTTGAAATCTCGATGAAGGGTAGCACTTGCCTCCAGAAATAGCCAACCAATAGTCCCTTTGATGTTCCGCATTGTGCCGATTGCGTCAATACCTCAAGAGTTCGCCAGACAATTGAATCGAGAATATGTGTTGCGATAATCGCTGGCATTACGGAATACTTAAGAACTATTGCTGAAGCTGTTTTCTGCTTTCAAGGGAAATTCAGATAACTCTCTACAATGGGTTCTGATATAGTCCTATTTTTCCTGAATGGCTGCGTTATGATTCACAACAATCATAGTAGTGCCATGAAATCACCATACTATAAGAGATTGCTCCATTAATAAAACGTGAAACTGAAAATCACTACGAATTTTGTGTGGTCCAGAACTGCAGAGTTTAATTACATGTAAGTTTTCTGAAATGAAATCTGTGTAAATTACCTGTTGCTTATATTTTTATGTTCTTTTTGTGCATTTGACGTGCATTTTCGTATCCCGTTCACTTTTTCCGTAGTTTAATTGATAAACAAGGTAAACTAATTTATCGCCTTGTCCCATTCGTCGTGGGCAAACGTACCACGTGAAAAAAATGAGTCAAGTTAAAGACTTATCTAGATATTTTCATTTGATCACTTACAATTTCTATAATGTAAAACTATTATTGCACCATTAATGATGCAGTATTTAATTCGAGTGTCTCACAGCTGGTGAAATTAAAACGTATTATTCGAATATGGTCTCTATTATGATTAGGGAACTATGTCGCTCGTAATACCCTGAGTACAAATAACTAGGGCGTGTATGCCCTGTCGGTGGTATTTTTCCTCCCTTATTTCTCCTTGGATTTGAGAATAGATCTAAGTTGGCTGGAGCGATTTCCATTCATGTACAGATTCGCACGAAAATTCTCATGCGAGAACTCATTAGTAGTTGAAAATGAAGGAATGGCGTCGAAAAAGTAGGAGAAAATCACGAAAAATGGTCATTTTCTAAGATGAATACATCTACATACTACCCCGCTAACCGCCGCACAGTGGTCTGAATACCCTCATTTCCTGGACAAAAGTCCCTTTTTCGAATATTATGCATGTTCCTCAAATTGGAGTTCAAATTGTAGTTAAATGTTCATCCCAAGTAAAACAAACAATTTTTGATGTCCATCTTCAACTGTTCCGATGCTACAGACCTGAGAATAGAAGGATCGTGACTTGCTTGTTTTCAGGCAGAGAAATTAGCAATATTCCAGTTGCGCTCCTCTGCTATCGGGTGTGATTCCCTGAACGATACTGAATACAGTTGGTTCTTTGGAACTTAAGAATTGTGTTCATATGCTATACGTCGTGTTAGATTAGAAATAAGCTATAAAGCAGAGCTTCATCTGGCCTCCTTCAATAATCGGCATTCTAAAAATTAATTGGAGCTACAAAATTTCCACTACGTTACACTACGTTCTGCTTTAGTTGCGTATGTAGAATGATATCTCTTCTATCAATTGTTGAAAGAATTAGATGCGCATCGCTGAGCATTTTCGTTTGAGGAGGTTATCATGGTCACTCGTGACGAATGTTGAAAGACCCTCGTTCCCTAGGAGAAGGGGTAAAATAGTCGTATCGAATTCACAATTTCTAGGAATGTGGGATTTTGCGACAGACAGTATATGAATTTAGAAATTCATTTACTTTATCGAGAAAACATTTAGCACCTCTTTCAAGTTTTTAATATTATGTATCTAAATTCTCGCTGAAACGTTGTGGGCATGCGATATCAAACTGCGGGTAACTATGCTGCAGGTGTATTTAATGAAAACAGATCACTTTTTTAAAAGTTAACTTTATTTAAATTTAATATGTCAAGACAAAACGAAGCATTAACTTTCTTCATCCTCTGATTCAAATGATTGAGGGATGTCCGACTTCTCATGAGGTTCTAGTAGCAGCTCGGATTCAGATGGATCACGTTACTCGGATTTACTCGGAGGCTGTTGTCGGGTGTATTCTTTTGAATCCCACTGAATGACCGATACTCTAGCCTAAAAAATACCTACAATGCTCGAAAATCCTACGAGCCACCCGTTCTGACGCCTGGGCGGAGTAATGCACCCCAGAACGGTTTAGGGGAGTCCGGCACGATCCTAGCACCGGTCGAGGATCTACGAATTCTGCTCCTATGCCTACACAGAATTTTCACAGCCTCCTGTTCAGGCAGTCAGTCCTGCTCCAAAAATGATGACCGCGGTCGGTCCGTGGAACTACACTACAAATGGTCAGCCGCAAATCGGCACCAGATGCCCTCCGGACGCGTTCCACCTCTGAGTTTAAATCCCTGACGGAATTCAAAATCTCATCAGCTCGACGCTTGGACGCATCATTGGTGCCGACATGGGCCACCACCCGCAGCCTGGAGTAGCCCGTATCTCTCACCACTGCTCGTATCGCAGCCGTGGTGTTGGGTACCAATCCTCTTGGTATCTGTTGGTCCGCTCCGTCTATCCTTGCCCTCTTCCGCAATGAGGGCACAAGCCGCCGGACGTTCGAACTCCCTATCAATAAAATTCCCGCCCTCCCTGCCCGACTAGCCTCGGGAGCAGCGTCCCTCGAGTCAGGAGGTGCGCTCTCGTCCTTGCCAACAGGCATCTCAGGGCCATCCTCAGACAGCACCGTGAAGCTGTTGCGTACGGGGATAGGGGCAGCCTCCGCTCCCACCTTTCCTCGTTTCGGCCGCGTCGCTGCCCCCCGACCTCGGGGCACCACTATCCGCTCCGGATTCCGAATGGGCATAGTCCTCAGGCTCAGGGGTCGCACCTCAACCTCCCCGACCACCCCACCTGCATTCAAACCCGAGCGCCCCGGGGCACCACCTTGGTGCTGTGAAGGGTCCCGGAGGAAGCGCTACGGCTCCCGACTCCCGAGACGCCCGCACAATCCGTAACACGAGAGTGGATCTCTGCAACCATCCTCTCCAGCTCGACGACGCGGGCCTCTAGGAGGTCACTCTTCGCCTTTCTGTTGAAGTTACCTGCAGTCCCGCGGTTAGCCATACTTTTCTACTGGCTTTACAATGCTACGATAATTTTTGTCTGGAAGAGTTTCTTAAGAGTAGTCAAATGGCTCAGTTATCCTACAAGGAAAAGTAAACGATGTTGCGCGATGTGGTTGTGACGTAAATAGAATCGGTTGAGTTAGCAGGTGAACTCTCGCAGTAGGGAGTGGAGGAAAAGATGAGGGGAAAAATAGAATGTAGCGTGTAGGAAAAGTTGGACAGATATTATTAATGACGAGAGGTTAGGAATCCACCGCTAATACACTAGTAAAGTTAAGTACTAGATAAACAAATTAATAAGTTAGTAAACTACATTAAGCACTTCCAAAGAAATACAGCGGAAGGTAAACTGAGGAACACAATTGAATAATAGAATAATTTAAGGAAAAAAGGAAAGAAAAAGCTAGGAGCGTCTACTTATCTGGTTCACTTCTCCGTGACGGCACACCAGAAGCTATAGTGCGTTCCACATTTAGTTGACAGTACAGGCCTTATGGAGTACAGTGTTGCCAAACCTACGCTCCGTCATCCGGCATCCTGATGGTGTGGGCCACCACTCATAACACCGCGCCAAAATGTCAAATTTAAAAAGAAATAATGGAGGCCCTCGATTCACGTCGTTCCGATACATGCTTGATTCGATATTATGCGTCGTAAATAGCGATTATTAAATTCTAAAATTCAATACCACAGCGCGCAATCATAATTTTTGTATGTTTATACTGTAAACATGCATTAATCCCATCATAAAAGGCCATTTAAATATATTTTTTTATGAGTGAAGGAGTAAGAATGAACGTAGGAATCAACCACTGGTATATAATTAAATTTAAGTGGTCACGAATATCTTGTTGTTTTACGTCCATTGGATTTTCGTCGCACATCGTCAGCACGCATCTCCGACTCGGGAATCGGGTACGAAAAAAGATTGATAGAAATGGAATTATGAAGAGAAAATACATACTATTTATTAGAATATGAATGGAAAATTTTATAAGTTTTAATGGAAATTTTTATTGATGGAAGTATTTATCCAGAGAATGTCCCAGGAATTTGGAGAAAATTCAATTCTGAAGAAGGGGAATTCTTTGGTTAATCAATTTGGTTAAATCAAGGGATTTGTACATGAGAAACAACTAACCCATTGGTGAAAAGTAGGGCCTACTCTTACCGTTTCACTGTAATTTTTAAACGGAACATTTCATGGGCTAGTGTCTTTGGGGCATCGAGTAAATATTTTTTTTAAATAGTGACAGTCGTTGTTTACAATATTTTGTGGATTATTTTCTAGCACCAATCGATGCAATCATTCTTCTCAATGAGATTAATGATCCTGCAAATTTTTTGCATGCAACAGCTATTTCTACTTCCTTGAAGTGCTGACGAAGACTGAGGAGCGTTTCTTATTTCTTTCTTACTCCAAGTCATGTCTGCAGATAGCTTAATATTGATCCATATGTCGTCTGTGAGCGCAAAAACTTTTTTCACGATAATTTTTAGCTGTCTACATTAATTGTATAGCAATTGTATAAAAATCGTCCCTTTTAATAAGAATGATTCGTTTCCCTCTGCAGTCGCATACGCAGGGCCGCCCAGAGGTAGGGAAAGGGGGGCAGTTTGCCCCAACTCAGCGCCTTTTGAGCCTTGAAGCCGCTAAAATAAAAAAAGAGCACTCAATATTTACCATATTCTGTGGAGTAATTTCTATTTTCCATTGAGACAATAAGCAGATAATACACAACACTCCTTAAGCCTCGTTACCCCTTACCTTACCACAATCGTAACAAACGAACCATCCCCAATTCCATCCATCCATTTCCAATCTGGTTGCCGTATTTTCCTCCTTTTGAGGATTCGCGAGTCTACCGGATTCCCTTCTACTTGCGACCCTTCTTAAGCCCCCTGCCCATTCCTGCACGTAAGTTGTCCCTAGAGTACCCAGGCCTGAGGTCTGACGTCCAGGTTCTTTTGTACATACATTTTTCTTTAAGCGGGTCCCTCCCACTCCTCGCACAATGGAGCCCACAGGGCCCCACAGGCGGAAACCAACGGGGAGGACACCGCGGGTGACTTGACACAGAAGCTATCCCTTTCGTTGAAACCCTATCCAGCTCCCAAACATTTAATGCAGCCTATTGAAGGGGAAGACGCCAGGCGAAATCCTTGAAAAAACAATCAATTGCAGCTGCTTCCTACTGCCCTTCTCCGGTATTCCAACGATTAATTTTGGAAGAACAACGTCCCTTGTGAAAATGTATCGCATATCCTCAATTACCTGTTCGAAATTTGCTTTTCTTATATTTTACCAAAACACTTTCCACTAATGCTAGGAGATGAAACACATCGCCTACAACTAAATGATAGTGTAAGTATACGTAAAAATGTTAGCAAAATGATTCACTACCGCCGAAGAATTATTTTCCCCTTGTTTTAAGCAAGCTAAGGTATTTAGATTTACTTCTATTTTTTACTTTTAAAATTCTAATACCGATCAAGTGAGAACCTCTCTGGCAAAGTTTAAGGAAAATAATTTGACGCGATGTCAATACACGCATGCTCTAGGAATTATACTCGAGTTTTTTTTAAGAGCGGTCCTCTTGATGAGTTGGAGTTTTTCAATGAAGTTATGTGTCGCATATACAGTAATGATGATAAACACAACGCTTTCAAGTCTCCATAAATAATTCTTATCTGAAGCAGATGGTATAATAGCGCTGTAATCAGCCGAAACATAAAAAAGATTAACTACTATCAAAACAAAAAATGCCACCATGCCTTGTTGTTCATGAGTCCGACAGATATTCCACTCCCTCCATGTAGCGCGATGTGCTCGGCTGTGGCTGTGGCTCGTCCTCCATTGAGGGCGATGTCGACTGAGAGGATGAAGACGGTGTCAGACGAATAATTAACTCTTCGATGTCATCTTGCAAATTGTCTGCATGCCACATGTCTTCTTCCACTTTCTTCACGTGCTCGACATAGTTTTTACAATTTTCGGAAGTGATGGCATCAAAGCTTTCTGCGATGAGTTTTTCTACCTCTTTCTTCTTAAAAGTGGTGTTCTTCATCCCAACGTAATGTTTTACTTGAGCCCAAACCATTTCAATTGGATTCAATTCGCAATGATATGGTGGTAGCCTTAGAACTCTACAGCCAAAACTCTTCGCTAGTTCATCTTTCTTAAACTTTTCATATTTTTCCCGTACTTGATTCACCACAAATAAAAGATCTCTTTTCAAGCTGTCCTCATCAAAGCTAATTCCTTTGCTAACCAACCGCTCTTTAATGGAATTTTGCCTCCAGCTTGTGGTAGGTAAGGATTCCAACTTCCTCGAATGGTATGATGCATTATCTACAACTATAATTGTGCCTTCGGGTATGTTTGAGAGAAGTGAGTGCTCAAAACAGCTCTCATAACACTCGCTATCAACTTCGTCACGCTCATCCATGGTGTTTTTCTTCCATAAAAAACACGTGCTGCTCCCTCTATGAACCCTTTCTCCGTCCCTGCATGTATAATTGCAAAGCGTCCACCTCGGGAGGTGGGGGCCTTCAGCCCGGTTGTAAGTCCAGAAAGGTAAGCCTGACGAGGAGTTTCTATTTTTTTGGTCGCGCCCAGTCATGTTCACTGTTTGTCCGACATTGATCCAAGTTTAGTCTGTGAAAATAATAACCCTTCGTTCACAACGATATTTTTTAGCTGCCTTAAATAATTATGTCACCAACGAATAATATCATCCCTTTCAATTAAAATGCTTCTTTTTCCCCTGCGTTCGTACACGAAACCTATGTCTACAAGAAGGCGATATAATGTAGTCCTCTTGAAATTTGGAAGATCTTTGTCCATGTTGACTGAGCTTGAAATAGATTTTAAGTCGGAGGAATATTTTCATGAAAAATTCATGTACTTTTCTTCGAACTCCCGATCTCACAAAATCATCGTGAATCAACGCTCTCAAATTCTTGTAAGGCTGTCTAACTATTTTAGTCTTTGAAGGTGTCACCAATGGACCACGGGACGCTTCCTTTCTCACTCTTTAAGTAGTGGACTGAGACCAGCCTTCGAAGTTTCACGGCAGGCTTCAGTTATACTGAGGGATTTGTTGAAGTAAGAGAAGACGTTGAACACCAGCTCTCTTTCACTGCTTCTCAGCTTCCCCCCTTTTCTCCTCCTCTTTGCATCGGACATGGTGATAGGGCACCTTACAGCACATATTGATGAAAAATACTCCACAGCTCTGATAAACACAGCAGACTACACACCACTTGTTCACTCAAAAAAATCCTACAAGAAACAACGTCTTCGCTAATTCTTTTCCGAGCCCCTTCCGCTGGGGTTGCTTCCCGTGCAGATGTTTTATGGCACCCTATTAACGGAACTTCTGAAACACCTAGAGTGCCCTTTTCCTTAAGGGCTTACACCGAATAGGAATGCCCCTCGTGCGGATTATGGAATAATTTCTTTCATGTTTCCTACGGCAAGACTCGTAAAGGCGAAATTTGCGTCTTATTTCAAAGCCGTCAAAAGGTTCATGGGATAGGCTTACGTATGTCATTGTCTTGAAATATAAATATTTCTAATACAACGTATGAGTACTCTCCTTAAAAAACATCTAACGAAGAATTACATGCATTTTAGTAAGCATTTATATAAAGATATAAATCCCGGTTTCCACCGAAGAATCTCCCGTCTGCGCTGTGTTAGTTAGCAAGACAGCAAGCAGCGCGCCTTGGCGGTGCCGTGGCGCGCTGCTTGCTGTCTTGCGTGGCGCCGTAATAATTTTTCTTAAGATCAAAACGTTGTAGCTTTCTTCACAATTGAGATAACTAAATGATTATTGGACTAAAAACAAATTAATAGTTTTCTTCAAATTTTATACGCAGGATATACGGACCTAAAACTTAAGGAACGTAAGTTAGCAGGCGATTACTTTTTACCTTACAAAAACCTAACTTTTTAGTCCTTACGATATTTACATCAGTATAACAAAATTTCAGCTCAATTAACTTCTAATTGATGTACATCTTTATTGAAATAAAAAGAATACGGAACGTTTTGCATAAGTTTTAATCCAGTATAAAGAACGGTTTGCCCACAATTGAGTGAAGAAGACTAAGTCAAAAGAGCCGCGTTTGTTGCGTAAATTAATGAAAATGTTTTTTATAACTTTTATTATAAATTTTATTGAAAAACTATTACGACCAGTAAATGTAGTGTCTCTCTTTGCATTAAAAGAGATGATGATAAATTGGATAGTGCAATATTAATTTTCCTGCTGCTGTTGGCAACAGCGCATCTCCAGCCTTACGGGGATTAACATGGGAAACGAATCTCCATAAGAGCCCATACTGTCAACAAAATGTGGAACGCACTTTAGGAGGACAGACTGGGTGGCTGGTTATCCGGATTCACACACACAATAATAATGCTAAAACATCGATAGATATACACTAGAGATCACTAAACTGCAGCCACAATCACTGCTAACACAATACTAAGGGTCGAAGGTTTTTAGAGACTTATAACACACTAAAGGTCAGTGACGTCACCGTTCCGGTTCCGGGAGCGCTGAGCTGGCACAACCTTACCTTCGAGATCAAGTGGAAGAATGAATATCAGTACTCGCCCTGGGAATGAAGCCAGGTTTTCACCGCGCTAATCACCTCTTCATCGTCCAAAGTAGTAGTGTGGAAAAGTACTTATTCAATTCATTATTCAAAATAGATTGGAAAAGAAGAGAAATTACGAAGCAATTTACAATATTTCACATCTTTAGTTTATGCCACACTGGTATTTGCGAGCTCAATCTTGCAGACAGTCCTCTAATGGGCCTGCAAAATTAGTCAGAGCACTCAGATGATAAGATACGGTCGCGTCGTGATAACCTGATAACGCTGTGCGACCAATGGAGATTCGTCTCTCTATGACCGTTTCAACTAGCTGATTTATGTTTTAGGGAGTTAAAAATAATGCGGGAATTACTTTTTTAGCAACCCTTGTATTTGGAAAACATGGCAGCTAATCAGCTACAAATTCAACAAAGCCACCAGACTTTTTTGTATTGTCGCCTTTAGCAAAGGTCTATATTCAGTTAATTTGCTATCATTGATCCAGATTTTTGATAGAACCATGATTTTGAGTTTGTCATGCATACTGCTTTAACATAATGCCTAAATTTGACTTAAAACATTTAATTTTTGAATGCAATGTACCATATTTTCCCACATTTAACGAAGAAGAGTTGGAATAATTTATGTTGGCATTGATATATGCTTTGATCCAAGTTTGATCACAAATATTTGCTATGTCGTTCAACTCATATAAGGCTGAACCTGGATATCCCTTATCTACTTTTTTCACCGGTATTTTCTCCCTCTGATCCATTGATACGCATAGTTCTTGATTATCCTCAGGTCCCGCAAGGGGTTCAGGACTTTCCGCCATTCCGGACTCAAGGCCTTGTTGTTAACGTGTAGCTCCCTCAAATTTTCCTGACGCGGATCTGTGCGGCAAAGAAGGAAGGCGGATAGGGAGGAGGTGAAGTGAAAATATAGAGAAGAGGGAGGCAACGAGATAGAGAAAGAGTGAGACAGGGGTACCAAAAATCTTCGCGAAATAAGATCGACGCCCTTAGAGTCAAGGCAAGTTGTTTAAATCACCAATCGCTTTGAATTTACCAGGTACCCTATCTAGATGTCTCGTTGTTATGCGAATCGAAACGAGAATGTGTCAAGTGGTGCGTAATCCAAATTCTCGAAGCGCCTGTGTTGGCAGCCCTCAGAAAGGTATTCTGGCCTATACTATTTACTTTACAAGCTTTTCTCCTCCATTTTGCGGGATTTTGAAAGTTTCATAGGCCAGGTCTCAAAGTCGTTAACCGCGCAGCGCTAGGAACTATTGTCAGAACTATAGATAAAAATAACAGTGGAGGAAAGATGTTTTAGTATTCTACTGGTAAAGTTAGGTTTTGTTGTATGGTAGAGAATCTCCTCCCAGTTTTCTACACTTTCAGGGGCTTATCTGCCTCTTGTAATTCCTTTTTCGCTTCAGCATACGATCTACCCTTCTTCATCCCGTCCATGAAACCTTTTCTCTTTCTGCCCCTTCCCTGCTTGCCCAACATCCTTCCCTCTGTCACAGTCTTGAGAAGCCCATCGCCTCGCCCCTAATTACATCCTCCAGCCACATATTCTACCTATCTAGGATCTCATTCTGAAGTTTCCTTTCCTCACCCTCCATCTCAAGCACTTACTCGTCAGTCTTCCTTTTCGTCTACCGTACCTTTTCCATCCTTCTCCACACCCTCATCTCAAATGCCTGCAACCTATTCTCATCCTCCTTTCTGAGGATCCACGTTTATACCCCGTACAACGCTACGTTCCATATCAAGCTCTCAACCAGCCTCTTCTTGACGTCCTAGACCCAAGGTCCCAGTCACCTGCTGCCTCCTTTTACTGAAAGGCTCCTTAGCTAACGCTTTTGTCTTCACTGTGCAAATGAGAGACAGAAGTCAGATGGAAGCTAAAATAACGAAGGAGTAAGACTAGGATGCAACCTCTCTCCAGGCCTGTTCAAAATGTACCTGGAGGAGTCAATAAGAGAAGCATTAGAAATTGGACTGAGCGGAATAAAGATAAATGGAGAAGAAATGAATAAGCTCCGTTTCGCAGATGATATTTCGCAGTCAAAGCTGGAAATCGCGATGATCTTCAAAGGTCACTAAACGTAATGGACCAAGTCCTCCAAGCATACAGCATGCAAATGTATCAGACGAAGACTAAAATTCTAGTATGCGGAAGAGAAAAGCTGAGTGGAGAAGTCACTCCGAGAGGAGATAATTTAGAGCTAGTGGATTCCTTCATCTATCTCGAAAGTATCATCGCTTGAGGGGTGGTGAAAGTATGAGCCCTGTTGCCACTTGCGGGTTGCGGGCCGAACCCGTTATTCATACGCTCCTTCTGTGCATTTCCTCGAAGGGCGAAAACAATAGTTGCACACGCTATTTTCATGAACTTTATTTTTGGTAGCAATTGTTGTCTATTTATTATCCAATTATTTTCCATCACCTTTTACTCTTAAGGGCCTTTTCTCGATGCGCTGAATTTCTTCAATGCGCCAAAAGAGATTCCATTACATGGACAGCCCGCAACCGGCAAATTGCAACAGCGCTCAAACTTTCACCACCACTCTCGCGAAAACGGCCGCCTTACCACTGGCTTGAGCCCGCTAAAATACTCGGTTGTTTATTAACTCGTTAAAAGCCGATATCACAATGTGAGTTAACGATGGTAATTGTCATTAAATATTGCTGACAAGAGCTTCAAAACAAGACCAAGATCTTGCTTCTACTACTTTTCATAACCAAGAAAAATTTGTTTCATAAACTTGTTAATAACTTTTTTTATGTCACATTATAAATAACTGAACGTTTAAAGATACATTTCAATATGTTAGACGGAGAAAATAAGAAATGAAGTGTACAGAAGAGTAGAAGAGGAAAGGACCATACCACGCTGAGACACAATGGGTTTGTGAAGAACATAAAATTGAGGGAAAAGTCAGTCCCCAGAGGACGACCCAAGAATTAGTTCATCGAACAAATAGAGAGGGAAGTACACACGAAAAGATACCAGGAGGTGAGGAACTAGCATACATAACTATATAGGGAAGGGTGGAGGGCTGCAGTCAACCAATCTTAGGAATGAATGACCAAGATGATGATGACCTTACGTTATTTTCCTCTTTATGTCTTTGCTACTCTGCCCATTTTCTTCTAACGTCCTGTTTAAGTAAATTAAGTGCTCTAATCTCTCAAGTTACTACGTAAAGTAATCGATGAATATATTCCATACAAATTCAAAAGGGAGAGTTAATAAATTCGTTGGTATAACCACGAAATAAGGCGGGAACTCAGGAGACAAATGAAACTACACAATCTATATAAAAATTCTATTAAGTCAGGTAACAAAACAATGCAGCTTGCCGCGAGAGAAATATACGTTACTCAACGCTCAAAGACGAAAAAAATATAGTGCGCACTACTCTACGAAACTTCAAGAAAAAAATCCTCGGTGAATTACTTGATGAAAACCCCAAGTCATTCTGATCTTACGCGAGAGAGCTCCAGGGCGAATCTTCGACAGTAGAGTCTTTATTGGACGCATACGGCAAAGTGGTCACCAACTGCATCGACAAAGCCAATTTATTAAACCACTTTTTCAAAAGTGTATTCACCAAGGATGACCCAATACGCAATTTAGGCATTCCTGACCTTTACGAGCCGATGGCTGGCATAGCAATTTAACGTGATGGAATAATTGAATAACTGCGTTCGATTAAAAGTAACAGTCTCCGGGTCCAGAAGGAATAAGTGCACGCGTGCTCAAGGAGTTAGCGCCGCATATTGCACCGTTCTTAGAAATTATATTTAGCTAATCATTATCCAAAGGCAAGGTTCCCCAAGACTGGAAAATAGCCAACGTCACACCGATATTTAAAAAAGGAAATAAAAATGACCCAGGAAATTACCGGTCTATATCGTTAACGTCACTTTGTGCAAGATCCTCTAACACATTGTCGTTAGCAATATTATGACATTCCTGGATAATCGTAATTTCTTACGTAGCAGTCAGCACGTTTTCCGTAAGGGCAGGTCCTGCAAAACACAGTTTCCGCTCTTCCTTCGTGATATCCTAAAATCAGGTGAATCGGAAAAGCAAGTCGACGCGATATTTCTTGATTTCAAGAATGCATTCGACAAGGTTCCTTACAAAAAACTCATTTATATATTGCATTCATGCAGAGGTAATAGAAAAGTAGTGAATTGGATAAGTGACTTTCTCAGTGATCGAAAACAAAAAGTAGTTATTGATGATATTAGCTTCTAACTAGCTCTGGTCGAAGTTACATCCGGTGTTCCTCAAGGAAGCGTGATCGGCCCTCTTTTATTCATAATTTATATAAATGACTGAAGTTCTCTAGTTAGCAGTAAATGAAGATTATTTGCAGACGATAGTGTAATCTACCGTGAAATAAGCGAAGACGCAGACTTATAAGTTCTTTCATCGGAACTTAACAACGTTAATTCGGGGTCCAGGAGTGGGGGTTAGAATTAAATTATTAGTAAGTGCACCACTCTTCACTTCCTGCGACAGTCATCACACAAAAGTCATACCTATACTGCCGGTGGAGTAAGCATTAAATCTTCGGATACAGTGAGTATCTTGGAATTATAATTGGTAGAATCAGGCGTACTTACATACTTACTTACTCCTCGGCGCTACAGCCCTTGTAGGGCCTTGGCCTCTCCGACGATGTTAGCCTAGACATCACGATTCCCGGCATTTGTTCTCCATCTTCTAATTCCAATTTTCTCAGATCATCCTCTACATCATCCAACCATCTTTTCCGGAGTCTCCCTCTCAATCTTCTACCACCAGGATGACCACGGAATATCTTTTTCACCATCCTATCCTCAGGCATTATCTCGACATGTCCTAACCACCTTAATCTGTTGCTCTTAATTTCTGTCACTATATTAGGATGTTTGTGGAGTTCCTCGAGTTCTCTGTTTCTCCGTCTTTTCCACTGTCCGCCTTCCTTTGTAGCACCAAAAATCTTTTTTAGTACTTTCCTTCCCCATCTTTTAAGTAGCTCTTCTTCTACCGTGGTCATGGTCCACGTTTTTGAACCATATATGACCACAGGTCTAATCACTGTTCAATAAATCTTTGTTGTCAAGTTCCGACTGAGGTTGCGAGACTTAAGCACTTTCAATAAAGCTCGATAAGCCCTATTTCCTGCTGCAATCCTGGTTTTTATTTCTTCATGTATTTCATTATCTTTTGCCACCAGCACTCCCAAATACTTGAAGTTGTTATATCTCTCACATTTATTCCCAGTTAATGTTATGGATTTATCTCTAACAGTAACAGAAAACATGCGGCGCAGCATTAAAGAAACTAGGTTTTGTTAAGTGTATAGCTGTAAGGTCCTCAGATGAAAAAGTAAAAGAGAGATGCCGCGAGCATTTGGGATCGTGGTCATAAGGATTTAACCATAATAATTAATTAAGTATTAAGAAAAGCAGCATTCATCGTAAAAATTGCTAACAAGGAGACCTCGCGTAAAAGTAATTGAGGACGAAGACAAATGTTATCTTAAAGTAGAGTAAAAATGCCGGAAATTGGTAATGTCTTTCTGCCCCAAGTTCCCGGGTTCGTGAGAAAATTACCTATAAACAATTTCGTCCCAAGTAAATACTTAAGATTTCGCACCATTTATCACATGGCGAAACAATCGAGGTGGTCAAGGCGTTAGGTAGTATTACGCCGGGTTGTAGCGGGACGACGCGGGTTCGAGGCTCATACCCATCTAAATTTTTTTCGCTCGAATATACTTCGGAAACCACCAAAGATCCCGAACGTATACGACAGTAACTACTGCTTTTTTGTTTTACAACTATTTTCTGGAATTTCTACTGCCCAGAGTGTTGTAGACAATTGTGGAGTGTCTATCATTTGCTCGGAAGGAGAGTTGCAGGAGAAAGGAGCGTCATTGGCCGAGTATTTCCGATTTTGAAATACTTTTTGATACTTTTTGAGACAGGCATGACTCCGATTAGTCGGCCAGAGGTGGTGTTCTTCACAATATGTTCAATTATTTCAACTTTTTTTTTATTTATTTCACTACCAAAAACGGCACAAAGGCTATTATATTGGCTGACATAATAAATAAATAAAATTCTCGAACAAAAAATTAATAAACATTATAGAAAACAATAATGAGGCAGACGTAAGAAAGGGACTTAGGGATGGGAGAGGGGTGTGTATCATTCAAGTGGCGTTTCAGGGAGGATTTGAAAACGGTGGCAGAGGAGAAAAGGCCCAAGGAAGGACATTTCGAGGCCAAGGAGTTAATCAAGAAGGGGATTTGGCGGAAGAGAGAGGACTGGGTGATGAAAAGACGGAATCGGGGAGTAAAAAAATATCAAACCTATTTCCTCCAACCGTTGACCAGGCCCAGTTGTTTAAATTGTAATTTTTTTCTCTACATTTTGAAACGATTCCAAAAGAAACAGGAGTGTTCCTTTATATTTAATAAGTTTTCGCAAAACCCTCCTCAGGGAGGTGATAACCCAAAAAACCCAGCTCAGCAAGCTGTGGTTAATCTATCCTCGATCCCCTTATAAACCACAAGAATTGTCTTTACTTAATAAAGGCCTCCTTTCTCTTCCACCCCAAGCGTAAACCGAGTTTCTCTCCTAAAGCATGTCCTGCACTTTTGCCGGAACCTGAGGTGGCGAGTTTTCTGAGACTCTCAAACACAACCCCAGTCACCTCCCAAGGCCATTCATCACGCCTTGCTTAAGTTCCGACTTCCCTCTACCCATGGACCATAATCTCTTGCTGCCAACCATCCAAGCGAAGTTTTTTTTAACCTCCTTTTGTCCAAAATCTCCAACTCCTCCTTTTTAAATGCCCTTAATCCGAAATCAAACCTCTCGCAACCTGAATCCTTGGCGCTCAAAAAGTTAATCCGCAACCCGGAAATAGTCATGACCTCAGCCGACAAAGGTGCCACTGCCGTTGTCCTGGACACTTATGACTACATTTAAGAAGCTTATCAACAGCTCTCCGATACGTCTCCCTATTCCGTAGTCCCCAATGACCCCAATACCGATTTTCAAGATGAAATCATCTCCTTCCTCCGAGAAAGAGGGCCATCGGAGGGTCTATCTTCCGTGGATATCTCCTTGCTCTCCCCCCTTATCCGAAAGCTACTCATTTTTATATTCTCCCCAAAATCCACAAACCAATCCATCTTGGCCGAGCTATTGTTTCCTCCCGCAATTCCCTCCGCGGAAAGAATTTCGCCATTTGTCGACTATCACCTCCAACCGCTGGTGCACGCTTTACCGTCTTATGTGAAACACACCTACCATTTCCTTCAAATCCTTAAGCCTACCCCCCTCCGTCCGGATACCCAAATCACAATGGCCTCGATATATGTTACCTCACTTTATACCAGTATTCCTCACCCTGAAGGTCTGTCTTCCCTGCGATTTTTCCTCTCCGAACGCCCATACCCACAAATGTATAGTACGGAATTCCTCTTAGATTTGATGGAGATCATTCTTACCCACAACTCCTTCTCCTTCAATAAAAAGTTCTTTCTTCTAACCAAGGGCCGTGCCACGGGTAGTAGATTCAGCCCCTCTGCTCATGCTAACCTCCCCCTTGGGCGGCTGGAGCAATCCTTTTTGTCCGGATATCCTTTAAAACCCCCGTTTTGGCTCCGCTACATTGACGACATTTTTCATCTATATGCTTACATGGCACCGATTCCCTAAATACTTTCCTTTCCGCTCTCAATAACTCTCACTCCGTCTCTTTCACCTCAACTATCTCCTGTTCCAATATCACCTTCCTTGATGTCGACATTACCTTATCAGACTTCAATTTCCAGATCTCTGTTCACATCAAACCTACGAACAAACAACAATATCTTCACTGTAGTAACTGCCACTCCTCCCATACCAAACTCTCCCTTCCCTTCTCCCTGTCCATTCGTGGCCATCACATTTGTAATAATCCAGATTCCCTCAGACCGATGTCTCCTTCCGAAACGGTCTCTCTCGAAATGAAGTGAACAGACCGATACCATATGGGCGTGAACGAGAGAGAGGTGGAGAGGGAGGGCTGAAGGGTGGCTGTGGAAGTTGGATGCCCATGCCGATTCAAAAAGTGTTGGGCAGAAAGGGAGAGCCTCGTCAGGAATGGGAAGTTCCTTCGGAGTCCTCGCGAGGACCGACAACTTCCTCGGCTTTCATTCGGCGTGACGTGGATAGTTAAATTGCCTCAGCAGTAGGGTTAGCACTGTTGCCGAGGCCGCGGCGAAGTCTTTATGCCTGTTTGTTTCTAATAAAATGGTATTTATGGGTCTTGGGTTGCATTGATGCGCTCCTTCCAGTTCCTTCGATTGCCGGCGCAACACGTATGCACGGGTGGCGCTCGGGTGGAAACGGCTTTGCGAATTGCACTGAGAACCTCGTAAGCCACACCAAATGCTTCATTAAACCCTCATACCAACCCTCCTGATTCACTCTTCCATAGTCTCGAGTGTATTATACTGTTGTGACGTTATTGACGATGTGGCGTTGAAATCACGATGTAAAATAAGAGTAAAGTGATAAATCAGTTTTCTTAGATATAATCCGTCCGGAACGACCGGCGAAATTCGAAACCGAAGATAATCGAGGCAATAATTTCCGTCTAATTAAGTGTGAATCCAATTGATTCATTCTAAACAATTTAAAATAATACCCATTACACATTTTATAAGGAATGAAAACAGTGTTCAATGTGTAAAACAATAAGCAATTGATATAAAAGACTGAAGTATGGAAGACGAAGGCGGAAGGAGGGGGAAAAAGGTGCAGATAGTAGATCCGGAAAGATGTCAGCAGGACTATGTTGGGCTATACCACGAACTAGGACACAGATAGGCAATGAATACGAGGTAATGATGCTATTACTAGGGATACTGATTCGTGTAGGGGGAGGTATTAATATTATAAAAGGATATCATTGAAATGTCGATTGCTGTTAGTCTAGTCTGCTTGAAAAGTTACCATTTTCAGTCAGGCAAAATTCACCAGGGCAAAGACCCGAGTAGACTCTTCAACTAAATCGCCGGGAAAGCACCTGATCATTCATTACTATTTTTTTCTTCTATTGGCGGGTCTTACTGTAATCCGTCGCAGTTTGCAAGACAAACCAACATAATCATTGAAATAGTCTACTTCGAAGTTTCGTTAGAGAAACAACGTCAGTTGTGTCCGATCTGAGAGGAATCCCACCCTTGTTCCTCCAATAACTTAGTTTCAGTATTGGTACTGAGGATTTCATAGCAGCCTTTACGATTCTACTCTCCGCTGCACTCGATACATATCTTATATGTGATCAATGCGGCCGAATCCCACACGTTTGCAGCGTACTCAAAGGGAGGTATAACGGTAGGAAAATGAAATCGTCCTTACACCTTTTTCCCGCATTTCCCTAGGATGACTTCAATAAACCTCAGTCGGTGATTAGCGTGTCCGCAAATTGCCTGAACGCGTTTCCTCCAGGAGAGGTCCTAAGTAATGGTTTACACCCTTCTATGTTACCGACTTCTAAATTTGATAATTCAGTTTAATCAACTGTGTATTCTTCGTTGAAACGGCACCTTATAATCAAAAGTGTTTTTCCAGCAAAATCAAATATGCTCTTTGATTTAAATTGAACTGTAAACGCCAAGGACTGCAGAAGTTTCGTGTATCTTTTTGGTATCTCTTTGGAGCTCTCTTGTATTCAGACTCGCTGCAAATAGCCGCAATAATTTCGAATGTAAGATGTACGTTTGATTACTAATTTCTTGTTTATATAAACAATCTGCGGGTTAAGTATTACGCTTGTTCGAGTCTAAAACTGGAAAAATATATTAAAGTCCCAATATAATATTTGCAAGTACTAAATCGAGTTTTTTCGCTGGTTTTATGTGAATATTTGGTGGCTATGTAAATGTTGGTTCTTCTGCCACGATGCATAATGTTACTCAATTGCCCTGCGCAAAATTCACCAAGATATTTATAAAAGTTTTGCATGAGTAATTTTGTATTTAATTCTTACCGTTGTTTAATGGACTGCCGAACAGGTTGGAAAAATTCATTTATTCTTCAACGCTTCTTAGGACGAATTGCTTTAAGCTTATATTCTACGTCCGCTTGTACTTGATACCCTACCGGGTGTATTGCTGGTAGGTATTTTCTCTCCAGGTATGCACTTATCGTTTATCACTAGTAGTGTCACTCACTAGTTGCTAATAATTCTAATAATATTGTTCAATAACATATGTTATGGGAGATTTCAGCTGCAATACCGCCTCTATCCTTTTACTCATGAGGGACGCTGTAATTATGAATTTTGGTGACCATTGATTTAAGTTTGCGTACTGGAAAAATGTCCTTAAATTATTGACGCGTTAATGATAAAATTAACTAGAATCTAATGTAGAAATTTGTTTCTAAAAATTGTGAGGAAGAGTAGGAAATAAACGCCACCTATTGTTACCGTTAACATGCTTGAAAACATGGTTTGAAAGCGATCATAGTCTCTGATTGTATGCGGAAAAATGACATTTGAAGCCTTTCTGTCGTGCAATTTTTCTATTTAGTTTTATGTGTAAGAACAGAATTACCATTGGAGGACGGAATTTTTAACATGTTCTTAAGGTATTCTTATAAGGTATCTCTAAGAGTATTCATTCCTCCCGTGGAACATTTTTTTTTCGCGATTCATCCCTTCGTCTCTTCCTCATTCTTGGCTAATGATACAGCGCCTCCTGGCACTCATTTGTGGTGGCTTGCTATGTATGGCATCATATACCTACTATTCACTTACCCTCACTCGCTTTTATAACTCCCGTGCGTACTGCGCTTGTAACGGCGGAGAGAGTGGTCGTCGGAAAAAAATATCCAATTTCTTTTCTCAATTTGTGTTCCGCTGTCTTCTTCGGATTACAGTATAAACCTTGCCTCTCGGCCAAGAACTAGATTTTCATACAAATGAGATTAAAACCCTCATCTCTGCCCTCCTTTTACCTTTTGGGAGTGGGGAAAAGCTCTAGTGTTCCCTAATATTTACTCTTATTTTATTTTTGCTCTGATATTGATATATTTTGCCCTAGTAAACGGTGTGTCCATCTGAGAAAGTATTTCTTGAAGTTTCAAGTGAGATGCACGTTTTACGATGCTTGCCTGTCGATTATGTTGGTGGAAATAGGGATGACAAGTGATGCATACCACGAGGAGCATGGCTAATAACAGGCGGGTAAAACGCAATACTAGCGAGAGAAAGCATGTGTTCTGATACAGGTGTTCGTAGAATTCCCTAGTGCGTTTAACTTTAAGATACGAGAGGCGAATCATGCATTTGTAGCCCCGGATTGCCAAGCAGTGTGTGGACGAAGAGCATGCTGTCATGCGCCGCGCCACATCTGAAGCCGTTAGGTTTCGCGTTAGTGGAGATTTAAATTTTTTGCTATTCTGCCGGAAGCGTAAAAGAAGCATCGCGTTCTTGGTAGTTGTTCGTTGTTTGGCACCTCTCAGCCATTCCAGTCCGTCCATGATAAATACGATGTCGACATAGTTGAAGTATAAAGATTTGGTTTAGAAAGGAATGAAAAATAAATAATATTTTTCGTCCGTAATATCAGTAAAAGCAAAGGCCTCCATCTTGGATTCTTCGGCCACGTGTTTAATAGTGCCATTGGACGTGTTGATTGATTGGCTGCATTCATGATCGTCGGCTGCGCTGTTATCGCGGGGCCGCTCTTTAAATTCCGTCGTTCATCGCTTAGTGTTTAAAGAGAGACGTATATACATACGAAAGAGCTAGTTTTCTAACTTGACCCTCTCGCAATAGTGTAACGTGGGGGTTCGTTCATTTGCGTGAACTCCCCGCTCCCCCATTTCCTCTTTCCCCCTTCTCCCCGTTACTCGCCTCCTCACAAGACATTCGCCGACTTTATTGCTGAAGGGCCGGGTTCCATCCCATAGCCGCCGCTGCACGTGGTGTCTCCTTTGCGGAGCGAATATTTGTCCTGGCCGTAAATGCGCCTTTCCGGACAGCTCCGAATTGAAAAGGGCTTGGGATTCTTTTGCTTTCAACATGCAGCTAGATGGTTAGTATCTACATAATAAGAAAGGGATTATTGGTTGTTATTACATGCGTATTGCACTACAGACTGCTCTAACTATATTTCACCTACCTCTCCCTTTGCTACGCTGCCTATTGTTCTCTCTTATGGTACGCGGGAAAAATGACATTTTAAATCTATCGGTACGACAATCTATATCTCTAATCTTGTTAAGATGATCAAACCTATCATAATACACAGGGGTTCTCAATATATATCTAACGTCATCTGTGAACAAATCGGTTTCGAATTTACTTAAAAGATTTAACCTAAATTTTAAACTGCGTTCTGATAGTAATTCCCATCCTAGTTCTTCTATTAAGCTCGTAACACTTACACATTTATCACAACGGCCTTTAACAAACCTAGCGGATCTCCTTTGCACGCGCCCTAATTCTTTTATCATACCCTCCTCGTACGGATCCCATATACTAGCGGCATATTCTAAATGAGGCCTGACAAGTGTAAAATAGCTTCTTTCTCGTACTCTCTCATCGCATTTGCCTAGAACCCTTTTTACGAATCCTAATCTACGGTTTGCTACACTAGTTATTTCCCTAATGTGTTTCCCCCATGACATGTCTTCAGTGATGGTGACGCCTGAGTATTTAATAGATTCTACGTTACATATTTTCTTTTCTTTGATGCAATAATTATTCCGGGGAAAGCCATTCTTTTTCAAAAAGTTCACTATCGCGCATTTCTTCAAATGTAATTCTAGCTGCCAACTATCACACCAATCATCAATCGCATCTAAATCCTTAGCTAAACACTGACTGTCCTCCTCATTTCTAATTTCCTTATACACTACTGCATCATCGGCAAAAAGACGGAGCTTGCTATTTTTTACTACTGTATTCAAGTCATTTATCATAGCTGTATTCAAGTCATAATCGGGGTAATGTGGCGAACAGGGAGTGTGCGAAGTCCCCGCTTTGATCGTGTCGGAAGCAGGAGCACTTAATTCTGTTTGAGCCGTAAGCAGGGACGGAGACAATGCTTCCCCACCCCCATTGCTCTCCGGGTCTATGGCTTTGTGGCAGTTGCAGAGGCGGGAGTGAAACCTGGGCGTGCTGGAAGGTTTCTGAATGCGTGTGATTGGCTCCACCGGATCTGAATATGTGGCTTTGGAGTACCTGAGAATGTAAATTTATGTTGAGATGGACTTAGAATGGGTGCGGGGGTGATTTATGCATGCGAATTCGGTGTTTTGGTCGATAGAAAGATGGTCGCTTCGTTGGTTTGGTTCTTTTAAGGTAGTTAAAGCGAAATATCATTTTACTTAGAAATCAATGAATTTAGTCTCATTTTAAAGAAAAATATCTCACCCTTCTAATGACACCAAAATTTCAACCCCTTACCACATTACTTTCCGAGATATTTGCCAAAAAATACTAGCCCTTTTACGTGGGAAATGGTACGTGTATGCACTCCAGAGAGACATTATTTACAAAATGAGGAATTTCTAACCCTTAGGTGTCGTAAAAAAATCAGCGTGTAGTTTTTATGTTTTCCCAACTATATTTGATAATTAATCACATTGTCACTGAAGTAGGATCTTGGGTACCACAAAAAACCTTTCGTTTTGAATGAGTTTCAAACGCACCGCGCGAAAAAAATGAGTCAAGTTAAAGACTTATTTAGACATTTTTATTCAATTACTTACAATTTCTGTCTTGTAAAACAATGTTATTGTACCATTAATAATGCAATATTTAATTCATGTGTCCTACAACAGGTGAAATAAAAACATATCATTTGAATGTGGTCTCTATTATGACTAGGGAACTATCTCGCTAGGACTACCTTAAGAGAAAGCATTTGAGAAAAATCGCCGGACAGACTTACGGCAAAAGAGTAAACTATCTGATATGTAAAAAGTGGACCGAGATGTTCTTGGGTTAATGAGGTGGAAGAAATCTTTGATGAAGGTGCATACCCCTCATCGTCAGCCGACAAAATTTGTTTTTCTGCGGCTTTTAATTCTATTCTGTTTCAGCTTGCAGTTTTTTTATGGGCTGACAGTGAGTGCTGCTCTATGTTTTAGTTTTTCTTTCAATATTATAGCTCCCCAAACTTCCCTTGAAACATTCATAAATGGCAAAATAAATATCTCCTCCATCAAATCAAAATCAACTTTCCTTAATGGCTCAGTACGTGAGTTTACGAGTGGTGAATAGTGAGGAGTCATAGAAGGGATGCCCACTGCTCAAATTCACGCGTTCCAGGGTATGACGTTTCCCAGTAAAACGTGATTTCCTCGTCGTAATAAAGAGAAGAACTTTATGGGATATCCTAGGTGGACCGGGGGGAGAAAGTGAGCTTCCTATCCTAAACTTCGTTCGCCTTTGGGCTTGTTTGGCACCAGGTGAGCTCCAACCTCAAAACCGACCTTGGAGGCTGAAAGCTGTGGTTATGACTCCATCCGATCCCGCGCATCTGAGCCCTCAGTTGAGAAAGTCATTGGAGACTTTGACGTTGAGCGCTTGTTACTCAAGAATGGAGGGATTACTCTCCACTGTTTATGTGTTATTTTCAGTAGCGTTATTGTGTGCAAAAGCCTGAGTTGTGTGAAACTCAGTTCATACTTTGACATCCTGCCAAATGATTTTTCCGTTACTATCTTAATCAGCGAGTCTCGCATACGAATAAATTATAAATTTTCTTCCTGATCAAAAAGTACAAATGTTTGCAAAAACCGTCGAATTTAATTTTTTCCTTCAAATTTATCATTTTTAATCGGAATATATCGTTCATATTCTCCGTTATCATAATGGTGGAAGATTTGAAAGAAAAATAATTGCAGGAAGCCAGGCCACGTCGTTGGACTTTTTCTTTGTCCACGCTCAGTGGGAAAGTAGTCATTGGATGAAATCGCCGTCTTCTACGCAACTTTTTTCCTAAATTAGTATTTTTGAATCATCAAACAAATTTAATGCGAATTAGAGAACAATTTATAATTTACTTCTTCTTCCTACTGTGCCAAAACAAGCGCCATTGAGCTCTGGCGAGAACATAAAAAAAGTTGAATTACGGGATTGCGAGTTGTAATAAAAATGTGTCGATTAATTCACTGCTCAGTTCATAACCAAAGAATTATAATAATTCTAGTTGCCACATTTTCAGCTCAGTGATGTGGTATTCCCTTGGAAAAGTAAGGAAAAAAGATGAATAACGTAAGTAATTTGATTTCGATTTGATTCTTTGGTTTCCTTCGTGACGCAATCGATGGTGGTGGTTGTGGAAATCGACTTCTTATGTAATGTATGTATACTTCTCTCTGCGAATTTTACGTAAGAAGTATGCATATTTGGCATGTTCACTCTGTGAGTGAAGTTCGATGTACGTACTCCTATCAATTGCGATAGCACTCACCAAAGGTGTGCTATGCCAATTGATAGAATCGAATTTTGGCCCATGGATGTGGTGGAAATAAAATATTTGCAAGAAATTGGAGAAGTGGGAAAAACAATATCTTTAGTGGTCTAAAATCCGGAAAATAGAGAAATATGAAGTATGCTGGAGATATGCTGGTACTCGTTGGTCACAAGAGAGTGCAAAATCATTTTTAGTTGCGTAGTTTGGTGCTTTGCATCGCTGGTAGTGTCACTTTGCATTGTAGATATATTTTTCTTCCTGATAGAAGATTCACAATTAAAATTAATATGAGAAAGCAATTATTCAAGCGTGGATGCTTTTAGCTGTTGTGTCAAATCTGAAGATGATATACATTCATTTTCTTGGGTCATTAGTCAAATCTGAATCCATACTACCAACTCAGAGGTAAATCGATGTCTTCCTTCCTTCCGTAATATCCGGTACTTTGCTGCAATGTAATTGGTAATTGACTAATTAATGGTGAGATGACTCCGTGGGCGAGGCACCAGTATAAAAAAGCCTACCTGGATAAGAACAAATGAACCCTCCACATGTCGAATGTTTATTGAAAATAAATGCATCTTTCGTCGTGGTGGTGGCGTGAGAAGAAATATGGGGTAGGTGTTGGCGGGAAATATATGACGGGCCGGACGCACAAGACGAAAGGCTGCTGAAGCCTTGTGGGGCGGGAGGGGGGAGAAGAAGGGGATGGAAGGGGGTGGAGGAAACCTCCAAATTAATGGGAGACTATAGAGCAGTCCCGCGCGAAAGTCGAGGAGTCCTTGTATAGATTGCCTCGTTCGGACTACTATCGTACGCACCATTGTTGCCACCCTGTACTCATTCACAGTTATATCGTAAATTCAGTATTGCCTTCACCGGGTCATGGCGACGAAGAAGTGAAGTGTAAGTGAACTGAATGAGAAGATTGGGTGTGTGTGACACAGAAGTGTTTTACCTTGGCCTTTGTTCAGATCTTTCGTCTGATCATGCCCCTATACTTTTAAATGTCAAATGTCAGCTGATCCGGTGTCAGAAGAAGTCCAAAAGGCCCCAACTGAATTGGAAGCGCGTGGACATGTTAAACTTCAAATCAATCCTAGATCGATGCCCATGGATTATCCTTGACAGCGCACCTTCTGTGGACGAATGTTGCGAAATGTTCTACTCTTTGATTGATGGCTGTATTTCTGATTGCGTTCCCATACTTCAAGTAAATCCATTAAAATACCCCGTGTGGTTTGACGGTGAGTTAATTGCTGCCCTAAAATCTAAGGGCAGGGCTTTTCGCCGTTGGAAACGCTCAAAAATGCAGTGTGACTATGCTGAGTTCTCACATTTTGGGGCTACCTTTAAGAGACTGCAAGTTTTCAAATTTAAGTCGTATCTTAATGATATCGATGAGTCCTTAATGGAAGAACCTAAGCTTCTTTGGCGTTACTTACGTAGGAAAAGAGGTTGTCGGCGCCTACCTTCCCCTGTATTCTTAGATGGGCGTATAGCTAATAATGACGAGAACATCTGTAATCTTTTTTCTGAGCACTTTTCCAGTGTGTTCAATGCGCCCATGTCCTCCAGCCAGAATATCGTAGACGACATTATATCTTCTTCTCCTATTAATCCCATGGATGTTCTGTCTAATATATCATTTACTAGGGAGGAAATTCTTAAGACGCTAATAGGGATGAAAAATAGAGTTTCCCCCGGTAGCGACCGATTACCGATTGCTATCGTGAAAACTTGTGCAAAAGAATTGAGTTTTCCTTTGTTAATATTATTTAATAAAATCTTAAAGCATCATACTTTTCCTCCAATGTGGAAGAATGCAATTATTGTGCCAGTGTATAAGACTGGAGACAAATGTAATTTAAGTAATTATAGGCCAATATCCATTTTACCGACATTTTCGAAGGTTTTCGAGAAGATTCTCAATGACAAAGTTCTGTCAAACTGTAAGGGAAACTTCTCTGAATCACAACATGGTTTTCGCCCTTGCCGATCGACTTCTACCAACTTAGCTGTACATGTTAACTCAGCGGCCCTCTCAATTGGAATGGGTTGTCAGATGGACTCAGTATACATCGATTTTGCTAAAGCCTTCGACAAGGTTGACCATGGTTATGTTTTATGTAAAATTAAGTGTTTTGGAATTGGTGGTAACTTGCTGAAACTTTTCCAGTCCTACTTAAGTAACAGGTCCCAAACTGTGGCTGTTGAAAGTTGCCTGTCTTCACCTGTAAAAGTTACGTCTGGTGTCCCTCAGGGGTCAATTTTAGGGCCCCTGCTTTTTAATATTTTTATTAATGACTTGCCTGGCTGTTTGAAATCGGAATGTCTTTTATATGCTGATGACTGTAAGATATCAACCAGGGTCACCTCTCTTAACGAGTGTGTTATTTTACAAAATGACTTGGATACATTTTTTAACTGGTGTGTTGAATGGAATTTATATCCTAATTTAACTAAATGTAAAATTATCACCTTTACCTTGAGGAAGAATATTATTCGTTATGACTATCACTTAAATGGTGTTCCTCTTGATCGTGTTACCTCAATTACTGACTTAGGAATCACTTTAGAAAGCAAACTTTCCTTTAAACCGCTTGTTCAGTCAATATGCTCGAAAGCTTATCGCCTTATGGGTTTTTTAAAACGAAATTGCATTCCCAATTTTTCTACGAAAACTGTTGTGCGAGCATACTGTACGATCGTCCGACCTGTTTTAGAATACGGTAGTGTGATCTGGAATCCACACCATGTCACGTTAGAGAGGACACTTGAAAAAATACAGATGCGATTTGTGAAATGGCTGTGTTCTCTGGATAATGGTCCTGTCTATATAGCATCCAAATACCCCAATTTATGTAAATTTTTTACGCTCACTCCACTTGGAGTCAGAAGGAGGGTTTCAGATGCAATTTCCTGCGTAAAATTATGATGGGTGATGTGGATTCCAGCCGCCTACTTGGCTTAATCAACCTAAATGCGCCTCCAAGGAGAACTAAGCCCACTCCACTCTTCAGATGCCACTTTAGTCGGCTGGATGTCTGTAAATATGAATCGCTAACTAGGATGATGCGCACGGCTAATGAATTTTTGAATAATTATAAAGATGTTGATTTTATTTCTTACCCTTTAGTGTCCCTAAAAAAGAAAATGTTCGTATTTTTTAATAGAACCTAAACAGTTGTTTTTCTTTTTCCTGATTGATTCATGTACGCATTTATTTATTTTATTGTATTTTTATTATAACACATGTAATTGGGGTTACCTGTATGTGTTAAATAAATTATTATTATTATTGTCACCTCACCTCTCTCACTCCATACACAAGCCATACCTCCCGCAGTGAAGATCCCAGCAGAGTTTTTCCAAATCACAAACCATGACTCCTTCCCTCTCCCCCCCCCCCACCACCACAATAACCCTTTCCCACCTCCAAGCTGTTCACCTCCCCCACGCCCGCCTCCCTTACCCCCACCCTACTCCCACCTCAACCCCCCCTCTCTCCCGAATCCCTTCCCCTCTCCAACCATGAACTTAACACACTGTGACTGATTTTGTATTTTCACCTGAAAATGACACTTAAGGCCGTATCGTCAGTCTCTCCTCCTAATCTCTCCTTCACGAAGGCGGCCTCCTATTGAGAGGACGATATTACGATCGAGAGATCGACCTTCATGGAGGTCTCCTTCACCTCCCAATTGGAGGAGGGATTGTTGTCGTTCACAGACTGATCCGTTCCGAGATCCGCTCAGTTCATCAAACAAAGACAGTCTAACATAACAGCTAACATAACAGTCAACAATTTTCATTGTGGAGCGAAATCACTGAAATGAGGAAGTTTAGCTGCTATGCTTTTTTGTAAAATATATTAATATAATTGAAGATTAGAACCAACTCGGTTACTTTGTCGACCAACGGAAAGTAGTGGGTGAAGATGCAGGATGAATTCAATGGAAACGGGAACATGGACGAGGTAAATATACATTAGTTTATTGGTCTGGCATATTGGTGATTATGTATTTGTGATTGCATTGGCTATTAAGTACAGTTATATATAATGTGCTACAGGGTAATCAAAGTAGTTAGCATTACATTACAAGAATATCTCGACGGTGAATTGTTTTCTCTTGTCCGACGAGTGGTGTCACATTATATTCATGTCATCATTAATTTTTCTCTTGATTATTTTTATAATATTGAAAAATATTGAAAGATAATATTGAAAGAGAAAATGTTTCTCCTACCTGAGAGCTGCTGGAAGCGGAAAAACCACAGGGCTGTCCATGTCTTCATGATCCGTGGCGTACATAATACGTCTATTGCTGTTCGCTAGCGACAACATTAGCATTAGTATATCAATATTTGTCGCATGTAAAACCTGGTCCCAGTCCTAAAAAATGTATCTGAAGATTCATTGTCTCGGGCGTGACTTCATGCCGAAATTAGGACATAAAACACTTTCATATATTCCGTTTTCTTAAACTCTTTCATACAACACTAATGGTAGGATTACTGGTTTAAGTATTTTTGGAGGCTGCTTATCTGTGTGTATAGTTTAGACATTCGCGACTGAGGACGTGAACGTGAATTTAGCGTTAGAGGTAAGCTGCCGACGAGACTAGAAACTTATTCTAAATTAATTAACCTATACTTCTGCGAATACATAGAGCACTAGTTATCTGTACTTGAAGGAGGAATCATTGGAATAACTATGGACAAGGCCTTTCCCGTAAGTGTAAAACCCCGAATAAATGGAATTATTTTGTCAATGGGTTACAATTGTTGGAGAATTCGGTGCTTTGTCTTTATTTGAATATCTTTATAAAATATATTTCATTTGAATATTTTTTGTTGAATATTAACGGTTATTAAAACTGTTGATGATAATCAAAAAAATAATTTCAGCGGCATTTATTGCGTTTGCGGTGTGTAAAAAGTAGTCGAATGGCACAGATTAAAAAACAAAAAAAAATTCAACAAATCCCTAAGAGATGTGAAAACTCATGTAACTTTGAAAGGATGTGGTTTGACTTTCCAGCAGATATTTTTAGGATTTCTGGAAACGGAAGGGGGGGGGGTCTTTGAAACGAGCTAAGTTTGTAAATGTCGTGTTGAATGGGAAGCGGTCAACTTGTGAAAGCTTGACGAAAAGCGAATGAAGAGATAGCTAGGCAAAGGCATGGCAAGTCTGCTCCTCACTGACCTTTCTTCCCTTAGCACTTCACTCCTCCCTTGAGGCCTTGAAACACGGGAACTTTGCTGGCATCGCAGATTGGCACTCTCGGTGTATAGGGGTTGGAAAGTCGAGCGAAACATGCCGTGTGCTTCTTTTTGTCGGCATCTAATTAAGCTTGCTACATTTAGAGATAGAGAGTTCGTTGCGGTCGAATCGCGGGATCAATTGTGGTGTTTCCTCCTTATAAACGATAGCGATTTAGAAATCTCTCCTTTTGCCCTCTAGTCAATCCACTTTCTTTAAATTAGTGTTTTGAAGAATCATGAATAATATTTGAATTTCGAGGATGCCAGGTCTATCTACGATATGCCTTTATGGAGTCACCCGCTAGAGTACATGATTGCGTGGAAAAAATAATTTGCCTCGCCCGCGAATCGAATGGTGTAGATACGTGGATGAGATCATTGTGCTTTGGAATGGCTCGGATGACCCATCAGACGTTTAACAAAATTATTTGAACAAAATCCACTCAAATTTGTCTCACTTGTGCGTTCGATTTTGAATATAGTGTGAATTACTTGGACTTATCAAGTAAAAAACGATAGACATGGATTTATTATTTATAGAAAACCAAGTTACACAGATAATGCCATCCCGTTCGATTCTAGGCATTGCTATATTCGAAAATTTCTGCCATTCCACTCGCTGGTGCACCGTTTCTTAAATTTTCCATTATCGAAAATATAAGACGTAAAATAAATTGACGTTATGAAAAAGATTGCTGTTCAAAACGGCTATCCTAATAACTTTATTGATAAACTCATTGCCAAACTACAAAGTAGGTTAGCGAAAAGTGTAATCCAGGCATGTATCACATATCTTGGACAGCGTTCGCAAAAATTTCTAGGAAACTACCAAGGGACCAATTCTGTGCGACGTTTTAACTACAAGTGACCCTTAAAAACCTTTTTGTGGACTGTAAAGGTCTTTTAGAACCGCTGACGAAAAGTGGGATATCTAAAATCAAGTGCTGGGACTGCAAAGGACTCTGTGTGGGACGGACGGCTGGAAGCTTTCATACCAGGACCAAAGAACATTTTAAAGCTTTTATAATCAGATACGTCAAGAAAAGTTATTTGGCATTTATGAGATCTTGACCTTAATAGTGACTTAAATGCTAATATTTTATTTGTGTGTGACAATAGACGTGAGCTTAACTCTCGTGAGCAATTAGGGATTTTAAGAAGAATGTTTAACCTTAAGGTCACTCTTGTCTATTTAATATATGTGTCCTGCCTCCTCAATTCTAAACGCGGTTTCTTTCCTTTTCCTTTTGTCTCTCACCAAATCCCCCGATGCATTCCCTCCCCCATCTCCTCTCCAATTAATTACCTAATCCATTGCCCTTGAAGCCCCCCCCTTTTTTCCTCCGCAAATCACCATACTCTTCAACAACCCACCCCCGTTTCATTCTTCCCTCTCCTCCCCTACCTGCTGTAAAGAACCAAATATAGAGGTATGTTCAATCAACCAAATACCTGGTGATGACGATCATTCGTCATAGGCTTAACCTCTTAACTAAATTTCAGAAAAAACATTTCTCTGACGACGTAAAAACATATTATTAACCCCATCGTACTACGGCAGACTAGATCGCGCCTATAAAATTAGAGAGATTTTAGAACCGATAGGTATAAAATGTCATTTTTTCCGCGTACCATTCGGGACCATAACAGCTGTTATTGTCGTCATGAATTGTGCGAATAGTGAGATTAGCTAGATTGGAGATCTTTCTCTTTATATTCTCTATGTTCTTATTTATGCATGATGTAAATATTGATGTTCTTATTAATGCATGATTTTTCGAATCTGTAGTAGTAGTCTATATATCCTTTGCATTTTGGAACGATTGACGATAGAATGTTTCTTGGGTATTAGATTTGTAATTAGCGCGTTGCATGTGTGGTACGCTGGTTTCAGTGTAGTTTCGGTGTTCAGCCGTATTATTCATGTATGCCTGGTGTGGAAGCACCCCCTGCCATGCACCCTTGGGTGGCTTGCAGGGTATTACGTAGATGTAGATTCGTCGAGGTCGTGTCAGTTTTTATCCTGTGATATTGCATTTAAGTTTATTTACTGTTTTCAAAAGTTTTTTTAATAAATTTGTTAAATTATGAAACATTTCGTGCTGCGATTTCCTTGAATACAGGAGTATGCTTCGTTGGCTTCGATCGTGTGGGAAGAATGGATGAGAAAGCAAAACAGATACTTGAATGTAGAGTAAACGGTGTGAGAGAAAGGAGTAGACTGCGCAGGCTGTGTGAATGCGACTGAAGAGACTTTGAAGAGGACAAATCTTCATACTTAATTTTTTACTACATATCTTCATGTTACATATTTTTGTTCGAACAGTTTAGCAATCCTAAGCTCCTGCAAAAGTATGTGGCGCGGACCTGTGCGGCTTTAAAGGGAGGTAGAAGTGGAGGGGGTGAAGGGAAAAAACTGAGGGGAAGAGAGGAAGGCAACGATAGAGAGAGGCAGGAGAACTGAACTGCATCTTGTAATACGCAAGAACATCAAGCAAGTGGATCAATCCACCCTTCGCCGTTGACTGTACTACGGACCCTATTTTGAGGCCTAATAGTGACGCAATCCCAATGGAACGAAAAAGTCTAAATGGAACGACAGGTAGATGTGAGTCATGCCAATTTTCAAAGGTCTTCTGGCTGTAGTAATTAGTAAGACTATGCATTGAACCCCCTCATTTCAAAGGATTCTTGAAAGTTCAGTCGCCTATGTTCCAAAATCGTCCATTGCGCAGCGCCGCGAACTTTTGTGGGAATTATATCTCTCTTATTTTTCCGATTCTATTAGAACTAGAAGTAAGAATAGGATGTATGAAGCAATGCAGGAGTGTAATAGAAACGGAAGAGGTATGCAAAGGTAGAGCATTGTGGAAGAAATCGCAGGAAAGCCAGTTCTCTGGGGCTAGCAGCAATAAACAAATTCATTTGCTTTGCCCATCCCGAATTGTAATGCCGTGATGGGTATTATGTAATTACGTAAGAAAGACAAGTGTGCGTCAGAGTTAATTGTTGGTGTCGGCGCCCGGTGGAGCCACCATCGTCGCTCGCTTCTTCATTAAGATCGATCCTCGCAGCCTTCGGCAAGGTGCCCGCGCGCGCGAATTGGAAATGTCTCCGTCAGGGCTAGTCCGGGAATGCACGCTTCGCCGGACCACGACACGCCCCTTAAGTGGGGAACAGAGGGAACGTCAGTTTCGCTCGCAAGAAGGATGATAATGGGCGGGAGATCAGTTTTTTGCTTCGCTGCGAGGCCACTGAAACCACTGCACGTAATTGGATTTCTTTTTCCTCGCTGTGCATTCATAAGTGCATTCGACGCACCCTCGTCTCATTCTCTCGAGAAATTCGCGTACCGCCGGAACTGCGGTCAACGGGCTGTGACCGTTCCTCACGTGTAAGGCGAGACAGTCGGTAAAGACGGGAAAACCTGCGTTGCGAAAAACAGTGTGTGGTCATTTCACTTTGCCGTTGCTTTCCTACTTGCAAGCATTTTTCTTCAGGGACCGTTTCTGTGGGTGCGGTGAAGCGATGAACAGTACCGGGCCCTTCCTTTGGGTGTAGCCCTGTTAGTAAAAATAATGACCTGAAATGTATGAATGAAATGAGCGTAGCATGATTCGCGTGTTTTTTTTGCCCATGAGATTGAATGCATCCGTGGCCGCGGCGCATTTAATAATATACCCAATATTTCAAATGTCTTTAAATGGATTTTTCCCTGGCGATTTTTTTCTAAAGGGTCATATATAGAAATTAAATTGGGAAAAGCATTTTCCTGCCTCTCACCCGTTGGCAAATTTTCCTCAAGGCCTGGTTATCTTTCTTTTTAGCTCAAGTTCTTGCCTTTGAATCTCATTCCTGTTCCCCTACGGGTCATTCCATTTCTGCTTCCTTGCCCTTAAGTCCGCTCCCTCCCTCCATTTCGCCGCCACTCACTCGTGTTCCATTATTTCAAAGAAATCCAGAGCGGCTCCTTAAACTCCCATTCATTTCCCCCTCTTTCCCCCCCCCCACCCACCCTCGCGACTCATTCACTCCCGCCCTTCTGCTAACCCATTCCACATTCCTCTTCCACTTTACTCTTACTCTTCTTTTTCTTTCCTTTCGCTCCTTGCCGAAAGCGACTCTTGGAATTTGGTGAAAACGAAATGACTTCTCTCCAACGAGATGAGTCGCGATGAGCGAGAATGCCGAACTTACCTGGGCTTTAGGGCACGCACGGAGAGTTCAGTATGAGAAAATGAAAGGAATAACAAACGTGACATCAATTTTCACGCTTGATACGCGGAACGTTGTGCTCACCAATAAGTTTAGAGCCACATCTCCCCATGCATATTGCATATGTTGTGTAGTTTCCTCCTCTCATCCCTCACTTTTATCTTTTGTGAGCCGTTTTTTTAAGGTTCCCCTGAGAGTGTGAAGATTCCTGCAGAAATGTGGTGGCCAGAAAAGTAAATAGTGCCTTGCAGCCTTAAGGTAGTTAGCGAAACATCATTTTACATAGAAAGCAATGAATTTGATCTCATGTTAACGAAAAATATCTCACCCCTCTAATTACATCAAAAATTCAACCCCTTACTACATTACCTTCTGAGATATTTGCCAAAGAATACCAGCCCCTTTACATGGGAAATAGTACGTTTATGCACTCCAGAGAGACATTATTTACAAAATGAGGAATTTCTAACCCTTAGATTTCGTAAAAAAACTAACATCGTGTAGTTTGTATATTTTCTCAACTGTATTTGAAAATTAATCATATTGTCACCGCATTAGGTTCTTGGGTATCACAAAAAAAACCTTCCGTTTTGAATGAGTTTCAAACGCACCGCGCGAACAAAATGAGTCAAGTTAAAGACTTATTTAGATATTTTCATTTAATTACCTACAATTTTTGTCCTATAAAACTGTATTATTGCACAATTAATAATGCATTATTTTATTGATGTGTTCTTCAGTTGGCGAAATTAAAACGTATAATTCGAATATGGTCTCTATTTGTTGGTCATAGGTCTCTACTAGGGAACTATCTCGCTTGGACTACCTTAATCACGCGAAGAATTTCTTCTTAGCTCAAGCCCCTGGTTCAGGTTGAAGCGGAGAAGGTTCTGCAAAGATCATCATATCAGTGCACAAAGTGCGGCGTATATAGTCAATCCATTTGGCCTTGATGAAGTAGGAAAGACGAAGCAGACGGCGTTTTTTTTCTCACTTCTTAAGAAAACTTTTCTCACCTCTTAAGAAAAAGATTTCTTGATAGTGGGGAGAATTAGATTTCCAATGTCAAACACGATCGAATTTGAAGACGCACAATAATAATAATAATAATAAATAAATAGGGTACGAAAGCGAATCACCAGCCTCCTCGTGGCGTATCTGGCAATGGTTTTGCCGGCTAATGGTGGACGTCTATGGGGCGGGCTAACCAACCGCCATGCAGTATAATCTGGTTCCAAGAAAGAACTCAGATAAGGCCACCCACAACCGGCCCCTCTCGGATGGGGGCCCCCAGTAGAGTTGGGCGTGGCCAAGGAAAAAGAAGTACTAGGATGGGAGCTCGCATGGAGTGGACGGAAGCCTTAAGGGGCGACCTCCTCGCATGCTATGCTGCCAGCAAGCCCGAACGCAGGGGTTACATGGCCAGGATACACTCTTTGTGGTGTGAGATGCATCCAGAACACGACCACCTGTCGCAGCAGAACTTGCGCGACCAGGAAAACCACCTGCGGAAAAAGGAAAATATCCACCAACCGCAGGTTCAGAGTAATACACCACCAGCCGAACCACCCTCTCCACCACAGGCAGCACCTCCACCTGCTGACATGAGTACCGCACGTTTGTCGGTATCTCCTACTAAGAGGGAGGATGTAGGTCAGACTGACTCTGAACTATTACGATCGCGGTTAAGAAGCACAATTAACTATGACGAAGGACACTAGGCAGAGAGGCATCCATGGAAAGATCTCTCTGCGGGGTAACCACCTGCCACAAATGAATAGACTCGTCGACGAGATCCTGACAGAGACGTCACATCTCTGGACGGTGAATTGCGTGGTCTACGCTCTGGCCAAGGTTTTGGCAACCTCCCGAAAGGACTCCTCTCGGGAGGATAAGGCAGCAACAAGGCTGAAAAAGCTGGATGCCAAGATCACGCTGGCGCGACAGCAGGCGTCGAGGATTCAGTGTGTGTTTGAGTACATCACTACAGGGCGAACCTTTGCATCTAAAGTTCGGCGCATTGCGCGCAGCCTCAGGTTCAACCATCACACACTGAACAAAAACGTTCTGCTTACTATTAAGCAGCACGAGGTCGATAGGATACGGGCGCTTACCACGGCCAAGAAAAAACTCCTGAAAAGGAGCAGAGGCGTAAGGGAGAAATCCACCTTTCTCCTTCAGCCGTCCCGTCTCTTTCGGCCTCCTCCGCCTGTTGTTGAATCCCCGCCACCCGTTCATGAGGTCGAGCGTTTCTGGAAGGATATCTACGAAACGTCGAAGCCATTCAATGGAGACACTCCGGCCATCGCACTCTTTAAAGAGTTCTGCGACCGCCACGTACACAATGTGAATGGACCCCTTTCAGTCACGGAAAGTGACGTGAAGCACGCTTTTTCTGGCAAGAAGAATTTCGCAGCTCCAGGTATGAATGCCGTGAATAGCTTCTGGTGGAATAAGTTCACTTCACCCATAAACATCTGGCCAGAATCTTCACGTCCCTCATCACAGGTAGAGAACCATTTCCACCTTGGCTGACTGAGAGGCGCACGGTTCTCATTCCGAAGAAGGGAGCCTTGTCCAATCCGAAGAACTATCGCCCTATAACCTGTCTAAACACTGTATACAAGGCGTTTACCACGATCTTGAGCAACCTTATCCTCCGGCAGATCCAGCCTGTGTCGGAGGAGGTGTTCGAGCAAAGGGGGTGCAAACGAGGAATCGCGGGATGTAAGGACAACCTGCTCATTGACAGGTGCATATGTCAGGATGCCGCCCGACATAAGCGAAACCTATCAATGGCCTGGGCGGACTATCGCAAGGCTTTCGACACCAATTCGCATGAGCTTCTCATCGCCATGCTGAAGTTAATGAAAGTCCACCCAGAGGTTGTGTCCTGCATCCAACGCCTATTACCACTCTGGAGAACGCGCTTCGTCTTGACATCGGGCAAGCGGACCGTCTCCACTGAGTTGGTAATATACCGCCTTGGCGTTTTTCAAGGCGACGGCTTGAGCACCCACCTGTTCTGTATTTGCCTCCTCTCCCTCTCCTTCAAGCTGAGACAAGGCAGGGATACATGTGCGGTGTTCCTGGTGACAGGAAGCACAAGGTCACCCATTTGTTTTACATGGATGACCTTCAACTCTACGCTTCCAATGCCAAAGACCTGCGCGTTGCACTGGACACCGTACATCAATACTGTGAGGCTATAGGGATGGAATTCGGATTGGACAAGTGTGAATCCATCCACCTGGCGAAAGGAAGAATATCGGAGGACAAGGAAGACTCGCAACCCGTTGACGGGAACGTCGTTCGTCATCTGCAAGATGACGAATACTACGAATACCTCGGCGTCCCCCAGCGTCGAATGCAGGAGGTAGCAGCAGTGAAGGAAAGACTCACCGCCAAGTACAGACAGACTCTCAGAAAAATCTGGAGTTCTGAGCTGTCTGGCAAGAACAAGGTTCTTGCCACTAACATGTTCGCCGATCTGACACTGCTGTCAACCTTCGAATGCATGAAATGGAATGCCAGCGAGTTACAAAACCTCGACTGGGGAACGAGGAAGATGCTGACCACCTATAGAAGTCTTCATCCGAAATCTTCCGTCGCCAGATTGTATCTTCCTCGCAGTTTAGGCGGTAGAGGGCTATTAAGCCTGGAGTGTCTCCATAACAGAGTTGTCTTGAGTACAGTTTGCCGTGTGTTCAACAGCACGGACCCCCTGATCACTCTCGTAAGGGAGCACGAAGGTGCCGGGGTGGGGGCGTTCCTCTTCCAGGCGGCGAAGAGGGCAGCGGACGAAACCGATCTGGACTTTGACCTGTCATCCGACGGTAACGACAGTGGCACGTCAACCGTGTCACTGAGGGCAGACGTCTTAAAGCTCGAGGTCAAAAAGGCCGTGCAGAAGACCTTGCTCAAGACACATACCGATAAGCCCATGCATGGATGTTTCTTCCGAAACATGGAAAAACATGGGCTATCGAAGGAGCTGACGTTTGCCTTCCTTCGTTCCGCGGATCTCAGGTCCGAAACAGAGGGTTTCGTTTTCGCGTGCCAGGATGGTGTCGTCAACACTCTCGTGTACCGCCGAATTATATTCAAGGCGGAGGTGGCCGACACGAGATGCAGAGCGTGCCGAGCCAAGCCGGAGATTTTGAGTCACCTTCTCTCCGGCTGCAGTTATTACGCGCAGTCAGCGTATTTAGCTCGGCACAACGCAGCTCTGCGGGTGTTGTATTTCCACCTTCGACATCATTACGGCATCGACGAAGTATATGTCCTGCCCCTGAAGATATTGAGTCCGTCGTGGAGAACGACAAAATAAAAATCTGGTGGAATTGCTCATTCCCCACCCCCAGGCAGTTGGAGGCGAACAAGCCTGACATCGTTCTCCTCTACCGCCTATCGCGTTCCATGTTCGTAATTGAGTTTTCGGCTCCGGCCGATCGAACTTGGACTCGAAAGAGGCGGAAAAACGGACGAAATATCAAGACCTGCTGTTCGAACTTCGGCAGATGTACCCGGGACACTCTGTAAAACTAGTAGTCCTAGTCATAGGCGTGCTCGGTGGAATCAAGGGCTCGCTGATACAGAGCATCAAGTGTATTCCTGCTTGCGTGGCACAGGCGGAATCACTTGCAGCCCGCATGCAGAAGGCCGTCCTCTTGGGGTCGCTCCGTCTGCTCCGTGCGCACGACCCGAACGCAACGTAGCCGCTGATCCGATGGGTTAATCGGAAGCGGCTACGAACTCTGCACCACCCCTCTCGAGTTCTCGGCCATTATGACGGCAACGAAACCCGATGTTAGCCGGGGACTCGGAGGGGAAAGTTACAGAAGTACCAAAAAAATAAATAAATATGAAACAATAGTAAATGGCAATTGCAGAGCGTGTAATTATGAAAAAGAAACTCTGGACCCATAATCAATGGCTGTAGTGCGCTTGCTGAAAATGACTGCACATGGAGGCATAATAATGTGTGCAAAATAATACACTTACAGTTATGCAAAACATATTACTTAATTCCAGAAAACCACCCACCTTGGTATAAATACCAACCAGAAGTGATATCAGAAAATAATGACATTAAAATATATTGGGACAGACCTATATTAACAGACAGAACTCTAACACACAACCGGCCTCATATAATACTTATAAAAAAGTCCGAAAAATTAACCTACCTCATAGAAATATCCATCCCATGCTCCAGAAACTTAGAAAAGAATACAAGGAAGAGATCCAAAAATTTAAAATTGATAATAGAACATTTGTAAACCTACAGGAAATCGTATTAATAAACACTACTACAATAGTCCGTCAATTTCTAGGGGAAAATACTTAATAGGCTTGGTGCAGCTTGAGAAATAACTCCGCTGCACCAAAAGCTACCGAGACAGAAAGAAACAATAATAATAAATATTTATTCCACTCCAACAAGAAATACAAAAATAATAAATTAAACAGAAGAGTGAAATTAGGCACCCCTGATGGAAAGTTCCTGTGATTGGGCTGCCATTCCTTGGGTATGGCGTTTTTCGGTAGTTACATGAAAATATAATAAAATAAAATATACAAAGGGGGCTATTCAACTTATCATACAAGCAGTGTCCTTACACATTATGAAAACATCATCTCATCACACAGATGTTACAATTTATCCATAGTGGTATATATCTCAGTCAATTCCAATTAATTATTATTACTCCGTGATATTTCCGTGATATCCGTGATATTTAAATTAATTATTACTCCGTGATAAATTGGTTAGCATTTCGATATTGCGCGAATTCGTTAACTTTTGACGAAACACTCGACCATAACAATTTACTGCGTCTTTGCGTAATGTTTCACGCAAATCTGTGCATACCGACCATATCCTCCTTTCGGAATGAAATCTGAAGGACCGCCCTACACTGACTCACGCCCTTTGATGTCTTTGTTATCCGCTGACAGGAGATCCTTGTTTACCCTCACTTGGTTCCCGGAAAGGGAGCGATCTCTCACCCATGTCTGACGCCCGCCGACGTGAAAATAAATGGAATTCTATGGCATGGTCCATGTGTGCCATGACCTCTGTTTTTATGAATGTCGTCCGAGAGGACTGATTGGATGATATAGGTGCCTGGTAGTTGTGGGTTAGTTAGTGGGCATTTTTAAAAAATTTGAAAGTTAGTAAAAATTTTTTTCCACCTCATTTCGTTCAAGTGCATCTGTTTGTGCGTTGGACCTCATCATGCTGCTAGTAATGGATGTGATGCAAAAATTATATTTTGATTTTACCTTGTTATTAATCACTGTGTCGCCATGTTAATAATTAATTCCATGGTTAGTCTCATACTAGTTGCTAGCGGCTAGCCGAATGTTGCTAACTTTTTCCGTAGTTAAAGAATTTTTTGACTACTCCTAGTGGAGATTTTGGCGTGGTATCCGAAATTTAAACCAATTATGTTGAAATTTACGAATATTTGACTCGGCGTGACACCGTTACATTTGTTAGCAACAAATAGGGTCGGTTTTACAATATCTTGTGAACTAGTCGTCTATTAACGTGGATGTTATTTTTGTGATGACGTTAACGAGAGGTCGGATTTTATAAAGCAAATCAGACTTCCGGTTTATGGACGTGAGTTCTAACGACCGGAGAGCGTGCTAACAGTAGTCTTCATACCGCGAAAAGTGGAACAAATGAATAACGATTACCAATATATCACAACGGAGGATTTTTTAAGTTGTTTATGTTTTTGGAAATGAGTATTCGCGCGAAAGCTCATATTTCAGCAGTAAATAGGAAATGAGTGCTCATATTTCAGCAGTAAATAGGAAATGAGTGCTCATAGAATTTATTTTGGCGGAGCAAGACGTAATTATAAATGAAAATCGTGAGGCTCTGCGACATGGAATTGTAGTTAAATGAGTTTTAATTGAATGCTGTCTTAAATACTTTGTGATTGATAAATTACTGAGACGCGATTCATTGGGCCAGGAAGGTAAAGAAAAAAGAATGGAAATCCAATACTACTGTCACAGTTCTGCGACTGTGCTGTCAACGTGGAATGAAGTATGTATGAAGAAAGGTGTTCATTGGTACTCGTTTACTATGTACACTGGTGAATATGGTGCAAATTGGTGTCATAATGAGGACATTGTCGCACTGAAAGATTTATAAATTAACCTTATGTACCATATCCAGTGTTTGCCACCGCTGTCTGAGCAACGATAGTTGCACGCACAAAATCATCTTACATCATCTGGCATACTGACTAGCCCATTCATTAAATATAATTATATGCTGCAAGGATTATTTTTTTTTATTTACTGGATATAATATTTCTGTCAGTAAACGAAATTGTGACCAGAAGCAATGATGATTTTAAAAGTGTTTTACTGTCTATTTTATTTATTTATTTTAAAGTATTTTTTTCTCACTGCGTGGATTTCCTACTCCGTGGTACTCCGTTGTTCACACAGTGAGAAAAAATATTCTTTTTGCGCTTCAGCAGTTTAAAATATCGCATTTTGTGTTTTTTCTCCCTTGTGGATAAGTGAAATCAGTTTCGTTTCATTTAATGCTCAGAAAGGGACAAATAGGTTTCAGAGTAAATTGTGACAAAGTCTGCTGTACCTTGTGTATGTTCATTTTTCCTTTACAAAATGATGGTTAGTCTGTATATGTGAGAAATGTTACATTTTCTCTGGAAATGACAGTTATTAGCCATTAACTCATGGCTGACATTTTCCCATTTTGAGCGTTTTTTATTGGTAGAACGGTTAATACCTCAAGAAAGACCTGTGTACGTTTGAATGCAAGTGATACTTTCATTTGGTGCGATTGGATGGAGTTTGTTAAAGACTGATGCAATGAAGCTAAATGATTTTACTGATTTTATGAAGGATCTGTGCAAGTTTGTGGTGTATTACTACGTGCGGCAAAAATTTAAGTTTATGACAAGCATGTAGTTTCGCATTTTTCTGTCCATAAACAAACAAATTTGATAGAAGATTTGTCGGAATTTCAATTTAACGATAGCGTCATTGTAGAATGAATATTACTTTTAACTCCCCAATTTTGGTATTTTTTATTGTTCGCTCCTTGTCAAATAGGTTGTTTCGTATCCTTTTATGAAAGGGAAGAAAGAAGCAGTTTCCGATAAACAAAGAAACGAAATATTGTCGAGAAGTTCCCATGGTATGTAGAGTGTATTTCATTCATTAAGTGGAAATATCATTATTCATTTGGCTGCAATATATATAGTTGAGGAGATAAATAGCAGTAAGTGTTTATCTCTGTGAACTTTCCGTTAAAAACGTTTAATAACATATTTCAAAGAAAAGTATCAAGGAAGATTTTCTTATGCTATGGAATGAATATATTTTTTACTTATTTTATGTAATAACAATGGCTTTTTATTTATAGATTCAATTGGCAAGCTTTTATTGAATCAGCAATATTAATGCGTGTCATACGAATTTATGTACAATGAAGCCAGTGGCAGTGTTGCCAAGCGTTGCTTCATTGTTTTAGGGCAATCGCTACCTAAAATTATGCACTCCGCTACCATAGTGGCGATAGTAGCATACCAAGTTTTTAGCTCCCTGAAAAGGATCTCTGAATGTAATTGTTTTAGTATTCGACTAAGTGATCTTAATAACCGACTAAGTTAGTCGCCTTACTAGCGCGTTTTATCTGAAATCTATGAATACAGCCACATGAGTTTATGTGATGTAGAATAAGTAGTGAAGATGATCTTACAGGTGGTACCATACTATAACAAAGATAGTGTTTTACAATACTCTAAAAACAGTAGGATAATACCCACTAAAGGGTTTCAAATGCTTGTTTTGATATTGGTACAGGAACGTAAAGCAAAAAAGTCATCTTATGCGGAATCAACAATATTGCATTGAACATAATCAATGTCAACGTTCATAAAATTTGGTGGTCGATCTGCAATAACCAGAATGCTGCCCAACAATGACACCCAATAATATAACAAAACAGAGCCTCAAGCCAGGAGAGAGACATAGGGTAACACCTTTACTAACTTTCAAATAATCCATTCACAACATTTCTTGTTATGAGGAAACTATCTTTGTATTTGTGTTCCTTTGGTTTTCTCAATTTCCTCACTGAGGAAAGCAAATATTATAAGAGCATGTCGAATCCACCCAAAGTCACTCAATAGAATTCCACTTGAATTCAATCTGTATTAACCTTTCCTGTTCCTGAATCTTTTTGGTTCATTGCCAATTAGAAGATCGCTGAACAAAGTTATAATCCTGTCATTTTTTTATTTTTTATTTTTCCGATGGGCACTCGCCATTATCACGGTAGTCATTATTTGAAATATGAGAGAACCAAAAGATATAAATATAAAGAAAGATTGGAGACTATTCATCTTTTTCTGTGACGAATAGTCGTCTTCTTTTACAATTTTAAAATCATAAGTCATTTCCAGGAAACGAGTAGACAACGCTACCGCGACATTTCTGAATCCTTCAGCTCACAGCCATGCTACACTCACACGAGTGAAATTGTTCACTACTAGTAATATTTAGGGGCCAAACGTAATTGGACATTGTGCCTTTACATGAGTAAAATCTACGTCACCAATGACTCTTGGAATATGTGAGAAATGGAATTAAACTACAGAGGATTCAAGAAATTGTTTCAAGGTAAACAAGATCTTCTGGAACTCTGTACTATACATGACAGCATCTCTCCGTGCTTACACGTTTCGACGTTTCATTTTCTCCCACGTAATCCGTAGAAGAATTAATTCTTCACCGCAAAACTCTAAGAGGCTCTGACAAATATTAAATTGGAAAGAACCTCTGCCCAGCAATCAGACTCACTGCTTCACCATCGATACGGTTTATCACGTCAATCATTAAATACGCCATAATAGAACTGGCAATACCATCGTGCAATGCAATAACCCTCACGTTAACTTGGCTAGTCATTGAAAATCCTTGGCTATCGTGACGAGCACTTTAGCGTCCAGATTTTGCTGAACCATCGATTTTAAAACCGAATTTTGAACTTAACCGGCCATCAGCTCTAACGTGAAGTTCAGCCAGACATTGTAAAACGAGGCGTAAGAAATTAATTATTTCTCGTTAAGGAGAAAATCTGTATGCCTCTACTCGGATCATGCGAGCTATAAGTATCTGTCATGTGCCTTTAGGCTACGAGTGAAAATAGCTTTAAATTGCTGAAAAAACCAAATCAGTGTTATGAAATTCTTTCACTCCTTATCTATTGATATAACTGTAGAGAGCACACGCAAATTCACGCAAATGTGTAGATACAAGAAAATCGTACCGTTCGCCTTATACCTCGTCCTGAAAAAACTTCGTGTTTTTGTATATTATTTTACCTGCTTTCTTTTCAAATCTGTGGTATTAACTATAATTATTCGTCATTTCTGTGAAATGCATAACTATTGACTTTCGTTAAATACCTCGGAGGAAACTTCGAATTGTCAGGTTCTCGCGCTCTGCTGCAAAATCCTTCTACCCTGTCTCCTGAATCTGGATTCTTAGGCAAGACAGTGAGTATCTAGGCTCCACTAATTCCTGACGTCACCAGGCCATCACGGGGGTCTCTCGAAAAGGAGAAAGATAGGACCATTCTCTCTTTTGACTCTTTGTGCTTAGCAACTCTCTGATTTGGGTAAATCCTCCCTTCCCTCCCTTTCGTTTGGGAGGAATATGCTGCTGCGGAAGTGTCTAATTTTTTGGATTTTCTAGGCTTCATACGCTGGAGGTCTTCGGCCATATTTATTGCTTTCTCAGTTTGAAGCTGCTTGCTGTGATGTATTCATGGCCGTCCTACGCCGGGTGTGGTGTGCAGGTTATGGATCAAAAACTTCTTATAAATGAAGTCAAGTGCACGCGAGAAATCAGTGACCTATTGTGGAGATTTTTTGGGAAATCATCGTTTTCAGAAACTGAGGTGTGCCGACCGTAGCCATTTCTGCAGATATCCCCTTTAAATTTTATTCTCCTCAAAATCGACTTTCTTATTCAGTATTCGCTATTTGTGTCAAGGATTGGCTATTCGTGATCATCCATATGAACATATCCAGTCCTCTCCAAAAACATCTCGGAGCCGAAAATTTTCCGAGTCCCCAGTCAACGTCGATATGTCAATGCCGAACTTCTCCCCCTTTGTGCGGGAGAGAAATACACGAACGGAACAGAAGTGGCGCCATCTTGGCGAGAGGGAACATCCCTCGCCAAAAAATGTTTACCTGCGAAGGGATTATTTGTGTGGGGTGTGTTGGGGTCCATAGTATCCGTCCTGGTCCTGGTCTGTACCCGCATTGAAGCATTGAGAATAAGTCAGAAAGGTCGGTCGGCGAACGAAGTCGCGAAATCGTCCATGATCTCGGAAGTTACTAGAATGGAAGACGACTCGAGTCCATTTCAAGTCTCCATCGGCGCACGGGTAACCTCAGCTAAAAGTGGTGTCTCTTCCTCCTTTGATGTCGCGGGAAAGCAGTTATCGCCGCTAAAAGAGGATGTATCGTGTCAAATCGATTATAAAAATTATTCTTTTACGTGTACATTATTTGGTAGCAACAAGTCCTTGTCTTACATACGATAGTTGATGTTGCTATCGAAATTTGAGACGGTTGTTTCTTACGTAATACATTTTATTTTTTAACACCTTATCGGTGTACACTAAAAGAATGTTTTTTTTTTATGCTCAATCAAAAGGCTATTTGGTAAATTTTGTGGCTTTATATGATCAACTAGAGCATCGAAGTGTCCTAGTTTGTTTTAACTGTGAATGTATTGTAAACATTGCAAGAAAATCTGTCGGCGTAATAAGCGACTACCTTTTCAATGACGACTTCAAGTGTACGACGAGCGCATTGAAATTGAGTACAAGATGTGGACATCCAATGCCTAAATTAAAGTTAAATTTTCTGTGTTTTCATTCATAATTCTTTGCTCGAGAATGATATTCTGTTTGAGCCCTTTTGACTTTTGTCCGCTCATAACCTCGACGGATTATTGTGGAAACTATTGCATACTCGTGTAAATTGATCGAGACGGTAGTAATTAGGCATGATATTGAGTGAAGGTTTAGAATGACAGCATATTTTAATGCAATAAAATTTTGATCGGCATTGTTACTTTGACAAGGACTTTGGAAACACATCGACATTTTCAGCGCTCCGCTCTGGCTAGCATTCTGGTTGTTAGGTCCCTCATATGTCATCATAGCCTCTATTTAGAGGCCAAGATATCGAAAAGGCCTAGTCCGTAGTCTCAAACTGCGAAAATACAAATCCTAAAAAATGCCACCGTAAAAGAAATGAGTGAATTCCGCTAGATGTGAGACTGAGCAAGTCTACACTTGGTCTCGTTTTCCGAAAAACGGTTTTGTGTCGAGTCTCGCCTTGTCAACTTCAGTTTTGTCTCAATTTTAAGCCCCTATATTGAATAAATTTCTTGCTTTCACAATAAAATAAAAAATATACATGGAGAACAGCTAGTTCATTTCCGACAGCAGTTACTTGAAAAGGAAAGCAACCTCGCAGTCTGTAGGTGACCAAAGATAGTTACAAACGGATAAAAATGTTAATTAAGGTTGAAATTACTTGTTACGAAGTACATCAATCATTACACAACTCAAGTAACAAAAGGTAAAGAAAGGAACATGTGACGTTGATGAAACAAAACCATTAAATTACCGTTAAAAAATATATATCACACCATTATAAGGAAAATAATAGTATATAAAATTGAGATTGAAATTTTTACGATCTATTGTATCCCGTAGGACCCCATTCAATGGCAATCCGGGTTAACTTTAGCTACCAAAAACATAGTGCGTAATGTATATGACAAAATGTTGCACTATCTAGATAAGTAGACCAAAGAGCAGTGGAGTACATTTTAAATTCATAATTTTACCCTAAAGCTTATTAATAATGGCTAATTTTTACCTGTAAATCGTACAATGAGATTTTTGTAAATTTTTATGTTTCTTATTTCAAAAAAATATATTGTTTGTGATGTTAAATAGCTTAAAAGGTATTTAAAATTATTATAAAAAGACAGTTGCATCTATTTTATAAAATAGCCTGTGAATGTCCGAAAAAAGGGATTATTCGAAAAGGTTGCGCTTTATTCATTTCGGCCTGGAGAGGTTCTATTTTATTTCGGAGTATTAATAGCTTGAACGCCTACTGTTTGGGCCGAATTCCATCCGCTTAAAGAGTTTTAGGAAATAATCTCCCCACGTGCTCGTTATTTCATCATTAAAAACGCTCTGTTTAAATATTTCCGGCTAAACATCGCCGTCTAGATTCACTTTCCCCTTATTTCTAACTCTGTTAATTCTTCTTAAATAACTTGCTTTTAAGCTTTGCCTGCCGCTAATCGTTAATGATAATGATAGAAAAAATTAATAAAATTTTTAAAAATGTGAATACAAAAAGCTAAATTATTTTTATTTTAGCCGATAAAAGCACCGTATATTCATTTATAATCATTTATATTACTAACTCTTTACGGCAAAGAAATATGTTAATTATCAGGTCCAAATCCCAAATATCGGGCAAATACCTGAGTGTGATGCATTAGCAATCAGTGAACTGTTCATGTGCGACTTCACAGATCTGTAGTTTTCTATGCAGACGTGCATATTTTCAAATGTCAAATTTGATTGTTTACAATCGTTAAATCTAATTAAAATAAATTATAATTGTGTGCCTAATAAATAAAAATTTAAAGCCTAATCTCATACTAATAGCCGACAGAAAACGTGTAAGTACTTCAAAATGTTTAATGATACTCACCGTTTTTCATAGGTATTGCTGTAAATATCGTAATTTAATAAATGCAGGTACTTGCGTAGAGTAGCATACGTTGCCAGTTTGTTTACTGACGACACAGATCTTTTTATCTTAAACTTTTCTTGTCTTCACGTCTTGAAAATCTCAACTGATGTTTTGACTCCTCAAAAAATGATGCGGACGTTACGTATTTTGATAGCGTAAAAAAAGAGCATAACGTGTGCCATGTACACATGGTACCGTCTTTCTTATTCCTTGATTTTTTCCTTAAATGTCAAGGACAAAGGACTTATTACTTTCCGTGGACAATATCTGCCCTGGTACACAAAATTTGTGCGCGTGAGCCTCGAACGAAACTGTGCGTATCTATGAAACTGTCAAGGATGCAATCGTAAAAATATTCTCCGCAGTTACCTCGATAAGAGCGTTAGCTCAGAGTGTAGAGCGCTCTGCTTTTCAACAGAACTTTCGGGTTGAAATCAGTTGGAGCGTTACACCATTGAGCTTTGATGCATCATGGAGGACCGGAAGGAATATTTAATTTATCCTTAATTAACTATTATTAATCCAGAGCAGCCATTGATTTTCCTCTTAACCCATTAGTGTCCAAATATTTTTTTAAACTACCCTTTATTTTGCCTCAATTACATCGTTTGGACTCTTTTAACCGGAAAATCAAAGCCTTAAATGTAATTCAAACAATATAAGTCAAAGTGATAAAGCGGGGAATCTCCATTAGAATGGGAATTAGGCTAACTCTTTTATACTGATCTTTCATATTTGTAATTTTAACTATTAATATTAGATACTTTTCCTACCTTACCTTACCCACTGGCGTAACGGCCCTAGAAGAACTCAAGGCCTCCTCCAATCATTCCTCTCCAGTCCTCCAACGCACGACGTCGCCGCCTCCTAACACCCATTTGTCGATGGTTGCCCTCCATATCATCCAGCCACCCTTTGTGCGGTCTCCCCGGGGAGTCCTCGACCCTCTGGCCTCTGTATGAACGTCCTCCGTCTTCAGACATTCTTTCCTGATGACCGAGCCAACTCAGTCAGGCGCACTTGACGCACGGCGCACGACGCACGGCGCACGGACCAGACTCGGTTTTCTATTTAATCCATGTAGCTCGGCGTTTGTGCGGATGCGCCACACGTTGTGATCATTTTTTGGTCCGTAAATTCTTTGGAGGATCTTCATCTCCGTCATGTTGAGCAGCTGTTCATCCCGGCTCTTCATGACCCAGGTTTCCCTGACGTATAGAACCACGGGGCGAAGATTTTGATATATACTTTCCTTTGTTCTTCGACTCAATAGACGTCACTTAAATTGACGCTGGTGGCCCAAATAAGCATCTATCCCCGCATTCACCCTTTCTTTAATTTCCAAGTTGTCCTCATTAACCTTTATTATTCCTTATTTTCTGACACCAATTAGTCCTTATTTTCTGACACCAATGAACCTAAATATTTAAAGGAAGACTCTCTCAAAGTGGTATCCTCCTACCGCAAACTGCGCTGGGGGTTCATTTACTGTCCTATTCATAACCATAACCACAGTGAGTCAACGGAGGGCGAGGGGGGGAGGACCACAGGGCATGGGCGGGGGTCAGAACTTCGGACGGCACCGCAGATCGCATGAAACGGGCCAATCACAATAGACCTCCATAGCAGAAAGCTCCATTCAGAATCCGATTTTAGATTTGCTTTGTTAGATTATTATTCCATTATCCATTGCGTATGATCATTGATTTATTTTATTCAAGAAATTAATTGACGTGTAGTATTTGTTGCGACAGTTGAGAATCGAGGTAAATACAAAGAAAAAAAATAAACTTAAAATATTTACTTCAGCCACCTTTCAAATACAAACATGCCAATTATAAATTAAAAAGCAACACACAGAAACCCCAACCACTTGCATCAATAGTCAGGAAGAATACATCAAAAATGATATGTGAATTATGGTTCTTGATCTACACCCACATAAAAACAACTTAACCAGCCAGTTAACTGTGGAAAGATCGCATGCTAGCATTAAAACTGATCAATGAAAATCACCACCGAAAGATAACGCACCACCACCATGACTTAAAGTCATGACTTAAACGATGACTGTACAGGTTCACAATATTCACTGCAGGTAATTACCCCGAAGTATCACTGGTTGCAACAAAGACTAAGCACACGAATGGATAGCGGCTAAATGAAGATAGCAGAACACACCACTGCTTACTACATATGCGTAATAAGAGCACACGCAATTAGAACATGCTAACGATGAACTCTGAGAATCTGATTCCCGCAGAATTAACCCGAACCGGATTCAATTCGGAAATCCGTAGATTTGAACGCAAATTACAGCGCGACGCCCATAACACGTTATCGACGGACGAGACGTTTGGATGAGTTGGGAATTTTCAAATACATTCAAATACGCTTAGGCGGCCGCTAATAAACTGATTCTCATTACGTCATACGATTACCACGCCTTGCGGTGCCGGCTGAACTACCGTCTCCCTGCACCGCCAAGTCCTTCCCACCTCGCCCTACGAGGACTCCCCGTGCCGTAACCTTTGTTTTGGTCTCATTATGGCTAGAGCAGCCCTTCTAGATTCCTCCTCCATTTGCTGAAAGGCTTCTCTCAGCCTCCTGTCATTCCTGCTGATTAAATCCACGCCGTCAGCATATGCCAGATGCTGTACTGTCCTGTTTAATAATGTGCTACCAGGATTCATCTCTTGTCTTCCGAGGAACTCTTTCCAATGTCAGGTTGAAGAGGATTCGTGACAAAACGTCGCCATGTCTGAGCCACTTGTTAACTCTAAGTTCTCGTGTTAATCTTCCCGACATCTTTATTTTGCTCTGTGTTCCTGTTAGCTTCATTTTACTGGACTAATGAGTTTGTCCGGTTTCCGCAGTTTAAGTAGAGTATCATACAGGTATGACAGTCCACTGCTGTCGTATGCCTGTTTATGGTCAATGAAGAGCTGTTACCCTGGTATATTGCATTCATAACACTTTTCCGTGGGATTCATTATTTTGAAGATGTGATCAGTAGTAGATCTTCCCGGTCGAAATCCCCACTGATAATCTCTTAATGTGTTTTCTGCCCATGTTTCCAGCCCTCTTGCCATGATCTTTGTGAGCACTTTGTGAGTGACGTTCAGCAGTGATATGCCCAGATAATTAGCACATTTGTACCTTTCTTGTGGATTGGACATATGAGTGTATATAACCATTCTCTGGACATCTTCTCTTCCAGCCTCACTCTTACAATTATGTTATGTACTTCCTCCTGGAGTCTTTCCCCTCCGTACTTGAGCAACTCATCTGTTATTAAGTCGTCTCCTGATGCTTTATTGTCCTTCATAGCTTTAATAGCTTGTTCAGTATCAAGTCTGTTAAGTGCTTGGATCTTGCCCTCCTTTTGTGCTTGGTAAATAGTTGCTTTATCTTCGGCTTCTTCTACTCCAGGTTGATTAAGCAAATGTTCAAAATACCTTGCTCACCTGTCCTGCACCGTCTGTTCATCTCCGATCAAATAACTCTCTCTATCTTAAATATTAGTTATTGGAACAAAATAGATGTATAACCATACAATGTTATATTCATAGAGTTTTCACCGGGTAATTTAGATGCATGCAAAGCAGTATACTGGCCAATACTCATGGGTTTCAATTAAACATTCCAGGTGTGATGAATTATTATTTTTGGCTCAAAAAGTCAGGCATTGAAGACAAAATTCGTGTTTGGCTACCTAAAAATCTTATGATATTTGTAATGTATTTTCTCTCTTGGAGTACGCCGTTAGTATAGAGTTGTTAAAGATTGTTACGATAAACAGTAGTAGCATTACTGAATTGTTGAGCGATCTAGGATGAGGACCTCTATCTTATCGAAGGAATAAATATACATTAATCTCTTACGAAAGTTTTATGTAGACTTTTTTTGTCGGACGTTCAACATATTTTGCTAGAGTCAAAGTATTATGGTAGAAACAATCACAGGCATGATATTAAGGAAATAAGCCGCAGAACCGATATATTTAGTATGCCATAATTTCCTCACGAATAATGGACCATGATAGTTGTGATAGATCATTTCTAGGATACTTTGACCCTACCTGGGTAAAGTGGTTTTGCAATTGTGCTAAATATCTTAATATCATTATTAGCTACTAACCCTGCATGAAATTTCCGGCATGATATAAGTCTTGCATGATTTAGTACCGTGTAGTACTATTTATCAGTCGCATTAATAATACTAACCAGTAGTTGTATCTTAAATAGTGTACTGCGTGGTAGTAAGTTCGTCCACGTAGCGCTGTCATAGTTTCTGGTCTGACCGCGCACTGTTGTCCTGACTGCTTTTGACTTACTCCTGGCATTCGGGGGAACGTGCGCGGTTCTGATTTCAGCGGGGATGAGTGCTGCATGCCTGCTGTGGAATCACCCAGTGCTATTCACCCTAGTGGGGGCTTGCACGGTATTCCGTTGATGTAGATTTACTTCCTCTATCTGAGCGTACGAAACCAACCCCAGCATATCAAGAGCCAAAAAATGTTCTTCCAAAAGAACCACTTTCTCTTCAAAATTCCAAATAATCAATTTCTAGAGTCAAGCTATGCGTGTTAGGTAACCAACACGGATACGGGATATTCCCACTATCCCAGCGAAAAATGTCAAAAACTGCTATTTTGTTCTGATTTTCACCCTGTGCTTGGCCGAAAGGGTATCACTTAGATCTACTCCGCCCACGAATTGGTTACTGTCTGCCATGTGTAAAGGGATGTGCGCTGTCTGATTTTATTTTTCTTTCATGTACTAATGGTTGACTACCCAATTTCTTTCCATTATAAAATTATTATTGTCGACTAAACTGGATTGTCGTTCTAGCGAGTAACTAGTAAATCCCAACTGGTTACTTCTTTAGTCGTGCATTTGGCTTTTTTGAAATACATTTTTCTATTTTCCCATAAGCTTTACATATGACTCAATTTTTACGTGATACATGTGTCTTTCCATTCTATTTCCATATGTTTGTTCTGTACAGAAAATTTTGCTGAAGGCAGTAGGTAATCAAAGTATAACCATGAGCTCTTTATGGTTGGTGAAATAAAGTGTGGTATTAAATGAAGTTACGTCTTTCAAAAAAAGTCTCCAAAAGCATTGACAGATTGAAGCAGCTTAGACTAGAAAAAGTTTTTCTGCTGCGGATGACATTTCATAAACATTGGTCTTATTTTACCTCGGGTTAGGCTGGAAAAGTTACTTCTGGTCCTCTTGTAATAGTATTCAAAGTATTCGCGAATTTCTAATATGTTTTGATGGAGTCATTACATTTTTTCCCTTAAAATTTGTGCAGCGATATGTTGGAAAAATATTGTATTACGACAAACAAATGTACTCATGATCTAAGGAGATGTCTGTCTTGATTATGCGAAGGAGCTTACTTAAAGTTGACAGGGAACATGCCGGTGAACGAGCAGTTTATTTAGAATGTGTGTGGGACAAGCCATTTTCCCAACAGAGTCGGAGATGCTGTAGTGCCTTATGACGTCACGGCGAGTTTTCAACATGGCCGCCCGTTTTAGTGGTGCTACCATTTTCATCATAATTCAGAAGTGTTTATCAAGCCTAGGAATTGATTTCTGCTCCTTAAATATGGTTTTATGAAATATTAATGCATCGAACTTTAATTTAAGACCGTTGCTTTGGGCATATATTAATAAGTGGTGAATAACTCTATCCGCCGTGAAAAAATTCATTTCGCTATTCGGGAATTAGACCTCCGAACTCCCCATCACCGGCTAGATGTGTTAGAAAGTTCTTATAAACTGTCTGCTGCATTAGAGGCCGCTGCGTGGAATGTTCTGCCATTTGATTCGTCCACTCACCACATTTTGTACCCGAACCGAATATGTTTAGGAATTTTGGGAATTGCTTCGTACCATGCTTACCTCAATAAAGAGTAATAGTTAAACCTAGACTGCATATTGAGAGGCAAGAACGAACAATACTGCTCAGTAATTCAGTAATAATAGTTTTTGGTGTATTTTATGCAGCCTATCGAAAACATCGAGCTATGAGGTGTCCGTCAAACTCAAGAACCGGAAAATATCGTCAAATATTTTTCCAGCTGAATTTAGAATAATTTTGCTAACGTTGATGTTACGATTAATAGTAAACTTCTTTTCGCATCTTTTTAAACATTTGGGATAATTTAAATTCGGACGTCAGTAATTCAAGACGTCAGGTTGCCGTTCTTGAATCAATGCAAAAATTAGTTCTGCTAAGAGCCCCAGAGCAACTATAGTTGCATTAATAGTTTGACGATCAATAAAGAATTACAACGTCAACAGAATAATGAGTGCTTTTATATAATACTCTTTACATATTTAGAAACCATTTTGGCACATGTATATCGAACGTGCGGATAGCAAAGGATATGATCCACTCTTCCGAGCCACGAATAGCCTGAAGCACAACTGACAGCAGGTGATCACGACAGTGTCGAAGTGCCAGAAAGAGTCCAGTGAAAAGTAAGAGACAGCCTTAATATTACCTTATGCCGACAACTTCACGAGCTCTCTGGAATAATGAGGAAGTTTTTATTCACAATGCAACTAATGTTTATCGTGGGCTTTAATGGGTTTAAATATCTGAGATTGGTGGATAAATTTTTGGGAGCACTGAACTCCGATTTGCTGGTGGAATGGGCTTCTTGAAGGATCGCTCTCTACACCTGAAATAGGCGTCAACCATTTGGATAGTGTTTGTGTCGAATGTTTATTAAATAGTGAAGTGTTTATGACGGCTATTTTATCATTCTCTTATTGCAAATACCCATCCCAGACCTGGAGGTGAGTTATGGCTAAAGAATGTGGTTTAAAGGAAGCGTCCCTGAAAAGTCCATTTTTCGAAAAAATCTCGGAGCCCCAAAAAAATCTCCTAATAAGTACTTTAAAATTTTCTATACATTGATATTGGCCATCATTTTTCGTTTTAACTGCGTGGGTCCCAATATTTTAAAAAATAGTCGGAGAACCTCTTTTCCGCGATCTAGTGTTAAGTATTCTAAGTAGAGTTTAAATGCTGCTGTTGTTGAATTATGGTTGGTTGGGTGCTGTGGTTGCATATGATGAGAGGGACTCTTATGGGGAGGAATTTTTAGTCTTTAGAACTAGAGAGAGTATATGAATGTAATTTAGCGAAAGAGGAGTGCAAGGATGTGATTATGAAGGACAGGAAACCCAGTTTCTGAAACATTCCAGCCCAAAGTAAGTTTTTTTTTAATTTTCCCAATCTCGAAAGGGATTGGAGGGATTGGTGCAAATGAATGTATGCTAATTTTTTAGCAAATACCGTTAATTAGTAATGAGCGGTCGTATTGCATTTCATTGAATAAAACCATCGAAACGTTAATCATAATCATTCCGCCGGCCCCGGTGGCGGCGGGGTAAAGTTCTCGCCTGCTAAACCGGGGGACGCGGGTTCGAGTCCCGCCTGGGTGGGTTTTTCACCACCCAGGGCATGGATGTGTGTGAAGTTCTGTTGGTCCGGTCCCTGGAAAACCTGATGACAGGCTCAGCAGCCTATCGGGATTCCGGGGACATACGGGCCAACAGAATCGTCCGGCAGCAAAAAAAATGTTGGCAAAATTATCCCACCTAATGGATACCAAAATGACCGATAGTTAATATTATTTACGTGCTTCAGATTTATTTAAATTTAACTCAACGGCAATTATGCGTTTCGGGCCAGAGGTTTCGTCCGTGCTTCGGACTCGCTGGGGTTGAAAATGGAAATTTTTTATGCATTTAACCTGGGTGAGTTTTGTACATATGCAGTGCTCATTATTGATGCAAGATTTAAGATGACTCAACTGCACTGCTCATCCGCTTCGAAGAGCAAATGAGAAGGATTTTAATTTTATTGTCTACATCATTTAAATTATTGTATCCCCAATATAGGGTGTGTATTTTTTATTCTAAGAATAATAAAAGACTGCGAATAATAAACAGCGAATACTGAATCGGTCAAGACAATGCGAGGGTTTGGTGCGTGGTAAAAGATTATTCTAAGCGCGCTATCTAGTTGATGCAACTTTTCACGGGAGTATTACATCCAAATAATGATGTGTCCACGATTTACTCATCGGCCCTGCTCACTTTCAAAAAAAACATTACTAAATCGCTGAAATTCTCCAGCTGTAGAGCAGTTTTCTAGCTAAACACTTCGAAATCGGACTTCGCTATTATTATTGTTACTATCGGACTCCAGTGTGAACCGTGCTGTTTTTGTGTCACTAGTGGTCTGTAGGTGTAACCTAAAGGAAAACAATCGCCCAACTCTCTCTCGGGAAGGCGTGAAGGGAGCGGAGGGCGACGAAGGGCGCAGGAGGAATCAGCTGACCGGGACAGGTGCCCGGGCGCATCCCTTTGGAGGCTTGGGGGTATGGTTGAGGGGGCCATAAAGGCTTTGTGCGTTTGGCGCGCGGCAGTTGCACTGAATTTTTCTACAGTCGCGGAAAACTCAAAGCCTTTAAAAATACACGAAGAGTTCAATCAATTGAATAAATACCCCCAACATTATTTATGTGGTGAAAGTAATCTTTGTTTTATATCGTTCCAGTAACAAATGAAAACCATTAAGAGCATACCGACTATAAAGGCGAGTCGTTATTTATTTAGATATCTTGTTGCTTAATGATGTCGGGATAAGACATTTTGGAGTACGAAAATCCTCAATTCATCATCATTGTAGCCGTTAAATTTCTTTCAACAAAACCGCCAAAGTTTCGAGGTTTCTGAAGAGTAGGCGTCTAATAATTGAGTGATGTATAAATAGGCCTTCGGTACATCGGTGTTCGATTTCTCGACTCGGTTATAAACCTTAGAACACAGCCTGATTAGTGAGTCCTTCCGCGTCAATTCACCAAATCATTTTCATTTAGTACCTCAGAATCATCTCAAAATCGTCTCAAGACATCACGTTAAGAGAGAAGTTTTTTTGTTAAAAATGGGTTCCTATAAATTGATATTCTACATTTACATGATTCCGATGAAGAATCTTAATTTTTCTTAGTATCTCCGTCTCTTATTGTCGTGAAGTTCAGTAGTTTATCATAGCTAATATTAGTCTTTTCAGAATGGAATGTATGCCTGTAACTTCCCCTGCCACTCACCCTTGAAGTGGTTTAAAGGGTAATACGTAGTTATAGATGTAACGTATGTTTAACCAACTTCCTATTTCTGTAGCATCCATATTTTAGCAATAGTTCAATTCCGTATCTTAAGTCTACTGGCATTAATTGCCGTGAGTATCGTAATTAAAGGTGAATTTCAAAGGTGGTTATGAAAACGAGGTACAGTTTTTAATATATCATTCGTGCAAATCCCCTCCTAAATTCTTCTCGAGCCAATTACACGAAGGCCAACTTTGGCATAGTGGAGGGGTGGCGAACCTATGGCACGTGTGCCAAAAGTGGCTTGAGGAGCCGGTAGGGCGCTACGGGAAATTCATCGGTGAATTTGGATTTCAGGGTTGGATTAGAAACTTAAATTGATATGATTAAGTTAGAGATGAGAGACAAAGAAGAGCTCCGTGTGTGTTACTGCCATCGCAAGAATCCCTTAGACTTCGAGTCGTTAAACAGTTTCTGCACCGTGTACTTTGTTTCCATGCGCATCAGTCAGATTACATCCATCGCTTCGAAACCATCCCTTGAGTGCTCTGTTTCTTTGATTGGAGTTCGTTTTATTTACTTTAACGTGTGAGTTTCCTTTAGGAATTATTTATCTATTTTCATCTGAACTCGAGCAGAATCAGCGATATTAATTGCAAATTTTCCTCTAACCAAAGGCAGTTACTAATCCCAAAAAGAAGAAGATCTAAAATCCTGGTTTCAGTTAACTTCCTTGTTTTTCGAATCGGAAAGTGGGTACATATTTCAAATGAATAAAAGCAGCCAAATAAACCCTACCTTAATGAATTTTTAATTTAAATTTTCAGTTGCTTAGCGCACTGTACCATTTTGGTTTAAGCCATTTTTCACACCATTCAGATGATTTTATAGCGATTATGGTGTTTTTCCTTTAAAGATGGCCTTGCTATGGTTTATGCAACATGAATTTAGGTCTAAAGTTGGAATATAAGTATTGTTGGGGACACTAAATGATTTGACGGAAAGTCGCATTGCCATGTAAAATTATCTGCCTTAATCCCTTTTTGAATTCCCTTTCGTTGACTAAAAATATGTTAGAACTGAGACATTTTTCTTAGAGTTGTTAATATATCGAGACTGAAAAGGGGAGAGGGAACAACCCTAAAAATTAGCGTTCTTATATTTTCTGAATACTCATAGAACCGTATAAGGAAGTAGATTTTCCGTCTTACTTTCCAGATTTTTCTCTTGCATTTTTATCATAAATGCCATCCTAAATCTCTGAAAATCACAACCTTTAAAAATAAAATCTATTGTGGTCACAAATAATTTATCCATAATTTAAAAATAGATTTATATCCATATTCTGAAATGCAATATTTATTTTGACAAACTTTTATTCTTAATTCGAAAGACAATTAGAAAGCTTACAGGTTTTTTCCCCACAGTTAAACTATCAACCTGCGATGTTTGGGTGGGAAACATTTTAAGAAAAATAAAAAAAATTATATTAGAACGTAACGTGTGATGTAGTTTTGACTAACACAAAACCTGAACACGTTTCTAATTCCATCTAAGAGATAAATTACTTCATTCTTCAATCAGTGATATAAATCTATTTCCTGATCGCATCACCAATATAATTGGGAGTGATGTTTAATATGTAAACCAGTACAAGGTTTTCATGAGTTTCGACTGGAAAATACATTGTGGAAAACCTTCATTGAATTTGAGGTTTAAATGAGCTTAGTTGAGTAGTCAAGATAATTCTCTCAGATTCATATAATGTTCAATCATTCTACCAAAGCTTTGACTAGTGGAAAGAGAATCATCCCAATTTACAATCCGTGTAATTTACCTCCACTTTCCTTATATCTTCTTGCGTTAAGGATCCATAATATATCTGGATATTTTTTGTATTACCTATGAAAAATTCGTATGCAACTTTCACCTTTGCGTTGCGTCCTTCTAAGATTTCTTGCATGTAGTGTGGATGGATGAGAAATGGTCATTTCAAGAATTGTATAACGTGGACTTGTAAACTTGTAGATCAATGCTTTTTTACGGATTTTTCCTGCATTTAAATGATTTAATCATAAATTTGCTAGGGCTTCGAAAAACGGTCGATGTTATGTTTGATCTCATAAAAGATTTTGAAATCACATTAGAGTTATTTAAGCATAATATCGACGCTGGAAAGTTTAAATATTTTCTGAATCTCCAAAAATACCTAACTAATCTTGGAGATCAAATACCAGATGCTTACAGACTTCTGATACAGTTCTTATCAGTCGTAGATTCGACCCTTAGAACTATCGATTCGACAGTTCTCTTTAAGATTTACTCGGTTCGAGTCATTCGAAGAAACAGGAAAATTCATAAAATATGCAGACAACATAAACCTAAATGTTCTGAAGTTGGATATGTTCCAAAGGATTAATTTGTGTAATTTTGAAATACAGTGGATTGACTTACTGTGTATCTGTTTTTGGAGACAAAAATTTATCGATTTGAGACGTGAATTAGAAAGTATTGTCAGAGATAGGTAAGCTAGGTCAAAACAAAACAATTTATAAAATGAAGTTCTGAAAACACGGAATTCCATGTCTGAAAATTTTCAGTCTCTGAAATACAAGAACATAGTCAAGTCCGGTTTTAGTAGTAATCTAACTGATGACTCAATGGTGTAACTCAATGGCAGCTGGTGTAACGTTAAAAACAACGAAATATAAACCTGATGTAATTCATCAGTCTTCTTCTGCACAGCAACAGAAATCACGCTAATATCGGTCAAGGATTCTTCAGTTTTTGTGGATACTCTGTGCATTTGACGACTGTTTATTATTACAATTTAATTTTGTCACATTTTTTCCTTTTGTTTTTTGTTTTGTTTGTTTGTGAATCATTAATTTATTATAGCACCATGTTATTCTACCCAGAATAAAATGTAATGAATGATTGGTGCTTGGGATTTTATATTATATTCAATCCGTATAATTACCCTTTGTTATGCATTAATAAAATGTTCAACTTCAAAACAAATAATTATGAATACTTTTTGAGAAATTATTGTTTTTTCTTATAAAGATATCCTTTGCCTCATATGGGCATAAAAATAATCGATACCTCTGTCTCACTAGATGGGTAGGCACGCGAGTGAAGAATATATGTTCTCTAATTTCATAAGCGTTGGCTCTCAATCGCCCAAAGTTCGCCATTCCTGGTAAAGGGTTACGAGGGAGATCTGAGTTCGAATCCCGGTTACGTTTTTTCACGGTGATTTTTATCGACTAATTTCCCTACAAAACGCCATTTTCTGAGTTCCCTCATTCCATTGGATGCTCACAGACTTTAAAAAATTGGTCGATACACTGTTGTATGGTTGTCCTGTCCCATCTTTACTTGGGTTATAGTCGGGTATTTGGTTGTCTCAACTACTAAGGTCGTGTCACGCTGGCTAACGTAAGAAACAAACTTTAAGTTCAGCACAAAATCAATACACGAGGGGGAGTAGTAAGCCTAGGCTTCTAATTTTGGCATGCAGGTTTTCGTGGGTCTTGGGCTGTGTCTTCCGTGAAACCAGAAAAACGGAAGATCCCGCGACTTTTACGCTTCCTCGCCATCTTCGTCCGTCAGGCCGATTGCTACGGCTGATGTGCTTCTTCACTGAAGTCCAGATTGGTGAAGTTTGATTACAAATGCGGGTATAGTAAATATGAAGGCGGCATCGAGTTCGCTCTCTCGCTCGGGTGGAAATATGTGACGACATATAAGGGCTTTTGTCGCTCACCCTCACTCACTCGCGGCCCGCTGGAGTAATTGCGGAGCCGGGATTTTGATTCCTTTTGTTTCCGGTGGAGAGCGCGCGGTTGCTTTGAAGATTATTTACATCCCAGAAACGCAGAAACGAGCGCCCGTATGTTTTTTTATATTTTCGCCATCGTGTCTGCCGCGCACAGTTGTTCCCTAGAAAGAAACAGAAATTCTCCTTGCCTCTCATCTCTTTGAAAATCCTGTCATCCTCACGCCGCGGTTCGCGATGTTCATGAACTTTTTCATGATATACCAAATTAGGTTTTACTCGTTATCGAGTCTTCAATTTTTTTATCATTAGCTATTGTAATATTAGCGAATACGCTCTCGTGTGATCTCTACTATCAGTTACTGCTCCTAGATGCTTCAATCATTAGTTTTAGCGCCATAACGGGGTGTTTTGACACTTACTTTTCCTGTGAAGGTCTTGCTAGACTTTTTCTTCTGATGAACATCCAGCCTTCTTTAGGTTACGTGAAATATGTAAAAATAGGTCCTGGTCCATCGTGGATTTACTTCCTTCATTTATCTTTCCTTAATTTATATGAACACACGATGATGATAGGATGGAGGAGATAGATACACAGAAAAGAGACGATCACACTTACATTGCTAGCTTTCGGAACTGGTCCGTCTTCGTGTGTGTGTGAGTATATATAAATATATATATATATATATACATATATATATACACGATGTGGATAGGATGGAGGAGATAGACACACAAAAAAAGAGACGATCACACTTACATAGCTAGCTTTCGGAACTAGTCCGTCTTCAAGGCGTATCACGAAACAAATGTCGTGTGCGCTGGTGAGGATAGGGGTAGGAGGGGCGGTAGGTTAGGGGAGTGGGGATGGGGGAAGGGGAAGGGGTTTTTCCCTCCAAGGGTTGGAGGGTCAAGCCCTCCAAAAAAACAAATGTATTTGCATTACAACAGCTGCCATCCCAAACACACTAAGCACTCAATTCCTTATTCGCTGTCGATCCGTGGCCACCGGATTTGCAACTCCAAAGAAAAACTTCATGAATACCTTGATAAGCTTCACAATTCTTTATCCAATAGAAATTATCCTGAGCCACTTCTAAAAAAACGTATTTTACCCTCCTCTGCTAATTTCACCCCACGTAAAAAAGACACCCCCCTGGACGCCCTAAATCTTCACATCACATATTTTCCTGGCGTCCAAAAACTCAAGACCATCCTCAAAGACTTATTCCCAATTTTAGATACTAACAGATCGACAGCCAATCTCCTACCCAAATGCCCCACAGTATGTTTCAGACGTCCACCTAACTTAGCCAATCTTCTTCGCTCCAATTCTTCGCGAGAGGGTACATCGAATGACACTCCCCGTCCCACCACACAGAGATGCAACAAACCACGGTGCAAAACGTGCAACATGTTTCGCCCCCTTTCCTCATTTCAGAGTCCTAACACAGAGACGCCGTTCGACATCAAAGCCTCCGGCTCTTGCGACTCCCACAACTTAGTTTATGTGTTACAATGTAAACTATGTCCCGGTTTTTATGTGGGCGAATGTATTACACCCCTTAATATTAGAATGAATAACCATCGGTGCACCTGTAAAGACCCATCTTCCACTTTCCCCGTCCCTACTCATGTGCGGAAGCATGGCTTGTCCTTTGACAAGTGCTTTGAGGTGGCAATATTGATCTCCCTTCCCCCGGACGCCCCGTTAATTGAAGTGCGCCAGAAGGAGCAGGCCATAATCTGGTTGCTAAAATCGTACGCCGCGCCCGGATTAAATAAAATACATTAATCGCACGCTCCCCGTTGTTTTCCATTTACCCCCTTCCCTTCCCTCTCCCCCCCCCCCACCCTCACTGCGACCCCTTCCGCTCTCTCCGGCCAAGACACGAGCTGGTAAAAATTTCCCCTTTTCAAGAACCGTTCGTCAACCGCTGGGAAAAACCCCTTCCCCTTCCCCTATCCCCACTCCCCTAACCTACCGCCCCTCCTACCCCTATCCTCACCAGCGCACACGACATTTGTTCCGTGATACGCCTGCGACCCCTTCCGCTCTCTCCGGCCAAGACACGAGCTGGTAAAAATTTCCCTTTTTCAAGAACCGTTCGTCAACCGCTGGGAAAAACCCCTTCCCCTTCCCCCATCCCCACTCCCCTAACCTACCGCCCCTCCTACCCCTATCCTCACCAGCGCACACGACATTTGTTCCGTGATACGCCTTGAAGACGGACTAGTTCCGAAAGCTAGCTATGTAAGTGTGATCGTCTCTTTTTTTGTGTGTCTATCTCCTCCACCCTATCCACATCGTGTGTTCATCGCCGCATGGCTGACTCCAATCCATCAACGTATTTATATATATATATATATATATATATATATATATATATATATATATATATATATATATATATATATATATATATATATATATATCTGCACTTAGGATCACTCAAGTGACGAATATATAAACAGTTTGCCAGAGGAAGGTATACGATCTTGCGACCAAGGTGCTAGTGGCACCGAAATATCAAGAAACTTTGTAAGTGTGTTCATCTTTTTGTTTCTCTGTGTTTATCGTCTGCCTTCCTCGAAGGTCTGGCTGCCGCAAGGGAACTTTTCAACGGGAGACCCATTGGCTCACGCCCCTCTACTCCCTTCCTTT